>OX422214.1:315035273-316235273 GCA_949130495.1 Sambucus nigra | reverse complement strand
CATTTTTTCAAACATATGGTGAACAAACACATGTGTAAACTCATAATATGTGAAAACTCATGTGGAACTACATCAAAAATGTATAAGACGTACATTTAACGAATACACGAACTAGAATATTTTATTATTATAACAATAAATACACAACAATAATATATAGGTCATTTATTATAATGTCAATAATGTGGTCATTGGGGCATTCATACAAACACATAGTAGGCCATTTTCTCCTACCCACACAAAATCAGATATCCCCAAAACAAAATCTTGGTGTTGAATCTACAAAATAGTAGCATAACATCATAAATTAGCTTCAAACCCATAAATCCAAATCAAATAAATTTTTTAAACCCCAAAACTATATAAGAAGCAAAACTAATAGAAGTAACTAAATCAAATGATACCGCCAAAACCATTACATAATAAAATCTTGGTGAGCATTTACAGTAAAATCAGATACCCCAAAACAACATAAATTAGGTTCAAACCCGTATATTAATTCGTAAAACTGTATAAATCCAAAACTGAATCTAGAGAGAAAAATAAAGATGACAAAAAATCACCTAAGATAAGCCACCTTAGAAGCCGAAAAGAGAGAGCGGGGGTAACTATGGGTCGAGGGGTTGTGTCTGAGAGGAGAGAGGGTGGTTGAAAAGTAAGACCAAAATAGGAACAATACCTTTCTACCTTTGTTTTTGAATTTTGAACAAAGAGGGAATTAAAGTGGAGTGTGTTAAAAAAGGGGGAAACTAAATATTTAAGGGGCAAAAATGATAAAAGGGGTATTTTAATTTCAACCATTGGATTCTTGCATTGTTGGTTTAATCCTAGCCCCTAATTAGCTTATGATCTTATTGAATAGTGTCCAAATTCTACTCCTTATTATATTTATAAATAAATATATATATATATATATATATATATATATATATATATATATATATATATATATAATTTTACACGGATGAACAGTGACATGAATAGTAAAAGTGAACAGTAGTATGAACAGTAGCTTTTAAATGGTTCCTTAAGTCCATAGTACTCCAGGTTACTATAGCAGCCCAATCAAGCCAAAAACGGCAACAACGGCGATAATGGCAACACACAGGACACTGGAAAGTTTAAAATTTTAATATCATTCTAGAGTTCAATCAGTTATTCATATCAATATTTTCCATAATAATAAATCATCAAGGATCTTTTAATGATATATCAAAACATAATAAGAATATTATCTAAGTACTTAGAGTGGTTAACCCTAAAGATATAATAAAAACTTTAAGTTTTATTACTAGAAATGAAACATGTGTTTACAAACTATTTATTTTACAAGTGATAATCAAAATTACAAGCCATAATTTACAAGTAATAGAAATCTTACAGTTACAAGATAATATACAAATATTGCTGCCAGATTATATTGTTGGTCAGAAAGTGGAAGGAATTTTTTTTTAGATAGAGAGAGAGAGAGAGAGAGAGAGCTTGGTTTGTGAGTTGGTTGTTATTGTTGCTAGCTGTGTTGAGAAAGGGAGAGACGGTCTCCTTTCATAGGAAATAAGATTCGGATGTGAAACGAATTATCAATCTTAATAGATTAAGAGATAAGAGAAAGAAGAAAGGGATTGAAAGAGACGTTTTTTATTTTTGCTTAGATTTTTCAAAAGATATATAGTGGTGAATAGTGATGCCTTGTTTGTACCGAAGTCTCGTGTTCCTTTATTTACGTCGCTGTCAGTCGTTATCTATTGTGATGTCATTGCTTCAGCCTTTTGTCATGTTTTTGGTTATGTTATTGCATGCGTTCGTGCTTTTTGGATAATGATTTAGGGTTCCATCAAATTTTCTATATTGTGTCTGGTAACTGAATCCATTGAGTCATCGGAATCTTTAGATTCGGAGTGTCTATACTGGCAATGTGGATAATTAGTTTTTTTTCTCGTTCTAGTTCTTCTTCTACTTCTGATGATTTCAAGGCTTTATTAAAATATCTTAGATTAATGCTAAAAGGATTTTTTGGAAGAAAAATACACATATTAAATGTTTCTTTTATCATAATTCAAGGGTCAGTAGATATTTCATTCATAATTTTATGTACTTTATATATAGTTATTAATTATTCTGTTGTATCTTATCCTTGTAAATAAGATTCGTCATCTGTACATTGAACAAAATAATTAGAAATTATGTCTTTCCTATGTTCAATAAAAATAGTGTTCCTGCTATGGATGATTTGTCCTTCGCCTATCCATTCTGGTGGTATGCTATCTATAATTAAAATATGTGAGGTAGTGTGATTATACAATGTTGTTATTCTACTAGTGCGTCTAGTAATCCTTTAGGTAAATTATCATTTACTCTAGTAAAAGGGGGATTAATTAGTATACTAACTGTCATGCCATATTCTAATAGGAGACTTATAGTTACTTCTATTGGTATACACCTATTATGTGTAAATATTGGATTTGGTCTACTAATTATAAAGTTTTAAAAAAGTCTATAATCTATTTCTAATAAAATTATGGTGTCAAATTTATTTTGAGAGTGTATATATATTTTTTCGTATCTATATGTGCATCCTATGGGGGCTAAGTTAAAACGAAAATAGTTTTGTATTGCTACCCAATTTGTAATATCTTTTCCTCATGCAAACATAAATATTTTTTCTACTATTGCTTCTGGTAAAAGAGTTTCTACTTTAGTACGTAGTATAGACTTGTAGTAAGGGTCAAAAGAAGATAAAAAGTTACTATTACTATATAATAACACTTGTTCTAGATTATGTTCAATATTTTGTTTTTTAATGTTTAGTATTTTAAAATGTTTCATTATAATATTATATTCTTCAACCAGTTTTTGTTTATTCTCAGAAAAATTATAATATTTTGCTCTTGCTTCTAAAGTATGAACATGGTGAGTGAGGTTTAAAAAGTAGGTGTTAAGATAATTCATAGTATGTATAAATGATCCTTTATTATATTCTCGGTTGAACCAGAGGTTGTCAAGGATCTTCTGTTGTTCTGTTATCACTTGTACCTTCGACCTGAATTTTTGCTTCTCATTAAGAACAGTAAATAATTGGTTAGTGTTTTCTTTTGTGCCTGATGAAGAGCCTTGATGAAGAGACATTTGCAAAATTTAAGAAATGTTAGTAGTTAATCTAGACTGAATATCGTCTAATTGATTATCATTACCTTTTATATGTTCAAATTGAGGGGTAAAACCTTTTCCTGTAATATTATCAATAAAACTTAGCCATCTTTTTGTAGCGGATTTACTTTGATTAGTTTTATTAAAGTGTTTTACTATATTATCACAGTCAGTTCTAATTAAAAATTATTTACCTAAGAATAATTGAAATCTTTCTATAGTATTTATCACTCCTAATATTTCTAAGTCAGTTGATGGTAACCTACTTTGTGCTTCATTAAAATTACCTGAATAGTATTTGCAAATTACTTCTTCATTTTTATTACTATTTTTATTAGGTTTTTGTAACAAAATTCCTGCCCATCCTATTGCTGATGCGTCTGTTTGTATAATTTTATAACTACTTTCTATAGGTAAGGATAAAGGTTCTAATTCACTAACTATTTGTTTTATTTGTTGTACTAGTTTTATGTCTTCATTATTAAAGTATTTTTGTCCATTTTTTTTCCTAATTTACTATATAAAGGTCCTACTAATTTAGATAAGTTTGGAATAAAAGATCTACAATAATTTAATAATCCTAAAAATGCTTGTAGTTTTTTAGTTTCTTCTAATTTATCTGAAAATTCTAATACATTTTTTACTATATGCTCCTGTAATTCTATTTTGCCTCCTTTTATAAATAATCCTAGAAATTCTATTTCTTCTTTTTCTAATTGCATATTTTTACGGCTACTTATTAATCCTTGATTTATAAATTCTTTAAAAATAATTTGTAAAAGATTTCTATGTTCCTGTTTAGTATTACTAAATATAAGAATATCATCTACATATACTATACAAAAATCTGAGTGTTTTTTAAAGATAGTATCCATTATTTTGAAATATTTTAGGTGCATTTTTTAATCCAAATGGCATGACTAACCATTCAAAATGTCCGTCTGGACAAGTAAAAGCAGTCCATTCTATTGCATCTTTATTCATTTTTATTTGCCAAAAATCAGGTTTACAATCAAATTTAGAAAAATATTTTTTATTCTGAATTTTATTAATTAATTCATCTTTGTTAGGTATTTTATAGCTATCATCATAGGTATTACCATTTAGTCTTTTATAATTAATTACCATACGTGCTTTACCTCTTTTTAATTCCACATGATTTATTTCCATAATTGCAGGGCGTCTATGTCTACTGGTGCTTTTCTGTATTACTCCTAAGTTTAAGAGTTCTCTTATTTGTATTTTAGATTCTTCTTGGTCAATTATTTCAGAGACTATATCTTTTGTTTTTATAGTTATATCTGGAAGAATTATTTTTAATTGTGCTTCTAATTTATTTTTATTCTAGTATTTTTGTGGATTTTCTCCTATTATTTCAGTTTTTTCAGCTAGTCTAATTAAGTCTTTTAATTCTAGTTTTGTATTTTAAAACATTATATTATTTATTTTATCAAAATTTATTATTTGTGTTTGGCTATCTTCTATATATTGTAAATATTCACATAAGTAGTTTTCTTCTATGTGTTTATTATTTTCTTCCTTGATGTTTAAGTCTTTTATTGTCTCTAAAATTATGTTATTATTAAGGATTAATTTATTTTCTTATTTTTATATATTATTGTTTTGTTGATTGTTGGGTTGATTATTGGCTATACTATGTGTTCCTTTTTTAAATAATTATATTTCGGATGGTGTATACATAAATCCTCCTATTAGTGATTGAATAAAATTTTATCCTAATATAAACGGGTGATGACTTTTTATATTTCTTATATATGTTTGTGGTAATATGAATTTTTCTTCATTTATAAATATAGGTATATTTTGTATACTTTGTGTTATGGGTATTGCTTCTTTATTAAATTGGTGTATATAAATGAGGTAATTTAAGTCTTTTGCATTTTCTTGTTCTACTAATTCTACATGAATTAAGATTTATGTTGCTCCCGTGTCTAACATTGTTGTTGTTTCTATTATTTTATTTGTAAATTTTATTTTTATAGGGAAAGTTATTAGTGCAGATTTATTTGTACAATTTATTTGTTCATTAGGTTTAGTTTTTATTTCTTCGTAACATTTTATACATAAATTTTTGTTACATATTTCACATAAATACATTTCTTTATCTGCTATTGAACATTTTATACATTTTGTTTTTATAAACATATATTGTTTAAATTTATATTCACATTCTTCCATATTATTTAGAAACTTTAAGTCTTCTAAGCTATGTTCTAGAGTTTCTATGTTATCGTCTTCTTATTCTATTGATTTTGTACTATATATGCTCATATTATCTATTTCTTCATATTCATCATATATACTTTCTAATTATATTGTGTTTCCTAAATCCTCTTCAATGTCATATAATATATTTATTTTCTCTTGAATTTTTTATATATTATTATTATTTTTATATCTATAAGGACAATTAAGTCTAATATGATTAAGGTCTCCACATATAAAACATTTATAGTTAGTTGTTCATTTATTATTATCTTTTTATGTTTCTTTATTATCTTTATGTATGTTGTGCTTTTTATACCACGGTCTTTTTCTTTTATATTTATTATATTTATAGTGTTTTTTATAAGTTTTACTAGGTCTTATTCTATAGTTTTTATAATTTTTATATTTCTTTTTAGTTTTATGTTTATTAGTTATTATATGTTTATTATCACATCCGTATTGCGGTGGTAAATCTATTTGTTGACAAGTATAATCATATTATTTTTTAATTTCTTTTCCTTCTTTTAATTTTTTACATTCAGATTTTAGTGTATCATATACAGTTTTTATTCTAGTTCTTATAGAGCAGTCTCTTTTTATTCCTATATGTTCTTTCTAATTTTTTCAATTTTTTTCTCCTATATTACTTGGTATTTTTTGTATATATCTATTTAATAAGTCAGTATCCGTTGTTCGTCCAGTTTGCATCCAATATTCTACAAATTTTCTAGTGTAATCTCTTACGTATTCTAACCTACATATTTTTAATTGTTCTAGATTTCTTAGTGCATCTGTTTGTCTTTCGGTTAAATGTAAAAGTCTATTCATTATATAAATGCTTCTTTTATTAGATGAGTGAATCTTTCTACATTAAATATTTCTTTAAATTGTGGATATTCGTCTGCAGTTTTGTATGTTAGATACCAATTAGATACGCTACCTTGTAAAGTATTTTTAAATCTTATTAATGTACAAGTCCTAAAACATCCTTGTTCCCAATTTTCTATTGCTATCTCCCAATCTTGAGGATTTATGTTGTCTAAATTTAATATGCAACCATATTTAGTTATATTAGAGTCAATATCAAATATATATCTATTACGGCTTTTATATCCTGGAACGGGTTTAGTGTTTTCATTATATGTTTCATTAGTTGCTTCTAATTTTTGGTGAGTAGAATAATTTACATTAGTTATGATTGAAGTTGAGGTTTCGTCTTCCATTTCTTCCGTGGGGTTTATTTCTTCTAATATTTTTACAACTTCTTCTTTTATAAATTTATCTATTCCTACATTTATTATTTTTCTTTTATTATCTTCATTAGTTCCTTCTGCACAGTATATAGATATTATAGCTTCTTTATTTTCATTGCCATATTTTTCTATTAATTCTTCAGTTGTTAAGTTATCGCAATCTTCTATAATTATATCATATATTTTATCTACTTGTTCCTCAACAATTAACGCATTAATTTCATCTAGTAGTTCCTCACTATCTTCTTCTAAAGGTTTATATTTGCTAAATCTAATACTACTTTGTCCTATTCTATTTTCATATATTTTATTTTTTCTGAATTTTTAGTATTACTTATAGTTAATTGTGGTAATTTCCATTCAATTTCTTCATATATACTACTATCTATTTTTTGTGCTTCTATCATTTCTTCATATTTACTATTAAAGGATTTTACTATACAGTCAAATTCAGCTCTAAAGTTTATTTTATAGTGATTAAATAATTTTTCCATGAATAGTGTATATATTAAAATATTATTATATTGTTCGGTCATATTATATCCTCTTGTTTTTATTGTTATTTTTACGTGTTTACTAATTTCATTTATATCCATAGAGAAATTAGGTATACATCCTATTACTGCTGCATTTTTTGCCCAGTCTACTTCTGCGCTAGCTATTTGTGTTTGTTAATGGTTATTCCAGCTATCATCATATATATATATACTAAAACTTCAGTTCCTGCTTCTAACCTAGTTAATCATACTAGTCCTATTACTATTACCCCTAAATGCTTAAATTCTAAATTTATTTTATTTAGTTCTTTTGCAAATTCTTCAGTAATTAAGTCTAAAATTACTTCACTATTGACGGCGGTTATTTTTCTTTAGCTAGTGCGATTGTATATTTTATTAGTAAATTCTAACATATTCTTTTTATATAGTTGTTGTCCTTTAGTCTTTTGAATACCTTTTTCTATATATCTTTTAGTATCTTTTTCATTATTATATAGATTTTCTATCCTATATATTTCTTTATTTTTGTTTGTAGATGTCATCTTTAGAATAAAAAAGGGTTAGTTTTGTTTTAATGATTTTAGTGTCTATTTTAATTTTTTTAAATTTATCTATTAATTCATTTATTCTGGTGTTTTTTGTTCGTGTAAAACTTAGTAAGTTTTTCTAGTTCAAATTTTATATTATGCATTCTAGTATTTATTAAATCTAGTTGTTCTTTAATGAAATCTTGATTATCTTCTAATTTTTGAAGTTTTTCTAATATAGTGTTAACACTAGTAATCATATACTTATAGTCTACCTTTTTCTGCTAATATTCCTAATTTGGTTTCTACGGCTATTATTGCTTCTTCTTGCTTATAAATTATATTACTACTACTATTTACCAGTTTATAATTTCCTACTTTTATGCCTATTTCGATAAGTTTATGTTGTGATTTTATTATTCTTTTTCTAAATTCTATAGAGTTCTTAATTCTTTGTTTTTCAGTTAGCGTATGTGAATTATCCTAATCTTTCTTTTTCACTTAATATTGATAATCTTAGCTTATATTCTTGAATTTTATTTCTAAATGTTTTATTACCCACTTATTAGCAGTTGCTCTTATATAGTCTTTATTTGTTATATTTTCTTCATATTCTTTTGTGGCTTTATTTAAAGTAATAATTTGAAAAGCTAGTTCTCTTTTTATAAAATTTTTTTAGGGTTCATTAAGCAAATTAACCTGTTTTAATTTATATAAGTTGTAATTCCACTCTCTTCATTAAATAATATTACCTATTATATAATGATATATAATTAAAGCAGCTCTAATACCATTATTTTACACGGATGAACAGTGACATGAATAGTCAAAAGTGAACAGTAGTATGAACAATAAATTTTAAATAGTTCCTCAAGTCCACAATACTATAGGTTATTGTAGCAGCCCAGTCAAGCCTAAAAACGCCAACATAACGGCAACAATGGTGACAATGGCAACTATATATATATATATATATATATATATATATGTATGTATATATATATATATATATATATATCCCTCGGTTAATCTCAATCATTATAATAATAACCATTAAAATCCATTATTTTTAAACTAGTGAAGACTAATGGGTATTAACGGGTAATATAGGGTCACCAAACCCGTTACCCGTTTAGACCCATTATTATTAGCGAGTGCTAACGGTTCGGGTCGTGTACCCGTTAATATTATCGGGTCATGTTTAGGTATTATCATTGGACCCATTAGTCTTAACGGGTTGTGTACGGATTAAGAGTTTTTTCACTCATTAACCCGACCCGTACACGACCGGTTGACAGGTCTAATTACAGGTATGTTCTTGAAGTATCTACAAACGAACTTGCTTTCTATGAGAATCCCTTCGAGCGACATTGCTCACTATGGAGTGCTTTTGAATGAGCTTTCATATTATGAGAGTCCTTGTGAATAAGCTTCTTTCGATCGACTTGGGTTTTGTTCTTTATGTTTGATCATCCTCTAATACGCTTTAGTATGCGTGATTAATTTCAATCAACCATTAGCTTTAACCTCCCTCTACATTTTCCCCTTCATAGATATATTTGTTTAGTTATGAAAAAAATGAGTATGAAACATCATTATCTTCCTTCAAATGACCTTTAACCTATAGTAAAAGGCATTTTTGAATATCCATTGGCTAGGAAGATATTTGTTAGATGAAACCTTTCATGCGAGTGAGCTCTCACTCAAAAGAGAGTTGTCATTTTAGTGTATACTAAAAAATTGTTTGCTAAAATATGCTAGAACGATCATGTTTCGTCCGAGCAAGCATTTCTTCAATTGGCCTCATAATCTCGGCAGCTCAGGCGCCTTTTTTTTTTTATTATTATTATAAGTGATTTTGAATATCCACATTTAAACTTAGGAAAATAATTGATTTTTTAAAATTCCTCCCAAAACCTATTAAGTTCCTAAGGAATGCCAAAAAGGGTTAACTTAGCCCATAGAAATCATTATTGGAATGTCCAATCACATTAAATGCGTCTTTCTGCTTTCCCACGTTATAACACGCGGTAGCCTAGGGAGATCATGTGACTTTCATGCGAGTCACCTCGATGCTCATTTCAATAAAAGATAATGATTATTTTGGCCTTGTCACGTGTAACCACGGGCACGTGACCACCACTTTATACCGTTTCAATACAATTTTTCCCCCTTATAAAAAGGGAATCGTCTTCTCCATTAAGTATCCTGCTTCCATGAATTTATAAAGTGAAAGTGTTCTTAGAGAGAGAAAACTAGTATTCCCATGTTTCCTGTTTCTTTAGGATCCAAATCGTCTCTTTCTTCATCCTTTATCTTCGTTTTTTTAACTTTCTCTCTTCACAACCACTGTTGAGATGGCCCCATTACGAAAACCACTTCTACCACTAGGACACCTATCCCAACACCCTTACCTGCCAAGTTCAATGGGTTAAGCACCGTCGTGCTCCCTTATTTGGTAGCGTAAATCATTTTTAGGTCGTGATCACTTCTTACCATGACCACTAAACTTCCAGGGAAACTCCACATTTATTGGTAGAGGAAAATGATGAGGTGGAGCACTAGGCATACATCCCCAAATCCAGTGTAACCAGATTTAGGGTAGAAAGAGGGGATTTACCTTAATCAAATGTGGAATTTGAGTCCCCTGGTGGATCGTGTGAAGGGTTGGGATCATGGACATAAAAAATCCATGTTAATTATGCCAACCGTTTATCTTAGGTTGGTTTGTTTAGCACTTTGTGGTTTGTTAACCTAACTTTGAGTAAACCAAACAGTGACTTAGAGTTTCTCGTCTCTTGATGTAACTATAAGTCAATCTGTTATGTCACCATAGGTTGAATTTACTATCACACTAGAATATGTATGTAAGCTCTTAGGGTTGGATGATCCAAGGAATGAAACCTTCTTGGAAGAAGCTACTTATAAGGAGGAGGAGAATATAAGGAAAGCATTGGATCAAGTCTGCATGAAGTGCATCGGCACCTTAAGCAAGATCATTTTTTATGAGTTCATTCACTATTTCTATTCTATGGAAGATAATATAGTTTCTAAAGTGAGGGAGATTGCTAAGGTCAATCCCAATGGTAAAAAAGTTGCTACTTTGCCCCCAACTAGGGAGAGTTTTGATGTCTCCCTTGAGCTACTAGCGTATATTTTAATCATTCTCTCCAAGATCTTATTACCTAGGAAACCCCACGACTGCTTGGGGAGGGACTTGATTAGTATGGATTTTTGAATGTCCTTGGATGTTAAAATGCCTTTAGTTGCCATTACTCTAGGTTCCCTTTGTACTTGGCATAACATGACTTATGTTGACATGGTCAAGTAAGTCAACTGTTTTGACATTTCTAACTACACTAACACCTTACTTCTCATTTCTCTCCTTTACTCCATATTTCTGAACTTTTCACCTTTGGACATGTTAGAAGTTTCTTATGTGATAAAGGTTCCTCATGTCTGTGCATGGAACCATAAACAGACTAGGAAATCCCTTTGCTCTTTGATTGACAATATTAAAGAATTATGCATTCGACCCTACACTACCATAACCTAATTTTATACCAATAAGTTCTTTATTGAGTCCTCTCCACTAGTAGATATGGGCGATGAAGTTTCTTTCTGAAATAATACTTCTACTGGCTTTGTCTTAGTCCTAACTCCTTTCTACCTTCCTTCTTTCATTGAGTGTGAAGTTTTTTATTTTGTTTATTCTCCCCATAGGGTAGTTTCCCAATTTAGTTATGACTAGGGTATGAACCTTTGTAGCCATATCCAGCTAGAGAAACCTACCAACTTCTCTTTAGCTTGTGTCAACATTTTGAATAAGACTCTAACAGCTCTATTGACTAGCTACAAAGGGAACTTGGTGATTCGCTCCAAAAGGGCCAATGGTAGCAGGTCCCTGAGCTACCTCACCGTATTTTAGCCAAAACATATTTCCTAGTTCTAAAAAATGGTCCTTCATCAACTCTTGTATCCAAGTATTGAAAGATTCCCCCAAAAATCTAGGGTTTAAGGGTTGTTCAATTAACCATTCGACACTTAGCCCGAACTCTTTCAATATAACCAGGTTAACTGAGTTACCACCCTTAGCACCCATGGAGCAAGTCGTTCAAAAAACAATAAAGGTGCTTCAACCTCTCAGTTGTTCGAAGAAGCTGAAGATATTACCCCTACTTTTTAAACTGTTGGAGTTAATGATACACCTTTAGATCCTTCTGTCGAAGCAACCGTTTTTCTCAAGAAGAATCAAAAGAAGAAGAAAATTTCTAAGGTTATTCACCCAGAGGTTATGAATTCCTTTAAGTAGTCTAATCCTAACATCAAAGATCAAGTGGTATCAATTTTTGAAACATAATGAGCAATTATAACCATGGGATTATAGGTACTCGCACGTTTATTAAGGAGTAATCAGCTCTCGGGGTCTTTAATTTATCCCAACAGTTCGTTCGAGCGATTTCAAAAGGCAAAGGTCTAAGTAGGGCCTTATCGTGGAGCTATACCTGAGGAGGAGGAAGAGATTGAAAAAAGTCCTCTGAAACATCAATCACATATGTTACAAAGAATGTACAATTTCGAGGAACCATCTTCCCCTTCTCAAGATTACATTATTCTTTATGACTCACTTGAGCACGAGGCACCAATTTCCTTATTTACAAGGATGGACTTTCTTTTAAATAGATATTTTCTCCCTTTTGAATGGTGATTCACATTTCATGACACTTCCTTCACTTGTATTTTATTCCTTCACTTGTCTTTTGAATGATGACTATACTGGTACAATTGAGGCAGAGTACCAGATTTCTATCGCTGAATAACAATCCTCGCAGCAGCAACACCAGAAAAAATAGCAACTACAATCCCCTTAGGGATCATCTTATGGTACCAATGATCCTGTGATGGTAGGTAATTCCCCTTTGTGGAATGGGATGGTCTTTCGAGTGATGGGTTTGTAGGTAGAGGATATACCCCAAACTCCTCATTCTTGGGAGATCAAGCAACCATATTGGGCTAGTGTTTAATCTTGAACCAGGGCAGGGTGAAGTTAGGAAGTCGTTGGTAGTTGAACCTATCACTTTTGTTGCTCCAATAGTTGGGTAAGAGGTAACTTCTATTTTATTTAGCATCTTTTTTCGGTGCTTATAAATTTCTTTCCTTTTTTTGTTAACTTGTTAATTTTTCTTAACTGTAGGTAGTACCTTCAACTGTGCTGGAGGAAGATACCCCGAGTGAGCTGCCTCTGAGCTATTTCTCTCTCCAGACTAGATCAACACTTGCAGGTATCTAATAGTTGTTTCTATAGCCAATGAGAAAGTATTGGTAAATCCTTTTGGGTGGGGTCATTAGTTGGGGTGAGGAAGCTGAAGCTGAACAAAGTCCTTCATCTGGACCAGCAATAGAGGAACTAGTCCCTCAGGTATCAGGACAAGCTGAGGTATATTATTCTTTCATTCCTTTTATTTTAATTTCATCCTTGTGAAAGAGAAAGAAAAATCTAAACTTGGTCCATCTTGTGGTCAAGCATGTTGATTCGAGCAACCACTTGGGACTGAATGATCATATTTTCTTTACATAATGAGTGACCAAGTTTATCGTCCGAGCAACCATTTGGCTCTTATCATAAGACATTTAGTTTTTTCACTAATCACAAATTATGGAATTATAATTTTATATTAACCAAGTGCACTTGTTTGAGCAACCATTTGGGGCTTATCATAGTACACTTTGATTTGGCACCAATCAAAAATTACGGAATTAGAATTTTATATTGACCAAGTGCACTTATCCGAGAAACCATTTGGGACTTTTCATAGTACACTTGGATTTGGAACCAACCCCAAATTGTGGAGGTGTACTTGTCCGACCAACCATTTGGGACTTATCATAGTACACTTGGATTTGACACCAATCGCAAATTATAGGATTGTAATTTTAGATTGGCCAATTGTATTGAGTTGAGTAGCTATGATTCAACACAATACACTTAGATTTAGCGACCATTTTGGTCAGAAAATTGGTCAACTTGTTACATCTAACCCTTTGTTATTTGTTTTCAAGTTGTGCCTGCTCGAGCTATCCCAACAGATTTAGAGGATCCTATTGTTCCCCTTGCTCAACCTTCCTTGCCCGCGAACTATTGTATATATTCCCAAAAGTCAATCTTGTATTGTGTATTTTGGAAGTATATATATCAACATGTTATTATTCTTCGATCAATGGTTATCAAAATACGAGAAATATTTATATAATCATAATTGATAAATAATAATTATGACATTTATGATTATGTCCATTAAAACATTATAGAGTGTGATAAATTATAATGGTCGAGTTATGATTGGGAGATGTTCACATCAGTTTCTTGTCCTAATCAAAAACAAAACTGGACTTTGTGTTTTGGATAATTCTAGCATACATTATGATTTCCTTATTTAAAGGAGTAGCAAAGTCTCAAACTATTTGTCGGAGTCTGACAAGATCAAACGTATGGGTGCATATTGTATAATACGTCATTGAATGTAACCACATAGCATTATCCGATATAGTTTTTGCTAATCTGTCAATAGATATATTTATAGTTACAGTTGTACATATAATCTTTGGACTTGAGATGTCATGTATATTCTATATATATTAGGTAGTCATTTGATTCTACTTATGAATTATGACCTTTTTATATGATTATGGCAAGTGTAGAGTTTGGGCTATCCTCATATTGTATAAAGGATCTTTGATGGTAAATATGGAATATATCTCTCTTAGCAACGAGAGAAGTTTTTCGACACTGGTTAGTTTAAATAGTACTCTAATTAAATCCTTGGTCAAGGTATTGACAATGATTAGAATATTTTTTTTAATCGGATATTGTCAAAAGAGTATAAATTAAAAAGAAAGCAAATATTTTATTTATGGATTGACCGTTTACCATTTCGAAAATAAAATAAATATGAATATTGGGATGATAGAAGGATTGGAGTGTGTGGAAACTGTAAATGGACAAGGTTCAGAATAGATGAAGAATTTATTCACATTATCTTAGCATTAATCATAGTATACACCTAAATATTATTAATGATTATTGGTTTAACTCTTTACTAGAGTAATAGATGAGTTACCATAAACTAAGAAGAATGAACCTTTAAGGTTACAAACATATTGGGTTAAAAGTATAAATTCTACTTGAGAAGTACTATAGGAAATGGAATTCTCATACTCATTAAGGATTAGGATGCAATTTAAGGATAAGTAAAACTTTTAGTTTTATCTCATTACCACTTACCAAAGTTAGGTACACTTTTGCTAGTCTACCTTGGTAAGTTTGACTTTACCAAAGTTAGGTAAGTGATTAATACATTGATGGGGTGTGTAGGACTTCACCACTTCCCATTTATTTAATGGAGTGGGGATTCCACCATAACCATTAATTAATCATTTTTTGGAATTGAGTTTAATTTGAAATTAAATTAAATTTCCAAAACTTTGGATATAAATACAAGGCCATGAAAATCTTGTAAGGAGAGGAGAATAAGCCTTTGGTTAAGGGAAATGCATTAGGTGTGAAAATACTTGTGAGATAATTTCTAACCTATAATTGGTTTGAATTCTTTTAATATAATTTGGGGACTATACTTGGGGAGTTTGATTCTGTTTTACCAACGGATAAGTAGGCAACTTGGAACACTAAGTTTAACTCATTACCCGAACCCAACCCGGTGCATCCTTTATTGATAATCGAAAAGCACACTACAATGGATTAGTTTTGTATTTATTGTTTTATGTGATACATAAATACATGAGATTTAACCCGGCTACATATGAATATGGTTGATAAATTTTTTATTTTCTGCACTATTAGTTGGACGTATTCCAACACGAACCAGCTGTCCTCTGAGGTTATTCGGGAGGAAGTGATTGTTAGCATACTCCTTTTATCCAACCAAACGCTCAAACTATTGGCCAAAACGTTGAGGTACAGTCTCGCACATCCATATCCCCTCAGGAAGAAGAAGATAGGGCTTCAAACAACAACGTTTTACCATCTGCCAATGGAAGTGCTTATACTCCTTAGCCTCCCAAGGAATCTCCTCTTGCTTAGTGAGGAAAATTTTGAGGTAATTTCCTCACATCATTTTCTCTCTTCAATGAAAGCTCATAGAGATATTGCTCGAGCTCCATCCTTACACTTTTGATACTCGTTGCATTCAAGCCATACTAGTTATAACGGATTACAAGTTGCTCGATTTTTCCACCGTATAGTGTGAATCATGAACATGACTTTACAGTCACTTATTTCCTCTAAAAATCAAAGATCTAGCTTGGAAAGTTCAAGTGTTGATTAATGATGGTTTTACCCTCCCGTGGTTGGTCGAAATTTTAAAAACTTTCAAGAAAGTCGATCGGTCTTCCTTTTATGTGAAATTCTAAGCTAGAATGAGTACCCAGGTTGAGGTAGATAAAGCGATAACTGCCATTTACCCTGAGATAATTAAAATGGAAGAGAAGGTGGTGGTTGTTGATGCAGTGATAGAGAAATTATAGTAGGAGATGGAAGAATATGAGAAGGAAATGATTGATCTCACAAATGAGCAATCTAATCTTGCATCTACTCTGCCAGGGCACCACCCAAAATTACTTAATTCCACTAATTTGTGGTTTGTCATAGATGACCCGAATAACAATTAGGTGCTTTAGTTTTTCATCTTGAGGCAGTAGTTCCTCCTTTTGGTAAAACTTTAACGTTGAATGAAATATTAATTGACAGTTCATTACCCCATTATCCATTATCTTCACATTTCTCCTTTATTTCATTTGTATTCATACATAGAAGAATTTTATTTGAACATTACATAACCTCATTGTTTATTAAGTACCAATTCCATACAAAGCTTGTGCAAGAACATGCTTTGGATTAACCCTCACAAACATAAAATTTACTTAAAATTACAAATGAGGATTTTCTAAACATGTTAGATTTTGAGACACTTATTGTTAAGATTGAAAGTCACGTCATTTTTAATCTTGGACATCTAAAAATAACCCGAATAGTGAGCTTTACGCACTATGTAAGGTCCCTCCCAGTTAGCTTTGAATTTAGGGAGCGAAAGATCTCTAATGTGTCTTGTGAAATCTTTTAACACTAGATCCCCTTCTTTTAACTTTTTCGACTTTACCATTAGGTCGTACGAACTTGAGATTTTCTTTTTATGCATTTGGAAATTCCTCATCGCGTTGTCTCTACACTCATCCATGGCTTCCAATTTCACATGTGTGCTTTGAGGAAGCATCTCACTCTG
The DNA here is from genome assembly GCA_949130495.1 of Sambucus nigra. NCBI lineage: Eukaryota > Viridiplantae > Streptophyta > Magnoliopsida > Dipsacales > Adoxaceae > Sambucus > Sambucus nigra. The sequence continues at coordinate 316,218,324 of OX422214.1, read as the reverse complement.
TAAGTTATATCGGGAAGAAGGTACCTCCAATTTCACTGGCAGGATTATCTCAGCACCAAAAACTAAGGAGAAAGGGGTGTAACTAGTTGTCTTCTTCTTGCTTATCGTATAAGCTCGTAAAACCTTTAGTATCTTATCATCCCTTCTCTCAAGAAAATCTCCTAACATTTTGGATAAGATATTCAACAGATTCTTATTGATAGCTTTAGCTTGCTAATTACACTTAGGGTAAGCCATAGTGGACTTATGGTGAATAATGGAATACCTATATGCGAGTAGTCTTACCTCACTATTCATAAAGGTCATTCCATTATAAAATAGGAATACCTTTAGGATGTAAAATTGATAGATAATATATTCTTTTATGGATCGCGCAACCATACCTACTGTATCTCTCTTTAGAGGTACTTCTTCTGTCCATTTGGTAAAGCACTCACAGACAATCAATATCATAATTTTGCCCCTAAAAGAAGGACTGATGGCCCCCACAAGGTCAAATTCCCAAGTGTGAAAAAGAAATAGGGTATAAAGTGAGTGCAGGTCCACCGAGGGAGAATGGATCATATATCTGTGGAGTTTATAAGCTCTGCATTTTCGAACGAACTTAGCGAAATCTTTCTTCATAGTTGGCTAATAATACCCTAGGGTTATTAATTATTCATATATATTTACTCCCCTTATGTGACTCGACTCATGGTCATGATTCAAAACCTCTTCAACTTCCTCTAACATGATGCACCTCCGGGGTCTATTAAAGTACCCGCTTCGATATAACTAGTTATTTTGAATATAGTGCCTTGAGATATTGCATTTTAGCTTAGCTCCATCGCCTTTCACCACTAGAGTCATACCCTCTACCAATATATCGATATATGGTTATCTCCGGTCAGTTGGTTGCTTAATAAAATTATATTCAGTCGGTTAGTAATATAGTTGACATTTATCACAACTCCTTTGAACTACCGTAGCGTCTCTCTTCAACGTGGCCCAAATTTATCCCGTTATTTGGATTTTTTAGTATATGGGATTTCAATGGTGTTGCAACTATCCATGTGGTCTTCTTTCAACCTCTTCTCATCTTTCTCTAGAACGACACACCTTGATAACCAGCCTCTTGTATTTTATTAGCATAAGTTTTTAGTAGTAGTAAAGTATTATGCCCATTACACCAAATTAAATTGTCACTCTCTTGAAACAAGATACTTTATTATCTTGCCTCTTCAATCGTTTCTATCATTAGCATGACACATTTCTGTTATACCGAATGGAGTTGCCCTTTTGGTGATTTGAATGCCCGTTTAGTCACCTTTGATGGATATCTTCTGGGAAATTATCGCGTACGCATCAACATGTGTGTTAATTGTCCCAATGTGTGTTTTTATTATCACCTCGTGGAATTGTCCAAGTAATCTTTGAATGATCATTTGGTAAGGCTCCAAACTCATGAGCTTCAGAGTTTATTCCCCATTTACTTGCTTCACCACTAAATTAGAATCACCCTTGATGGTGAATAGCTAGATCCCCCATTGCAAAGCTTCTAATAGACAAAGAACTTGTGCTTCATACTTAGCTTCATTGTTGGAACAATAAAAGCCTAAGTTGAGGACACAAACCTCATATTTTTCCTTTCTTGGAATAGACCTCACGCCTACTTTGCCTTGGGCCGATAAACCATTAAATTTTATACTCCTTTCTTCCAATATTCTTTCCAAGTTATTGGCCTGTAGATCATAGCCTAGAAGTTCTTCGTGTGGTGTTTGAATATGTTAGAGGAAAAGATTGACAAAAAATTTGTGTAGGCTTAGCTCATGATGTCTCAAGGGGACACACATTTTAGGTCATACTCCGAGAGTATAAGGACCCATTTAGGAGCCCTACCTATTAGTACAGTTTGATCTAGCAATGCCTAAGCTTTTGAAGAACAAAGATAAGGGATAAATAGTGCCTTTTAATACTTGTATATTTGGACTCAGATTAATGAATAATATAGCTAAAAATATAGATAGGAATTTCTACTCCTTCAACCTCTTGTTCTATCAATGCACCAATGGATCTATCCGTGGAGGTAAGATATAGTTGTAAGGGTATACCTGCCTTAGGAGGAATCATGGTACGTGGTGATGGGAGGAGTTCTTTAGTTTATAAAAAGATTCTCGGTGAGGTTGTTCCCAAACAAACTTAGCTCCATTGTGCATCTCCATCAGGGGATGAGTGATCTCAGCAAGCCCAGGCACAAATCTTCATAGATAAGAAATTTTACCCAAGAAACTATTCAGCTCCTTTGAAGTTTTAGGACACTGCATGTTAAGGATGGCCTTCTGATTGTTTACTCCTTCAACCTTTTGTGCTATAAATTCATCAATGGATTTAGTCATGGAGGTAAGATATACCTGTAACGGTATACCTGCCTTAGGAGGAATCATGGTATGTGGTGATTTGAGGATCTTCTTTATTTTGTGAAAAGATTACCGGTGAGGTTGTTCCTAAACAAACTTAGCTCCATTATGCATCTCAATCAGGGGATGAGTGATCTCAACGAGCCCAGGCACAAATCTTCACAGATAATAAATTTTACCCAAGAAACTCTTCCGCTCCTCTGCATTTTTTGGACACTGCATGTTAAGGATGGCCTTTTGATTGTCTAGGTCCATCTGCATGCCTTCATTGTTCACCACAAACCCCAAGAATTTTGCACTGGTCAGAGAGGGTTCATTTTCATCTTGTACTTCTTGCACCTTGTAAACACCCTCCTCAAGTCTGCCAAATGGACAGTCTCCTTTTTGTATTTTATAACCAAATCATCAATATAGAACTCCACAATATAATACAAAATATCATTGAATACTTACATCATAGTCCTTTGATAGATAACACCTCCATTCTTTAGTATAAAAGACATAATTGTGTAAATAAAGGCAATCTTTTCCACATCATCAAGATTCATCTTAATCTAGTTATATACTACGTAGACATCCATAAAACTGTACATCTCATGATCGGTAATTGCGTCTATTAAGCTATCTATGGATGGCAGTGGGAACTCGTCTTTTGGGCAAGCCCAATTTAAATCCTTAAAATCCACACAAATCCTCATTTGGTTCTTGTCATTCTCCCCCACGGTCACAATGTTGAACAACCAAATAGGATGTTGTATTGGGACAATGAATCATGTTGTGATCAACCTCTGGACATATTTATTGATCTTAAGGTCAAGCTTTGTTTTGTACGTTCGGGTGGATAGTTTGAGTGGGATAACTAATGGCATCACATTCAACTTATGACAACTCACATCCTTGGTAATACCAGGCATCTCAGTTTACTTCCACCCGAACAAATATTCAAATTCTCGGATCAACTCAATCAAAGCCCTTTTTGCTTTCACGTTAAAATATTTTTATACAAATATTGGCTTGAGATCATCACCTTCTCTAGTAAGGTCAACCTGTTCTAGCTCTTGAATCTGGGTCCTTAGTCTTCCACGCACACATTTTGGTTCATCTTCTACATCCTCAAAAAACTCTTGAACGTTAGAGTTGTCAATCACCATGTCTTGCCCGTGGTTATCCACCAAAACACATTCATAATTAGGTAAGCTTTATCTTCCAAATCGTCATCTGCCCACTCACACCTTTATAAATTGTATATAATTTTTCCATTTGACAACACGACCCTTTTTCACTACCTAGGGGCCTCCTTCACATATGGCCTGTTCATGAAATTTTATTTAAGATCTCTCATAGAGAACTGACTCGACACACTCTGTTGCTCAACTTAGTGCTCAATTAGGTCAATCCATGGTGTCATTCTATCCCACACTTGCCTAAATAGTGTAATTAATCTCACCGCTTCTCAATGCTCATCCAAATTGTCACATTCATATATGTTTTCTCTAGTTCTTTTCACTCTAATGCCATCAGTGTATCTAGTGAGCACCCAATATTCCTCGATAAACTCGGTATAAAATTCATCATCAACTAAATGTGCCTCCTAACGTGCAAATAAGTTCTTTGATGCTCAAATCACCACCTCTTTCCCTTTAACTCTTAGCTTGGAACAGTGATGGTAAGTGGATAGTGCATTCATACCCTCCCTACCAACAGTTGCTACGATGGCTCATATTTTATTATATGAAATTTGATGTGGGAAGTGTTGTTCCCCATAATGATTCCCACATTGACATTGCCAAAGGACTTGGAAAACTGATTATCATACCCTTATATAGCCAAAGGATTCTGAACAATCCTTGTTTCAGGGACATTATAAGCGTAAAAAGATCTAATGGGCATAATATTCATGGACGCTCAGTTTTCTAGTAAAACACAATTAAAATTACACCAATTTACTCTTAATGTTACGTAAAGTGACCTGTTGTGAGGATACCTAATCGAACGATCTGCCTTAGAGAAGGTGACCTCGGAGAGGAACCTTTTTACCAACTTCTCCATAAGCCATTTCCAACATAAATTTGGGGCCATAATCTTCTTTGCAATCTCCAGAATTGCCCGAGTGACCTTCAATCTGGGCTTGTCTAGAAACCCCACTTGGTCAAAGAACCAATTGAATTTTTTTGTGATCGTGCTACTACAGCACATTCTACCCAAGGGTCAACATGGTCCTTTTTCATCTCGTAAACTTCCCCAACATTCATGTATATTGACTCATCATAGGCTATCATCGCATTCACAGTGCCCAGTGAGCAAGCTTCCAACCTTTTCCTCAAACCATAAATTGAGCATAGGTCATCATCTATGGTCAGGTGGGCCACTTCGAACACACATTTTTCTAGGGATTCCTCAAAGTTTTCCTCAAGGAACCTTTGCTCCTTCAATCTTTGTTTTGTTTCTTTGTCATAATCATTTCCCATATTATCCCGTAATCTAGCAAAGGGTTATCATTCACATTTGTCTTAGGCAACTAAATGTCCATTTTCTCAACGTGTGCATAAATAAGACTCCTTAAAGCAAAGCAATTGTTGGTCGGATGGACCAACTTGTTATGGAGGAGACAAAACCTTGGGTTGTTCCTCTACTCCTGCATTATAGGTTCCGTCGTGTTGAAATTCATTGGTCTATAAATTTTATTGTAAACCATATGCTCATAAATATCTAGATCTTGTTCGACCATGCAAGGCAGCTTGGGTGGGCCATCTCTTGGGTCAAACTTCCTCTTGTTTCCTTTTCCACCACTATTATTTCCACCTCCTTATCTTTTATTTCTATCGTTAGCGTAGTTTACTCGCAGGGGCATCCCTCTCCCCGAAATAGTTGGTGGTCTTAACATAAAATTAGACAATCCAGGGGTGTTGTAATGGACTCACTACCTGAGAAATATTCTTGGAGGACATTAGAAATACAATAAATGTACCTTTTCTAGTCTGATTGGTCAGGTGGAAAATATACTCAGGAAATAACCCTTCCACGCAGACTTGCAGAAGTTTGCTCTCCCTAGTTTCCTCTTTAACATCAAGAGACCATTTTTGAAACCTCTAGATGTAGGCAACCACACACCCTATCATGGTTTTGTTTCTCTTGCGTGAGTTGGGTGACAGTAAATTCGTCCTCCCCGAGAAATAATTTCTCAACGAATTGAACGTGGAGGTCTTCCCACGATGCCACACTTTCAGGTGCAAGGTGATAGTACCATGTGTATGCTTTCTCAGTTAAGGACTTGAATAACTTTCTCAGTCTTAGATTTTTATAGTTATAATGTGCCCCAAGGATTTTAACAAATCTTTTCACGTGCTCCTTAGATTTCCCCCCTTTTCCCTTATATTTCTCAAAGATAGGGGAACATACCCTTTCGGGTATAGTTCGCTGTTGTACTCCTCTGGGTACGGGGTGTAAAAATCATTGTATATTGAGGAAGTATCTCCCCCAGCCTTAGAGGGTACCATTATCCACGATAGTTCTCTTTTCATTTCTTCCACACTAGGTTAAAAATGGGAGGTTTGAACAGATACCATCACATGTGAAATAATCCTTGGTGATGTGATAGAGGCCACATTTTCTACATTGATAGAAGTAACTGTAGTGGAAACACCATCGAAGGGGTGGAAGCATTGATGGATTTTGGATAAGCAATACCACCTCCTGAGGCAAAACGCACCAGCAGCACTATCGGTGGTGCCACAAAGGAGTTTAATCTCCTTAAAACACCCAGTATTGCCTGAACACTTGGGGTTTTGATAAACTCTGCAAATAAACTCATTAATCCAGCCATTTGTGCGGGGCCTATAGCTACTCTTGATACCTTTGTAGCAGTTGTCAATCCCATCTTTGTTGGCACCATCACATTAACCTCCGACAAGATGGTCAAATCCCCTTCCTCCTCACACTGTATTTATAGCAATGTAACAACATTCGAACAACCTTATTTGCATGAAATGTTATGAGACCCCATTAAATGCCAATAATACTATGTATTCAATGCAAAAGATGGTGTATTAAATTCATAAGATATTGTATTTGGGTTGGAATATTATTTAGGCTATCAGAATGTCTCTCGTATTGATTGTGATGTGATAAGTTGGCACAAGGGCTTCCTTTATGGTGGATGATGGGATATTCCTTGAATGGGCCAATGGTTCAAGGAGTTAACTCATTCAAGTGCCAACTTTCATTAGCTCCTAAAGTGTCAAAAATCATGATGTCATAGAGATATTAAACAGTGGCAATAAGGAATGTTGTCTTGTCAACTAAATGAGGTTCCTCGAGATAAGGTTCTTCGAACGACTTTACTTTCTATGTGTTTATTGGTTGAGGTTCCTTTGTAAAAGGTTCCTCGAATAAGTTGTTTTAATAAGGTCCATCGAATGAGGTCCCTCATAGAATAGATTCTTCGAAATACAAACTTGACCTATTAGATATAGGTTTTGCACAAGTGTACCAAAGAGGTTGGGATTGTTCCCCAACATTGCCTTATCCTGAATCCTTCAAACCAAATCCTTGTGAGATTCCCTAAATTAGGTCACTCAATAAATCATAAGATCTCTCCCATGTCCTATTAGACATAATCCTTTATAGGTACCAAACAACCTCAATACTATTACAAATAAGTCCTAAATATTTGGTCAGTGGGAACAAATATAAGCCAAGTACATATTACAGGTATTTTCTTGAAGTTCCTTTGATCGAACTCGCTTGTTGTGAGAATCCCTTCGATCAACCGTACTCACTATGGAGTGCCTTCGAGCGAGCTTTCTTATTGTGAGAGTCCCTTCGAATAATATTCTTTCGATCGACCTTGGTCCTACTCTTTGTGTTTGATCATCCATTAATCTGCCTTGGTATGCCTAATTAATATTAGATCAACCATTGGCTTTAACCTACCTCTACAGAAATATTTCCCCGTTAGTCCCTGGTTGAATAGATTCTTCATAATAATATGTATAGGGAGATAATGAATTGGAATGCTAGGGCAGAAGTAGGGGATAATCTTATGCGTCGTGTTATGGACTCACCCATTTGGAAAAACAATAATTGTAATAACCTATATTTTTCTAATGAATGGCATACTATTCATCTATCAATATCAAGATATGATTTCAATCCATTTGGTAATTTAAGAACCAATTAAAGTGTATGGACAATGATCTTTGCAGCCCTAAATCCCCCTTCTTCATTGTGTATGAGACCAGAATTCTCGATGTTGTCCTTATTGATACCTAGGCCAAAGGCACTATGGTGACATTAATGTCTACACATCACTGTTAATAGAAGAATTGAACGAGTAGTGGTAGTGCATGTGAAATCATTTGACTCTTACAAATAGAAAGAATTTAAGTTAAAAGCTATGTTGATATGGGCAATTCATGATTTCCCAACTTATAGGACTTTATCGAGTTGTAATGTTCACGGTTACTTTGGGTGTCCCATTTGTGGAGAGTAAATTGGATCTTAAAGTCTCATGGATAGTGTAAAAATTATATATCATTCTCATAGAAGATTATTTCCTCCTAATCACATGCTTAGATTTGATAAAGGTTCTAATTTTTTTTAGGTGGGGTCGAACATAGGCTACCTCCAAGAGGGCTTTCATGTTCAGAAATTAAAATGTGTTCTGCTGAATATGGAACTAATGTGATGGGGAAGAATCCTAAATTCAAGAATTTAAAGCATAAAAAGACCCCTATTGAGAATGAAGATGAGAAAGGGGAAGCTTTTTCTAGGAGAATAATATTATTTGACTTTTCTTATTGAAAGGATAACCCCATGCGCCATGTATTAGATTTCATTCATGTTGAGAAGAATATCATCGAACATCTTATGAGCACATGCCTAGGTGGAAGAGATTTTAAGGATGGAGAAATGCACGATCTGGTCTTAAAATGTTGAAAATTAGGTCGCAATTATGATTGAAAAAAGATAGTAGCAGGAGGAATATAATCCCATTAGGGAATATACTTTAATGAGCGAAGAAAGAAAGGTTCTCTTAGACACATTGCATAATTTAAAAGTTCCCTCTAATTCTTTATCAAATTTATAGAGTATTCTGAGTTATGCCACACATGATATACAAAAATGCAAATCTCATGATTGGCATGTGATCATTCAATTGTTCCATTTATTGTTTAAGAAATATTTCTCTAAGCATAAGGATTTGTATAGGGCCATTATATGGATTAGCCTTTTCTTCACACTTTTTTGCGCAAAAGTAGTCAACTAAAGCACATCGTGATTGTAAAATCAACTCTAGCTGAAGTAACTTGTGTGTTGGAGAAGTAATTTCCCCCTACATTCTTCAACATAATTATTCTCTTGTTGGTGCACTTATGCGATGACGCGCTTCTTTGCATCCCATTAAGATATCGATGGATGTACTCATTTGAAAGATTGGTGAAAGTTTTCAAATAGTATGTTAAGAATACGAGGTACATTGAAGGATCCATTGCGAAGGAATAAAATATTGTGGAGGCATTCGTGTTCACTATGAAATATATGTCTGACCCTAACATTGTAGATAATGGAGATGAGTTCACTGATGAGGGTGGTTAAGTCATGGGAAAATGAGTTAAACTAATATGTTTACAATATGAGCAAGTGACTCGTTATATATTTGAAACCCATGAAGATATCGATGAATGGAAAGAGTAAGTTCGTGTTGTAATTTAATTTGTATTGTTATCTTATATACTTGTTCACCTTTATGATAAATTTGGTCATTCAATGTAGAAAATATAATGAGTCTGAGTGTAACAAAAAATAAAGAACGGTTTCACATTCAGATAAAAAAATTTGATTTTTGGTGTCATAGGAGGTAATTATTAGGTCAAACATCCCTTATTACATAAAAAATAATTGAAAGAGTTAAAACTTCTCACATTAATTTGTATAATCCATAATTTTAATTGCTGAATATGGGTGATGCCATGTCAAGGCTTGCTCGTCTCTCCCCTAAAGAAAAATACGTTGTTACAAAACAACGGCATTTCATATAAGGCTCTTATGTATATTTAGGTAGAGTGCGAATACAAAAATCTCGTTGAAGCATAAATGACTTAATTTGGTCACATTTTGTAGGAGTTTGAGAGTGGACAAGGGGGAGAGCCACATAGGATCGACTCCTATATAAAGATTTAGACGAAGAAGGGTGAGCCTATTTATCCACAGGTCTTCGAGACCATCTTAAGTTATAATTGAAATTATATTATCAATTTCAAACTATTTATTAAATTCTTTTTCAAAGTTAATAACGTGTTTTTATATTGTGTCAGGAGAGGCTGAAGGAGGTACACAACTCTCAGATTAATGTAGAGAAAGCTTCTCTGAGTATGGATACACTAGGCCAAGTGTTGGGCCAAGATAGAAAAGGTTGTACTCAGGGTGTCAGCCCCGGGATAAGAAAGTTGAAGCTGATGGGCATTGCTTGCAGTAACAGTGGGTTTTCCTCCAAGTTTGATGCGTGCAAGTCAGACACGGACTTGAAATTAGAAATTCTCCAACAAACAATGAAAAACATATTCTAATAGGTAAAACGCTCAGTCACAGATAAAGGAAAGGACAAGATGAAGGATAAGGAAAAGGATAAGACGAAGTTGAGTAAGGAGATCACTACACTAATACCCTCACTAACTCTGTCCAACTCATAATCCCCATACGACATGTACTCTACCCCCAAATCAACTATCTCGACTCCATATGAGCCAGTTGGGGAGAGAGTATATGTCTTTGACACGCACGGAGTATCCTCCCTAATTGCTAAGGGAGTGAAGGATATGAGCATATCTCCCGATACCATGGTTCAACCGTCCATTATAAGATTTTGAGCCCAGGTCTGCGTGATTAGTCGCGTGAAAGGTGTGCACATGTAAGGACACAGTCGTTGTTATTGTTTCACTGCGATAATACAAGCAAACCTAAATTATGACTACACTTGCAATACAAGTATAGCGGTAAGTCGGGTATCGAAAGATCCACAGAGACGAGTTGCTAGAATTTATATGATTTAATACTTCTAAATAAAAGGGAAAAAGGTCATTACAAACTAAAAAGGGAAATATTCAAAAAAGGGAAATATTAATCTAGGCGAGGGAAAATAAAGCTAGATTAAGAAAAGCGAGTAAAACTATAGGTTCCGTCGAATATCCCTCACCCGAGTTAATTAGTATAAAATGGTCACATGGATCAGCGAGTTATAACGAATGCGTCTCGTTTCGACAGTTAATTGAACAAAAGGTTGTCACGCCGCTAAATCCGCATAAAATCCTAATAAGATTTTGGCGTCAACAAATATGTGACACCCCGCCTAATAAAACACCGGGTGATCAGTCATATACCAAATTAAAACAGGAATCTTAGTTGGTTCATCCTTAGCATCACTGTCGAAAACCTTTTTAAAACTTACTAACCACCTAGTATTCCAAAAGCTTGTTCCAAATTTTATCTTATTAATTAAACCAAACAGTACATGCGGAAATAAATATAATCCATTCACACAACTGAATTAAATCAACTGAATAAATAATGACTAAATGCCAAATAAACCATCGGTCACCGAAGTAAATAATCCAATACAAATATTCAACACCGGAATAAAATAAATCTGAAAACTGAACTGAAAGTTTGGGCGACATGCCCGAGATAAAACTGAACTGATAAATGATTTCTACTGTAGGAATGAAAGAACTATCCTTCTAATCCAAGCTCCTGCTAGCATCCACATATGCTACAGCTCCGTGTCCCTGGAATAGAATATCGATCATGGCGTCCCTATGGCTAGACACCTAAAAGGTTTTGAAAATAGTTTTATAGCAAGGATTAGAACCTAAAACATTTTGAAAATATTTAGCAAGTGAATTAACTGCAGTAATTTAAAATATATGAATGCACTCCATATTTAAGTTAGTGTCGCCCTCTCTTGAGGACATTCTCTCCCCTCCACTAAAGTACACACCTAACGATTACCTTATCCCCACCTAGTTGTACTACCCCATCCAACTAGTCCTTGTAATCCTCCCTTGCCTCTTTACTCTAAACAGAGTATTATTATCCATGGGTTATAAGTTATCTCACTAATTAACTTAATTAATTTCCTTTAAATAATATCATATAATTGTGACACAAGTTATATAACATAAATACATCACACACTATATTATTACCAGCATATAATATTTACTACCATTATATACGTACCTCTACCACAACATCCACACATATATCATATGTATATCCATCCCTTCGAGTATACCCTCTCCGGATGATTGCCTCAAAAGTGCTATCTTACTAGGTGTGCTCACATAACCTAAATACCCGAGTTGGAATCGCTCACCAACTTGGCCCAAAATATAAACGTAGTGGAAGCGGTCATATTCCTTCCCTAAAAGTGAGATAAATCCCTCACCTATAAACCGGACGCTATGACCTGGGGATATACTCATCCTACTCCTAAAGCTAGGGGATTCACCCACATCGCGCAACCTCCCTTAATAGCACTAGAGTATATAAATTAAATAAATATCTAGTCACTGATTTTTAATAGCACACACAAAGTATATATATATATATATATATATATACTATCACCACAGTGTATATATATATAATATAAATTTCGACTTTACCGTGTACTAAAACCCGTAACACTAGCCTATATATTCCCGAGTTTATGGTCCGACTCTAAATTAATTAATCTATCATTAATAAATTTTATTACCTTCCCGAGTCTACGATCCGACTCTAATTTAATTAATTAACACATCAATTAATTATTACTAATCCGAGTCTATGGTCCGACTCTAATTTAAATAATTTACACATTAATTAATTTATACCAATCCGAGTCTATGGTCCGACTCTAATTAATTAATTTACACGTTAATTAATTTATACTAATCCAAGTCTATGGTCTGACTCTAATTTAATTAATTTACACATTTATTAATTTAACACTTGGTGTTGCCTAACCATTATACCCGGACTCACTCACTTGGCCCGTACCATCGTTAATACCCGATTCTATATTTCATCCCATAACTAATTAATTACACCTAAATTCCTTTAATAATGTAGTGCCTCTCAGCTACAATACCCGAATATTTTCCCTCGTTCCAAAATCAATACCCACAAATTATATCCCGAAATTTATTCATCTCATGGCATACAATTATCACTCTCCTAAACCCAATTATATCACCTTATAATTTCTAAGGAATATGTGTCACATATGAATTTGTCACTAAATATAAGTAGGGATTAAATCCTAAATTAATTTCCTTTATATATATAAAACTAGCCGAATTGCCAAAATTCTGGGACCATCGATCGATCAATCCCCACCGAGTCAATCGATCGATCGAGCAGGTCCCTTTCTTCTCCGGCTTGCTGTTCAGCCATTTTTAACCCATTCGAGCTTTTACTTTCTCCCATAAAAATATCCGATCATAATTTACCATATTAACATATGAAAACAGGTTCTACTCAACCTAGAAGCCTTAATTCAATCACCAATTTCCACAAATCTTAACGTTTTACAGATTCGGGTTTTACCCGGGTTTCAAACACCCAAACACTTTACATTTCTAATTTCAGAATTTAAATGTCCATTCATGCGGGATTTAATCATACGGTTCATGTTCCTAAACTACAGAATCATGAAACCTACTAATGTCATCCCAAATCTCATCAAGATATACCATTTTCCAAATACCGATTTCACCCGAATACCCATTTATTCCCAAAACGGATTTTGGTTTACACATCACAAAAATATGAATTTATTAGCACCAATTTAGAATCATAACATTTAACCACTTGCCTAGAATCATTCGTAGGGTCTGATTTGTTGGTGTAGTTAAGATGCTGATGAAAAACACCCCAAATAGTCCCTTAATTTGGCTCCAAAAATCCCCAATTGGCTCTTGATTTGCTTTCCTCTGTGTCTCTCTTAAACCCTAGGTTTAAAATTTGTTAACTGCCGCCCAACTTTTCCCTCAATTAGGTATAAAACCCCTAATCCCGTTTTATGCCATACGGGCCTAATTAAAATGGCCCAAATCACCCTGTGTGGGCCCGACCATGCCTAAAAATACCCCGAGAACCAATTACTATCCCCGGACACTCTTTTCTGACTATCTCGACCCATCCGGACTCAACTGAGCACTCAGAACTGTCATCTGAAATACTTTTTGACATTTCCAATTTTGACCTCAAAAATGCGATGCACATTAATTCGAACAATTTAAATTAAAGTTGCTAATTAAAAATAATTCTTCCCACTCAATTAAATTCTCAAAATCATAAATTTAAGTTTCTCCAATTTAAATATTTTTATTTTCTCCCAAAGATAATTAAATACTAAATCCTCAAAATTACGAGGTGTTACATACTTCCCCCCTTACAAAGGAATTTCGTCCTCGAAATTAAGATGAGCCTAGTGCTCCAAGCTTTGAATATCACTTTCTAGACATGTGCCTCTAAGCTCGCTATATCTATCTCTCCCGCTTCTAACTATAAACTTCACAAATATGCATTTTATTTAACTAGGGCGCCCATACACCCTTACCCGTGCTTGACCGCACAAAAGTTGCCTTAATTAACCCGGGTGCCCATACACCCTATCCCCGTGATTTACCGCACGAAAGTTACCCGACTATGCTATCCGTGACCCGTAATATAACTTCCAACCTGTAGTCATATCACATATATGAATAATAACCTGGGTACCCAACCCATGTACTAACGGCCAAACATCTCCCCACTTCCAATGTTGCGCTAAGTTTCATGCGTGGGACGTCTCGTAAAGAGAAATCCAAATAAGGAACCCCCCCGATACACTATTACCTAACATTGTCGATCGTTGAGATCCGTTAGACCCTCAGTCCATAGCACATACCCCCAAACACTTATCTATTAACACAAAAGCATACACGCCTACTCTTATGCTACAAAAGACAACGTAAAATACCGCGCCCTTACTATCACTAGTTCTTGCGCAAAATAAACCCTAGCTATCTCTCCCCGCTCGAAAATAAATCTAACCACCATGATTCACTTTAGTAAACACCCCTACTTATCAGGATAAAATATGAGAACACAAGACCTCACTATGTGTCTATCGCACCACACAATACAACATATATACATATATATATAGGCTAGACTCCCTCTCAATTGATACCTAGTAAAAATCATGCATCCCCAAGTGTCGCGAACACCAAAACTTACCCCCACTATTTACAATAGTTCAAATCCATCACTATACAGCCGATATAAAAATTTTCTACCCTACTTCCATAATTATTGTAAGTAGCGACCCCTCGCATAATTCAAACCTTCTCTCAGTGTGCACCTCCACTCTCTCGGGGTTAACACCAAAGGACTCCACTACCCCATGGAAAATTTTATCTACATACTATGGGTGCTACATCCAACGCACCCACTAAATTCGACGTACTCGTGAACTGTAGTGAAAAATAAATAAATAATTATATATTGTGACACCCTCAATATCACCCAAAACATACCCCATGCCCATAGGATAAAAATAATTACCTCCATACTCTAGCTGCAATGGTTGATCCTCGGGTTTCTGAGCAGCTTCCCCCTGCCCAAATGCACCCATGACTTGTTGTAGTGGCTGTACATCCAGGGCCTTGTCCTGTAGTTGATCCCTACCTCCCTTAAGACAATCTCTCTTCACGTGTCCCGCTTCCCCATAAACGAAACACCTCCTAATAAATTCACCCTGCCACTAATCGCTTCCTTGCTAACCCTCTTGGAACTCCTGTCCATCCTGTCGATAGCCCCCAGATCTAAATTGCTTGGCCTGATTCCCCTGCCATAAATCCTGCCCTGGTGTCCCCCTGTCTTTTGCTAGGATACCCCACTGGTATTGTCCCCTCCTGATTTATCCGACTGACTGGGTTCCACTCCCTTCTTGCTTATTTTCATGTGGAAGCGATATTCCTGGCAATGCAGGAGTGCTGCATTAACGATGTTCGTATAAGCTACTAATGCGGCATTATCAATCAAATATTGTCTGATCCTCCAGACTAACCCATCCATGAACTTTGACTTCTTTCTTTCTTCATCGCGCACCTCATCCGGTACAAAATTTTCCAAACGAGTGAATTCTTCCTCGTAATGGGCCACTGAACGGTCCCCCTGAGTCACCTCACTGAATTTTCTCCTCATTTCAGCCTCGATTGCTGGCGGGAAATACTTGCGATCGAACCGCACCCAAAACTCGGTAATAGTTACTGCATCCCTTTCCTCAACAGTGGTGATCGACTCCCACCACTATAGCGCTGCTCCCACTAACCTAAAAGTGGCTAGCATTTGCTTCTGCACCTCGTTGCAATCTACCATGTGTAGGTGATGTTGGACATCCCTCTTCCACTAACACGCTAGCATAACATCTGAACCCCCTCGAAACTCTGGTGGGTGGCCCTTTTGAAAGACATCTTGTACTTACTGCCACTCCGACTGCCACTGGTGGACCTGAACACCTAGTACCACTAACGCCTATGGCTGATCGCGTGGAAAGTAACTTGCCATTGCGATCATCGTCGCTTGAACTGCCTGTGCTACTAATTTAGTTACCTGTAAAGCTAAAATCATATCCGGCAGTCGTTGCAGTAACTTTGGCTCCTGATGATCCTCCCTAGTCTCGTCTCCCCCCGCTACCCAAGCTTCTCTCTCTCTCTCTCCTGAGCGACATCTGAAATGAGAATCGAAACGTATGAGTTCACCCTCAAATATAAAGTAATTGGCAGAAGAACGTAAATACACATACATATGAGAATAAAACAATCATATTATAGGGTTCTACATCAAAGAACGCTAAGCTGAACCGTGAAAAGCCGCACAGATCCTAAGAACACTAGAACCAGATGCTCTGATACCATTTGTGACACCTCGCCTAATAAAATACAGGGTGATCAGTTTTATACCAAATTAAAACAAGAATTCCAATTGGTTCATCCTTAGCATCACTGTGGAAAACCTTTTTAAAACTTACTAACCACCTAATATTCCAAAAGCTGGTGCCAAATTTTATCTTACTAATTAAACCAAACAGTACATGCGGAAATAAATATAATCCATTCACACAACTGAATTAAATCAATTGAATAAATAATGATTACATGTCGAATAAACCATCGGTCACCAAAGTAAATAATCCAATACAAATATTCAACACCGGAATAAAATAAATCTGAAAACTGAACTAAAAGTCTAGGCGACATGCCCTAAATAAAACTGAACTGATAAATGATTCCTACTCTAGGAATGAAAGAACGATGCGTCTAATCCAAGCTCCTGCTAGCACCCACATATGTCGTAGCTCCGTGTCCCTGGAATAGAATATCAATCCTGGCATCCCTGTGGCTGGACACCTAAAAGGTTTTGAAAATAGTTTTATAGCAAGGGTTAGAACCCAAAACATTTTGAAAATATTTATCATGTGAATTAACTACAGTAGTGTAAAATATATGAACGCGCTCCATATTTAAGTTAGTGTCGCACTCTCTTGAGGACATTCTCACCCCTCCACTAAAAAGCGCACCTAACGATTACCTTATCCCCACCTAGTTGTACTATCCCATCCAACTAGTCCTTTTAATCCTCCCTTGCCTTTCCACACTAAACCGAGTATTACTATCCATGGGTTATAAGTTATCTCACTAATTAACTTAATTAATTTACTTTAAATAATATCATATAATTGTGACACAAGTTATATAAAACAATTACATCACACACTGTATTATTACCCGCATATAATATTTACTACCATTATATACGTACCTCTACCACAACATCCACACATATATTATATGTATATCTATCCCTTCGAGTATACCCTCTCCGGATGATTGCCTCTAAAGTGCTATCTTACTAGGTGTGCTCACATAACCTAGATACCCGAGTTGAAATCGCTCACCAACTTGGCACAAAATATAAACGTAGTGGAGACGGTCATATTACTTCCCTGAAAGTGAGATAAATCCCTCACCCATATACCTGATGTTATGACCTGGGGATATACTCACCCTACTCCTTAAGCTAGGGGATTCACCCACATCGCGCAACCTCCCTTGATAGCACATGAGTATATAAATTAAATAAATATCTAGTCACTGATATTTAATAGCACACACAAACTACACACATGTATTTATATATACTATCACCACACCGTATATATATAAAATCTAAATTCCGGCTTTACCATGTACTAAAACCCGTAACACTAGCCTATATATTCCCGAGTCTATGGTCCGACTCTAAATTAATTAGTCTCTCATTAATAAATTTCATTACCTTCCCGAGTCTACGATCCAACTGTAATTTAATTAATTAACACATCAATTAATCATTACCAATCCGAGTCGATGGTCCGACTCTAATTTAATTAATTTATACATTAACTAATTTATACCAATCCGAGTCTATAGTCCGACTCTAATTTAACTAATTTACACATTAACTAATTTATACTAATCTGAGTCTATGGTCCGACTCTAATTTAATTAATTTACATATTTATTAATTTAACACTTGGTGTCACCTAACCATTATACCCGGACTCGCTCACTTGGCCCGTACCATCGTTAATACCCGATTCTATATTTCATCCCATAACTAATTAATTACACCTCAATTCCTTTAATTATGTAGTACCTCTCAACTACAATACCCGAATATTTTCCCTCAGTCCAAAATCAATACTCAAAAATTATTTCCCGAAATTTATTCATCTCATGGCATACAATTATCACTCTCCTAAACCCAATTATATCACCTTATAATTGCTAACGAATATGTGTCACATATGAATTTATCACTAAATAAAAGTACGGATTAAATCCTAAATTAATTTCCCTTATATATATAAAACTAGCCGAATTGCCAAAATTCTGGGACCATCGATCGATCGATCCCCCTCGATTCGATCGATCGATCAGGTCCCTTTCTTCTCCGGCTTGCTGTTCAGCCATTGTTAACCCATTCGAGCTTCTACTTTCTCCCATAAAAATATCCAATCATAATATACCATATTAACATATGAAAACATGTTCTACTCAACCTAGAAGCCGTAATTCAATCACCAATTTGCACAAATCTTAACGTTTTACAGATTCGGGTTTTACCCGGGTTTCAAACACCCAAACACTTTACATTTCTAATTTCAGAATTTAAATGTCCATTCATGCGGGATTTAATCATACGGTTCATGTTCCTAAACTACAGAATCATGAAACCTACTAATGTCATCCCAAATCTCATCAAGATATACCATTTTCTAAATACCGATTTCACCCGAATACCCATTTATTCCTAAAACGGATTTTGGTTTACACATCACAAAAATATGAATTTATTAGCACCAATTTAGAATCATAACATTTAACCACTTGCCTGGAATCATTCGTAGGGTCTGATCTGTTAGTGTAGTTAAGATGCTGATGAAAAACACCCCAAATAGTCCCTTAATTTGGCTCCAAAAATCCCCAATTGGCTCTTGATTTGCTTTCCTCTGTGTCTCTCTCAAACCCTAGGTTTAAAATTTGTTAACTGCCGTCCAACTTTTCCCCCAATTAGGTATAAAACCCCTAATCCCGTTTTATGCCATACGGGCCTAATTAAAATGGCCCAAATCATCTCGTGTGGGCCCGGCCATGCCAAAAATACCCCGAGGCCTAATTACTAACCCCGGACACTCTTTTCTGACTATCTCGACCCATCCGGACTCAACCGCGCACTCAGAACTGTCATCCGAAATACTTTTTGACATTTCAAAATTTGACCTCAAAAATGCGACGCACATTAAATCGAACAATTTAACTTAAAGTCGCCAATTAAAAATAATTCTTTCCACTCAATTAAATTCTCCAAATCATAAATTTAAGTTTCTCCAATTTAAATATTTTTATTTTCTCACAAGGATAATTAAATACTAAATCCTCAAAATTACGTGGTGTTACAAAATAATCCGGAAATTACGCACGCAAGGTCGTAAGCACGGGACATACATGATATGCCCCGTCAAATCCCCTAGGCGTAATAACTAGGACAACGCATCCGAAATAGACCCGTAAACACCATCACCAAAGCAAAGTAACGCATCAACCCGAGTGTGTTCTATTCAAACACAACCTAGACTAAATTAGCCAGAAAGCATATTAAAAATGCGGTAAATAAACGTGGTAAATCTATACTAGAAAGCAATTAAATCAAAGCATGTAAACTAAATTATAAAAGCATGTAAATCTAATTAACAAAGCAAAAAATAAGTAAATACAACTATATTAATGGTGATGGAAGATGAAAGCACAAATTACAAACCCAATTGGGTGTCAATCCAAGAAGAAATGAGGAAATGAGCTCTCAAACCTCCAAAACCCTAACCTAAACTATCTAAAAACTAATTATACTGCAATATCTGATATTCACAACAAAATTGGTATTTATAGTAAGTGGAATTAAAATAGAAAAGAAAAGCCAAAATGTGTATAGAAAACAGGGGATCGATCGATCGATCCCTTGTGATCGATCGATCGATGGTGGAAATCCAAGCCCACTGTCTCCCCATGATTGGAAAAAACTAAAAGATCGATTGATCGATCCTTTTGATCGATAGATCGATCAAGAAGGTGTGAGCCCCCTGGATTCCTTTTCCTTCTATTTTCTCCTCTTTTCGTTTCATTATTTTTCTCTTCCGCCAAAAGTGTCGTAACTTCTTCGTTTTGAATCGGATTCGTGCACCATTCCCAGACATGCGAAGCTTGCGCGGAGGGCTACAACTTCCGTGTATATGTTAGGCCAGGTGCCCAAGCTATGAAAAGACTAAAATACCCTTGAACGTGCGATTATGTATGGAAGTCGATCAGAAAGCGTCCGAACTTCACACTTAGCATTCGAATACCTTTAAAAGCTCAATTAACCCCCACAAAACATGTTATCATAGAAATCTGAGGTTGTCTAGTTAACGAGCATAAATATAGGGAATAAGATACCTGAGGGGGCTAAAATGCATCGGTTCGAAGGATGCAATACGCAATATTTGCGTATTATCAGACCCCCTAACTTACACATTGCTAGTCCCTAGCAATGAAATAGAATCAACAAGAACTACAAGCAAAACAAAAGCAGGAGATAGTACAAAAGTATGGTATAAAATCATAAGGCCACTTTCGCGGGTTATTCAATTGCATTTAGCATATACAATAAACCGTTAAACCCCTAGGTTACCCTAGTGGACGAGTGTCGTCTCGTGAGGGTTTTCAGGGATGATACCCACAAACATCACATGGTTTTCGCAAAATATGCCCAAACCAACATGCGACAAGACCAAAAATAGAGAATAAGATTTCATACGCATTATTATAAAAGTGAATGAATTCAAACAAAAGTCCAAATCATTGACATTATAGAATGCACCTCATAGAATTGAAACCTTAAAATGTGGGAAGGGAGCGAGCACATGCGAAGTTTGATTTGACAAAAACTTAAATAAATCGGATAAACATTAAAGCAATCATATATTCAATCCTCACAGGCATTACACTCATCAAGTGAATTCACTGAAATAAGGGAGGTAACACACGGAACATGCAGGCATAAAGAGGAAATGGAAATGGAAACCAGGTCGCACACATGTCACAAATGAAGAACGCGATGTATAAAATGAAAAACTACAATCTCAATGAAAGATACTGCACATTAAAGGAGGCGAAATATATTTTCACAGATTATCAAAAGTTTTTAAACCTTTGAATTACATCTACTTAAGATCACATAGGAATTTAAGAGGGTTGTAATGTAGTCTAGGCTAGGGTATGAAAGGAAGGCTATGTATGTACGAACTCAAAGTGTTCGAAAATGAAAACTCGGGATAATGGGAAGAATGCGGGCAATATCAAAATTGGAAAATAAGTTCCAAAAAGGAATTACATATATCATCAGGGAGAGTAATCAAAGCTTATTGAACTATATACACAACATTTACAACTTTCTCTTTCTTTTCTTTTCTTCTTTTTCTCATGTTTTCTTTGGCTTTTTGCTTTTTTTTTTTTTTTTTTTACTTATTCATATATCTTTTCTTTACTTTTCTCACTCTCATATGCCTAAATTGCAACCGACACACAACCACATCATTCAATCCCAAGTAATAATCCAAACAAGGGTATGGAAGGTAATATATATGTGTTAAAACTCCAATTTAGAGTTGGTTATGGGATTTTGGGTTATGAAACGAAAGGCTAATATTTAGGCTCAAAAGGGTTAAAGAGGGTAAACATATAAGGTGAGGTCAAGGTAAATATGGGTGATATAACAAGGAGGGCCTATGATCATTTCAAAAAGTTTACGTAATTCTCGAGTCAAAACAATACATGAAAATCATGATCAAGTAATACATCTCAAGTATGAACTCAATTAATGAATGGTCAATGAAAGAATAGTGAGATTACTAACGAATTCAACGTTTTCAAGGAGGGAAGAATAGTGTATACACTCACAAACGACGAAAGGTACAAAGTTTACTCGGTGTAAGTATATACAATGCAACAAAAGATTATCGAGTTATAAAAATCTTAAACCAAATCAATTAGAACAATAAAAGTGCATGTGCTCATGGGATTAAAGCTTAATTCATGAAGTTATTCATAATATCAATAATTGAGACTAAAGTCTAATAACTTCTAAAATCGAGAACATGCATCATTGGGTTGTCTATTGGATCGGGCAATTATTGAAATTTATCATCGAAAACAAAGGCAAAACGCCCAATAAAGGAGAAAAAATAAAGAAAATGTTTTTAAAATTTTTTATTTTTCTTAGAAAAGCATACTAAGTAACTAACATGTGACCAAAAATATGGACACTACAAATGAATCGATTAGAATATCCCACACCCCCTAACTTAAAACCTGGCATTGTCCTCAATGTTAATTAAGAACCAAGTTTAAGATGGAAAAGAGCGATATTACCCAAAATGGAGCGATATTACCCAAAGTGCGAGTCCGATGATTCTACAAACAAGTTAGTACCGAGCATAGCAAAAACAAATAACAAAAAGTTAACTAATTACACTAGACTAAATTAAAAAGGAAAGAAAGAATAAAAATCTCACTATATACAACCTACTATTTAGGCTTCACATTAACTATAAACTAGAAGTCTAAATAGTTGAGGGTCCACTACAAAAATGATTTGACTTTGGAGGATAACCGGTGTACCCTCACATACAAGCATGCCTTCCCAAAAATAGGAATTCCGTTTGAACAACGGAAGGCATGTGTAAGACAGAAGAAATGAACCATCGCCAATTAAAAATTTAGAGGGACGATGGGGGATTTGGATTGAACGGGTGATAAAAACATGTGGGGACCGAGAAAAGCCGAATATTCTCCAAAGGATTTTGAAATTGGAATGGGAGGGGGCGCACACAAAGGCAAAGATGCGAATGTGGAGGGAAACTCGAGCAAGTACTCCTCATCGGCGAAAAGGTTTAAAACATTAAAGTTTGAAACCGAATCATTGCGTACTTGTGATGGTGTGATAACAGAGAATGAAAATGGGTATGAAAGAATTTCAAACTCATGAGATGAATCATCATCGCATGAAGATTGAGTTTTGAAGGAAATAATATCATTTTCAACGAAATGTTCTTCTTTGGGGGCAAAAGAATAAATCATTTCATTGCAAATAGATATTACGTCATTTTTATCCTCACTTTCAATATCTATTATGCAATGGGAAAAGTCTAGAATGGTTTGTTCCAAAGTAGGCACAAAGTCCTCATTTGGTTCAAAAAATTCTTCGACTTCGAAAGTCTCGGAAGCAAAATCGTCATTGGACTCAAATAATAAACCCAATTCATGTTCCCACAAATGATTTTCTTCCCGATAACGATTTTCAATTTTCTCATCTCATACATACGCAAGCCCTCACCGAATGTCATAGGTCGAGGTGCGGATACATGAAAATGGGAACTTTAAAAATTACCATTGGACTTAAACAAAAACTCATTATTATAGGAATTTTGAAAACAATTGCAATTCATTTCAAAATTCCTATTATAAGGAGGTAAAGGCACAAAATCATTATCATCATCATCAAAATTCCAATAACCCAAGTTTTGACTTTCGTTATACTCGCCCAAAGTCATATTTGAATTTGAAATTCTTTGGGACTCCAAGTATTGACCAAAAGTAAAAGGTTTGCGAGAATTTTGAGAATTATCATAATGATTACCTAAAGAACTGGAATTAGACATGCTTACCCCAAAAAATGGCTCGAAGTGGTGAATTCCACAAAGATATGGGCGCACGAGAAATTCAAGCGTTTCCAAGTGCTCAAATGTTGAAGTCCTGCAAAAAGGTTAGAAAATAATACAAATATAAAGAAAATACTACGAAATACTAAATCAAATAAAGTCTAAAACAAACTCATCCCCAGCAACGGGGCCATTGTGGTTAACGCGTGAAAGGTGTGCACGTGTAAGGACACAGTTGTTGTTTTCGTTTCACCGCAATAATACAAACAAAGATAAATGACGACTACACTTGCGATACAAGTATAGCGGTAAGTCGGGTATCGAAAGATCCACAGAGACGAGTTGCTAGAATTTATATGATTTAATACTTCTAAATAAAAGGGGAAAAGGTGGTTACAAACTAAAAAGGAAAAGATGTAAAAAAAAGGAAAATATTAATCTAGGCGAGGGAAAATAAAGCTAAATTAAGGAAAGCGAGTAAAACTATAGGTTGCGTCGAATATCCCTCACCCGAGTTAATTAGTATAAAATGGTCACATGGGTCAAGGAGTTATTAAGAATGCGTCTCGTTTCGACAGTTAATTGAACCAACGGTTGTCACGACCCTAACTCCGCATAAAAGCCTAATAAAATTTTGGCATCAATAAATACCCCGAAAATTACGCACGCAAGGTCGTAAGCACGGGACATACATGATATGCCCCGTCAAATCCCCTAGGCATAATAACTAGGACAACGCACACGAAATAGACCCGTAAACACCATCACCAAAGCAAAGCAACACGTCAACCAGAATGAATTCCATTCAAACACAACCTAGATTAAATTAGCTAGAAAGCATATTAAAAATGCGATAAATAAATGCGGTAAATATACACTAGAAAGAAATTAAATCAAAGCATGTAAACTAAATTATTAAAGCATGTAAATTTAATTAACAAAGCAAGAAATAAGTAAATACAACTATATTAATGGAGATGGAAGATGAAAGCACAAATTACAAACCCAATTGGGTGTCAATCCAAGAAGAACTGAAGAAATGAGCTCTCAAACCTCCAAAACCCTAACCTAAACTATATAAAAACTAATTATAAAACAATATCTGATATTTACAACAAAATTGGTATATATAGTAAGTGGAATTAAAATAGAAAAGAAAAGAGAAAGAAAAGCCAAAATATGTGTAGAAAATAGGGGATCGATCGATCGATCCCTTGTGATCGATCCATCGATGGTGAAAATCCAAGCCTACTGTCTCCCCATGATTGGAAAAAACTAAAGGATCGATCGATCGATCCTTTTGATCGATCAATTGATCAAGCACGTGTGAGCCCCCTGCATTCCTTTTCCTTCTATTTTCTCATCTTTTGCTTTTATTATTTTTCTCTTCCGCCAAAAGTGTCGTAACTTCTTCATTTTGAATCGGATTCGTGCACCATTCCCAGACATACGAAGCTTGCGAGGAGGGCTACAACTTCCGTGTATATGTTAGTCCAGGTGCCCAAGCTATGAAAAGACTAAAATGCCCTTGAACGTGCGATTATGTACGGAAGTCGAGCGGAAAGCGTCCGAACTTCACACTTAGCATCCGAATACCTTTAAAAGCTCAATTAACCCCCGCAAAACATGTTATCATATGAATCCGAGGTTTTCTGGTTAACGAGCATAAATATAGGGAATAAGATACCCGAGGGAGATAAAATGTGTCGGTTCGAAGGATGAAATACGCAATATTTGCGTATTATCAGACCCCCTAACTTACACATTGCTAGTCCCTAGCAATGAAATAGAATCAACAAGAACTACAAGCAAAACAAAAGCAGGAGATAGTACAAAAGTATGGTATAAAAGCATAAGGCCATTTTTGCAGGCGATTCAATTGCATTTAGTATATATACAATAAACCGTTAAACCCCTAGGTTACCCAAGTGAACGAGTGTCGTCTCGTGAGGGTTTTCAGAGATGATACCCACAAACATCACATGGTTTCCTCAAAATATGCCCAAACCAACATGCGACAAGCCTAAAAATAGCGAATAAGATTTCATACGTATTATTATAAAAGTGAATGAATTCAAGCAGGTGTGAGCCCACTGCATTCCTTTTCCATCTCTTTTCTCCTCTTTTGGTTTCATTGTTTTTCTCTTTCGCTAAAAGTATCGTAACTTCTTCGTTCTGAGCCGAATTTGTGCATCGTTCATGGCCAGGTGAAGCTTACGAGGAGGGATACAACTTTCGTCTAGATTTTGGTCTAGGTTCCCAAGTTGTGAAAAGACTAAAATTCCCTTGAACGTGCGATCATGTACGAAAATCGAGCGGAAAGCGTCTGAACTTCACACTTAGCATCCGAATACCTATAAAAGCTAAATTAACCACTGCAAAACATGTTATCATGAAAATCCGAGGTTGTCTGGTTAACGAGCATAAATATATAAGATACCCGAGGGGGCTAAAATGCATCAGTTCGGAGCATGAAATACGCAATATTTGCATAGTATCACTGGGTCATGGAGATAATGGTGCAAAAAGTGGATGAGGTATTATGGTTGGATGAGCAAGTTTGTGTCCGGCATATTGACTGAACTATGGGGCATACATCGTTTGGCCGAGTTTTCTCCTCAAGCCTTACTAAGTCTTTTGTCAAATGTTATATTTGATAAAAATAAGTTAAATGTGGTTAAACTTGTGATGCATTGATGTAATTAACCTGAAACATTAATTTGGTTTGTTATATAATGTTGTTGTTTATTGGTTTTTCTTTAATTACTACATCGTATTTTATTATTAAATGTGTTGATGTTAAGCAAAAACACGAGTTTTTAAAACAGGTTTACTGCTGGAATAGCTACTGCCTAATTTTTTTATTTTCTACAATGTTGTCATGGTTCTTGACAGTGACAAGTCATTGCTGTCATGGTCAAGGACCAAGACAAAACTGGGGGGAAATATAGGTCCGGGTGCATGGCCTTAATTTATAACCATGCGCATGGCCTAGCATACATTTTACACTACCTTTGTACGCGCATACGATCAAAGTTAATTGTGCAAACAACACTACTCTGTGCACATAACTACAAAGTAAGCCTGTGCGCAAGGATTGGCATACATTTTAAAGAACTTGGCATGGTCCATGGTCGTGACAAGCTCTTTATTATTACGATTGACCGTGATAAGGATGTAAGGGTTCACAAGGGTCGGGTGAGTGCGGTTCCACTACGGAACTAAAACCAGAACCGAAGTTGATAAGTTTCATAGTTTTAGAACAAAAACCAAATCGATAGCCTACCAGAATCGAATCGAACCAAACCATCGATTCTCAGTTTCGTTTGGGTCGGTTCATGATTCTGGTTCGCAGTTATGGTTTGCGATTATGGTTCACAATTTTGCATTATTTTTGCAATTAATAATAGTTCGCTCAAATCATTTTCTAATAAATAAATAAATAACTTAAAAGTTAGCAAATATTAATTATCCAAACTCATTACATCTTAACCAAATCATCAAATTAACCTGCTTTATTTTTCTCAATTAATATGTTAAATTAAAATAATTTATGTTAAACCAATCATGCGCACACACATAATTTGGCCAAAATTAAATTGCTAATTTCATTACATCATAACTAAAATATCAAATATAAATATAAATAAAAGCATTTTTCAAGTAGCGCTATAGATACCAAAAATAAATTATAAAGTATCCAAGCCTCTATTTGGGTTGGTTCTCGAGTTGGTTCTTAAGGTTGGTTCCACGGGTTCGGTTCTTTGGTTCGGTCCCATAGGTTCGGATCTTGGTTTGATTTGGTTCAGGTATGAAATAAAGAGTCGAACCAAATACTTTGATTCTCAATTTTTTAGGACCAGAACCAACCCATGGAGAAAAAAAAAATTAACCAAACCCATGAAGGTCAGTTTGGTTCGGTTCCTTAAGTTGTCAGTTCTGATACTAGGATGGATCACCCCGAGTTACTAGTGATATTAAAAGGGTGAAAATGATCGTGACAAAGGGGTATTGTCATGGTCCTTTTCACGACAAGAATTGTTGTCATCCCCATAATTTCCACCATCATTTACTATAATAACATTCTGTTGTTAGTATCATTTTGACAAAAGGGCCAAAATGGTGTAGTGGCCATTGGTTGGTCTCAGATTACTCTCAAGATGTTTTGGGGTGATACACCTTAGTTCTAAAGGCTAAGTATCCTTGAAAGGTTATTTCTCTTCAGACTGAGGTCTTTTGTAGGTGTCAGATAAGGCGGGACTCTGGTCGTGTGGTCTTTAAGCTTAGATGAGGTGATGTATTGAAATGACTGTTCATACTAGGTTGGATAAGTAATAGTTGAGGTCTTCTACACTGCCGTGATTTATCTCCGAGATTAGTGGAGGTTTTCGAGACTAAGTAATGATTTATCTGAGGTCGGGGGTGAGCCGTAAGACCTCTTTTCTTGCCTGAGGGCAGTCGAGGGTCTTAGGCGCTTTTAAATACCAAGTGTAAATATGATATCATCATATGCCATGTTCTCAAAATATGGGTTTTAGTTATGAATGGTTCAGTTTTAGGATATGTTATTTTTTATGCTTGAATTTTAGTAGATCCTAGTAAGATGTCCGTAGTGGTAAGAGTGCGGAGATCCCACTATACCAATGGAGGTTCAAAGTTATCTTGGGTTGGCAAGGTACTATTGGAAGTCTATTTAGGAGTTCTTTAAGATTGTGGGACTATTGACTCACTTGACCAAGAACTGGATACCATTTCTTTAAAATAATAACTTCTAGCAAGATTTTAGGGAGTTGGAGAGTAATATGACTTCTCCGCGAGGTGGACTACCCGGTATACACCGATGCTTCTTTACAAGGCCTTGGGCGAGTGTTGATGCAAGAAGACATACCTATAGATTATGCCTATTATAAGTTAAATCCTCATGAGGGAACTACATGACACATTATTTGGAGTTAGCATTTGTGATTTTTTCCATATGGATCTATAGATACTACCATTTGGGGGAGATGTTCACACTATTTACTGATCGTAGAGTTTTCAACATTTGTTCACTCGACAAAAGTTAAATATGAGGTAGCACCAATGGTTAAAATTTGTGAAGGATTAAAAGTTCAGTATTAAAAGCATTCGGCCAAGGAAAATATTGTAGCAAATACTTTGAACCATGAACCAAAAGTGATCAGCACTTTGGAAGTCACAATGGAGTTCACTTCAAATAGCAGAAGATTTATTTGATGCTTTCATGGTCATTTTATTAGTGGCTCCACACATTATTATTCGGGTGGTGAAATTCGAAACTATGGATTCTTTTTGTCAGGAGAAGATTCAATCATTAGTGATGAGAAACATTCTATTCTATTCGGTTGGGTCAGATGGAAGACTTAGATTTTAAGGTAGGCTAGTAGTGCTTAATACATAGTTACATAGACAGTATTAGTGGGTGACAAAATGTAACAGGACATGGGACAACAATATTGGTGGGACGTAATAAAGAAGAAAATAAAGGAGTTTGTATCCAAGTGCAGCACATGTCATATGGTGAAAATTGAGTATTAACGACCACCAGGTGCCTTATAACCATATAAGATCCTAATGTGGAAGTGAGAGAGTATCTTTATATTTTTCATTATGGAATTGCTGACATCCTAGTGGGAACATAATGCCATTTGGGTCAGTATCGACAAATTGAGTTTGCATTTGGATATTTAGAAATAAAGGATTTTTTGCACTCTAATATGTGGGTCCATTTACGATTATTGATCGGATGGGTTTGGTAGTCTATCATCTTGTGTTGGTAGATCATTTGTCATGGGTTTATGATGTGTTTCTTACATCGATCCTGAGGAA
Source organism: Sambucus nigra (assembly GCA_949130495.1). Lineage (NCBI taxonomy): Eukaryota > Viridiplantae > Streptophyta > Magnoliopsida > Dipsacales > Adoxaceae > Sambucus > Sambucus nigra. Next base: position 316,188,753 of record OX422214.1, on the reverse strand, counting down.
GTTTCTGATGGACTATTTGACCTATAAGCATATAGATCTGGGGGAGGTAGAGCTTAAACCAAACACTAATAATGAGGTAGTAACCTTATGTATCCTAGTACATAGATATAAGATTTTTCATTCAAATATTATTTATTTAATGCATGTGCCATGGAATAACCACAATGATATAAAGTCCACCTTGGAGCAAGAGAGTAAGATGCACGAGAAGTATCAATATCTCTTTGAGGCAGGTATGTGCTAAATCTTAAGGATGAAATTCCTTTATTAAAAGAAAATAGTGTAATACCCCATGATTTTAAAAAAGATTAATTGGGAAACTGGTATATTAATTTAATTGGTTAGTTAATTGTAAACTTTTACGTGTTAGACTATTGATACAATCAAATGTTAACTTTGTTGCCGAGATAAGAAATAGATAAGTTTAGCATATTAGAAATTGGGTTGATAAATTGAATTCATGTTGAAAATGTTTCGGAGATTAATTATATGATAGAACTCATATTTTAGGGTGTTAATGTTCATACAAAAGATTATTCTTAAGTTAGGTTGAGAATTATATAGTTGATGCTAAATTCATAATAAGTATGTTAAGATTTTGGTTTTTATACTCCTACACGTGAATTAAACCATTGGAATCTAATTGGAGGTGTTTAGGATTAAAAGTGGATAAATCATATAAGAAACTTATGAAATAAAATATGCATAATTTTCTAGGTTTGCATAAAGCGGCCAGAGGCCCCCAAGGAACTGGATTGAGTCAGGCCATGATTGAGATAAGCACATGGACCAGATCGAGTCGGACTAATTGTGTTTGGTTGAAATGGGGGTTTAGTTAGTTATGGATTTAGGCTTAATTTGGAATGATTTGTGGGACCATTTTAACAACAACTTTAGACCAATAGGTGGATTGTTAAGGGTAGAGAATGTTTATTGACTTAAATCATGTTGGGATAGTTTAATAATTTAATTAACAACTAATAATCCTTTTGAAAAAAATGGAGGTGGTAACATATGAGTTGGAATCACAATTAAAATATTTTACGTAGCATTTCCTTAGGTTAGTGATTAGGCTCAAATTCTTCCGAATTTAACCCCTTAATTTAGGGACTTTTATCATATCGAGAAATGAAAAATGAGTTAAATTATTGCATTTCCTTGCTACAGACTCCCTCTAACAGGTACATATAGTTTCATATATTTCTCATGAGTTTTGCAGGAATTTAAAGCATTGAGGAAGAAAGAAAATGGATACACCAGGGAAAATATTCACATAAATAAAAACATTGTCGATATACGCACTAAACTCGTCTCTCATGCGAATATAGCGATAATAAAAATGTAGTAACTCATTCCTGTCACATATAACATGCATCATCATCTGAGGATATAACTCATACTTCTACTTTGCCAATCGCCCTAGCTGCTCAAATGGTTCCTGGACTTAACACACCTGTCCATACCAAACCGAAAATTTTGATAGCTATTGCCCTTGCTAGGCACCATACCCTTTTCCCTATACTTGCTTCGGAAGAAAAATTTTAACACACGGGTTTCACTTCCCAAAACATACCTCTACACATTCTCCACTTATCTCCGGGCACACTGACCATGTTAGGGTTGTCCTTCTCTCAGACATCGATAGTCTCGACTCTGATGACTACCTCCATTATCCCCTTAGCTTTGATGGCCCTAGGGAATAAGCTACTGGCTTCAATACTCTTACATCACCATCACTCGGTAAAAATTTTGCTATTCGAATCATTTAAATGGGTCCCCTAATGGGCCTCCCCCTTGTGGTGCTTCACCAACACCATTTCCCCCAGTATTACTTTGTCTAAACTCTACGATTCTTGTAGCTCCCCACCCAAGGAAGTGTTTACCTCATATTAACAAAATGCAACATTGTTACCATCTGTATTGACCGTCCAAGTAGAATTCCCCAGAAGTGCTATCAATTCTTCTTATAAGTTAATTTTCCCCTTTAATGTGCTCTTCTCCATTGCACCTGTTGCATCCGGTGTAAGGTGCGCTAATTAATTAAATTTCTTTTCACAAAGTGACCTCTGTCTGACCCTCTTGTGTGAGTTTAGAACAACATTCACATCTTATCCTGAACATCTGATGAAGGAACTTATGGTCAAACCATACCTATGTGCCTTCTCTTGACAAAACATTCCACTTCTAAGTGTGGTGGTTGCCTCTCACCACTTTAACTCTGCTCTTACGAGCCAAGAAAAATTTTACACTAAATTTCCACTCCCGATTAGCCATACTCCGATATATGAACAAGACTTTGGATATTTTACCCTCATTAGCTAACACACGCCATTTTCGCATTCTAGAATTTCCACTGCTGGTTCTCTTTAATGTTTCGTCTGACTCTCTCCCAATCCAACCTTGTCGGGTGAGTCTAATTTGACTCCATTTTCTACTATAGCGGTACTATAATGTCATATGTTGTGTTTAGCCGTCTTTACCGTCATGGCCTTCCGTGCCATAATAGGGGTGACCTCAACTACGATCATCCATCTTAAACATACCCAATAACCTCAACTGAGCCTAGCCTCCTGCTGTCCGCCCAACTGTCCTCGCCTAACATACTGCATGGTTCGACACACGAACACGCCCGAATGCAAATAAGATTCACTATCATATACATTATAGCAGGAGAATGAAATCTCACCAAAAAAATCAACAATCCTAAACATAGGGCTCTATATCAAAGAAAGCTACGCTGGATGCATAATAAGTCGCACAGATACTAAATTACACTAGAACTTGATGCTCTGATACCACTTGTGACACCCCGATTAATTAACTACCGGGTAGCTACTCCTTCATAAAATTAATACGGAATATCAAGTTGGTTAAATCTCAGCATCACTGTCGAAAACATTTAATTTATTACTAGCCACCTAATATTATAAAAGAGAGATGCCAAATTTTATTAATTAAATTAACAATAACCAAGTAATTAAATCATCCACCATCAATTGCATAAACAATCTCATATGAATAACCAAAGAAATGAAATAAACGGAGTCTGGAGTAAACACTCCAATGATAATAATACCAGAGTAAATAAAATCCCAATACACAAGTCTGAATAAATAAACTAACATTTGAAATAATGAAAGTCTGTATCTACAATCTCTAGATAAGAATGGGCACCATGCCCTAACTGATATGAATGACTCTGAAGGAACCAAGGATAAGTGTGGAGGCATCTAATATCGAGATCCTATAACTTTCACAGCAGCTACAGCACATTATCAGAATGGAACTCCTATACTTGGCCTCCCTGTGGCTGGGCACGTAAAATCTTTTTACAAAAAAAAATAGATTTAGAGGAAAACGGGTCAGGGCCCGAGGTGAAAACAGGTTAAAAAATATAGCAAGTGTTTAAATTACAATTAAACGACACATATTATAAACATGTTAGTTGCGTACTCTCACATGAGTTTCTCACCTCTCAACTAATGTGTACGCCTAACGTGTACCCTTAACCCATCCTAGTTATGCCACTAACTAACTAGTATGTACCACTCCTGCTTTTGTATTCTAAAATAGGGTATTTACTTGTAACACCCAAACAAGTCATATTAATAACCCATATTCACATTCATTAAATTACTTATCTCAAGTGTTAATTAAATTCTCACATTCTTAGCCCATTCAAATATCTTAGTTTTTCACATCTACCAAGCAACAGTGGACCAATCACAAGTACATATATAAATCACTCTCAGAATATATACATATAATGAACCCCTAGACTAAGCTGCGGTGCACGCATACTCTGCTATCAAATCCATATACATCACGTACGTAAGGATCACGTGTTTCGAATCACTCAGGAACCGTCTCAATACAAATCACACATATTGGAGGCAAACATAGTTCACATACCCATGGTTCATGCACATACCCACGCTCCCATAGTCATCTGACTTATCAACTCACAAATAAGTCATTCACAGTTCTATGTCATTAAGTTACAAGTCTAAATCCCCCTGAAGGCACACAAAGATAAGACAGTCCTTTCCTGAAAATCAACCTCCTGTGATAGCAAATATGGCAAGTATATGTCATACACATAATCATCCATATGCTAAGTATTCACACAACTTAGGCAATCATCATTTTAGTATCCCCATATCGTATGTCTCACACATATAATAATATGGTCCCATTTATTCTACACAATAGATTTTAACGCTATAATTCTCAACATATAGCTCCGAGTACATTCCCTATCCCAAAAAGGTTACTAAGTCCCCAGCTAGTCTCTAAGGTTATCTCAGTATTTAAAGTTTCCCCCTTTTAGTCTTTAACCTCAAATTATAATTGGAGCAAAATATATTAAGGTTCTCACAACTTACAATCGTACCTCACTAATCGGATATTCGTAAGTCTACCACTTAACCTCAATTAAATCTAATAATTTTTCGGGCTTCAAATACCACCCTACTGGTCTTCCAGAAGTACCAATTTGCTCAATTAATTATCACTAAAGAGTTTTAAAGGTTGTAAGTCATTCAATTATTTAAAGGAAAATACTTCACTTTCTCTAGAGGGGTCGATCGATCGAAGAAATGGATCGATCGATCAACATTCTTGGATCGATTAAGCAGTTATCTACCCAGAATTTCTTTGACAGTTACGGGTTCTTCTAATTTTTACACCCCAAATCCTCCATTACAACGTCCCAAACTCCCAAGAAAGTTCACTAATCATCCTATTAACATAATAGCATAATCTTTAATGTGTTAGAATCAATAAATCATCATGGATCATCAGTTTCTTGGATCAAAACACCCAATTTTAATGAAAACCCTATTTCTTATATTTCCTTCAATATCTTCATATAACTCAACATAAATTCACAATTCCCTATGCATGGATCATGGTTTCATAACCAGTATATGCCCAGAATTTTATCTACATGAAGCCTACCCATATTCAATGTTTAATTCTTCAGTTTCATAATTAATTCACATATTTATGATAAATCATCAAATCCAAACTATCATGTAAAATAGATGCTTTGAATCTTTGCAAGATAAATCACTTGCCTCTGATTAGAAATTCTGATCCGTTGATGACGGTATTGGTTGGTTCTCCCTCTCTTTTTGATCACAAACCCGTTGATGGTGGTAGTGTGTAGTGGTTTTTTTGCCTTGGAAAGCCTTGGAACTGTAATACCCCATAATTTTACTGATTTTATTTAATGGGATTAATTAAATTAAATTAAATTAAATGAGAATTAATTGGAAATTAATCTGGATTTAAATACTAGCGATACGTGAGTTGGTATTTGATTATGATGATAATATTGAGTAATACTGAGTATATATGGTAATATATGGTTATGGAAATTTTTAAAATTGTCACGAGTCATAAATACGACAATTTGAGAAATTAAGTTGGGACGCGTATGTCAGTCTCGTCAGGAATTAATTTAATTAGATTAAAAAGTAAATTATAATTCTATCGATCGTATGGTCATTTTGAGTGCGCCAACGTGTTCGGAGGGGTCGAGATAGTCAGAAAACACTAGCCGTGGGTTTAACTTGGGTCCCGGGGCATTTTTAGACCAAACCGACAACCCGGGAGGGTATTTTGGTCATTTTGAAATTTAAGGAAATAAGACCCACGAATTTTAGGATTTATTTATTTATTATTGGAAAGTCCATTAGGGCCATTATCATCCAAAAACAAAGAGTATGCTACTTGAGTTAGAAGAGAAGTTGTAGGAGGTTTCCAAACCTTAGCCACCACCCACCACCACCACTTTCGACGAAATTGTGCCCGGAAAGAAGGGAAGAATCATCCCTCGGACACCACCAACAAATATGTACAATAATATTAAGGCAAGTGATTTCATTCCATTAGTTTCAGCGAATATTTCTTCCATAATTAGTGTAGAAATTGTTATTTACCTTGAAAGATGATGAAGACCCATGAAATTTGGTGGAGAACTCTAAATCTTGGATAGGAATTGCATGTAGATTAGTTATGGAAGAAATTGAGTAATCAAAACTTGACCCTTGATGGATTAAAAATGAATTAAAGAAGAGAAATATCATGGTTCTTGAAGAAAATAGAAAACTAGGGTTTTTATGAAGATTTGATCCATATAAGGTTAATTGTTGATGATTTAATGGTTTCGGAACGTTAAAAATAATGGATTTAGGTTGTAAAATGATCCCATATCCTTAGTTTAGAATTCCATACCTTGTAATGGAGTTTTGGGACAAATCTGGGACTAAAAAATGAAGCAGTCTGTAGCCTCATCTGGTACGATCGATTGATTGACATTCATAGGTCGATCAATCGACCACCTTCGATCGATCGACATTCATAGGTCGATCGATCGAACTTCCTAGAAATTGTGATATTTTTTCCTTAATTGAATTTTAGTAATTTCGACCCTAGAAAATTATTAGTGGGAACCTTGCGAACTCTTTTAGATTTAAGGAAGACCAGTAGGCGTGTATATGAGACCCGGATTATTATTAGAATTAAATTTGGGAGTTATGTTAGACCTAATCAGGTTCGACGAGTGAGGTACTATTAAAGACTGCGGTTAAATGAGTTAAATCTATATAGTTTGTAATATAAGGTTAGTGGCAGAAATATGGACCTTAAGAGTATTGGATTAAAGTGGGGGAATAATAGGAGACTTAGTAACCTTTATGCGTTAGGTTTTAAGTACTTGAAACTACGATGTGAGATGTGTCGGTGGACTGTATTATATGACTGTCCGGAAGTATAAAAAAATGTACTAATTGGATTAATGGTATAGGGATTGATAACATACCTTTAATAATATTATAAAGTATCTAAGTTGTGTGAACGCTTAGTAAATGGATTTATATGTGTATGATATACCTACCATACTTGCTTTCACGGGAGGTCGACTTTCGGAATAGGCCCATCTAATATTTGTGTGCCTACGGGGGAGATTTAGATTGGTACCTTAAGGACATAGGGTTGTGAATGACTTATTTGTGAGTTGATAAGTTAGCTGACCATGGGAGCGTAGGTATGTGTGTGACCCATGGGTATGTGAACTATGTTCGCCTCCAATATGTGTGATTTTTCTTATTAAAACGGTTCCTGAGAGATTTGAAATACGTAGTCCTTATGTACGTGATGTACCGAGATTTGATAGCAGAGTATGCGTGCACCGCAGCTTAGCCTAGGGGTGCCCCAATTGTATAATTATGTTGAAATTAATATATTGGTGATGATAATATACTCCTTGTTAATATATGTGAATATTTTCCACACTTTGAGTAAAGTTAGAGGTGAGAATTTCTTGTATGATTTAATATAAATTAATCTGAGAAACGAAAAGGTAGATTCACATAAGTTAGATTGGAATGTCTTGAACAAACCCCTATATTATCATATGAGGGCAGGTTGCAGTATAAACTAGTAGTTAGCGGCATAACTGGGATGGGTTATGGATATACGTTAAGCGTGCACATTAGTTGAGAGGTAAGAAACTCATGTGAGAGCACGAAACTAACATATACTTAATATTCATTATTTAATGCAATTAAACACTTGCTATATTTTAAACTGTTTTCACATCGGGCTCTGACCCGTTTGCTTTAAAATCTATTTTCTTGAAAAACCTTTTAGGTGCTCAGTCATAGGGATGCCAAGCTTAGGAGTTCCATTTCAGTGACGTGTTGTAGCTACTGTGGAAGTTACAGGATCTTAATGATAGACGCCTCCACTTTCTATATTGATTCCATTTTGGACTTATTCAGTTGTTAGGGCATGTCGCCCCATTTCTTTTAGAGGAAATTTTATCATACTTAGTTTCATTGTAGTTTTGGAGTTAATTCATTTATTATTCAGATGTTGTATTTGGTTTTATTCAATATTTGGGACTATTCAGAGGAGTGTTACTCCAGACTTATTTATTTTTCCATTATTATTTTTATGTGACTGTGATGTGATGGTGGTATCATTTAGCTAATAATTTTAATTGGTTGCATGTTAATTTAATTTAATAAAATTTGACAACTCACTTTTTAAATATTAGGTGGCTAGTAATTGTTTAAATAAATGTTTTCGACAGTGATGTTATGAACTAAACCAACTTGACATTTTGTATTAATTTGAAGAAAGGAGTAGCTACCCGGTATTTAATTAGTCGGGGTGTCACAGGAACTTCTCATCTCCATTCACGTTTCCCACTCTTTGATTTTGACAGATAATAGCCCTCCTGACCCTAAGGTTGGCTGATAAATATCACCTAATTTTCGTGGGTCATTATTCATCAAAAAGTAAAATAACTAAAATACCCTCCTGGGTTGTCGGTTAGGCCTAAAAATGCCCCGGGACCCAAACTAAACCCCCGGCTAATGTTTTCTGACTATCTCGACCCTTCCGGACATGTTGGAACACTCAAAATGATCATATGGGTGACATAAAAATAAAATACTTTTAATCTATTAAATGGGGTCCTGACACGACTGACACGCACGTCCCTACTTAATTACCAAAATTACCGTATTTTCAACTCACGATAATTTTAATAATTATAATAATCACATATTACCATAATCACTCAGTAATATTCAACATTATCATCATATTTAAATACTAACTCTCGTCTCGCTAGTTATTTAAATTCGAATTAATTTCCAATTAATTATCCCAAATTAATTTATTTAATACCACAATTACAAGAAATATCATTTAATCAATCTCATAATTAAAATCCATAAAATTACGGGGTATTACACAAGGAGCGTAAGAAACGCTTATCCTCTTCAGTCATCACTGCGCCGATAGCGTCGACAACCTTCAGACTGTGGCCAATGAGGCTATCACCGATCTTTAACTGAGCAAGACGAACAACCAGGGCATCGTCTGTAGAGATGGGAATGGCGCGATCCCCTCTTTGAGTTTTGCTCGGTCTCTGATGCTCCGGATCAGTTGTGGTCTTCCTCTTCTAGGTAACATCGGCCTTGGATGTGACGACGTTCTTTTGGGTCATAGGAGGGGGTACATTTTTTCCAGCCATCTTATTCATCAACTTTATAAGACGGGGAGCAAATATTTCCCACAGGTCGTCCGATATACCTTCAGGGCTCTCTGCAAAAGACAAATATCTGAGTTAGTAAGTTAGAGGTATAAAAAGTAAGAGGTACAACTTATGAAAAATTAGGAGTTATGAATCTCTATCAAAGGACCACCACCCAAGCCTGTCTGAGAGAGGTAGTAGGGGGTCATCAAATGTTCATATTTTACTAGACGACCGTGCTACCCCTGATCACAAAGATCCTTAACTTTTTAAAGATTATCCTGGATGAGTCTAGGGTCGGCTTTAGCAGCGAGGGAGACCTTCTCCCATCTCAGAGGGGCCTTTGGAACCGACGTTCCAGAAGCCTCATGTGGACCAAATTCCCATGCCCCGAAAGTAAAAAAATATCGAGGTTTCTAGTTATGGTTTGAAGTCTGGGTAACCAACAACATTTTCTTATCTGACTTCCTAGCTAAGAAGTCGTAATAGCCAAGGTGGTTTTTGGCAGAGGAGGAGACTTAAAAACCTGTGAAAACCCTAACTGGAAGATCTGAGTGGTGGACAGCCCTCCAAAGGATGATGGCCCCAATAATAACCCTCCAAGAGTTAGGAGATGATTGTGAAGGGACTAGATTTATGTGGGATAATATGGCTCTGATAGAAGGGTGGATAGTAAGATTGAAGCCCAACTTGAACATCTGCTCATAGATGCAGATCTCTCCATCTCGACCATCAAAGGCCCTCTCTCCCCTCAGAGGTTTCCTAAGGTTGATGGAAAAGTTTATCGAATAAACGTGCCTAAAATCTAGAAGGCCATACTCACTGACAGAGCTCTCAATCTCGGTCGCCTCAAACGTATCTATATCACTCTCCTAACCATCATCATCCCCAGTAGCATCGGCCTGAGCAGGTGCAGGGACACCGCCAGGAAACCTCTGAGCAAATCTAGCCCCGGTGGCAGCCGATAGAGGAATGGCATCAATAATAGGGGGAATGTCCACACTTATCCCTATAATTTCAACATCGGAAGAATGTTGTGAGGTACTAGCACCATGGCAAGACGAGGCACGGATCGAAACCTTAGCTTCCTCAGGGACCTCACCCTGTCTAGGAGAGTAATCCATAGCCTCTTGAAAAGAGTCTACAGACATAGGGTCTAAGGAGGACGACTTAGACTCAAAAATTGGTGTTAGGTCCACACCAACCTCTGCAAGCACAGGAGGCTCGATTGGCTCAGGGTAGATAACCGTCAGAGGTGGAGGAAAGATGGGTCTAAGAGGAAATGGCTCAGCTCTACGAGCTTCCTCTTGGGCTAGTTCTATCTGCCTAATTTTCTCAAATGTCTTCTCACGAAGAGATGGGAACTCTTCTATGAGTTGGTACATGGGTCTGAGCATAAGGTAGACGACACTACACTTGGACTCAAAACCACAAACAGGCAAACAACTTACTCAATATAATTGAAGGATCAAACCGAAATTTGAAAGGTTTTCAAGTGAAGAACATCAAGAACATTCAAGAGCAAGGTCGTTGGGTAAGGTAACCAGAGGCTCACCGAAAACCTAAAAGAGGGTTATTTATAGCTGAAGCAACCTCTGAGCTACCTACAAATTCCCTTAAATCACTCAATCGCTAATGTTCTAGCCCTACAACCACCAACACTAGTGGAAACTAGTAGCCGAAAAACACAAGACCTCGCCAAAAAATTTCAGAAATGAGTAATAAGGTCTAAAAATTGAAAATAAAGGTGGAAATGATACCTGACTAGTGGCGACATAGAGGAGAAGAGGATTAGAAACAAGGGAGACCTTCAAATGATAGCCAATAATGGAGGTCTTGAGAAAAGTTACAGTGGCAAAAAAAGCTAAGGCGGGAAGAAATGAAGAAAAAAGAGGTTGGAAAGAAAAAAAAGTTTTAAACATGTCTGATGATGAGGTGAAAATTTCGAGGGTCTGTTATTGCCTTAGGGAACCTAAAGGATAAAGCAGAACCGTCATGCCTTGATAAGAATGCTACCCATTCAGAAAGTGACATATGTCAAGGAAATATTGGCACCCAGAAAAATCCAGCTCGACTTTAATTGCATACCCCTTAGTCATCTAACTACATAGAAGACTAAGGACTAGGGGGTGATTGATATGCCAAAAGTTCACCCTCTTACTCAGAGTAACTAACCTCGGCCTGTCTCGCTGCCGAGGTGACAGAAGCTTGACAACCATCAACAAGGCCATCTCTCACAAGGTCGGCCCCTCAAATATTAACCTCGGCTGGACATCAACCGAGGTCAGTAAGGACATGGGTTCAACCATCTACCAACATCGTCATCGTCCCCAGTCGACGTTGTATTTGTCAAACGAAGTCAGCAATGCCCCATGATCTCAATCATCTTCCAAACGTCATCATCGACCCTAGCCGATGTTGCAACTACTCCATACTTAACCTCGGCCAACCCACATAACCGAGGTCATCATATATATTAACCTCGGACAAAGTAACAGATGAACTTCACCAACCTCATACTCTTCCAGGTCGAGGTTGCGTCAATCAAAGACAGGGCTGAGCATTTACAAGCACGTATGGTTTGTAACACAGGGACAAATCTGTTATAACTGAATCATTACCTCCACGTGAGGGAATATTGAGGTCATCATTGTTTACTTAAGATCATCCAGGTGTCATCCTTATATTGGTTTGATCCTCATGCACATGCTCATTGCATGATTGGGGGTATATTACACCCCTAAGCACTATATGTAGAGGTCATCCTCAACCTTATAAAGGGATCCATAATTTCAACCCTAGGTGAAACTCTGTCATTTTTATACAGTAGAGAGAGAAAGCATGAGAGATTGTATCCATGGCCATTAGTACCTTCTTCTAGTAATATTACTCACACACTCATAGTGGACGTAGGCCAGATTGGTTGAACCACTTACATACAAGTGTTCATCCTCTTCACCTCACCTCCTTCTACTATATATACAAACACTCTTGTGTTGCCATTGTTATTGTTAGTTTGAGCTTATCAACACCTCATCTGGTGGTGTTGTTTACAGCATCATCAAAGTAGGATTCTCATTTTAATACTAATCTCACCCATCAAGGATCGCCATCTACACTATACCCAGAAATCTTCTGACCTGAAGGCAGTTGGCACCAGTGACCATATACATCTACATCAAGTTTGTATATATTTTTTGTTGTCCAAATTAATGCGACACCACATGATGTCTGGTTCTTCTATCCACATTAGTGCAACACCACATGTAGTTTTGTTATGTCCGGTTCGTCCAAAGACTCCATCTGGTTTCGTCAGATTCCATCCAAATCTTCCGTCTGATTTTGTTCAAAGTGTAAGCTTTCAAGCTAAGGGATTTCTGCAATATGTCGTTTGGATCTTGATTTGAAGCTACGAATTTCTGCAATATGTGTTCTATTGAGTAGGAATTTCTTCAATATGTCTCACATATATATTTACCCACGTCGCATATGCGTGATGTATAGTGGGAATTTTTGCAAAACCCCTTCTCCCTAGTTTGATATCTATTACCTTTGTTTTGGGAACATAGGTCATCTCCCACGTTTCATTTCTACAATATGCTCCCATATGTAGGGCGTGGATTAGGTTTAAAGCATTCAAAGAGACAAAAGAGAAAGGATCAAAAGGGACACAACGATTGAAAATAAGTTGAATTACTTAGGATAAGAGAAGAAACTATTCAGTGAGTATGCTGAATTGTGTCAAAGAGATAATAATGAGTATTATTGTCAAATAACATGTGGATAGGCTCTTTGGTGAGGAATTATAAATGCTTGTATAGTATTTTATAGTAATATATAGATAGGGTAAATTGCACCAAAGTTCCCTAAACTATCATTTATTTAACATTTTTTATGCTTAAAACCATGTGTTATTAGCATTTTTTTCATGAAAAGTGGTTGGGTGTAAAAATCAATAGTTCAGGGGGGTTTGTTGTAATTTATCCTATTAATAATAAAAGACTATAAAATAATTAAATTAACAAATTTGTCAAAACTACTTTTGTAAATCAAGAAACGTAGATCTTTAAATGCTTTCAAGCGTATATTGAGAATTTAATAAAAATATACACGGCAGGTCAAATTTTAAAATGTATATTATTTCTAAAATAAATTTGCAATTGTTCATTCCTTAATTTTCTTTATAGTTTCTTAAGTGGAAAAAAAAATTCTAATAGCATTCCAAAGGCCTTATTCTTAAAGAATCGTGTCTATCCCAATTCAACAGTTTTTTGTTCAATTTTCCGTGGAATCAAATTCTCATAAAAAATAATTGATATCATTTTCGTCCACAAACTAGAGTTAAAGATACCGTTTTCTAAGAGGAACTGATGTGGCATCTAATTCAGCTATTTCAGCTTATTGCATGGACGAAAGAGTCTAGGCTCCGGATTAAATGGGATAAAAGGTGTGCAAAGATGCATACTGACATAACAGGAAGCTAACCAAGGTACATAAAAAGGCCAAGAAAGAGCTACAATGAAGGAGGTTTATCCAAAGAATCGTGTAATAGAGGCTTTCAATACCAATAAATGCGTGAATACCTAGCCTGATTGGTGCGAATAATCTATATATCTATATATATAAATGTTGTATCCTTTTTTGGCTTTACCACGTGGCCAACCCTCTTCATTAATCTCACTATCTCTCTAAATCGAAGACCCACAACCCCTTTTCACATTAATCCTCATTTATTACCTGCTGCATCTCCCCCCTCCACCCAAGCTACAATCCTTGCATCTATAAAAGTAGGCATTTCACATGTTCTCCTCCACATGTCCTATCACAATACTTGATGCTTGAATAGTCCTTTATAGACCTTTTCGTTCCTCTTCCCTCCTTGTTCTTTTTCTTTTTACGATTTTTTTAACCTTCTTAGTCTCTCTCACTCACAGTTTAGCATTTTCCAACATGGATTAAAAGGAGGGTGCATGTTTTTATTCAGTATGTAGATTTTAGGAGCTGGAGTGAAACTTGGTAGTAGTTGCAATGAAGATCCATTCTACAATACCCCAAAATCTACTCTTAGAGGTGGTTGTGTTCATTAGCTCATGTATTTGTGAAGATTTTTTTATGTTAGTTTATTTTGTAGGAGATACAAATGTAAAAATATTTCGAAGAGCAAATATCCATGTTATAAGTCTTCTTCTACGAAATAATAATGATATGCTACTAGTAACTATAAAACATAAATCTATTTTGTGTAGTTTTCTATGTAGCATGTTAAATTTAATTTTATAACTCAATCCTTGTTGTGACCATTTTATTATTTCATGTTGTCTTTTTATTACCTGATCAAATGCCGAAAACAAGATGATGAAAGTTATTGTTGCTTATGAAATGTTTTAATTGTCTATTTTTCGTATGCTTAATCAACCACATTACTTAAAGTACATATATAATTCATTGGCATTAAAAAATCGTGGAAAACCCATTTGATTTTCATATAAAATTACTAGGGTGGAATCCTGTGATGGGTCCATTATTCTTACATAGTGTATGATTTGGTTATCATTCCAAGAAATTATAGATTATTCCTATTCAATTTTATAAAGAACCATAATTATAAAGATTAATGCTTACAAAATTGATCGATAATCTAACCCTACGACAATTCGTCCAATAGACATATAAATGGAATTAATTGGTATTATGATGCAAAAGTAATGTTAGGAATTTCTTTTTGGGGATGAATCCAGTGGCCACTAAATAATTCTAGTATTAATAGTTTTATATAATGCCCCATGATATGTTTTTTTATATTTCCTTGAAATTTGTTTTTATGAGTAATCTGAAAATTATTGTTGAACCGCTAATTATTGTTCATTTGTGAAACAACTTCATTAAGGAATATTGTTTTGTCCGGTGTCCACTATTTTCTATTTATAACTTCTTGTTCTCCCCTACAATCAACTTTTTCTGTATGGTATCATTTTTATATATTTACTTTGTTGACCCATTAAAGTAAAAAATCAAAATTAATTTCCACCATTACATGATGGGTTGCAGGAAATTCTAATGGAATAGTTAGAATAAGAATAAGGTCATCTCACATGTTATAGCTTCAAATTATTTATATTGACTGTGATACCCCGCCCACTAAAATATCGGGTGATCAGTCCTATAACAAATTAAAACATGAATCTCATTTGGTTCATTCTTAGCATCACTATCGAAAACCTTTTAAAACTTACTAACCACCTAATATTCAAAAAGTCGGTGCCCAATTTTATCTTTATTAATCGAAGACAAGAATAAGTGCGGAATTAAAATAAAACATTCAATGCTGATAGAATCAATCATCACATAGAATAATAAAAGTGTTGCTGAATAAACCACCAGAAAAATCCAAAACCAAACCAAACTAACAGAGAGTAATAAATCCCATACAATCTAAAAAGAAACTAAATAAAACTTTGAGCGATATGCTCGAGATAGACTGATATGAATTCCTACACTAGGAATAGAAAAATAGATTTGTCTATCCAAATCCTACAACATCCACATATGCTAAAGCTGCGAGTTCCCTGAGTGAATTCAAGCTTGACGTCCATATGACTGGACACCTAAAAGGTTTTGAAAATATTTGATAGCAAGGGTTAGAACCCAAAAAGTTTTGAAAATATTTAGCAAGTGATTAAATTGCAATAATTTAAAATGCATAAATTCTCTTCATATTTAATCTAGTGTTGCACTCCCCTGAGAACAGACTCACCCCTAAACTAATGTGCACACCTAACGCTTTCTTTATATCTCCCCTAGTCATCTACCCCATAACTAGATAATTGATATAACTTCTTTCAACCACCCTACTCAACCCCGAGTATACTTTAAATATGATTTATAAGTTGTTAATCGCATTAACTTAGTTAAAAAAAATCTTTTTAAATCCATATAACATTCACACCCGTTATATAATTAATACAATTAACTTAATGTATTTAATTACCCGTATATAACTATTTATCCCATTATATACGTAAAACCATATTACAACATTCACACATATGTTGAATATATATAATATTCATCCTCCTGAGTAATACCTCACTGGATGTATTCTCTAAAATGCTATCATCCCAGGTCTACTCAATCCCACCTGAAGTTCCGAGACGACTATGGGTCACCGAATCGGAACATAAATAATAAATATAATGGAGGCAGTCATATTTCCCCCCAGTAATGAGGACATTTATCTCAATGCCTCACCTCTGTAATTGGACGCTATGAACTGGGGATATATTTACCCTACTCCTCAAGCTAGGGGATTCACTCACATTGCGCAACCTCCCTCGATAACACTAGAGTATATATATTACTGTGGGTACCTCGATTTGTCACTTTGGCCCAGACGAGAAGCCCAATTAAACACGACCCAAAATCAAAAGGCCCCACGCCTCAACCAATTCAGTTTTGACCCAGTCAGTTCCTAAAATCTCTCTTCAGAGATACTTTAGGGATTGTGGGATAACGTGGGGGAGTCCCACTCCTCCACTCTCCGAAATAACATGTATATAACGAACCCTCCGCCCGGGGCAAAGGACATGCATTATTTTCTGTAAAACACTCCTCGGAGTAAAGAGAAATAATATACAGAGAGCAACACCGTGGACGTAGGCCTTCTTGCCGAATCACGTACATCCTGTGTTGTGTGTGATTGTCATTCTTTTCGAATCTTTTTTTATTTTGGTGATTGTTTTTATTTATTATTTTGTGCTGAATTTCATAGTCACCACAATTACTATAAATATTAATCATACCAATATTTATAAAGCACACAAATATATATATATATATATATATATATATATATACATTACACAATCATCGTATATATATATTTAATTGATCCCGGCTAATCCGTGCACAAATCCCATATACACTACATAATCATCGCATATATATATTGAATTGATCCCGGATAATCTGTGCACAAATCCCATAGCACTAGCCTAAAATATCCCTGAGTCTATATCTCGACTCTTAATTTAATTAATTATTTCATTAATTAATTTTGTTCACTTGGTGTCACTCAACCAATATACCCGGACTTACACATATGGCCCGTAATTTATTATCCAGAAATTATCAGCCAAAATTCCATAATTTATTATATAACCTTATAATAAATTAACCCAGCTAATCCGTGCTCAAACACTCGTAGCATTAACCTAAACATGTACCCGAGTCTATGTTTCGACTCTAAATTCGATTAGTTAGCTTCACCTTAATTAATTTAATTAAGTAGTGTCCCACAACTACAATACTCAAACATATTTTTCCCAGTCCGTTAATTCATCCTTTAAAATTTATTTCCCCAAAATTCATCCAATTTTCTAATTATATTTACCTATAATTGTTAGAAGGTGTGTCTTATATTTAACTTTCATCAATTAAATAAGTCTAGGAACCAATCATAATTGAATTACCTAACTTTCAGCAACCAGACCCCCCCCCCCCCCCGGAACCGGTTCCCAGGTACCACTGAACCGGTTCGCAGGTACCTGATTGTAACCTTCTTCCCCAATACGTTTTCAACATTTTTATCCCACTAAGGTTCTTATTTCTCTTCCCAATCTTTACCCAATTACATCCAACATTTAATTTATGTAAACCTGAGTCTTAAACACACTAGAGACCCATAATCAACAATTAAATTTACATACAGTCTCATATTTCCCGAATTGGGTTTTACCCGGGTATCATTTCACCGGTTATAATTTCATCACACAAATTCAAAATTAAACATCATCAATGTTTGGGTTTCTCACACAAATTCAGATTTTTAAACTCTTAAATCCCATGCCAATATGAATTTCACTTTATATCTTTTCAAATTGTTGCATTCAATGAAAACCCAATTTAATGTAATTACCCACCCAAAAACGGATTTTCCATCTACACATACTATGATATGAATTGGTTATCACCATTTACAATTAAAGCAAGTAATCACTTGCCTCTAGTTGTTTGTAGGGTCTGATCCTTTGAGGTAGAGAATGGTTTGATGAAGAACACCCAAATCTCTCTCTTGATTTGTCGCTAACAAGATCCCCAATTGCTTATATTTCCTTCTCTCAAAGACTTAGGTTTATGATTTATGAAATCTGTCGTATAACCCTTTTTTCCTTAGGTTAAATAACATTAATCCCGTTTTTAGTCTAATGGGCCCAGCCCAAAGGACCCGAATACCCCGTGTAGTGCTGGTTATGCCTAAAAACGTTCCGAAACCCGATTACTACCCCTGGGTACTCTTTTTCGACTATCTCAGCCCATCCGGAATCAACCGTGCACTCAGAATTGTCATTCGAATTAACATACTAAAATTCCTTATCTCACACCCAATATAGTCTATACCCGCCACGTCACTAATGCGCAATATAACGTAAATAAGTTATTATTATTATTCACATAGTAATTTAAATTCCATAATTATTAAAAATATATTCTCCCGATTAATATTTACATAAATATTAACATAATTAATTCAATTAAATTACGACACACAAGTAACTTAAAATTATCCGAATTATTTAAATATTAAATGCACAGAAATACGAGGTGTTACATCAACCACAACTCAATTTCCATATTAAGCTTGGGCAAAAAGTTTACTTTTCAGCCAACTTTCGAGTCTACATGTGGTAATGGCCTCATTTAATGCGTGTGAGTTACCAACAATGTTTTATAAGGTGCGTCTAGGCTTGAGATTTGGGAGAAACGTCGTGTCTTAAGCCTTTTACGCCTTATTATTAGTAAAAACCTTAAGGAGCCCTTTTTTAAACAAAAATGCTTTAATGAAACGATATTGCATTTTAAAGACTTTTTTACAAAACGGATCAATATCTCGTCCAAAATAATCAAATAGTATTTTATTTGTGTATATTCAAACATATTTTTAAGGTATGTAAAATTTTAGTATTTTTATTAGCCTTGTTATGGTTGAAAATATAAAAAATATATTTAAAAAGGCTTAAACGAATTTTCACGCCTAAGACCTGTCTAGGGTTCTAAGGATTAAGGTTTCGCCTCCACGTCTCGATCACCCCCCACGTTTTTTAGAACCTCAGTTACTAAGTTGTTTGAGTTCCATATGATGGTTATGACACCATAAAAAAAAATCTGGGTTTATTTTTAATAAATTGGATTGTTCGTTAAATTATGGTTCAATTGAATACACTTAACTTAGAGACAAAATAATCAAAGGAATATTTGCCTACTTTTTAGATTTAGGTTTACACGTCAAATACTCCCAAATACTCCCGTCCCTAATATTCATTTTTCTTGTAGTGAACGGCTCTGCGTTAATGATGAAAGTAGAGAATATAAATCTTTAGTGTTCAATTCTTTTCCTTCTATAATATTTTAGTGGAATGAACTTTTTCATTTATTTGTCGTTTTAATGTTTTTTATGTATATTTTACCTTAAGATAGCTTTATCCCATATATATATATAGTCAGACTCTCATAAATACCGATTTTTTAAATCGTAAAAAATTATTTTTTAGTTGAATTTTTTTTATATGGTATTTGAACATTTCAATGAACCCGTATAAAAAAATAAGCTCAAAATATTTTTTTTTTTGCTATTTTTAAAAAACTTGGTCAAACTTCGACACTTTTAAAGCACTTTAAAAGCTATGAAAATTTGACCGATTTTTTAAAAATAGCAAAAAAAAAATTTTGAATTGATTTTTTTATATGGGTCCCTTAAAATGTTTAAATATCACAAAAAAAATTCAACTCAATAATATTTAATTTTGAAATAGGTTTACCCCAAGTATGTAAACTTTGTATCTATGAGAGTCTCTCTTCCCATCCCCCCGGGGTATAATCTAGTTCTTTTATGAAATCGGGATCTCCTAGTGCAAGCAAGGTTTTAATTGCTGGAATATTTGAACTGTACATTCGATAAAAACACGAAAAATGAAACAATATATGACAACTTGAAGACTAAATGACAATTCAAAATCTATATTATTGTCGATTATACAAAATTGTCTATACAATTATCATGAGACTAACTACCACTTATGGACAAAATAGAAATAGAAAAAAATACACTTGTATGGAAAATATGAGTCATTACAAGAGACAAAATTAATCACCAAAAAATTAGAGAAAATTTAGGCATAGAATATAGTAGTGGTAAAATTGAAAATAATTTAAGATGATATAAATATATAGAACATACACCTATAAAACGATATTGACACCCCACGACCACCACCACCACACAGCCCACTAAAAAAATAAGATAAAGATTTTCAAAAAGGAAAATATTTATTTTAGAGCAATAATAACCCATTGTAATAGCAGGGTTTTCGGCAAATATCCGAAAGCACAATAAAACTGGAGGTTAATCTACATCTATTTGTTTTAATTCATAAGCACATAATAATTCTAATCAGCCAAATATAGAGTTATATCATTACTACTCCGCTGTTCTGAAGCAAACCAGTAAGAAGGAAACATACTACAGCCAACTGCTGTCGTTGTCACCAGCATTTTATTCACCACAAAAAAGGCCTTACCACCCCCCAGCTTTTGATCAAACAAATCCCAGCCCAAAATGTGGCAGGTGAAAACGGGGGCAGGAGGATAAGTCATAAAATTTCATCAACATAAACAAGGTAGCAAAATAAGAACAAGTTGGATAATGGACCCACAGAGAAGTGGGGGGAAAAAGACATGCTAGTTTAATCAGATTGACCGTGCAGATTTTTTGAAGAAGCTGCCAAGGACTGCGAGGGCGAAACAGCTCGTTCCAGTGAATCTTCGGGTGTACTATTAGACTTCAGATTTTTCTCACTCGCGACTTCATGTTTATGGATCCCATCCGGAACCGTGGACGATGATTTCGAGGGAGAAATCTCAGATAAATGAACAGTTGATGAATTTAGCTGGTAGTTATATGGATATTCAACCAAGGGGTGATCATATTTACAAGTCGGGCCATACTGGCAAAATCCATAGGTATTGTAGTATGAACAAACACCTTTCCCCTGCATTGAGAATGGCACGGAGTCAGCTATATGTAAGAAATCAAGTAAAAGCAGCATATTATTGATTTGTGATATGACTTTGGAGGAGGTCCATGTAATTAAATATACACACACACACACACACACGTGTATGGGGAGGGTTTCATTATCAAGTAGAAGCAACAATATGGTATGATTTCGGAGAAGGGCCATAAAATAGTAATTGAGTATATCGCTTCCTATTATAGATTGAGCTGCACGAGGCAGGAGAAGCCCCTAAACTTGCATCACTATCTCCTCAAAATTATGACATTAGACAAAAAACAATTTTCTAAATTTGTAACATTTTCTTGAGTTTATGTTTTTTCCTAAACAAACAGAAGCAGCTGTAACTTGCAGTTCGTATAACTGTTCTTACAAACCTGGCAAGCCCAGTTACTAATAACCACCCATTCCCACTTCCCACCTAAACCATTCTCGTTAAGTTTTCTTCTTCGCTTCTACATGTCAACCCACACTGAAACTTTCAGTTTCCTCCTCTCACAAAACTGCCATGATGGTTCCCACATTTTCACATCTTATCCCATCAACCTTTTTCACGCTCAGCTAGTTCCATTCGACTTTCTTAGTCATCCCTCCCACAGAGACATCTCACAATCTGAAAGCAACATCTGTGTGTGACGAAGCTCGTCGGTGATCATGGTATTTCAACCTACATACAATTGAGGTGAACCACCATGTGCCAAACCATCAGCGTCAAACGACACCACGCCATGGTCGCATGCTACCACATCCTAGTTCTCATGGTCGTATTGATCTCTTGAATTTCGTGTCCTGCTGTAATTTTTTCAGTTTTACACTTTCGGTTTTGGGCCTTTTTTCTACGGTTTTGTGTTGTCGTGGTTTGTGGTTGTTAAGGGGTGGAATCAAATGAAAGGTTGACATCGCTGTTTGAAGATGACACTGGGTTCCATTGTGGTGGCTTATGGTTGTTACTAAAATTTTTTATGGTGTGTGTGTGTGTGTGTTGGGGGGGGGGGAGGGGAAGGGTGAGGAAGGTTACATTGTCACTGCCTTTTCCAAGACTCCACCACTTTCTTCCGACAACCCACATCCCTATCTCACTCTCTCTATTGATTTTTCAGAATTTCATTTCATTTCTCTAACTTCTTTGCCAAGAATACATACCTACACACAAACACTTCCTATCTCCCACACTCTCTTGACTTTCATTGACTTTCACTTTCTAAACTACATTTTCTTTGGAAGACAAGACAACATACAAGGTTTTCATTAGTTTCAGAAACCATTCCATGTGTTTTGCTGCATCCCAAATATCATCACAATGTTAAATCATCTTCAAAGCAGGTATTCTGGTCGGTCAAAATGCCAAGATGTTAGTTTGCCTAGCCAAAAACAGCTCTCAAATTTAAACATCTTTCACCAATGTCAACCTCAAACTCATCCTACCTATTTACAGTTTCTTCACAAGCTCGTCCCCTCTCTCAAATCTCAATCAAATGGTATTCGATTCACAAACCCAAGAATATCAAACTCATTAAACTCAAAAGCAGAAAACTCTACCGCAGGAAAATATTAACCTAAAATGAAGACATAGAATTACTCTTTGTGGGTAGATACTTGGCGAGATCCTAATTACAGAACAAATCAAAGGAAGCTGAGCATGCGAGAGAATGTAGCGAAGAAACTTAACCGCCTTTCCAAAGTTGCGATAAAACTCAATGGAGCACTAATAGGACGTATTAGAATTTAGTGCCATTGTCGGGAGAGTCACTAAGGGATTAAGCAATGGCTACACCAATAAAATGTGATTCCTCTTGCGTGCACGGCTTACATGGTGGAGGAAAAAAATGGTATGAAGGGCACTTCAAACTAGATCAAAGAGCTCGAATAATGTGGTGCAAGACGCACAAGACTAGGGTCGAGTCAACTTCGGGTAGTAATGTGCCAACTCAATCTGAGTCCAGCCTTCCCTCTGCACCCACAGATGAGTGTTATGTGCCTTCTATGACTGGCATGTTGTTAACCCATGACACCCTCCCCACTTTTACTTGGTGGAGTGTTGAGCGATCAATTGGCAGAAATGTCATAAAAGACAAGTGAAAAGTGGGTAACAGATCATCCACCACCAGTTTTTCCGACTTTATGGTGAACCTGAGTGCGCGTATGGACTCCCGGCATAAACCTATTGCCTTGGAGGCTCAATTAAGCAGTCATGTTAGAGAAAAAAAAATTAAGAATCGCCCTAAAAAAACAACGGGCAACGGAAGCAGAAGTCGTGGCCAAACCAAAGAAAGGAAAAAGGAAAAAATGTGCACTGCGATTACTCCAACTTAGACGAATGAATTTAATGCGTGTGGTATAGAATAGTTTGTGTTGTTGGTTAATTTAACTGGTGTTGGTAAATTTGTGGTGTTGCTTAATTAAAAAATAATTATTTATTAAAAATAAATGCTTATGCGGTTCCAATATGTTACAAACAAAAGTATTTTTGTTTGGGTATTTTTAGGGGTAGCCTGAAATGCTTAATTGGTTTAAATCTGTTACGTTTTTTATTTCTAAAAAAAATATGTTTTCTTTCATTTTTTTTTTGGATTCCAAACATTTCAGGGTACCCCTAATTTTTTTTTTACCGTTTCATGATTACGTACTTTGGAAATTTTTACCGTTCGGTGATTACATACTTTCGAAATTTTTGTCGGGCCTTCAACTTCAAGCACGGGCATTTCGCTAATATATATAAATACATGGCAGGTTTCACTTACACCCTATGAAGCGTGGACTCGACTCGTGATACGACATATAATGAATTGTAAACTGAATTGTTATTTGATTTTTTGGTTGGCTTGATGAATTGTAAACTGAAAAGGAAGAAAACAATTGTTGGGCGTAATAGTTCTTATACATGGACCGGTGTATGTTGAACCCTGTCATCAGTTACATCCATATTTAGATCATTTGCCATGTATTTAGTCCAAATTCACAATTAACTATGTATAAGTCACCTAGTGGCTAAGGCTCTCACTCTCATGTAGTAAGTTGAGGTTCGATTCCCCCTGCACCCCTAAAAACAATATATATATGTACAAGTCACATCTGAATAAACATTTGCCTTCTAGGAAAAAAATATTACAAACAAATACTGGTAAAAGGAGCATCCTTATGTGGCTGAAATAACTTACAGGTCTCAAGGGAAGCCCAAGTGGACCCAAGGAACTAATTGCTGATTGAGCAATCTTTTCTCGTGGGTGATGGTACTTACAATCTGATCCGTACTTGCAGCTTCCAGTGTTCAAGAAATACCAACATTCTGGTCTGTCGGGTAGATGAGAAACTGCTGTCGACAATGAATTTACCTGACCATTAAACCCTGATTCTCCATAAACACTGGGGGAAGATATGGGACTCAAGCTGCCCTGTTTGACAGGAAAACAAATGAGAATTGGAACAGTGGACACTAAATCAACTTAGGGTGCGTTTGACTGCCAAACTGGGGGAAAAGTGAAAACTGTAACATTTTATGATGAATTGAAAAAATAGTAAAAAAGGAGATGTGTGGCTTATCTGACTCTTTTGGGAGTGGGGAAGGAACGTTTCCGTTGAAAATGAGCAAAATATGGAGTAATATTTGCAGTCAAACACCACAAAAGTTAAATAAAAAAAAAAGAGTAAAATGAAGTATTCTTCCAGGAAAAATTGTCCAAGTCAATCAAACACACCCTTGGTGAAACCCGTCCCTAAATTCCTGCATGACATTTTCTGGAAACTTTTTTAACCAGAAAAGACATTTACGGCATTAAGTAACACAATATTACCAATTTCCTAAAGGCAAACTCCCCCCTTCCACATGACTCGGCATTCATGACATACACCTAAAGAAAGGGAACAATTCGTCTGACACATATAACCTAAAGAATATGATAGATTTACACAGTTGGCCATTCAATACACTCCACTCGTGACATAGAAATCAAGCAACTGCAGTGCAACGCACATTGTTGTGTGTTTTAAAAGTTAAATGCAACTTAATAATATAGACACCATAGTCTTAGTTAAAATCCTCCGTTAAAATCAACAGAGGAAAAACAAAAAGATGGTGAGGGCACAATTAACAAAGGAAAATGTTACGCAAAAATTGATAAGAAAAACAAAGTGTGCAGCAAAGGTTGGCTATAACGTTGTTCATGTTTAAGCACGTACAAAAGATAATGCAGGCTCCGTGATATATGCATAGCATAGCGTTAACATCAATATTAACTAAGGCCCATTAGGTTGCGCAAATTGTTTAATTATGTAAATTGGTTCATTGTGAATTAGTGAATTGTAAATGAGTGGATTTCAAATAAATTTATATCCAATTTTACACAATGTTTGGTAATCTTAAAATTGATGTTAAGGTTCAATCAGGAAAAAAAGTTAAGAGAGAGAGAGAGAGAGAGAGAGATGAGCAATCGGGATGAACTTTCTGGGATATGATTCTATTTCAAACAGATACATTTCACTTTTTTGTGAAATACTACAATCAGATTTTACACGGGAGCTAAAATGGGTCAATTAATGAATCATTTATTAATCAAATCAAACGCAATTAATGGGTCAATTTACAATTTTGGGACAACCAAACAGGATCTAAATCAGGGCACTTATTAGTCTGTGTTTGAAGTGTGTTTGAAGTGTCTGAACCATCCAAAACGATTTTTCCTCAATTTATCTTCTATATGAACTACTTCTATTGTCCTACTATTTAACTAATATGTTCATTTATAATTTTATCATTTCAAATTTTACCATACATCCATCTTTAATATCCACATCTCTGCCATCAAATACTAATAATTACAAAATATTCTTTTGAAGTCCGAATCAAAATTTTCTAAAGGGGATTTATCAAACCACCGTTCACATGGGAGTCACCAACACATTCCATTACATATTCTGAATACTAAATCATGTGCTTCAACGAATACCAATTCCAAATATTAATAATACTGTCATACAGTTTGTATGAGTGTATGCTTAGGCGGGTTAGGTGTTAACGTGACAATATCATCACTTGATGCGAGAGTAGAATATGAAAATGTCACAATGGGGAATCACTTTATCTCGGAAGTTCTAAATATCAACTTTTAGTAGTTTAATGACCTAGCATAAGGCCTGTATTTCTTTATCTTCTCTTTATAATATTTTATTGTTATTTTTTCCCCTATCTTCGAGTATTTGTGCCTCTTAAATTACCTAACTAATCCCCCACGGTACATTTAGACCCTCCAATCTTCCAAGGAAGATTGGAACTCTTGATCTCCAGTTGTGAAGTAAGATCCCCAAAAAATATTTACTCATTCCTCGTACCAAAAAAATGTCCATTTCCCTTTCAAACAAAAAATGTTCCACGAGTTAGAACTGTAGAAGACAAGAAAATATTTACTGTGACAAGATGATGTAAGTAATGGCGCGGAAGCGTAAAAGAATTATTATCTACACAACAACAACAACAATAACAAAAACAAGGGAAAATGAATAAAGGTTTCTTATTTCTCTCTCTAGTCTCTAAATATCAAATAAGCAAAAGTGATACAAATGAGGCCTTCTGGCTATTTATACTAAAGGTACAAAAAGGGGATAAATAATAAAAATTGCTAAAATGACGATTATATCCCTATGCTCATACATCATTCTCCCCCATGAGAGGAATCCATATATGCCAACTATTTCCGGAAGAAATCGGGATCAACATCCTGCAATGTGGCCTCAGTAATTCAAGAATCTTCCGCCTCGGAGTGTCCAACCTAACGGACCAAGTAACGGGTGTAGTCTCCTGAAGAGAAAGAGACAATTGTTGAATCAAGGATGCCCTCGATACGATCCACATGTGAACGGACCGGGTGCATAGAGGATGAGGGAAGTGGAATGGGTGGTGGGTGGGTGGGTACCTCGAAATGGAGAAAGATCCACCACGTTGAACATGCGGTGCATGCGAAGCTCAGGCAGAAGATACCTCATAGGCATTCAGCCCACAAGCTCGAATAATAGGAAAAGGGCCAAAGCGGCGCATACGAAGCTTGTTGCCTTTGCCTGACCGTCTCGCCTTGAAGGCGGGCACGGACGTCAGCTTGAATGGAAGTCAAGTGTGCCGCAAACTCCTCCGCGGAGGGACATGTAGGTACTATCGGTGGAAGCTCGGTGAGATGAATGGGCATAGTGAGAGACTGACCCAACACAATCTGAAAGGGAGCGAGACCTGTGGAACGGTTAACGACATTGTTGAACACAAACTCGGCATGTGCAATCACTATATTCCACCTATGGGGATGCTCCGATGTCAGACACCATAAAAGGTCACCCACACTCCTATTGACCACCTCGGTCTGTAAGCCTGTACAGGGGTGAAAAGCAGTCAAAAACTGAAACTCAGTCTGTAATATATGCCATAGTGTCCGCTAAAAATGGCCCGTAAATCACATAACCCTGTTAGATGTAATGCTATAGGGCATTACATGCAAACGGACAACCTCACAGAAGTACAAGGACGCGACATGAGAAGCCTCTCTCGTACGAGTACACGGGATGAAGTGAGACATCTTGGAGAATCGAACCACAACGACGAAGATGGAGTCGTGTCCGCTGGAAGTACGTGGGAGGCCAATAATAAAATCCATCGAGACATCCTGTCATGGGAACTTAGGTACTGGTAGTGGAGTGTATAAGCCAACATTGGTATGCTTCCCCTTGACCGTCTGACAAGTGTAGCAATGCCTAATGAAGGCGTTAGTGTCGCGCCTCATAGTCGGCCAATAAAAACAGTCTCGTAACATTGTGTGAGTACGTGCCTGTCCCAGATGCCCTACTAGACCGCCACCGTGAACCTCGTATATGATCTTCTCCCGTAAAAAGGAAGAACACAGAGCAGTCCCCCGATGTAAAAACCCAACAGGTAATAGGTACTCACCCGACGCACCATTGCCCTACTAGCATGCGGCGAAAACAGGACCCAACTCCACGTCAGAGGGGTAAAGATCTCGAATCTCATCAAACCCAAAAACCTGACTCCGCAAAGTCACCAAAGCATGAGCTCACCGGCTAAGTGCATCCGCTACCAAATTCTACTTATCGGGCTTTTACTGGAGGTGAAAAGTGTAACGCGGAAGATAAGCGGTCTATTTGGCGTGTCTGTCACTAACACGCCACTGACTATGGAGAAATCGCAAGGCCTCATGGTCAGACTTGATCACAAACTCCTTATGGATGAGATAAGATGACCAAAATTTCATTGCCGTCACAACTGCATAAAACTATAAGTCAACGTAAAATAGTGCAATGCCGCTCCTATCAGATCCCGACTGAAAATGCAATGGGCTTTCTATTCAGACTCAACACGGCCCCCACCCCTATTTTGCAAGCATCGCAAGACAACTCAAACAGCTGATCAAAATCGGGTAAGGAGAGGATAGGAGCAGTTGTCATCAACTCCTTGATACACGTGAAGGCTCTCTCGGCCTCCACAGTCCACCTAAACTCAGCGCTCGAAGAAGTGCTCATCAAATCCGTAATAGGGTCCATAATGGTGTTGAATCCTGCTATAAATCGTCGATAAAACTCGGCGTGCCCGTGAAAGCTGCAGACCTGTGATACGGAAGTAGGTATAGGTCTGAATCTTGGCGTCGTCCACCCTAACGCCGTCTTCCGATACCACGTACCCCAGAAAAATCACCGATGGAACCATGAAGGCGCCCTTCTTCAATGTGAGGAAAAAGCGCTCAGCTCACAAAACCTCTAAAACTTGGGTCACATGCCCAAGATACTCCTCTTCGGACCGGCTATAAATCAAAAGGTCGTTAAAGTAGACCACGACAAACTTGCCCAAGAAAGGAGACTAGGCTACAGTGAATTTAGGGCTGAATTGACAATTGGAGGTGGGCTGGATCCAAGCGGCAGCAACCGTTCTCGGCTAAGAGCAGTGACAACACTGTTTTCGGTGTAAGCTGCCAGTCGGCAGTGCGTGAGAGGGGTTGGTTGTCCACCGCCTAGGTGGTTCGGTGGGGCAGCCTTGGTGGTAGAATCGTATCGCTAGGGCTTGCCCTGGAGTCATCTGGATGAATTCAATTTGAATCCCAATCTTTTATAAATACAGTTGATGCAAGAACAAACCACGCTCTGATACCAATTTGATGTAAGTAATGGTGCGGAACGTAAAAGAATTATTATTAACACAAAAACAACAACAACAACAAAAGAAAATGAATAAGGGTTTCTTATTTCTCTCTCTAGTCTCTTAATATCAAATAAGCAAAAGTGAAACAAATGAAATCATTCTGACTATTTATACTAATGGTACAAAAGGTTAAAAGTAATAAAAATTGCTAAAATGACAACTATATCTCTATGTTCCTGCATCACAAGGTAAAGTTGTCAGTCGGTTAAAGGACACACACCACCCCCTCAAACTAATAATTCAATACACTTTAATAATTAAGATTGATAACTTCATAATCTCAATGAAGAATGTCCCTGTTTAAGTTTGACATGACTCGTCTCTACAAGCATCATGTTGAACATCATATTAATTTTAGCAAAATTATAGACAAAGAGAGAGAGAGAGAGAGTACTTAATAAGAATACTAATTAACAACTTTTGGGGGGGAGAGAGAGAGAGAGAGTACTTAATAAGACTACTAATTAACAACTTTTGGGTCAGCATCATTTTCTAAATATTATAGAATTGACTTAATATTTCAAAACCATATGTGAGAAGCCCTGGACTGGCTAAATGTTTTCAGACTTCCATATTAATGCATAAACCATCTGTATTTATGTAGAATGTTTCCCATTTTGTCTATTCTTATGATTCCAAAACAAATAAAGTGACAGTCCACCGAATACCAT
Organism: Sambucus nigra; assembly: GCA_949130495.1. NCBI lineage: Eukaryota > Viridiplantae > Streptophyta > Magnoliopsida > Dipsacales > Adoxaceae > Sambucus > Sambucus nigra. Next base: position 316,158,777 of record OX422214.1, on the reverse strand, counting down.
AACACTACAAATGATTCTTCATATGTCAATAACACTTTTAAGCGATGCATTTAATTCAGTGGAAAGCTCCACAAAATCTCAATCTCAACTACAAGGGGAGTTAATGTAACTGTAATACTTAATTTCTTCATCCACCTATACTGTTAGTCTCTTCACAAAGGATTGCAAGTAGCCATTTCAATGTCTTATAAAACTTCACCACTTTTTTTTTTGTAGAAAGTAATAAGAAAAAAACTTCACCACTTGCCAATCAATAATAGAAACCAACATATAACATGATCTCCATGAGCAAAGATATTTTTTGAAGAAGTCGATGATCTTCTGTGAAATACATCCATGAGCGAAAACAGTTAAGGCCCGTTTGGTTGTGGAGAACAAGGCAGTTTTCCAAGAAAATTTTCCACGGATATGAAAAATTGGAAAATGTGTTCAAATTTAATATATTTCCATATAGAAAACTAGAAAACAATCTTTCTAATTTTTCAATTTTCCACGGAAAAAAAAAACTACTTTTAACATGTTTTCAACCAATTTTCAAAAATCAGTTATATGTGAAAATTATACTAAGACCCCAGAATTTTTGTACATTACATTTTGACCTCCAAACTTTTAAAAAATTACATTTTTTAGAACTAAATTTAAGAAAAATGATAATTTCAACACTAGATGTAATTATATTTTGGCCCTAAATTCCTGTAGTTTACACAGCCCCTAAACTTTCTGTAAATTAAATTTGGACCACTGCTCTTTCCTTAAATTACATTTTTGCCTTTGAACTTTCTGTAAATTATATTTCGAGTTTCAAAATTTCTATAAATCACATTTTGAAAATAATGGTTTATTTCTAACAAATGAATGTTTCCCTACTTTTCTAAATTTTCAATTGATAATGAAAATTAGAGATAGAAAACGGAAAATAGTTTTCTATAACCTATGGCGCACAGATTCTTTATATGGTAAACGAATCCGAATCGGGTGCAATTCTCACCCAATTCTCCTCCGATTCGCACCCACCTCGTATCCAACTATTTTAATTAAATTTAATTACGAATTCTTCATGGATTCTTTAAGAATCCTGATTTTTTTCGTGAATTAGTGGTATTTTTTTTTTTTTTATCAATGTCCTCTGTGAAGCTACGAGGATTTATATTCTAGAATGGATGAAACTTTGAGAATGTGAGAGGTGAGAGTTGACCCAAGATAAAGAGAGATTCAAAAATTAGAAACACTATACATTGAAAATCATTGATGTGGATGTAATTAATGTATATCTTGAAGCCCAAGATTGTCATGTTATTGCAACTCAACTTACAAGTTACAACATCTTTTGGCCTTGAGGGAAGACAATTTAAAATAGCTTCATAATGTCGTACCTTGGTGCGATGGCAAGTGCCCTCGCCCAAACTACGGTTGGTCTAGCCTCTCCATATATAGGTGTAAAGTCAGTCGACATCTGCCTAGCGGGAGCTTTGCGCACTGGGTACGACCTTTTTTATGATTTACACAAGTGGCAGTGTTCGAAAAGATTAATAAATGTACTTATTAATTTGTATAAAACCTAATGTACTATCAACAAAAATTTAAGGAATAACATAATATATTTTATATTTTTATTTTATTTCCCAACGCATCCGATTCCTACTTTTTTAAGATTTTTCGAACTGCACCAGCAACTTGTCGCACCCGCATCTTGTACCCGCATTTGTGCTTCATAGTCTACAACCATAAGGATCCTTAATTTTCCATTTACACAAAACACTAGTAAGAGAAATGGAGCAAAAACAATTAGTTAGAGGTAGAAGAAGGATCAAGGAAAAATTCTTAGTAATTTTGGATGCTTATCAAAATAATGCAACTAGACTGCATATAGATTTCATATGGGGTAGGCCTATAAATGGATCGGATTCGAACCGGATCAGGCAAATCCAAATCCATATCCGTTTATGTTAAGCGGATTCGGATCCGATCCGTTTATTAATCGGATCGGATCAGGCAAATCCAAATCCATATCCGTTTATGTTAAACGGATTCGGATCCGATCCGATCCGATTATCCGTTTATGTTAAACTTGATTCGCAACATTTTTATTTTCATCTCTTATTTCATAAATTTATTTTGCAAATGTTCAAAAAAAACTAATAATGAAATAAAGAACTAATATAATAATATATATTTAAAATATTATTAAATACAATATATATTGATTAAAAATATTATATATATATAGTAAAAATATTAATCGGATCGGATTATTAACGGATCGGAGTATATGAATCACAATCTGCTCCATTTAATAAACGGGAAATCGGGTAATCGGATAATCGGATTTTACGCATGATCCATATCTGCTTAAATGGATCGGATTCGGATTCGGATAAATTTCGATCCATTGACAGGCCTGTGAGGGGTGCCTACATAAAGTTAAAGAATTAATTAAATATAGCAGCCGTCAACTTAAGGTTTGAGTAAATTTTGATCGTTAACATTGTAGATTCATTGTAAAACAATTCGTTTAATGGCAACCGAGTGTCTAGTGAGAAAAGATAAAACACTTGTGCAGTTCGGAGTCATGGGAAAAACACTTAGAATAAAAAAAAATACGGGTTACGATCCTTTTCTAACAAACATAAATTGCGAGCAAAAAGCAACTTCTAGCACCCTTTATGGTATCATCCACACTTAATTTAGCAAGAAGAATTGCTGTTTTTGCTACATTACACCAGAGTAAGTCTCTTCTTGATAGAATAGAAAATAGTAGACAAAAAAAAATTCCATCCATCCCTAAATCCACAAAGGCTTAACAGCGAATGATGAAACAAAAAGACTTAGATAACACATATATTTACGATACAATGTATACCATTTAAATTAGCATAATGTAAGGCAATAATTACTGACCACATATGTGTTCCATCCCTGTGCCGGTACAATGCCTTGAGAAGGAGAAAGGACAACTGGCATGTAGGTCTGTGGTCCCTGTGAGGGAGGCCCATAGATATATGTTGCTTTTGGTAAGGACCATGCAGGAAATCCATTGGCGTAGGGTAGACCAGATGAATTCACAGATGATAAACCAGTAGAACCATATTGTGGAGGTCCTGGAACAGATAAAACAGTTTCTGCTGATAAAGGCTGAGGATGATCGAACTTGCATGCAATTCCAAATTTACATAATCCTCTTCGCATGTAATAAGGACATGACTTTTCTTCCTGAAAGAGTAACATGAACAATTCAAAATCTTTTCATATGCATCAAAGGGAAAACAAGCCATCAACTTGGTGATAGATATCATGCTAGCACAATGGGACCGAGAAAGAAGAAAGGCACAAAGGGAAAAGGGTATAAGCACCTGACGCATTGGTAGCCCCAATATATTCAACAAGACTGGTCCAGCACCATTCCTATCTCGTGGATGATGATATTTACACGTTGATCCATATTTGCAAGTCCCTGTCTTCAGAAAATACTGCACGAGACAACCATCAATTACAAAATTTACCACAAAGCATTCCTCTTCCCACAGAACTTTTTAAGTAGTGTTACCAGCAGAGTAGATTCCAAATTTGTTTTGAACTTAGTTCTCCTAACTCAAGCAATTAAATGTTTATCCACACAAGCTTCAAGTTTTAATTTTTCTTACTCTTCTTTATCTATAACTTAGGATATCCTGATCTTTGGCCTAGGGCCACAAGTAGACCCTCCAATCAAAATAGCCAAGACACAAAAACATGGTTGTACACATCCATAAGGATCAATTCTTTATAAAATTCAGTGCTTGGTTTAAAGGAAAAGTTATACTTTCAATAATGTGGTGTTTGACATAAAACATTATAAGTTCTCTACACGAGCGAGTGCAGAAACATTTTAAGGTGGGCAGGCATAATATATATTTTACATTAATTTCTTTCCATTGATAGCGGCAAACCTTCAACAATAAGTACTACTTCAACAATAAGTACTAGAGAAAATATTAGATAGGAACATTGTTTTGATATACATTAAATAACATCATGGTGTTTTGAACAAATTCTTTTTCAATTTTTTTGTTATTTCTAATAATTATCTTGGTTTTTCAGAGTGGGAGATAATGTTGATTTTGTAGTGCCTAAGCATAAACTAAATTAAAATTACTAATGTTTATATTACCAAGTCATTTAAGCTTTAATTTGAACAAAACAAATCTATGTAGTAATCAAACATTCAAAGCCTAACAATTTAGGAATCAAACTATGTATAAATCAGACATTGAAACATCAAAACCTAACGATCAACAAAACTCACGTGGAACATTCAAATTCAGACCTTGTATTAATCAAATATGACAAGTCCCATACTTATGAAACATTGAAATTCAAACCCTAAACTCAAATTATATTATTATAACCTATAAAAGATAAAATTATTTCTTTATCCCCCAAACATTTTACCTTTAATCTTTTTTCCCAAAAATAAGGCTCAAGTGAATCTGCCACTATCTCTACAAAACTAACTGGCAAAAGTTTCAACACAAACATAGACGACTCATTGAAGATAATCCTAACTTAACTTTTAGTAAAATGACAAGCCATACCAAAAGAGGAATAAATAAAGACAAAACCTATCTAAATGAATATAGACTGATTAATAAACACATGCAGTCAAGCACAAGCACTTGTAAATTATACCAAGTCCAAATAAAACAGATCCACTTATTAAATGGAACATACATGACAAGACCAAATGAATGACAAATACAATTCAATTCACAAACTAACTTTTTGTTTTTCACAGAATTTATATAGAAACAGAATCCCCACTATTGTCCCCCATACTTGAGATGAGATCGCAACAAAACAAACTAACTTGTAAACAAAGTTTATTCATTTAAATACATAGTTCATTCTTCAAACTAATACAATCTTTTTTATTTATGAGATTACATATATGAACACATTTCACATGCATAATCTAATATTTACCACACAATCTGGTTGCCCAATTCTTTGAGGAAGTTCACCTCCATCCTGACCAACCTGTACATTAATGCAATGAAACAAACCCAATATTTCAGTCAACCTTAATCCAACCAATTTTAACCAAAACTGAAAACAATAAAAACATAGTTACCTGCCCAACATAGGGATGATTGAGTCTACAATTGATCCCATAACCACACATACCAGTCCTCAAATAATATATGCAATCAGGCTCACCAGGGCGCACTGGATAAGAGCTACATTTATCTGCAATGCCAAAACTCCAAAACATCAACACGAACATTTAAACACAACCAAATTAAATAAACATAGGGCTAATAAATAAAAACAGAGAGCTCAACTTTTAAAACTGCCATGAAGATGGCAATGTGATTGCATTATATATAGAACTGCTTAAAATTAAGCGTACTCTAAAATAAAAATATTACCTTGAACACCGTTCCGGTTAACCTGGCTATTATCCGGCATCGGTGTCTGATAGAATACAATATAATGTCCAACTCACAAATAATTTGGTACTAACGTGAAAAGGCTTATGATTTATATAGATGTCGAAACAGGGTTTAGAGGTGTGAGAATGGGAAGAGACATAATACTTGAAATAAATAAAAAAGAATCACAGATAATCTGAACCGTGTACGAATAATGAATAGGTTATGCCTCGAAAAGACAAAATTGTAGTTTGGTATTTTCATTTTCAGTATATTACGGGACGCGAGAATGCTTTTAATGTGTGGTTTAGAGCTGTGAATGGGAAGAGGCATAAATGGGGAACGTTTTTAATGTGTGTGCTGTAACAGAGTGTAAAATTCGTTCGCCGTTAAAAGACCAAAATTTGGTGGTTTGGCGTATGGAAGAAGTAAGTGAAATCTGAACCGCGGAGAACTGAGGAGTTTGACGAGGGAATGTGAGAAAGTGATCTTAACCGTTGTTTGATGTTTGATTGGTGCCCAAAATAAAGAAATCGTTTGAGTGGACCTTTGATGGTCCAACCACTTTAGATATTCCCACCACTTAAGATTAAATTCCTTATTAAAATAATAAATGATTCGATCAACTATTCATCTTTCTCAGGAAACATTCGAAAATAAATTTTTTTATTTTAAAACATGTTTAGTTTAAGGTCTTTTTTAATAAATATTATACGTCAATTTTATTAAAATATCTTAAAAAATACACGACATGTGACTTAAAAACCTATTATTCAAAAGTGTTCCGTCTATAATCGATTATTATAACAAAACATTTATCCCCTACACGTGTATTATAATTTCAAAAGGCAATTATTTGCTTTTGCACCTCGTTGCAATCTACCATGTGTAGGTGACGTTGGACATTCCTCTTCCACTAACACGCTAGCATCACATCTGAACCCCCTCGAAACTCTGGTGGGTGGCCCTTTTGAAAGACGTTTTGTACTTACTGTCACTCCGACTGCCACTGGTGGACCTGAACACCTAGTACCACTAACGCCTATGGCTGATCTCATGGAAAGTAACTTGCCATTGCGATCATCGTCGCTTGAACTGCCCGTGCTACTAATTCAGTTACCTGTGCAGCTAAAATCATCTACGGCAGTCGTTGCAGTAACTCTGGCTCCTGATGATCCTCCCTAGTCTCATCTCCCCCCGCTGCCCAAGCTTCTCTCTCTCTCCTGGGCGACATCTGAAATGAGAATCGAAACGTATGAGTTCACCCTCAAATATAAAGTAATTGGCAGAAGAACGTAAATGCGCATACATATGAGAATAAAACAATCCTATGATAGGGTTCTACATCAAAGAACGCTAAGCTGAACCATGAAAAGCCGCACAGATCCTCAGAACACTAGAACCAAATGCTCTAATACCATTTGTGACACCTCACCTAATAAAATACCGGGTGATCAGTTCTATACCAAATTAAAACAAGAATTCCAATTGGTTCATCCTTAGCATCACTGTCGAAAACCTTTTTAAAACTTACTAACCACCTAGTATTCCAAAAGCTGGTGCCAAATTTTATCTTATTAATTAAACCAAACAGTACATGCGGAAATAAATATAATCCATTCACACAACTGAATTAAATCAACTGAATAAATAATGATTACATGCCGAATAAACCATCGGTCACCAAAGTAAATAATCCAATACAAATATTCAACACCGGAATAAAATAAATCTGAAAACTGAACTAAAAGTCTGGGCGACATGCCCTAAATAAAACTGAACTGATAAATGATTCCTACTCTAGGAATGAAAGAACGATGCGTCTAATCCAAGCTCCTTATAGCACCCACATATGTCGTAGATCCGTGTCCCTGGAATAGAATATCAATCTTGGCATCCCTGCGGCTGGACACCTAAAAGGTTTTGAAAATAGTTTTATAGCAAGGATGAAATACGCAATATTTGTGTATTATCAGACCCCCTAACTAACATATTGCTAGTCCCTAGCAATGAAATAGAATCAACAAGAACTACAAGCAAAACAAAAGCAGGACTTGTGTTTGACACACAAGTCAAACACAAGTTGTGTGGCATATACTTGTTGTTGTGTGTATTTTGTCAAAAAGATTTTTGTTGTGTGTATTTTGGTTTGACACACTTTATGTGGCATATACTTGTGTTTGAATTCCATCTTTTTCGCTCCCACATGGCTAGAACTTTTGGTTTAGATTATCAATCCTTATTATGTTCTTTACCATAGTTTTGTGGAGTAGTTGGATTTTGTGTTGTTTAAATGAATTCTATTTTTATATGCCTCTATTCACACATGCACGAGCTCTTTTGAAATTTTAACTTCATATGTATATTTGATCTATGTGAGGTGTTCTCCTATCAATCTTGTCATCTACATATTTGTGACTTAGGAGGACTACTGCATGTCAAAATCCGTTGCATGTGAGATTTGTGTGAAAAATGAAAACATGATAAATAAAAATGTGCACGGGGAAGGGCTCCGAAAGGACTAAGTGATCATTTGCGATAGTAAGCCACCGTTTGAAATGGACCTAAAAGAAATACGTGGTCCAAAGGCTTAAAAACAGAAAATATGGCATTAAAAAGAAAAATAATTGCCAAGGCCTATGTTTGATTGATATATTCATTCAAATTTAATATAAATGCATATTGAGGGAGATTGGATGGTATATCAACGGTTTGCACAATGTCCGTTTATCCTAGTTGTGTATTTCATGTCATGACTCTATTGGTTTGTAGAATCATCAATATGCTAGGCTTGTATGCATTGTGTATGTTTGTTCATTGAGTTCAATCTATATTGTCACATGAGGTTATATTTAAATGTGATGAAGTTTGCAATCAAATGAGAACTCCGTGAACGTTTATTAAGTGTTTGGGCCTAAATTTAATTGTTGCTAGTTCACACCCCTACACTTCCATTTCCATATGACACATTTTTGCCATACAAGTGTTCAAACTTATTGTATTTTTGTGTCATGTGTATGTTTATATCTATATATATATGCAAGTACTCTATTGGTAAATTTCTAGTATATATATATATATATATATATATATATATATATATATATATATATATATATATATGATATTTGTTTGTCTTTGCCTTGCTTTCTTGTCCATCCATGCTTATACTTCATTATTGGTATCTATCTTGGATTAGTTATGCTTTTGTTGCTCATGTGCTTTAATGTCTTAACACCTTAAGCTTCAACGTGTGTATTAGTTCTTTATCCTTTGTCTATTCCTGAACAAAAAGGGGGAGAAATGGTATATAATCCTATTATTATCATATCTTAGTTTGAGGGAGATTTATCTTAGGGGGAGACGTCTTTCTAAGTATGTCATTTGTTTGATAAAGGGGAGAATTAACTTAGGGGGAGTAATTTAATTAATTGCATTTAATATTTTGATATTCCCTATGCGTTTGATAGTTTGCTTAAGTGTGCAGGTATTCTACTAAAGCGGCATCTTTAAAAGGCAAAGTGTTTAATCCTTGAGTTGAGTCAAGTTTGGGTGGGTTATGTTTTGAGTCTAGTAGAGCTTGACGGCCCTTTAGGATTTTTGTTTGGTTTTTGTCCCGGAATAGCCAAAGGGGGAGATTTGTAAGGACACAAATTTCCAATTGAGTCCATGTATAGTGTTGGCTCAATTCCGGACAAAAACATTTATTCATAGGATAATATGTAATTGTAATACTCTCAAGCCTATGAAGTGTTTGTTGAAGACGTAGCGGCAAAGAGTATAAAGCCTCATCAAATATGCCGGTTTGCGTGACTCGTTTCTACGTCATCAACTATGGTTCCATGATCCTAAGGTATGAATGCAATATTATATATATAGGAGCTTGGAACAAGTTTATTGGGTGTTAGGTTTAATAAAAACTGTGTTTTATTTTCAGAAAAAAATTAATTAGGACTTTAAAATAAAGTATACAAAGTTTATGGGCCAAAATCAAATTTTATAAAATTTCTGGAAGTCGTTCGATATGTCGTTCGAACGAGTTTTTCGTTCGAACCAGATGTCGTTCGAACGAGTTTGCCAACGAGTTCCCACCAAGGTATACTGGTCCGTCGTTCGAAATGTCATTTCGAACGAGATTGTTCGTTCTAACGAGATTTCCAACGAGTTTCTAACGAGTCCAATCTGGAACGTCGTTAGAAGTCTCGTTCGAACGAGATTTCGTTCGAACGACGAGATGCCAGGCGGGAACAGTTTTTGGCAGTTTTTTGGCAATTTTGCACCCACTTTCCCACTATGTTTGTAACCAACTTTTTCAGATTTTAATATGTGCGGGAATCACTTTTGATAATCTATCTTTTTCATATCATACAAACTCTTAGAGAATGTTTTGAGAGCAAAAATTAAAAAGAGAAAAAGATCAAGTTTTGAGTGAGATTTTCAAAGAGAAATTTACTTATCACTCTAGTTTACACCCATATTGTTTATCCAAGTTCACCTATATACATATTAATTGCTTGGAGTTTGGCACCGGTTTTTCTCTACCAAATTGAAGAAGAGAAGTTTCGGGTTTTGCTTCTACCTCCCACAAACAAAGAAGAAGTGTTTTATGTTATTTTACCCGCTTGAAGAAAGGCTTCATGTTCGGGTGACGGTGACCATATAAAGTCCTATCGGTGGATTCCGAGACCGCGGTGGTGTTCCAAGGTTATTCGCTAGGAAGAGGTTTCTACAAGAAGAAACATCGGGGCTTGAGAGGGATCGAGTCGTGTGTTGTAAGACTTTTGTCTTGTACTTGTAATTCCGTATCTAGTGAATTTGTGGCTAGGGTCGTCCGAGGTTTTTTCCCGTCTTGGGTTTTTCCTCGTACATCGCGGCATAGTGTGATTGGTTTATTTTATCTTGCTTAAATAATTTAGAACGCATGCTTAGGATAATTCAAGACAAAATTTGGTTTAAATTATCACACTCAATTTAATTTGGACTTTAATTAAATATTGGATAAAGTCGTTTAATTCAAGTCATTTGCAAAAATTGGTTTCGCCTAACTTTGTTGAAATGAAAAATATGACTTAGGCAAATTCTAGGACTTGGATTTAATTTCACTTGGTTTAAGTTTAATTTGTTTAAAGAAAATTAAAATTTGGAATTTAGTATTTGTTCATTAAGTTGAACCACCACCTTTACGCTTCTGCATCTCGTGTTTTATAAAAGGAAATTATAAGTTTGATTTTAATTGAGAAAATTATATAATCAAAATCCGGGGTCTTTCAATGTGGTATCAGAGCTTTGTTTCAGTAAAGCTATACTCTTTCAAACTGGTATCAGAGCTTTGATTCAGAAAAGCTCCGCACTTTCAAATTGGTATCAGAGCCGGAGCGCTAAGTTATCGCGTTAAAGATCCGTTTTTTCGGCTTTCTGTGTTTCCTCACCTTTTAGGTGGTTCAACATTTTTTATCACTCTTATTTTTTTTCTCTCGATGGGACGTCTTAATGAAAATCTGTCCAATTTAAATGAAAATGAAATTTTTTATTTTCGAGAGGAATTAAATGGGCTTAATAAATGTAACGAAAATTTAAAGGAATTAAATTTAAGATTTGTGAAAAGAATTAAATTTCTTGAAAATAAAAATTCCTGTTTTAAAGCTCACATTGAGTCTTTGCAAATCTCCTTGTCTCAAAAAGATATTTATCGTGAAAAGCTCATGGACTTACATTCCAATTTTGATATTTTAGAAAAGTCCAAGAAAGAGAGTGAAAATCGAGAAAAGACTCTTAGGGACATGTTTGCTCACATTGAGGGGGAGCGTGATAACCTTCTAGGTGTTATTGAAAATTTAAAGAAGGAGTCCCATAAAATTGAGGAGTCTAATTTTTTACTTGAGTCCGAAATGTTAAAAATGAAAAACGATTTACAAGACTCTAGTAGTTGTTTAAATGGTTCTAGCATATGTTGTTCAAATTCTTCCATTGATAAAGCTAAAATCATAGTTTGTTTTAGAGGATCAATTTTGTCCAAAGACTTTAGAAAAGGTCACACCTTAGGTAACATTCCTCGTGTTTACACATGCCTGCATTGTGGTAGGAAAGGTCACCTTAGGTCATATTGTTTTGATCTTAAAAGAAGTCCAAGGAAATCTTTATCTAGCATTTCATTATTTCCCAATCCCCATCATTTTAAATATAAATCTATATGGGTTAGGAAATCACTTTTAAACGCGCTAGATACAAGATTTGTTGATTCTCATTTACTTTCACATGCTTCCTCCCTTGCTAAATCTAAAGGATGAATGTGTTAGTGTCTGCATACTTTAGCCTTTGTACTTCATGCTATATTCACATGCTAAATGTATGCTTGTTTAATCATTTTCTAGTCTATGCTCCATGTTTATCACATGCTAGAATTATGATTTTTGTTTATCTTTTGTATTATATTTCCTTCATTTTGTGTGCATTAAATGAAAAATACAAAAAGATTTTTGTTTATCATTTGGATTTTATCTCTTGGTAATTTAAGCTTAATGAAAAATTCAAATGATTTTTGTTTGTCTTTTGAGTATATATTTGTTATTATTTTTGGTTAAAAATGTCAAAAACTCAAAAAGATTTTTGTTGTGTGTATTTTGGTTTGACACACTTTATGTGGCATATACTTGTGTTTGAATTCCATCTTTTTCGCTCCCACGTGGCTAGAACTTTTGGTTTAGATTATCAATCCTTATTATGTTCTTTACCATAGTTTTATGGAGTAGTTGGATTTTGTGTTGTTTAAATGAATTCTATTTTTATATGCCTCTATTCACACATGCACGAGCTCTTTTGAAATTTTAACTTCATATGTATATTTGAGCTATGTGAGGTGTTCTCCTACCAATCTTGTCATCTACATATTTGTGACTTAGGAGGACTACTGCATGTCAAAATCCGTTGCATGTGAGATTTGTGTGAAAAATGAAAACATGATAAATAAAAATGTGCACGAGGAAGGGCTCCGAAAGGACTAAGTGATCCTTTGCGATAGTAAGCCACCGTTTGAAATGGACCTAAAAGAAATACGTGGTCCAAAGGCCTAAAAACAGAAAATATGGCATTAAAAAGAAAAATAATTGCCAAGGCCTATGTTTGATTGATATATTCATTCAAATTTAATATAAATGCATATGGAGGGAGATTGGATGGTATATCAACGGTTTGCACAATGTCCGTTTATCTTAGTTGCGTATTTCATGTCATGACTCTATTGGTTTGTAGAATCATCAATATGCTAGGCTTGTATGCATTGTGTATGTTTGTTCATTGAGTTCAATCTATATTGTCACATGAGGTTATATTTAAATGTGATGAAGTTTGCAATCAAATGAGAACTCCGTGAACGTTTATTAAGTGTTTGGGCCTAAATTTAATTGTTGCTAGTTCACACCCCTACACTTCCATTTCCATATGACACATTTTTGCCATACAAGTGTGCAAACTTATTGTATTTTTGTGTCATGTGTATGTTTATATCTATATATATATGCAAGTACTCTATTGGTAAATTTCTAGTATATATATATATATATATATATATATATATATATATATATATATATATATATATATGATATTTGTTTGTTTTTGCCTTGCTTTCTTGTCCATCCATGCTTATACTTCATTATTGGTATCTATCTTGGATTAGTTATGCTTTTGTTGCTCATGTGCTTTAATGTCTTAACACCTTAAGCTTCAACGTGTGTATTAGTTCTTTATCCTTTGTATATTCCTGAACAAAAAGGGGGAGAAATGATAGGGGGAGAAATGGTGTATAATCCTATTATTATCATATCTTAGTTTGAGGGAGATTTATCTTAGGGGGAGACGTCTTTCTAAGTATGTCATTTGTTTGATAAACGGGAGAATTAACTTAGGGGGAGTAATTTAATTAATTGCATTTAATATTTTGATATTCCCTATGCGTTTGATAGTTTGCTTAAGTGTGCAGGTATTCTACTAAAGCGGCATCTTTAAAAGGCAAAGTGTTTAATCCTTGAGTTAAGTCAAATTTGGGTGGGTTATGTTTTGAGTCTAGTAGAGCTTGACGGCCCTTTAGGATTTTTGTTTGGTTTTTGTCCCGGAATAGCCAAAGGGGGAGATTTGTAAGGACACAAATTTCCAATTGAGTCCATGTATAGTGTTGGCTCAATTCCGGACAAAAACATTTATTCATAGGATAATATGTAATTGTAATACTCTCAAGCCTATGAAGTGTTTGTTGAAGACGTAGCGACAAAGAGTATAAAGCCTCATCAAATATGCCGGTTTGCGTGCCTCGTTTCTACTTCATCAACTATGGTTCCATGCTCCTAAGGTATGAATGCAATATTATATATATAGGAGCTTGGAACAAGTTTATTGGGTGTTAGGTTTAATAAAAACTGTGTTTTATTTTCAGAAAAAAATTAATTAGGACTTTAAAATAAAGTATACAAAGTTTATGGGCCAAAATCGAATTTTATAAAATTTCTGGAAGTCGTTCGATATGTCGTTCGAACGAGTTTTTGGTTCGAACCAGATGTCGTTCGAACGAGTTTGCCAACGAGTTCCCACCAAGGTATACTGGTCCGTCGTTCGAAATGTCATTCGAACGAGATTGTTCGTTCTAACGAGATTTCCAACGAGTTTCTAACGAGTCCAACCTGGAACGTCGTTAGAAGTCTCGTTCGAACGAGATTTCTTTCGAACAAGATTTCGTTCGAACGACGAGATGCCAGGCGGGAACAGTTTTTGGCAATTTTGCACCCACTTTCCCACTATGTTTGTAACCAACTTTTTCAGATTTTAATATGTGCGGGAATCACTTTTGATAATCTATCTTTTTCATATCATACAAACTCTTAGAGAATGTTTTGAGAGCAAAAATTAAAAAGAGAAAAAGATCAAGTTTTGAGTGAGATTTTCAAAGAGAAATTTACTTATCACTCTAGTTTACACCCATATTGTTTATCCAAGTTCACCTATATACATATTAATTGCTTGGAGTTTGGCACCGGTTTATCTCTACCGAATTGAAGAAGAGAAGTTTCGAGTTTTGCTTCTACCTCCCACAAAGAAAGAAGAAGTGTTTTATGTTATTTTATCCGCTTGGAGTTTGTTTTCTTTTGCTTTTTGCTTTTTTTTTTACTTATTCATATATCTTTTCTTTACTTTTCTCACTCTCATATGCCTAAATTGCAACCGACACACAACCACATCATTCAATCCCAAGTAATAATCCAAACAAGGGTATGGAAGGTAATATATATGTGTTAAAACTCCAATTTAGAGTTGGTTATGGGATTTTGGGTTATGAAACGAAAGGCTAATATTTAGGCTCAAAAGGGTTAACGAGGGTAAACATATAAGGTGAGGTCCAGGTAAATATGGGTGATATAACAAGGAGGACCTATGATCATTTCAAAAAGTTTACGTAATTCTCGAGTCAAAACAATACATGAAAATCATGATCAAGTAATACATCTCAAGTATGAACTCAATTAATGAATGGTCAATGAAAGAATAGTGAGATTACCAACGAATTCAACGTTTTCAAGGAGGGAAGAATAGTGTATACACTCACAAACGACGAAAGGTACAAAGTTTACTCGGTGTAATTATATACAATGCAACAAAAGATTACCGAGTTATAAAAATCTTAAACCAAATCAATTAGAACAATAAAAGTGCATGTGCTCATTGGATTAAAGCTTAATTCATGAAGTTATTCATAATATCAATAATTGAGACTAAAGTCTAATAACTTCTAAAATCGAGAACATGCATCATTGGGTTGTCTATTGGATCGGGCAATTATTGAAATTTATCATTGAAAACAAAGGCAAAACGCCCAATAAAGGAGAAAAAAGAAAGAAAATGTTTTTAAAATTTTTGATTTTTCTAAGAAAAGCATACTAAGTAACTAACATGTGAGCAAAAACATGGACACTACAAATGAATGGATAGAATATCCCACACCCCTTAACTTAAAACCTGGCATTGTCCTCAATGTTAATTAAGAACCAAGTTTAAGATGGAAAAGAGCGATATTACCCAAAATGGAGCGATATTACCCAAAGTGCGAGTCCGATGATTCTACAAACAAGTTAGTACCGAGCATAGCAAAAACAAATAACAAAAAGTTAACTAATTACACTAGACTAAATTAAAAAGGAAAGAAATAATAAAAATCTAACTATATACAACCTACTATTTAGGCTTCACATTAACTATAAACTAGAAGTCTAAATAGTTGAGGGTCCACTGCAAAAATGATTTGACTTTGGAGGATAACCGGTGTACCCTCACATACAAGCATGCCTTCCCAAAAATAGGAATTCCGTTTGAACAACGGAAGGCATGTGTAAGGCGGAAGAAATGAACCATCGCCAATTAAAAATTTAGAGGGACGATGGGGGATTTGGATTGAACGGGTGATAAAAACATGTGGGGACCGAGAAAAGCCGAATATTCTCCAAAGGATTTTGAAATTGGAATGGGAGGGGGCGCACACAAAGTCAAAGATGCGAATGTGGAGGGCAACTCGAGCAAGTACTCCTCATCGGCGAAAAGGTTTAAAACATTAAAGCTTGAAATCGAATCATCGCGTACTTGTGATGGTGTGATAACAGAGAATGAAAATGGGTATGAAAGAATTTCAAACTCATGAGATGAATCATCATCGCATGAAGATTGGGTTTTGAAGGAAATAATATCATTTTCAACGAAATGTTCTTCTTTGGGGGCCAAAGAATAAATCATTTCATTGCAAATAGATATTACGTCATTTTTATCCTCACTTTCAATATCTATTATGCAATGGGAAAAGTCTAGAATGGTTTGTTCCAAAGTAGGCACAAAGTCCTCATTTGGTTCAAAACATTCTTCGACTTCGAAAGTCTCAGAAGCAAAATCGTCGTCGGACTCAAATAATAAATCCAATTCATGTTCCCACAAATGATTTTCTTCCCGATAACGATTTTCAATTTTCTCATCTCATACATACGCAAGCCCTCACCGAATGTCATAGGTCGAGGTGCGGATATATGAAAATGGGAACTTTAAAAATTACCATTGGACTTAAACAAAAACTCATTATTATAGGAATTTTGAAAACAATTGCAATTCATTTCAAAACTCCTATTATAAGGAGGTAAAGGAACAAAATCATTATCATCATCATCAAAATTCCAATAACCCAAGTTTTGACTTTCGTTATACTTGCCCAAAGTCATATTTGAATTTGAAATTCTTTGGGACTCCAAGTATTGACCAAAAGTAAAAGGTTTGCGAGAATTTTGAGAATTATCATAATGATTACCTAAAGAACTGGAATTAGACATGCTTACCCCAAAAAATGACTCGAAGTGGTGAATTCCACAAAGATACGGGCGCACGAGAAATTCAAGCGTTTCCAAGTGCTCAAATGTTGAAGTCCTGCAAAAAGGTTAGAAAATAATACAAATATAAAGAAAATACTACGAAATACTAATTCAAATAAAGTCTAAAACAAACTCATCCCCAGCAACGGCGCCATTGTGGTTAACGCGTGAAAGGTGTGCACGTGTAAGGACACAGTTGTTGTCTTCGTTTCACCGCAATAATACAAACAAACATAAATGACGACTACACTTGCGATACAAGTATAACGGTAAGTCGGGTATCGAAAGATCCACAGAGACGAGTTGCTAGAATTTATATGATTTAATACTTCTAAATAAAAGGGGAAAAGGTGATTACAAACTAAAAAGGAAAAGATGTAAAAAAAAAGGAAAATATTAATCTAGGGGAGGGAAAATAAAGCTAAATTAAGGAAAGCGAGTAAAACTATAGGTTGCGTCGAATATCCCTCACCCGAGTTAATTAGTATAAAATGGTCATATGGGTCGAGGAGTTATTAAGAATGCGTCTCGTTTCGACAGTTAATTGAACCAACGGTTGTCACGACCCTAAATCCACATAAAAGCCTAATAAAATTTTGGCGTCAACAAATACCCCGAAAATTATGTACGCAAGGTCGTAAGCACGAGACATACATGATATACCCCGTCAAATCTCCTAGGCATAATAACTAGGACACCGCACAAGAAATAGACCCGTAAACACCATCACCAAAGCAAAGCAACACGTCAACCAGAATGAATTCCATTAAAACACAACCTAGACTAAATTAGCTAGAGAGCATATTAAAAATGTGATAAATAAACGCGGTACATATACACTAGAAAGAAATTAAATCAAAGCATGTAAACTAAATTATGAAAGCATGTAAGTTTAATTAACAAAGCAAGAAATAAGTAAATACAACTATATTAATGGAGATGGAAGATGAAAGCACAAATTACAAACCCAATTGGGTGTCAATCCAAGAAGAACTGAAGAAATGAGCTCTCAAACCTCCAAAACCCTAACCTAAACTATCTAAAAACTAATTATACAACAATATCTGATATTTACAACAAAATTGGTATTTGTAGTAAGTGGAATTAAAATAGAAAAGAAAAGAGAAAAGAAAAGAAAAGAAAAGCCAAAATATCTATAGAAAATAGGGGATCGATCGATCGATCCCTTGTGATCGATCGATCGATGGTGAAAATCCAAGCCCACTGTCTCCCCATGATTGGAAAAAACTAAAGGCTCGATCGATCGATCCTTTTGATCGATCAATCGATCAAGCAGGTGTGAGCCCCCTGCATTCCTTTTCCTTATCTTTTCTCATCTTTTGCTTTCATTATTTTTCTCTTCCGCCAAAAGTGTCGTAACTTCTTCATTTTGAATCGGATTCGTGCACCATTCCCGGACATACGAAGCTTGCGAGGAGGGCTACAACTTCCGTGTATATGTTAGTCCAGGTGCCCAAGCTATGAAAAGACTAAAATGCCCTTGAACGTGCGATTATGTACGAAAGTCGAGCAGAAAGCATCCGAACTTCACACTTAGCATCCGAATACCTTTAAAAGCTCAATTAACCCCCGCAAAACATGTTATCATAGGAATCCAAGGTTTTCTGGTTAACGAGCATAAATATAGGGAATAAGATACCCGAGGGGGATAAAATGCGTCGGTTCGAAGGATAAAATACGCAAAATTTGCATATTATCAGACCCCCTAAGTTACATATTTCTAGTCCCTAGCAATGAAATCGAATCAACAAGAACTACAAGCAAAACAAAAGCAGGAGATAGTACAAAAGTATGGTATAAAAGCATAAGGCCACTTTCGCGGGCGATTCAATTGCATTTAGCATATACAATAAATCGTTAAACCCCTAGGTTACCCTAGTGGACGAGTGTCGTCTCGTGAGGGTTTTCAGGGATGACACCCACAAACATCACACGGTTTCCTCAAAATATGCCCAAACCAACATGCGACAAGCCCAAAAATAGCGAATAAGATTTCATACGCATTATTATAAAAGTGAATGAATTCAAGCAGGTGTGAGCCCCCTGCATTCCTTTTCCTTCTCTTTTCTCCTCTTTTGGTTTCATTGTTTTTCTCTTTCGCTAAAAGTATCATAACTTCTTCGTTCTGAGCCGGATTTGCGCATCGTTCATGGCCAGGCAAAGCTTGCGAGGAGGGATAAAACTTTCTTCTAGATTTTGGGCTAGGTACCCAAGATGTGAAAAGACTAAAATGCCTTTCAATGTGCGATCTTGTACGAAAATCGAGCGGAAAGCGTCCGAACTTCACACTTAGCATCCGAATACCTATAAAAGCTCAATTAACCATCGCAAAACATGTTATCATAACAATCTGAGGTTGTCTGGTTAATGAGCATAAATATAGGGAATAAAATACCCGAGGGGGCTAAAATGCATCAGTTCGGAGCATGAAATACGCAATATTTGCGTAGTATCACTGGATTATGGAGATAATGGTGCAAAAAGTGGATGAGGTATTATGGTTGGATGAGCAAGTTTGTGTCCGGCATATTGACTGAACTATGGGGCGTACATCGTTTGGCCGAGTTTTCTCCTTAAGCCTTAATAAGTCTTTTGTCAAATGTTATATTTGATAAAAACAAGTTAAATGTGGTTAAACTTGTGATGCATTGATGTAATTAACCTGAAACATTAATTTGGTTTGTTATATGATGTTGTTGTTTATTGGTTTTTCTTTAATTACTACATCGTATTTTATTATTAAATGTGTTGATGTTAAGAAAAAGCACGAGTTTTTAAAACAGGTTTACTGCTAGAATAGCTACTGCCTAATTTTTTTATTTTCTACAGTGTTGTCATGGTTCTTGACAGTGACAAGTAATTGCTGTCATGGTCAAGGACCATGACAAAACTGGGGGGAAATATAGGTCCGGGTGCATGGACTTAATTTATAACCATGCTCATGGTCTAGCATACATTTTACACTACCTTTGTACGCGCATACGATCAAAGTTAATTGTGCAAACAACACTACTCTGTGCACATAACTACAAAGTAAGCCTGTGTGCAAGGATTGGCATACATTTTAAAGAACTTGGCATGGTCCATGGTCGTGACAAGCTCTTTATTATGACGGTTGGCCGTGATAAGGATGTAAGGGTTCACAAGGGTCGGGTGAGTGCGGTTCCACTACGGAACTAAACCCAGAACCGAAGTTGATAAGTTTCATAGTTTTAGAACAAAAACCAAATCGATAACCTACCAGAATCGAATTGAACCAAACCATCGATTCTCAGTTTCGTTTGGGTCGGTTCATGATTCTGGTTCGCAGCTATGGTTTGCGATTATGGTTCACATTTTTGCATTATTTTTGCAATTAATAATAGTTCGCTCAAATCATTTTCTAATAAATAAATAAATTAATTAAAAGTTAGCAAATATTAATTATCCAAACTCATTACATCTTAACCAAATCATCAAATTAACCTGCTTTATTTTTCTCAATTAATATGTTGCATTAAAATAATTTATGTTAAAAAAATCATGTGCACACACATAATTTGGCCAAAATTAAATTGCTAATTTCATTACATCATAACTAAAATATCAAATATAAATATAAATAGAAGCATTTTTCAAGTAGCGCTATAGATACCAAAAATAAATTATAAAGTATCCAAGCCTCTATTTGGGTTAGTTCCCGAGTTGGTTCTTAGGATCGGTTCCACGGGTTCGGTTCTTTGGTTCGATCCCATAGGTTCGGATCTCGGTTTGATTTGGTCCAGGTATAAAATAAAGAGTCGAACCAAATACTTTGATTCTCAATTTTTTAGGACCAGAACCAACCCATGGAGAAAAAAAAAACTAACCAAACCCATGAAGGTCAGTTTGGTTCGGTTCCTTAAGTTGTCAGTTCTGATGCACACCCCTACTAGGATGGATCACCCTGAGTTATTAGTGATATTGAAAGGGTGAAAATGATCGTGACAAAGGGGTATTGTCATGGTCCTTTTCACGGCAAGAATTGTTGTCATCCCCATAATTTTCACCATCATTTACTGTGATAACATTCTGTTGTTAGTATCATTTTGACAAAAGGGCCAAAATGGTGTAGTGGCCATTGGTTGGTCTCAGATTATTCTCGAGATGTTTTGGGGTGATACACCTTAGTTCTAAAGGCTAAGTATCCTTGAAAGGTTATTTCTCTTCAGACTGAGGTCTTTTGTAGGTGTCAGATAAGGCGGGACTCAAGTCGTGTGGTCTTTAAGCTTAGATGAGGTGACGTATTGAAACGACTGTTCATACTAGGTTGGATAAGTAATAGTTGAGGTCTTCTACACTGCCATGATTTATCTTCGAGATTAGTGGAGGTTTTCGAGACTAAGTAATGATTTATCTGAGGTCGGGGGTGAGCCGTAAGACCTCTTTTCTTGCCTGAGGGCAGTCGAGGGTCTTAGGCGCTTTTAAATACCAAGTGTAAATATGATATCATCATATGCCATGTTCTCAAAATATGGGTTTTAGTTATGAAAGGTTCAGTTTTAGGATATGTTATTTTTTATGCTTGAATTTTAGTAGATCCTAGTAAGATGTCCGTAGTGGTAAGAGTGTGGAGATCCCACTACACCAATGGAGGTTCAAAGTTATCTTGGGTTGGCAAGGTACTATTGGCAGTCTATTTAGGAGTTCTTTAAGATTGTGGGACTATTGACTCACTTGACCAAGAACTGGATACCATTTGTTTAAAATAATAACTTCTAGCAAGATTTTAGGGAGTCGGAGAGTAATATGACTTCTGCGTGAGGTGGACTACCCGGTATACACCGATGCTTCTTTACAAGGCCTTGGGCGAGTGTTGATGCAAGGAGACAAACCTATAGATTATGCCTATTATAAGTTAAATCCTCATGAGGGAACTACATGACACATTATTTGGAGTTAGCATTTGTGATTTTGTCCATATGCATCTATAGATACTACCATTTGGGGGAGATGTTCACACTATTTACTGATCGTAGAGTTTTCAACATTTGTTCACTAGACAAAATTTAAATATGAGGTAGCACCGATGGTTAAAATTTATGAAGGATTAAAAGTTCAGTATTAAAAGCATTCGGCCAAGGAAAATATTGTAGCAAATACTTTGAACCATGAACCAAAAGTGATCAGCACTTTGGAAGTCACAATGGAGTTCACTTCAAATAGCAGAAGATTTATTTGATGCTTTCATGGTTATTTTATTAGTGGCTCCACACATTATTATTCGGGTGGTGAAATTCGAAACTATGGATTCTTTTTGTCAGGAGAAGATTCAATCATTAGTGATGAGAAACATTCTATTCTATTCGGTTGGACAGATGGAAGACTTAGATTTTAAGGTAGGCTAGTAGTGCTTGATACATAGTTACAAAAACAGTATTGGTGGGTGACAAGATGTAATAGGACATGGGACAACAATATTGGTGGGACGTAATAAAGAAGAAAATAAAGGAGTTTGTATCCAAGTGCACCACATGTCATATGGTGAAAATTGAGTATTAACGACCACCAGGTGCCTTATAACCATTTAAGATCCTAATGTGGAAGTGAGAGAGTATCTTTATATTTTTCATTATGGAATTGCTGACATCCTAGTGGGAACATAATGCCATTTGGGTCATTATCGACAAATTGAGTTTGCATTTGGATATTTAGAAATAAAGGATTTTTTGCACTCTAATATGTGGGTCCCTTTACGATTATTGATCGGATGGGTTTGGTAGTCTATCGTCTTGTGTTGGTAGATCATTTGTCGTGGGTTTATAATATGTTTCTTACATCGATCCTGAGGAAGTTTCTGATGGACTATTTGACCTATAAGTATATAGATCCGGGGGAGGTAGAGCTTAAACCAAACACTAATAATGAGGTAGTAACCTTATGTATCCTAGTCCATAAATATAAGATTTTTCATTCAAATATTATTTATTTAATGCATGTTCCATGGAATAACCACAATGATATAAAGTCTACCTTGGAGCGAGAGAGTAAGATGCACGAGAAGTATCAATATCTCTTTGAGGCAGGTATGTGCTAAATCTTAAGGATGGAATTCCTTTATTAAAGGAAAATAGTGTAATACCCCATGATTTTAAAAAAGATTAATTGGGAAACTGGTATGTTAATTTAATTGGTTAGTTAATTGTAAACTTTTACGTGTTAGACTTATGTGTTAGTTAAATATTTCAATTAAGGTTTTTTTAACTTAACCCAATGGTCGATGAAAAATTAAAGATAACCCTCTAGATTCTAACACCATTACTTTTTCATTAAAAACTAATCTAATTCATATTTTAACTTACCCCTGTATTTTTTGACAAAAATGCCCTCTTCTTCCCTTCTTCATTTTTTTTCCTAAACCCAACTCTTAACCAAAGAGGGATCGCTTGTGACATGGGCATAAGGGTCTTTATGACACGATCAATAATTTGATTAATTTCAATTAGGTCTTGATCTAGATTCTTTAGGGGTTATTACTTTGTTAGTATCTCAACACTTGTACTCTTTACCTTCTTATATGACTCTTTACCTTCTTATATTCTTTAGGGGTTATTACTCATCACTAATACATCACGTGATTCACCATGAAAAGAGATTTTTCTCATAGATCTATAGTTTTCATTAGAGATTCCAGTAATAAACTGAATGAGGATAATGTATTATAGACACCATTAAGAAATTTACGATGGTTGAAATCTTAGTATCATGGACAAAATCTTCCTTAATAGATAAGGCCTATTATAGGAATTTTGTTCCATTTTATTGATAATGTGTAAAATATGAATGATATTCAATGTTTAAGGAATATATGATAAGTTTAGATGATCAATTTTGAACATGTCTAAACCCCACTGAAGTGAATTCATCTTAAACCCACACAACCATCCAACGTTGTGGCCAGTATGTTAAAACAAACATAGACTTTGGAAGGAACCTAAGGTTTATCCGAACAAACCTACTCAATGACCTTAACACTCTCATCATTGGAGCATTAACTCTAGTGGAGATGGACACTCCCACGTATTCACACGTTCTTCTTTAAAGATTATTTATATCTTTCATCCCCTAAGCCCGCCTTGATCATTCACCGCTCAAGAAAAAATAAATCGGTTGATATCCGAGTAGTCTTAAAAAAAGAATCTTTGTTTATTGTTGACCTACTTTAGTTTTAGCCCCATTTACAAATTTTGATTTGGCTCTCATTCAATGTATTATTTAAATTGTAGTAAATCCTATAACTATCCAAAAATGCCCCTAGCTTCCCCTCTTCCTTTCCTTAGATAATGAAATTTGTCCCATAATTGTTATAATAGGACTAACAACTAAAAAACAAAAAAAAACATAGAGGTTGCTATAAATGAATCTTTAAAAATGGGAATAAATACTTATGATCATACAAAACTAAAGGGAACTTCAAATCGAGAATGTTTTCTACTATGAATGCATATAATACATTTTTCTTAACTTCATTAAGCTTACGGTGATGGCTGATTGGTGACGTTTGGGAAGTTGGTGGTGTTGTGCATACAATTAGGGTTAAGAGTTAGGTTTGGGAAAGAATATGAAGAAGGTAAGCAGAGGGTATTTTTGTCCTAAAAAATATAGGGGTAAGTGAAAATATGAATTATACTTATTTTTTAACATAAAAGTAACGGTGTTAAAATCTATGGGGTTATGTCTAATTTTGCACATTCAATGGACTAAGTCAAAATACGCTATTACTGCAGGAGGTTAAGTAAAAAACTTGTGAGCCAAATAATTTAACTGTGTGATAAACAATATAATTATGTGCTAAATAAAATAATTCAGTGATAACTAGTTGGACTATAATTTCAATAGACCTCATGTGTCCTTTATGTGTTGATTTAATTTATTTTGTCTTGAGATCATTTTAATAGATTAAAATCTTTGGGTTGGACTTTTGAGGTCATTTGGAAAACCAAAAAGTGATAAAAGGATGAGGGATTTCACATATGGTTAGGAGAACCATTGGGTCAAGTTTGGACGTGTTTGGGAATTGCTATAGGGCCCATAAGGTAAAGAAAAATTAGGGGTAAAATAAGTGAGGAGATTAATAATATAAATACATTGTGTAAGTCTCTTATCATAATTTTAACCTCAACTGCAAACCTAGAGTGAAAGGATTGAGAGAGAGAGAGAGAGAGAGAAAGAGAGAGAGAGAGAGAGAGAGAGAGAGAGAGGGGGGGGGGGGGGAGGCTAGTTATGAGGCAAGTTTGGAAGGAAGAGTTGGAAAGGAGAGCTTAAAGAATTTAGGGAATTAATGCCAAAACAACTTCTTCAAATCAAGCTAATAGATCCTAAAACCAATTAAGGCAATAAATCTATCGTACTTTTCTCCCTTAGATTCATGCTATAATAGTAAAAAACATGATTAGGAAAATTTAAATTAATAACTTGTTAAACTTAATTACAAAATTCTTATAATTGAAATCTAGTTTGGGTTATTGAAAGCAATTGATAAAATTTGTATCAAATAGTTTAATTGGATAAAACTAAATCTTTATCTTGTTGAATTTTTAAAAAAATTACATCTAAGAATTGGGAGTTGATATATGTCAAATTGTGATCGAATTATTATGATCCGTGCTAGACTAATGATACAATCAAATGTTAACTTTGTTGCCGAGATAAGAAATTGATAAGTTTAGCATATTAGAAATTAGGTTGATAAATTGAATTCATGTTGAAAATGTTTCGGAGATTAATTATATGATATTTTAGGGTGTTACTGTTCATACAAATGATTATTCTTAAGTTAGGTTGAGAATTATATAGTTGATGCTAAATTCATAATAGGTATGTTAAGATTTTGGTTTTAATACTCCTACACCTAAATTAAACCATTGGAAACTAATTGGAGGTGTTTAGGATTAAAAGTGGAGAAATCATATAAGAAACTTATGAAATAAAATTTGCAGAATTTTCTAGGTTTGCATAAACCGGCCAGAGGCCCCCAAGGAACTGGATTGAGTCAGGCCAGGATTGAGATAAGCACATGGACCAGATCGAGTCGGACTAATTGTGCTTGGTTGAAATGGGGGTTTAGTTAGTTATGGATTTAGGCTTAATTTGGAATGATTTGTGGGACCATTTTAACAACAACTTTAGACCAATAGGTGGATTGTTAAGGGTAGAGAATGTTTATTGACTTAAATCATGTTGGGATAGTTTAATAATTTAATTAACAACTAATAATCCTTTTGAAAAAATTGGAGGTGGTAACATATGAGTTGGAATCACAATTAAAATATTTTACGTAGCATTTATGTAGGTTAGTTATTAGGCTCAAATTCTTCTGAATTTATTCCCTTAATTTAGGGACTTTTATCATATCGAGTAATGAAAAATGAGTTAAATTATTGCATTTCCTTATCATATCCCCTTAATTATTGCAGGTATTTAAAGCATTGAGGAAGAAAGAAATTGGATACACCAGGGAAAATATTCACATAAATAAAAACATTGTCGATATACGCACTAAACTCGTCTCTTATGCGAATATAGCGATAATAAAAATGTAGTAACTCATTCCTGTCACATACAACATGCATCATCATCTGAGGATATAACTCATACTTCTACTTTGCCAATCGCCTTGGCTGCTCAAATGGTTCCTGGACTTAACACACCTGTCCATACCAAACCGAAAATTTTGATAGTTATTGACCTTGCTAGGCACCATACCCTTATCCCTATACTTGCTTCGGAAGAAAAATTTTAACACACGGGTCTCACTTCCCAAAACATACCTCTACACATTCTCCACTTATCTCCGAGCACACTGACCATGTTAGGGTTGTCCTTCTCTCAGACGTCGGTAGTCTCGACTCTGATGACTACCTCCATTATCCCCTTAGCTTTGATGGCCCTAGGGAATAAGCTACTGGCTTCAATAACTCTTACTGAAATCACCATCACTCGGTAATTTTTTTTATATTCGAATCATTTAAATGGGTCCCCTAATGGGTCTCCCCCTTGTGGTGCTTCACCAACACCATTTCCCCCAGTCTTACTCTGTCTAAACTCTTCGATTCTTGTAGCTCTCCACCCAAGGAACTGTTTACCTCATATTAACAAAATGCGACATTGTTACCATCTGTATTGACCATTCAAGTAGAATTCCCCAGAAGTGCTATCAATTCTTCTTATAAGTTAATTTTCCCCTTTAATGTGCTCTTCTCCATTTCACCTACTGCATCCGGTGTAAGGTGCGCTAATTAATTAAATTTCTTTTCACAAAGTGACCTCTGTCCGACCCTCTTGTGTGAGTTTAGAACAACGTTCACATCTTATCCTGAACATATGATGAAGGAACTTATGGTCAAACCATACCTATGTGCCTTCTCCTGACAAAACATTCCACTTCTAAGTGTGGTGGTTGCCTCTCACCACTGTAACTCTGCTCTTACGAGCCAAGAAAAATTTTACACTAAATTTCCACTCCCGATTAGCCATACTCCGATATATGCACAAGACTTTGGATATTTTACCCTCATTAGCTAACACACGCCATTTTCGCATTCTAGAATTTCCAGTGCTGGTTCTCTTCAATGTTTCGTCTGACTCTCTCCCAATCCAACCTTGTCGGGTGAGTCTAATTTGACTCCATTTTCTACTATAGCGGTACTATAATGTCATATGTTGTGTTTAGCCGTCTTTACCGTCCTGGCCTTCCGTGCCATAATAGGGGTGACCTCAACTACGATCATCCATCTTGAACATAGCCAATAACCTCAACTGAGCCTTGCCTCCTGCTGTCCGCCCAACTGTCCTCGCCTGACATACTGCATGGTTCGGAACACGAACACGCCCGAATGCAAATAAGATTCACTATCATATACATTATAGCAGGAGAATGAAATCTCACCAAAAAAATCAACAATCCTAAACATAGGTCTCTATATTAAAGAAAGCTACGCTGGATGCATAATAAGTCGCACAGATACTAAATTACACTAGAACTTGATGCTCTGATACCACTTGTGACACCCCGACTAATTAACTACCGGGTAGCTACTCCTTCATAAAATTAATACGGAATATCAAGTTGGTTCAGTCTTAGCATCACTGTCGAAAACATTTAATTTAGTACTAGCCACCTAATATTATAAAAGAGAGATGCCAAATTTTATTAATTAAATTAACAATAACCAAGTAATTAAATCACCCACCATCAATCGCATAAACAATCTCATATGAATAACCAAAGAAATGAAATAAACGGAGTCTGGAGTAAACACTCCAATGATAATAATACCAGAGTAAATAAAATCCCAATACATAAGTCTGAATAAATAAACTAACATTTGAAATAATGAAAGTCTGTATCTACAATCTCTAGATAAGAATGGGCACCATGCCCTAACTGATATGAATGACTCTGAAGGAACCAAGGATAAGTGTGGAGGCATCTAATATCGAGATCCTATAACTTTCACAACAGCTATAGCACATTATCAGAATGGAACTCCTATGCTTGGCGTCCCTGTGGCTGGGCACGTAAAATCTTTTTACAAAACAAAATAGATTTAGAGGAAAACGGGTCAGGGCCCGAGGTGAAAATAGGTTAAAAAATATAGCAAGTGTTTAAATTACAATTAAACAACACATATTATAAACATGTTAGTTGCGTACTCTCACATGAGTTTCTCACCTCTCAACTAATGTGTACGCCTAGCGTATACCCTTAACCCATCCTAGTTATGCCACTAACTAACTAGTATGTACCACTCCTGCTTTCGTATTCTAAAATAGGGTATTTACTTGTAACACCCAAACAAGTCATATTAATAACCCATATTCACATTCATTAAATTACTTATCTCAAGTGTTAATTAAATTCTCACATTCTTAGCCCATTCAAATATCTTAGTTTTTCACATCTACTAAGCAACAGTGAACCAATCACAAGTACATATATAAATCACTCTCAGTATATATACATATAATGCACCCCTAGACTAAGCTGCGGTGCACGCATACATTGCTATCAAATCCATTTACATCACGTACGTAAGGATCACGTGTTTCGAATCACTCAGAAACCGTCTCAATACAAATCACACATATTGGAGGCAAACATAGTTTACATACCCATGGTTCACGCACATACCTACGCTCCCATAGTCAGCTGACTTATCAACTCACAAATAAGTCATTCACAGTCCTATGTCATTAAGTTACAAGTCTAAATCCCCCTGAAGGCACACAAAGATAAGACAGTCCTTTCCCGAAAATCAACCTCCCTTGATAGCAAATATGGCAAGTATGTCATACACATAATTATCCATATGCTAAGTATTCACACAACTTAGGCAATCATCATTTTAGTATCCCCATATCGTATGTCTCACACATATAATAATATGGTCCCATTTATTCTACACAATAGATTTTAACGCTATAATTCTCAATATATAGCTCCGAGTACATTCGCTATCCCAAAAAGGTTACTAAGTCCCCAGCTAGTCTCTAAGGTTATCTCAGTATTTAAAGTTTCCCCCTTTTAGTCTTTAACCTCAAATTGTGATTGGAGCAAAATATATTAAGGTTCTCACAACTTACAATCGTACCTCACTAATCGGATATTCGTAAGTCTACCACTTAACCTCAATTAAATCTAATAATTTTTCGGGCTTCAAATACCATCCTACTAGTCTTCCCGAAGTACCAATTTGCTCAATTAATTATCACTAAAGAGTTTTAAAGGTTGTAAGTTATTCAATTATTTAAAGGAAAATACTTCACTTTCTTTAGAGGGGTCGATCGATCGAAGAAATGGATCGATCGATCAACATTCTTGGATCGATCGATCGATTAAGCAGTTATCTACCCAGAATTTCTTTGACAGTTACGGGTTCTTCTAATTTTACACCCCAAATCCTCCATTACAACGTCCCAAACTCCCAAGAAAGTTCACTAATCATCCTATTAACATAATAGCATAATCTTTAATGTGTTAGAATCATTAAATCATCATGGATCATCAGTTTCTTGGATCAAAACACCCAATTTTAATAAAAACCCTATTTCTTCTATTTCCTTCGATATCTTCATATAACTCAACATAAATTCACAATTCCCTACGCATGGATCATGGTTTCATAACCAGTATATGCCCTGAATTTTATCTACATGAAGCCTACCCATATTCAATGTTTAATTCTCCAGTTTCACAATTAATTCACTTATTTATGATAAATCATCAAATCTAAACTATCATGTAAAATAGATGCTTTGAATCTTTGCAAGATAAATCACTTGCCTTTGATTAGAAGTTCTGATCCGTTGATGACGGTATTGGTTGGTTCTCCCTCTCTTTTCGGTCACAAATCCGGTGATGGTGGTAGTGTGTAGTGGTTGTTTTGCCTTGGAAACCCTTGGAACTGTAATACCCCATAATTTTACTAATTTTATTTAATGGGATTAATTAAATGAAATTAAATGAGAATTAATTGGAAATTAATCCGAATTTAAATACTAGAGAGACGTGAGTTGGTATTTGATTATGATGATAATATTGAGTAACACTGAGTATATATGGTAATATATGGTTATGGAAATTTTTAAAATTGTCACGAGTCATAAATACGATAATTTGAGAAATTAAGTTGGGACGCGCGTGTCAGTCGCGTCAGGAATTAATTTAATTAGATTAAAAAGTAAATTATAATTCTATCAATCGTATACTCATTTTGAGTGCGCCAACGTGTTCGGAGGGGTCGAGATAGTCAGAAAACACAAGCCGTGGGTTTAGCTTGGGTCCCGAGGCATTTTTAAACGAAATCGACAACCTGGGAGGGTATTTTGGTCATTTTAAAATTTAAGGAAATAATACCCACGAATTTTAGGGTTTATTTATTTATTATTGGGAAGGCCATTAGGACCATTATCATCCAAAAACAAAGAGTGTGCTACTTGAGTTAGAGGAAAAGTTGTAAGAGGTTTCCAAACCTTAGCCACCACCCACCACCACCACTTTCGATGGAATTGTGACCGGAAAGAAGGGAAGAATCATCCCTCGGGCACCACCAACGAATCTGTACAACAATCTTAAGGCAAGTGATTTTATTCCATTAGTTTCAGCGAATATTTCTTCCATAATTAGTGTAGAAATTGTTATTTACCTTGAAAGATGATGAAGACTCATGAAATTTGGTGGAGAACTCTAAATCTTGGATAGGTATTGCATGTAGATTAGTTATGGTTTAAATTCAGTAACCAAAACTTGACCCTTGATGGATTAAAAATGAATTAAAGAAGAGAAATATCATGGTTCTTGAAGAAAATAGAAAACTAGGGTTTTTATGAAGATTTGATCCATATAAGGTTAATTGTTGATGTTTTAATGGTTTCAGAACGTTAAAAATAATGGATTTAGGTTGTAAAATGATCCCATATCCTTAGTTTAGAATTCCATACCTTGTAATGGAGTTTTGGTACAAATCTGGGACTGAAAAATGAAGCAGTCTGTAGCCTCATCTGGTGCGATCGATCGATTGACATTCATAGGTCGATCAATCGACCACCTTCGATCGATCGACATTCATAGGTCGATCGATCGACCTTCCTAGAAATTGTGATATTTTTTCCTTTATTGAATTTTAGTAATTTTGACCCTAGAAAATTATTAGTGGGAACCTTGTGAACACTTTTAGATTTAAGGAAGACCAGTAGGCGTGTATATGAGACCCGAATTATTATTAGAATTAAATTTGGGAGTTATGTTAGACCTAATCAGGTTCGACGAGTGAGGTACTATTAAAGACTGCGGTTAAATGAGTTAAATCTATATAGTTGGTAATATAAGGTTAGTGGCAGAAATATGGACCTTAAGAGTATTGGATTAAAGTGTGGGAATAATAGGAGACTTAGTAACCTTTATGTGTTAGGTTTTAAGTACTTGAAACTACGATGTGAGATGTGTCAGTGGACTGTATTATATGACTGTCTGGAAGTATAAAAAAATGTACTAATTGGATTAATGGTATAGGGATTGATAACATACCTTTAATAATATTATAAAGTATCTAAGTTATGTGACCGAGGTCATCATGGATATTAACCTCGAATTAAGTAACATAGGAACTTCACCAACCTCATACTCTTCCAGGCAGAGGTTACGTCAATCAAAGACAGGGCTGAGCATTTACAAGCACGTATGGTTTGTAACACAGGGACAAATCTGTTATAACTGAATCATTACCTCCACGTGAGGGAATATTGAGATCATCATTGTTTACTTAAGATCATCCTGGTGTCATCCTTATATTGGTTTAATCCTCATGAATATGCTCATTGCATGATTGGGGTTACATTACACCCCTAAGCACTATTTGTATAGGTCATCCTCAACCTTGTAAAGGGATCCATAATTGCAACCCTAGGTGAAACTTTATCATTTTTATACAGTAGAGAGAGAGCATGAGAGATTTTATCTATGGCCATTAGTACCTTCTTCTAGTGATATTACTCACACACTCACAGTGGACGTAGGCCAGATTGGTTGAACCACTTACATACAAGTGTTCATCCTCTTCTCCTCACCTCCTTATACTATATATACAAACACTCTTGTGCTGCCATTGTTATTGTTAGTTTGAGCTTGTCAACACCTCATCTGGTGGTGTTATTTACAACATCATCAAAGTAGGATTCTCATTTTAATACTAATCTCACCCAGCAAGGATCGCCATCTACACTATACCCAGAAATCTTCTGACCTGAAGGCAGTTGGCACCAGTGACCATATACATCTACATCAAGTTTGTATATATTTTTTGTTGTCCAAATTAATGCGACACCACATGATGTCTGGTTCTTCTATCCACATTAGTGCAACACTACATGTAGTTTTGTTATGTCCGGTTCGTCCAAAGACTCCATCTAGTTTCGTCAGATTCCATCCAAATCTTCCGTCCAATTTTATTCAAAGTGTAAGCTTTCAAGCTAAGGGATTTCTGCAATATGTCGTTTGGATCTTGATTTGAAGCTACGAATTTCTGCAATATGTGTTCTATTGAGTAGGAATTTTTACAATATGTCTCACATATATATTTACCCACATCGCATATGCGTGATGTATAGTGGGAATTTTTGCAAAACCCCTTCTCCCTAGTTTGATATCTATTACCTTTGTTTTGGGAACATAGGTCATCTCCCATGCTTCATTTCTACAATATGCTCCCATATGTAGGGCGTGGATTAGGTTTACAGCATTCAAAGAGACGAAAGAGGACACAACGATTGAAACTAAGTTGAATTACTTAGGATAAGAGAAGAAACGATTCAGTGAGTATGTTGAATTGTGTCAAAGAGATAATAATGAGTATTATTGTCAAATGACATGTGGATAGGCTCTTTGTTGAGGAATTATAAATGCTTGTATAGTATTTTATAGTAATATATAGATAGGGTAAATTGCACCAAAGTTCCCTATACTATCATTTATTTAACATTTTTTATGCTTAAAACCATGTGTTATTATCATTTTTTTCATGAAAAGTGGTTGGGTGTAAAAATAAATAGTTCAGGGGGGTTTGTTGTAATTTATCCTAATTAATAATAAAAGACTATAAAATAATTAAATTAACAAATTTGTCAAAACTACTTTTGTAAATCAAGAAATGTAGATCTTTAAATGCTTTCAAGCGTATATTGAGAATTTGATAAAAATATACACGGTAGGTCAAATTTTAAAATGTATATTATTTCTAAAATAAATTTGCAATTGTTCATTCCTTAATTTTCTTTATAGTTTCTTAAGTGGGAAAAAAAATTCTAATAGCATTCCAAAGGCCTTATTCTTAAAGAATCGTGTCTATCCCAATTCAACAGTTTTTTGTTCAATTTTCCGTGGAATCAAATTCTCATAAAAAATAATTGATATCATTTTCGTCCACAAACTAGAGTTAAAGATACCGTTTTCTAAGAGGAACTGATGCGGCATCTAATTCAGCTATTTCAGCTTATTGCATGGACGAAAGAGTCTAGGCTCCGGATTAAATGGGACAAAAGGTGTGCAAAGATGCATACTGGCATAATATGAAGCTAACCAAGGTACATAAAAAGGCCAAGATAGAGCTACAATGAAGGAGGTTTATCCAAAGAACCGTGTAATAGAGGCTTTCAATGCCAATAAATGCGTGAATACCTAACCTGATTGGTGCGAATAATCTATATATCTATATATATAAATGTTGTATCCTTTTTTGGCTTTACCACGTGGCCAACCCTCTTCATTAATCTCAAACTCTCTCTCTCTCTAAATCGAAGACCCACAACCCCTTTTCACATTAATCCTCATTTATTACTTGTTACATCTCCCCCCTCCACCCAAGCTACAATCCTTGCCTCTATAAAAATAGGCATTTCACATGTTCTCCTCCACATGTCCTATCATAATACTTAATGCTTGAATAGTCCTTTATAGACCTTTTCGTTCCTCTTCCCTCCTTGTTCTTTTTCTTTTTATGATTTTTTTAACCTTCTTAGTCTCTCTCACTCTCGGTTTAGCATTTTCCAACATGGATATAAAAGGAGGGTGCATGTTTCTATTCAGTATGTAGATATTAGGAACTGGAGTGAAACTTGGTAGTAGTTGCAATGAAGATCCATTCTACAATACCCCAAAAGCTACTCTTAGAGGTGGTTGTGTTCATTAGCTCATGTATTTGTGAAGATTTTTTTATGTTAGTTTATTTTGTAGGAGATATAAATGTAAAAATATTTCGAAGAGCAAATATCCATGTTATAAGTCTTCTTCTACGAAATAATAATGATATGCTACTAGTAACTATAAGACATAAATCTATTTTGTGTAGTTTTCTATGTAGCATGTTAAATTTAATTTTATAACTCAATCGTTGTTGTGACCATTTTATTATTTGATGTTGTCTTTTTATTACTTGATCAAATGCCGAAAACAAGATCATGAAAGTTATTGTTGCTTATGAAATGTTTTAATTGTCTATTTTTCGTATGCTTAATCAACCACATTACTTAAAGTACATATATAATTCATTGGCATTAAAAAGTCGTGGAAAACCCATTTGATTTTCATATAAAGTTACTAGGGTGGAATCCTGTGATGGGTCCATTATTCTTACATAGTGTATGATTTGGTTATCATTCCAAGAAATTATAGATTCTTCCTATTCAATTTTATGAAGAACCATAATTATAAAGATTAATGCTTACAAAATTGATCGATAATCTAACCCTACGACAATTCGTCCAATAGACATATCAATGGAATTAATTGGTATTATGATGCAAAAGTAATGTTAGGAATTTATTTTTAGGGATGAATCTAGTGGCCACTAAATAATTCTAGTATTAATAGTTTTATATAATGCCCCATGATATGTTTTTTTATATTTCCTTGAAATTTGTTTTTATGAGTAATCTGAAAATTATTGTTGAACCGCTAATTATTGTTCGTTTGTGAAACAACTTCATTAAGGAATATTGTTTTGTCCGGTGTCCACTATTTTCTATTTATAACTTCTTGTTCTCCCCTACAATCAACTTTTCAGTATGGTGTCATTTTTATATATTTACTTTGTTGACCCATTAAAGTAAAAAATCAAAATTAAGTTCCACCATTACATGATGGGTTGCAGGAAATTCTAATGGAATAGTTAGAATAATAATAAGGTCATCTCACATGTTATAGCTTCAATTATTTATATTGACTGTGACACCCCGCCCACTAAAATACCGGGTGATCAGTCCTATAACAAATTAAAACATGAATCTCATTTGGTTCATTCTTAGCATCACTATCGAAAACCTTTTAAAACTTACTAACCACCTAGTATTCAAAAAGTCGGTGCCCAATTTTATCTTTATTAATCGAAGACAAGAATAAGTGCGGAATTAAAATAAAACATTCAGTGTTGATAGAATCAATCATCACATAGAATAATAAAAGTGTTGCTGAATAAACCACCAGCAAAATCCAAAACCAAACCAAACTAACAGAGAGTAATAAATCCCATACAATATAAACAGAAACTAAATAAAACTTTGAGCGATATGCTCGAGATAGACTGATATGAATTCCTACACTAGGAATAGAAAAATAGATGCGTCTATCCAAATCCTACAACATCCACATATGCTAAAGCTGCGAGTTCCCGGAGTGAATTCAAGCTTGACGTCCATATGACTGGACACCTAAAAGGTTTTGAAAATATTTGATAGCAAGGGTTAGAACCCAAAAAGTTTTGAAAATATTTAGCAAGTGATTAAATTGCAATAATTTAAAATGCATAAATTCTCTTCATATTTAATCTAGTGTTGCACTCCCCTGAGAACAGACTCACCCCTAAACTAATGTGCACACCTAACGCTTTCTTTATATCTCCCCTAGTCATCTACCACATAACTAGATAATTGATATAACTTCTTTCAACCACCCTACTTAACCCCGAGTATACTTTAAATATGATTTATAAGTTGTTAATCGCATTAACTTAGTTAAAAAAAATCCTTTTTAAATCCATATAACATTCACACCCGTTATATAATTAATACAATTAACTTAATGTATTTAATTACCTGTATATAACTATTTATCCCATTATATACGTAAAACCATATTACAACATTCACACATATGTTGAATATATATATAATTCATCCTCCCGAGTAATACCTCACTGGATGTATTCTCTAAAATGCTATCATCCCAGGTCTACTCAATCCCACCTGAAGTTCCGAGACGACTATGGGTCGCCGAATTGGAACATAAATAATAAATATAATGGAGGCAGTCATATTTCCCCCGAGTAATGAGGACATTTATCTCAATGCCTCACCTCTGTAATTGGACGCTATGAATTGAGAATATATTTACCCCACTCCTCAAGATAGGGGATTCACTCACATTGCGCAACCTCCCTCGATAACGCTAGAGTATATATATTACTGTGGGTACCTCGATTTGTCACTTTGGCACAGACGAGAAGCCCAATTAAACACGACCCAAAATCTAAAGGCCCCACACCTTAACCAATTTAGTTTTGACCCAGTCAGTTCCTAAAATCTCTCCTCAGAGATACTTTAGGGATTGTGGGATAACGTGGGGGAGTCCCACTCCTCCACTCTCCAAAATAACATGTATATAACGAACCCTCCGCCCGGGGCAAAGGGCATGCATTATTTTCTGTAAAACACTCCTCGGAGTAAAGAGAAATAATATACAGAGAGCAACACCGTGGACGTAGGCCTTCTTGCCGAACCACGTACATCCTGTGTTGTGTGTGATTGTCATTCTTTTCGATTCTTTATTTATTTTGGCGATAGTTTTTATTTATTATTTTGTGCTGAATTTCATAGTCACCACAATTACCATAAATATTAATCATATCAATATTTATAAAGCACACAAATATATATATACACTACACAATCATCACATATATATATTTAATTGATCCCTGCTAATCCGTTCACAAATCCCATATACACTACATAATCATCGCATATATATATTTAATTGATCCCGGATAATCTGTGCACAAATCCCATAGCACTAGCCTAAAATATCCCCGAGTATATATCTCGACTCTTAATTTAATTAATTATTTCATTAATTAATTTTGTTCACTTGGTATCACTCAACCAATATACCCGGACTTACACATATGGCCCGTAATTTATTATCCAGAAATTATCACCCAAAATTCCATAATTTATTATATAACCTTATAATAAATTAACCCAGCTAATCCGTGCCCAAACACTCGTAGCATTAACCTAAACATGTACCCGAGTCTATGTTTCGACTCTAAATTCGATTAGTTAGCTTCACCTTAATTAATTTAATTAAGTAGTGTCCCACAACTACAATACTCAAACATATTTTTCCCAGTCCGTTAATACATCCTTTAAAATTTATTTCCCGAAAATTCATCCAATTTCCCAATTATATTTGCCTATAATTGTTAGAAGGTGTGTCTTATATTTAACTTTCATCAATTAAATAAGTCCAGGAACCAATCACAATTGAATTACCTAACTTTCAGCTACCAGAGAACCCCCCCGGGAACCGGTTCCCAGGTACCACTGAACCGGTTCGCAGGTACCTGATTGTAACCTTCTTCCCCAATACGTTTTCAACATTTTTATCCCACTAAGGTTCTTATTTCTCTTCCCAATCTTTACCCAATTACATTCAACATTTAATTTATGTAAACCTGAGTCTTAAACACACTAGAGACCCATAATCAACAATTAAATTTACATACAATCTCATATTTCCCGAATCGGGTTTTACCCGGGTATCATTTCACCGGTTATAATTTCATCACACAAATTCAAAATTAAACATCATCAATGTTTGGGTTTCTCACATAAATTCAGATTTTTACACTCTTAAATCCCATGCCAATATGAATTTCACTTTATATCTTTTCAAATTGCTGCATTCAATGAAAACCCAATTTAATGTAATTACCCACCCAAAAACGGATTTTCCATCTACACATACTATGATATGAATTGGTTATCACCATTTACAATTAAAGCAAGTAATCACTTGCCTCTAGTTGTTTGTAGGGTCTGATCCTTTGAGGTAGAGAATGGTTTGATGAAGAGCACCTAAATCTCTCTCTTGATTTGTCGCTAACAAGATCCCCAATTGCGTATATTTCCTTCTCTCAAAGACTTAGGTTTATGATTTATGAAATCTATCGTATAACCCTTTTTTCCTTAGGTTAAATAACATTAATCCCGTTTTTAGTCTAATGGGCCCAGGCCAAAGGACCCGAATACCCCGTGTGGTGCCGGTTATGCCTAAAAACATTTCGAAACCTGATTACTCCCCCTGGGTACTCTTTTTCGACTATCTCAGCCCATCCGGAAACAACCGTGCACTCAGAATTGTCATCCGAATTAACATACTAAAATTCCTTATCTCACACCCAATATAGTCTATACCCTACTCCCGGTTGAGATAAATAATTACCACGTCACTAATGCTCAATATAACGTAAATAAATTATTATTATTCACATAGTAATTTAAATTCCATAATTATTAAAAATATATTCTCCCGATTAATATTTACATTAATATTAACATAATTAATTCAATTAAATTACGACACACAAGTAATTTAAAATTATCCGAATTATTTAAATATTAAATGCACAGAAATACGAGGTGTTTCATCAACCACAACTCAATTTCCATATTAAGCTTGGGCAAAAAGTTTACTTTTCAGCGAACTTTCGAGTCTACATGTGGTAATGGCCTCATTTAATGCGTGTGAGTTACCAACAATGTTTTATAAGGTGCGTCTAGGCTTGAGATTTGAGAGAAATGTCGTGTCTTAAGCCTTTTACACCTTATTATTAGTAAAAACCTTAAGGAGCCCTTTTTTTAAACAAAAATTCTTTAATGAAATGATATTGCATTTTAAAGACTTTTTTTACAAAACGGATCAATATCTCGTCCAAAATAATCAAATATTATTTTATTTGTGTATATTCAAACATATTTTTAAGGTATGTAAAATTTTAATATTTTTATTAGCCTTGTTGTGGTTGAAAATATTAAAATATATTTAAAAAGGCTTAAACGCATTTTCACGCCTAAGACCTGCCTAGGCTTCTAAGGATTAAGGTTTCGCCTCCGCATCTTGATCACCCCCCACGTTTTTTAGAACCTCAGTTACTAAGTTGTTTGAGTTCCATATGATGGTTATGACACCATAAAAAAAAATTCTGGGTTTATTTTTAATAAATTGGATTGTTCGTTAAATTATGGTTCAATTGAATACACTTAACTTAGAGACAAAATAATCAAAGGAATATTTACCTACTTTTTAGATTTAGGTTTACATGTCAAATACTCCCAAATACTCCCCTCCCTAATATTCATTTTTCTTGTAGTGAACGGCTCCGCGTTAATGATGAAAGTAGAGAATATAAATCTTTAGTGTTCAATTCTTTTCCTTCTATAATATTTTAGTGGAATGAACTTTTTCATTTATTTGTCGTTTTAATGTTTTTATGTATATTTTGCCTTAAGATAGCTTTATCCCATATATATATATAGTCAGACTCTCATAATTACCGATTTTTTTAAATAGTAAAAAAATATTTTTTAGTTGAATTTTTTTTATATGGTATTTGAACATTTCAATGAACCCGTATAAAAAAATCAGCTCTAAATATTTTTTTTTTGCTATTTCTAAAAAATTGGTCAAACTTTGACACTTTTAAAGCACTTTAAAATCTATGAAAATTTGACCGATTTTTTAAAAATAGCAAAAAAAAAAAATTGAATTGATTTTTTTATATGGGTCCCTTAAAATGTTTAAATATCACATAAAAAAATTCAACTCAATAATATTTTTTTAATATTTAATTTTCAAATAGGTTTACCCCAAGTATGTAAACTTTGTATCTATGAGAGTCTCTCTTCCCATCCCCCCCCCCCCCCCCCCCCCCCCCCCCCCCCGGGGTATAATCTAGTTCTTTTATGAAATCGGGATCTCCTAGTGCAAGCAAGGTTTTAATTGCTGGAATATTTGAAATGTACATTCGATCAAAACACGAAAAAAGAAACAATATATGACAACTTGAAGACTAAATGACAACTCAAAATCTATATTATTGTCGATTATACAAAATTGTCTATACAATAATCATTAGACTAACTACCACTTATGGAAAAAATAGAAATAGAAAAAAATACACTTGCATGGAAAATATGAGTCATTACAAGAGACAAAATTAATCACCAAAAAATTAGAGAAAATTTAGGCATAGAATATAGTAGTGGTAAAATTGAAAATAATTTAAGATGATATAAATATATAGAACATGTACCTATAAAACGATATTGACACCCCACAACCACCACCACCACACAGCCCACTAAAAAAATAAGATAAAGATTTTCAAAAAGGAAAACATTTATTTTAGAGCAATAATAACCCATTGTAATAGCAGGGTTTTCGGCAAATATCCGAAAGCACAATAAAACTGGAGGTTAATCTACATCTATTTGTTTTAATTCATAAGCACATAATAATTCTAATAAGCCAATTATAGAGTTAT
This sequence comes from Sambucus nigra, assembly GCA_949130495.1. Taxonomy (NCBI): domain Eukaryota; kingdom Viridiplantae; phylum Streptophyta; class Magnoliopsida; order Dipsacales; family Adoxaceae; genus Sambucus; species Sambucus nigra. The sequence goes on along the minus strand of OX422214.1, from coordinate 316,117,845 downwards.
ATCATTACTTCTCCGCTGTTCTGAAGCAAACCAGTAAGAAGGAAACATACTACAGCCAACTGCTGTCGTTGTCACCGACATTTTATTCACCACAAAAAAGGCCTTACCCCACCCCCCAGCTTTCGATCAAACAAATCCCAGCCCAAAATGTGGCAGGTGAAAACGGGGGCAGGAGGATAAGTCATAAAATTTCATCAACATAAACAAGGTAGCAAAATAAGAACAAGTTGGATAATGGACCCACAGAGAAGTGGGGGGAAAAAGACATGCTAGTTTAATCAGATTGACAGTGCAGATTGTTTGAAGAAGCTGCCAAGGACTGCGAGGGCGAAACAACTCGATCCAGTGAATCTTCGGTTGTACTATTAGACTTCAGATTTTTCTCACTCGCGACTTCATTTTTATGGATCCCATCCGGAACCGTGGACGATGATTTCGAGTGGGAAATCTCAGTTAAATGAACAGTTGGTGAATTTAGCTGGTAGTTATATGGATATTCAACCAAGGGGTGATCATATTTACAAGTCGGGCCATACTTGCAAAGTCCATAGGTATTGTAGTATGAACAAACACCTTTCCCCTGCATTGAGAATGGCACGGAGTCAGCTATATGTAAGAAATCAAGTAAAAGCAGCATATTATTGATTTATGATATGACTTTGGAGGAGGTCCATGTAATTAAATATATACACACACACACACGTGTATGGGGAGGGTTTCATTATCAAGTAGAAGCAACAATATGGTATGATTTCGGAGAAGGGCCATAAAATAGTAATTGAGTATATCACTTCCTATTATAGATTGAGCTGCACGAGGCAGGAGAAGCCCCTAAACTTGCATCACTATCTCCTCAAAATTATGACATTAGACAAAAAACAATTTTCTAAATTTGTAACATTTTCTTGAGTTTATGTTTTTTCCTAAACAAACAGAAGCAGCTGTAACTTGCAGTTCATATAACTGTTCTTACAAACCTGGCAAGCCCAGTTACTAATAACCACCCATTCCCACTTCCCACCTAAACCATTCTCGTTAAGTTTTCTTCTTCGTTTCTACATGTCAACCCACACTGAAACTTTCACTTTCCTCCTCTCACAAAACTGCCTTGATGGTTCCCACATTTTCATATCTTATCCCATCAACCCTTTTCACTCTCAGCTAGTTCCATTTGACTTTCTTAGTCATCCCTCCGACAGAGACATCTCACAATCTGAAAGCAACATCTGTGTGTGACGAAGCTCGTCGGTGATCATGGTATTTCAACCTACATACAATTGAGGTGAACCACCATGTGCCAAACCATCAGCGTCAAACGACACCACGCCATGGTCGCATGCTACCACATCCTAGTTCTCATGGTCGTATTGATCTCTTGAATTTCGTGTCCTGCTGTAATTTTTTCAGTTTTACACTTTCGGTTTTGGGCCTTTTTTCTACGGTTTTGTGTTGTCGTGGTTTGTGGTTGTTAAGGGGTGGAATCAAATGAAAGGTTGACATCCCTGTTTGAAGATGACACTGGGTTCCATTGTGGTGGCTTATGGTTGTTACTAAAATTTTTTATGGTGTGTGTGTGTGTGTGTTGGGGGGGGGGGGGGGGGGGGGGAGGGTGAGGAAGGTTACATTGTCACTGCCTTTTCCAAGACTCCACCACTTTCTTCCGACAACCCACATCCCTATCTCACTCTCTCTATTGATTTTTCAGAATTTCATTTCATTTCTCTAACTTCTTTGCCAAGAATACATACCTACACACAAACACTTCCTATCTCCCACACTCTCTTGACTTTCATTGACTTTCACTTTCTAAACTACATTTTCTTTGGAAGATAAGACAACACACAAGGTTTTCATTAGTTTCAGAAACCATTCCATGTGTTTTGCTGCATCCCAAATATCATCACAATGTTAAATCATCTTCAAAGCAGGTATTCTGGTCGGTCAAAATGCCAAGATGTTAGTTTGCCTAGCCAAAAACAGCTCTCAAATTTAAACATCTTTCACCAATGCCAACCTCAAACTCATCCTACCTATTTACAGTTTCTTCACAAGCTCGTCCCCTCTCTCAAATCTCAATCAAATTGTATTCGATTCACAAACCCAAGAATATCAAACTCATTAAACTCAAAAGGAGAAAACTCTACCGCAGGAAAATATTCACCTTAAATGAAGAGATAGAATTGCTCTTTGTGGGTAGATACTTGGCGATATCCTATTTACAGAACAAATCAAAGGAAGCTGAGCATGCGAGAGAATGTAGCGAAGAAACTTAACCGCCTTTCCAAAGTTGCGATAAAACTCAATGGAGCACTAATAGGACGTATTAGAATTTAGTGCCATTGTCGGGAGAGTCACTAAGGGATTAAGAAATGGCTACACCAATCAAATGTGATTCCTCTCGCGTGAACGGCTTACAAGGTGGAGGAAAAAAATGGTATGAAGGGCACTTCAAACTAGATCAAAGAGCTCGAATAATGTGGTGCAAGACGCACAAGACTAGGGTCGAGTCAACGTCGGGTAGTAATGTGCCAACTCAATCTGAGTCCAGCCTTCCCTCTGCACCCACAGATGAGTGTTATGTGCCTTCTATGACTGGCATGTTGTTAACCCATGACACCCTCCCCACTTTTACTTGGTGGAGTGTTGAGCGATCAATTGGCATAAATGTCATAAAAGACAAGTGAAAAGTGGGTAACAGATCATCCACCACATGTTTTTCCGACTTTATGTTGAACCTGAGTGCGCGTATGGACTCCCGGCATAAACCTATTGCCTTGGAGGCTCAATTAAGCAGTCATGTTAGAGAAAAAAAAAATTAAGAATCGCCCTAAAAAAACAACGGGCAATGGAAGCAGAAGTCGTGGCCAAACCAATTTTTCAATCTTTCTGATTTTTCAATTTTCCAGGGAAAAAAAAACTACTTTCAACATGTTTTCAACCAATTTTCAAAAATCAGTTATATTTGAAAATTATATTAAGACCCCTGAATTTTTGTACATTACATTTTGACCTCCAAACTTTTAAAAAATTACATTTTTTAGAACTAAATTTAAGAAAAATGATAATTTCAACATTTGATGTAATTATATTTTGGCCCTAAATTCCTGTAGTTTCCACAACCCCTAAACTTTCTATAAATTAAATTTGGACCACTGCTCTTTCTTTAAATTACATTTTTGCCTTTGAACTTTCTGTAAATTATATTTCGAGTTTCAAAATTTCTATAAATCACATTTTGAAAATAATGGTTTACTTCTAACAAATGAATGTTTCCCTACTTTTCTAAATTTTCAATTGATAATGAAAATTAGAGATAGAAAACGGAAAATAGTTTTCTATAACCTATGGCGCACGGATTCTTTAAATGGTAAACGAATCCGAATCGGGTGCAATTCTCACCCAATTCTCCTCCGATTCGCACCCACCTCATATCCAACTATTTTAATTAAATTTAATTACGAATTCTTCATGGATTCTTTAAGAATCCTGATTTTTTCGTGAATTAGTGGTATTTTTTTTATCAATGTCCTCTGTGAAGCTACGAGGATTTATATTCTAGAATGGATGAAACTTTGAGAATGTGAGAGGTGAGAGTTGACCCAAGATAAAGAGAGATTCAAGAATTAGAAACACTATACATTGAAAATCATTGATGTGGATGTAATTAATGTATATCTTGAAGCCCAAGATTGTCATGTTATTGCAACTCAACTTACAAGTTACAACATCTTTTGGCCTTGAGGGAAGACAATTTAAAATAGCTTCATAATGTCGTACCTTGGTGCGATGGCAAGTGCCTTCGCCTAAACTACGGTTGGTCTAGCCTCTCCATATATAGGTGTAAATTCAGTCGACATCTGCCTAGCGGGAGCCTTGCGCACTGGGTACGACCTTTTTTATGATTTACACAAGTGGCAGTGTTCGAAAAGATTAATAAATGTACTTATTAATTTGTATAAAACCTAATGTACTATCAACAAAAAATTAAGGAATAACATAATATATTTTACATTTTTATTTTATTTCCCAACGCATCCGATTCCTACTTTTTAAAGATTTTTCGAACTGCACCAGCAAGTTGTCGCACCCGCATTTTGTACCCGCATTTGTGCTTCATAGTATACAACTATAAGGATCCTTAATTTTCCATTTACACAAAAACTAGTAAGAGAAATGGAGCAAAAATAATTAGTAAGAGTAGAAGAAGGATCAAGGAAAAATTCTTAGTAATTTTGGATGCTTTTCAAAATAATGCAACTAGACTGCATATAGATTTCATATGGGGTAGGCCTATAAACGAATCGGATTCGAACCGGATCAGGCAAATCCAAATCCATATCCGTTTATGTTAAGCGGATTCGGATCCGATCCGTTTATTAATCGGATCGGATCAGGCAAATCCAAATCCATATCCGTTTATGTTAAACGGATTCGGATCCGATCCGATTATCCGTTTATGTTAAACTTGATTCGCAACATTTTTATTTTCATCTCTTATTTCATAAATTTATTTTGCAAATGTTCCAAAAAAACTAATAATGAAATAAAGAACTAATATGATAATATATATTTAAAATATTATTAAATACAATATCTATTGATTAAAAATATTATATATATATAGTAAAAATATTAATCGGATCGGATTATTAACGGATCGGAGTATATGAATCACAATCTGCTCCATTTAATAAATGGGAAATCGGGTAATCGGATAATCGGATTTTAGGCATGATCCATATTTGCTTAAATGGATCGGATTCGGATTCGGATAAATTTCAATCCATTGACAGGCCTGTGAGGGGTGCCTACATAAAGTTAAAGAATTAATTAAATATAGCAGCCGTCAACTTAAGGTTTGAGTAAATTTTGCTCTTTAACATTGTAGATTCATTGTAAAACAATTCGTTTAATGGCAACCGAGTGACTAGTGAGAAAAGATAAAACACTTGTGCAGTTCGGAGTCATGGGAAAAACACTTAGAATAAAAAAATACGGGTTACGATCCTTTTCTAACAAACATAAATTGCGAGCAAAAAGCAACTTCTAGCACCCTTTATGGTATCATCCACACTTAATTTAGCAAGAAGAATTGTTGTTTTTGCTACATTACACCAAAGTAAGTCTCTTCTTGATAGAATAGAAAATAGTAGACAAAAAAAAATTCCATCCATCCCTACATCCACAAAGGCTTAACAGTGAATGATGAAACAAAAAGACATAGATAACACATATATTTACGATACAATGTATACCACTTAAATTAGCATAATGTAAGGCAATAATTACTGACCACATATGTGTTCCATCCCTGTGCCGATACAATGCCTTGAGAAGGAGAAAGGACAACTGGCATGTAGGTCTGTGGTCCCTGTGAGGGAGGCCCATAGATATACATTGCTTTTGGTAAGGACCATGTAGGAAATCCATTGGCGTAGGGTAGACCAGATGAATTCACAGATGATAAACCAGTAGAACCATATTGTGGAGGTCCTGGAACAGATAAAACAATTTCTGCTGATAAAGGCTGAGGATGATCGAACTTGAACGCAATTCCAAATTTACATAATCCTCTTCGCATGTAATAAGGACATGACTTTTCTTCCTGAAAGAGTAACATGAACAATTCAAAATCTTTTCATATGCATCAAATGGAAAAAAAGCCATCAACTTGGTGATAGACATCATGCTAGCACAATGGGACCGAGAAAGAAGGCACAAAGGGAAAAGGGTATAAGCACCTGACGCATTAGTAGCCCCAATATATTCAACAAGACTGGTCCAGCCCATTCCTATCTCGTGGATGATGATATTTACACGTTGATCCATATTTGCAAGCCCCTCTCTTCAGAAAATACTGCACGAGACAACCATCAATTACAAAATTTACCACAAACCATTCCTCTTCCCAGAGAACTTTTTAAGTAGTGTTACCAGCAGAGTAGATTCCAAATTTGTTTTGAACTTAGTTCTCTTAACTCAAGCAATTAAATGTTTATCCACACAAGCTTCAAGTTTTAATTTTTCTTACTCTTTCTTTATCTATAACTTAGGATATCCTGATCTTTGGCCTCGGGCCACAAGTAGACCCTCCAATCAAAATGGCCAAGACACAAAAACATGGTTGTACACATGCATAAGGATAAATTCTTTATAAAATTCAGTGCTTGGTTTAAAGGAAAAGTTATACTTTCAATAATGTGGTGTTTGACATAAAACATTATAAGTTCTCTACACGAGCGAGTGCAGAAACATTTTAAGGTGGGCAGGCATAATATATATTTTGCGTTAATTTCTTTCCATTGATAGCGGCAAACCTTCAACAATAAGTACTACTTCAATAATAAGTACTAGAGAAAATATTAGATAGGAACATTGTTTTGATATACATTAAATAACACCATGGTGTTTTGAACAAATTATTTTTCAATTTTTTTGTTATTTCTAATAATTATCTTGGTTTTTCAGAGTGGGAGATAATGTTGATTTTGTAGTGCCTAAGCATAAACTAAATTAAAATTACTAATGTTCATATTACCAAGTCATTTAAGCTTTAATTTGAACAAAACAAATCTATGCAGTAATCAAACATTCAAAGCCTAACAATTTAGGAATCAAACTATGTATAAATCAGACATTGAAACATCAAAACCTAACGATCAACAAAACTCACGAGGAACATTAAAATTCAGACCTTGTATTAATCAAATATGACAAGTCCCATACTTATGAAACATTGAAATTCAAACCCTAAAATCAAATTATATTATTATAACCTATAAAAGATAAAATTATTTCTTTATCCCCCAAACATTTTACCTTTAATCTTTTTTCCCAAAAATAAGGCTCAAGTGAATCTGCCACTATCTCTACAAAACTAACTGGCAAAAGTTTCAACACAAACATAAACGACTCATTGAAGATAATCCTAACTTCACTTTTAGTAAAATGACAAGCCATACCAAAAGAGGAATAAAAAAATACAAAACCTATCTAAATGAATATAGACTGATTAATAAACACATGCAGTCAAGCACAAGCACTTGTAAATTATACCAAGTCCAAATAAAACAGGTCCACTTATTAAATGGAACATACATGACAAGACCAAATGAATGACAAATACAATTCAATTCACAAACTAACTTTTTGTTTTTCACAGAATTTATATAGAAACAGAATCCCCACTATTGTCCCCCATACTTGAGATGAGATCGTAACAAAACAAACTAACTTGTAAACAAAGTTTATTCATTTAAATACATAGTTCATTCTTCAAACTAATACAATCTTTTTTATTTATGAGATTACATATATGAACACATTTCACATGCATAATCTAATATTTACCACATAATCTGGTTGCCCAATTCTTTGAGGAAGTTCACCTCCATCCTGACCTACCTGTACATTAATTAAATGAAATAAACCCAATATTTCACTCAACCTTAATCCAACCAATTTTAACCAAAACTCAAAACAATAAAAACATAGTTACCGGCCCAACATAGGGATGATTGAATTTACAATTGATTCCATAACCACACATACCAGTCCTCAAATAATATATGCAATCAGGCTCACCAGGGCGCACTGAATAAGAGCTACATTTATCTGCAATGCCAAAACTCCAAAAAATCAACACGAATAATTAAACACAACTAAATTAAATAAACATAGGGCTAATAAATAAAAACAGAGAGTTCAACTTTTAAAACTGCCATGAAGATGGCAATGTGATTGCATTATATATAGAACTGCTTAAAATTAAGCATACTCTAAAATAAAAATATTACCTTGAACACCGTTCCGGTTAACCTGGATATTATCCGCCATTGGTGTCTGATAGAATATAATGTCCAACTCACAAATAATTTGGTACTAACGTGAAAAGGCTTATGATTTATATAGATGCCGAAACAGGGTTTAGAGGTGTGAGAATGGGAAGAGACATAATACTTGAAATAAATAAAAAAGAATCACAAATAATCTGAAGCGTTTACGAATAATAAATAGGTTATGCCTCGAAAAGACAAAATTGTAGTTTGGTATTTTCAGATTCAGTATATTACGGGACACGAGAATGGGGAACGTTTTTAATGTGTGTGCTGTAACAAAGTGTAAAATTCGTTCGCCGTTAAAAGACCAAAATTTGGTGGTTTGGCGTATGGAAGAAGTAAGTGAAATCTGAACCGCGAGAACTGAGGAGTTCGACGAGGGAATGTGAGGAAGTGATCTTAACCGTTGTTTGATGTTTGATTGGTGCCCAAAATAAAGAAATCATTTGAGTGGACCTTTGATGGTCCAACCAGTTTAGATATTCCCACCACTTAAGATTAAATTTGTTATTAAAATAATAAATGATTCGATCAACTATTCATCTTTCTCACGAAACATTCAAAAATAAATTTTTTTATTTTAAAATATGTTTAGTTTAAGGTCTTTTTTAATAAATATTATACGTCAATTTTATTAAAAATATCTTAAAAAATACACGACATGTGACTTAAAAACGTATTATTCAAAAGTGTTCCGTCTATAATCGATTATTATAACAAAACATTTATCCCCTACACGTGTATTATAATTTCAAAAGGAAATTATTTGCTTCTGCGCCTCGTTGCAATCTACCATGTGTAGGTGATGTTGGACATTCCTCTTCCACTAAGACGCTAGCATCACATCTGAACCCCCTCGAAACTCTGGTGGGTGGCCCTTTTGAAAGACGTCTTGTACTTACTGCCACTCCGACTGCCACTGGTGGACCTGAACACCTAGTACCACTAACGCCTATGGCTGATCTCGTGGAAAGTAACTTGCCATTGCGATCATCGTCGCTTGAATTGCCTGTGCTACTAATTCAGTTACCTGTGCAGCTAAAATCATCTACGGCAGTCGTTGCAGTAACTCTGGCTCCTGATGATCCTCCCTAGTCTCATCTCCCCCCGCTTCCCAAGCTTTTCTCTCTCTCTCTCTCTCCTGGGCGACATCTGAAATGAGAATCGAAACGTATGAGTTCACCCTCAAATATAAAGTAATTGGCAGAAGAACGTAAATGAGCATACATATGAGAATAAAACAATCCTATGATAGGGTTCTACATCAAAGAACGCTAAGCTGAACCATGAAAAGCCGCACAGATCCTAAGAACACTAGAACCAGATGCTCTGATACCATTTGTCACACCTCGCCTAATAAAATACCGGGTGATCAGTTCTATACCAAATTAAAACAAGAATTCCAATTGGTTCATCCTTAGCATCACTGTCGAAAACCTTTTTAAAACTTACTAACCACCTAGTATTCCAAAAGCAGGTGCCAAATTTTATCTTATTAATTAAACCAAACAGTACATGCGGAAATAAATATAATCCATTCACACAACTGAATTAAATCAACTGAATAAATAATGATTACATGCCGAATAAACCATCGGTCACCAAAGTAAATAATCCAATACAAATATTCAACACCGGAATAAAATAAATCTGAAAACTGAACTAAAAGTCTGGGAGACATGCCCTAAATAAAACTGAACTGATAAATGATTCCTACTCTAGGAATGAAAGAACGATGCGTCTAATCCAAGCTCTTGCTAGCACCCACATATGTCGTAGCTCCGTGTCCCTAGAATAGAATATCAATCCTGGCATCCCTGCGGCTGGACACCTAAAAGGTTTTGAAAATAGTTTTATAGCAAGGGTTAGAACCCAAAACATTTTGAAAATATTTAGCATGTCAATTAACTACAGTAGTGTAAAATATATGAACGCGCTCCATATTTAAGTTAGTGTCGTACTCTCTTGAGGACATTCTCGCCCCTCCACTAAAGTGCACACCTAACGATTACCTTATCCTCACCTAGTTGTACTATCCCGTCCAACTAGTCATTGTAATCCTCCCTTGCCTTTCCACTCTAAACCGAGTATTACTATCCATGGGTTATAAGTTATCTCATTAATTAACTTAATTAATTTACTTTAAATAATATTATATAATTGTGACACAAGTTATATAAAATAATTACATCACACACTGTATCATTACCCGCATATAATATTTACTACCATTATATACGTACCTCTACCACAACATCCACACGTATATTATATGTATATCCATCCCTTCGAGTATACCCTCTCGGGATGATTCCCTCTAAAGTGCTATCTAACTAGGTGTGCTCACATAACCTAGATACTCGAGTTGAAATCGCTCTCCAACTTGGCACAAAATATAAACGTAGTGGAGGCGGTCATATTACTTCCCTGAAAGTGAGATAAATCCCTCACCCATATACCAGATGTTATGACCTGGGGATATACTCACCCTACTCCTTAAGCTAGGGGATTCACCCACATCGCGCAACCTCCCTTGATAGCACATGAGTATATAAATTAAATAAATATCTAGTCACTGATATTTAATAGCACACACAAACTACACACATGTATATATATATACTATCACCACACCATATATATATAAAATCTAAATTTCGGCTTTACCATGTACTAAAACCCGTAACACTAGCCTATATATTCCCGAGTCTATGGCCTGAATCTAAATTAATTAGTCTCTCATTAATAAATTTCATTACCTTCCCGAGTTTACGATCCAACTGTAATTTAATTAATTAACACATCAAATAATTATTACCAATCCGAGTCGATGGTCCGACTCTAATTTAATTAATTTACACATTAATTAATTTATACCAATCTGAGTCTATAGTCTGACTCTAATTTAATTAATTTACACATTAACTAATTTATACTAATCTGAGTCTATGGTCCGATTCTAATTTAATTAATTTACACATTTATTAATTTAACACTTGGTGTCGCCCAACCATTATACCCGGACTCGCTCACTTGGCCCGTACCATCGTTAATACCCGATTCTATATTTCATCCCATAACTAATTAATTACACCTCAATTACTTTAATAATGTAGTACCTCTCAACTACAATACCCGAATATTTTCCCTCAGTCCAAAATCAATACTCAAAAATTATTTCCCGAAATTTATTAATCTCATGGCATTCAATTATCACTCTCCTAAACCCAATTATATCACCTTATAATTGCTAATGAATATGTGTCACATATGAATTTATCACTAAATAAAAGTAGGGATTAAATCCTAAATTAATTTCCCTTATATATATAAAACTAGCCGAATTGCCAAAATTCTGGGACCATCGATCGATCGATCCCCCTCGGGTCGATCGATCGATCAGGTCCCTTTCTTCTCCGGCTTGCTGTTCAGCCATTGTTAACCAATTCGAGCTTCTACTTTCTCCCATAAAAATATCCAATCATAATCTACCATATTAACATATGAAAACATGTTCTACTCAACCTAGAAGCCGTAATTCAATCACCAATTTGCACAAATCTTAACGTTTTACAGATTCGGATTTTACCCGGGTTTCAAACACCCAAACACTTTACATTTCTAATATCAGAATTTAAATGTCCATTCAAGATGGATTTAATCATACGGTTCATATTCCTAAACTACAGAATCATGAAACCTACTAATGTCATCCCAAATCTCATTAAGATATACCATTTTCCAAATACTGATTTCACTCGAATACCCATTTATTCCCAAAACGGATTTTGGTTTACACATCCCAAAAATATGAATTGATTATCACCAATTTAGAATCATAACAGTAACCACTTGCCTGGAATCGTTCATAGGGTTTGATCTGTTGGTGTAGTTAAGGTGTTGATGAAGAACACCCCAATTAGTCCCTTAATTTGGCTCCAAAAATCCCCAATTGGCTCTTGATTTGCTTTCCTCTGTGTCTCTCTCAAACCCTAGATTTAGAATTTGTTAACTGCCATCCAACTTTTCCCCCAATTAGGTATAAAACCCCTAATCCCGTTTTAGGCCATACGAGACTAATTAAAATGGCCCAAATCACCCCGTGTGGGCCCGGCCATGCCCAAAAATACCCCGAGACCTAATTACTAACCCCGGGCACTCTTTTTTGACTATCTCGACCCATCCGAACTCAACTGCGCACTCAGAACTGTCATCCGAAATACTTTTTTAACATTTCCAAATTTGACCTCAAAAATGCGACGCACATTAAATCGAACAATTTAACTTAAAGTCGCCAATTAAAAATAATTCTTTCCACTCAATTAAATTCTCCAAATCATAAATTTAAGTTTCTCCAATTTAGATATTTTTATTTTCTCACAAAGATAATTAAATACTAAATCCTGAAAATTACATGGTGTTACAAAATAATCCGAAAATTACGCACACAAGGTCGTAAGCACGGGACATACATGATATGCCCCGTCAAATCCCCTAGGCGTAATAACTAGGACAACGCATCCGAAATAGACCCGTAAACACCATCACCAAAGAAAAGTAACGCATCAACCTGAGTGCATTCTATTCAAACACTACCTAGACTAAATTAGCCAGAAAGCATATTAAAAATGCGGTAAATAAACGCGGTAAATCTTTAAGAAAGCAATTAAATCAAAGCATGTAAACTAAACTATAAAAGCATGTAAATCTAACTAACAAAGCAAAAAATAAGTAAATACAACTATATTAATGGAGATGGAAGATGAAAGCACAAATTACAAACCCAATTGGGTGTCAATCCAAGAAGAAATGAAGAAATGAGCTCTCAAACCTCCAAAACCCTAACCTAAACTATCTAAAAACTAATTATTTTCAATATCTAATATTTACAACAAAATTGGTATTTATAGTAAGTGGAATTAAAATAGAAAAGAAAAGCCAAAATATTTGTAGAAAACAGGGGATCGATCGATCGATCCCTTGTGATCGATCGATCGATGGTGAAAATCCAAGCCCACTGTCTCCCCATGATTGGAAAAAACTAAAGGATCGATCGATCAATCCTTTTGATCGATCGATCGATCAAGCAGGTGTGAGCCCCCTGCATTCCTTTTCTTTCTATTTTCTCCTCTTTTGGTTTCATTATTTTTCTCTTTCGCCAAAAGTGTCGTAACTTCTTCGTTTTGAATCGGATTCGTGCACCATTCCCGGACATGCGAAGCTTTCGCGGAGGACTACAACTTCCGTGTATATGTTAGGCCAGGTGGCCAAGCTATGAAAAGACTTAAATGCCCTTGAATGTGCGATTATGTACGGAAGTCGAGCGAAAAGCGTCCGAACTTCACACTTAGCATCCGAATACCTTTAAAATCTTAATTAACCCCCGCAAAACATGTTATCATAGAAATCCGAGGTTGTCTGGTTAACGAGCATAAATATAGGGAATAAGATACCTGAGGGGGCTAAAATGCGTCGGTTCGAAGGATGAAATACGCAATATTTGCATATTATCAGACCCCCTAACTTACATATTGCTAGTCCCTAGCAATGAAATAGAATCAACATGAACTACAAGCAAAACAAAAGCAGGAGATAGTACAAAAGTATGGTATAAAACCATAAGGCCACTTTCGTGGGCGATTCAATTGCATTTAGCATATACAGTAAACCGTTAAACCCCTAGGTTACCCTAGTGGACGAGTGTCGTCTCGTGAGGGTTTTCTGGGATGATACCCACAAACATCACATGGTTTCCTCAAAATATGCCCAAACCAACATGCGACAAGCCGAAAAATAGCGAATAAGATTTCATACGCATTATTATAAAAGTGAATGAATTCAAACAAAAGTCCAAATCATTGACATTATACAATGCACCTCATAAAATTGAAACCTTAAAATGTGGGAAGGGAGCGAGCACATGCGAAGTTTGATTTGACAAAAACTTAAATAAATCGGACAAACATTAAAACAAACATATATTCAATCCTCACGGGCATTACACTCATCAAGTGAATTCACTCAAAATAGGGAGGTAATACACGGAACATGCGGGCATAAAGAGTAAATGGAAATGGAAACTAGGTCACACACATGTCACAAATGAAGAACGCGATGTATAAAATGAAAAACTGCAATCTCAATGAAAGATACTGCACATTAAAGGATGCAAAATATATTTTCACAGATTATCAAAAGTTTTAAACCTTTGAATTACATCTACTTAAGATCACATAGGACTTTAATAGGGTTGTAATGTAGGCTAGGCTAGGGTATGAATGGAAGGCTATGTATGTACGGACTCAAAGTGTTCGGAAATGAAAACTCGGGATAATGGGAAGAATGCGGGCAATATCAAAATTGGAAAATAAGTTCCAAAAAGAAATTACATATATCATCAGGGAGAGTAATCAAAGCTTATTGAACTATATACACAACATTTACAACTTTCTCTTTCTTTTCTTTTCTTCTTTTTCTCATGTTTTCTTTTGTTTTCTTTTGCATCGGTGTCTGATAGAATATAATGTCCAACTCACATATAATTTGGTACTAACGTGAAAAGGCTTATGATTTATATAGATGCCGAAACAGGGTTTAGAGGTTTGAGAATGGGAAGAGACATAATACTTGAAATAAATAAAAAAGAATCACAGATAATCTGAACCGTGTATGAATAATAAATAGGTTATGCCTCGAAAAGACAAAATTGTAGTTTGGTATTTTCAGATTCAGTATATTATGGGACACGAGAATGGGGAACGTTTTTAATGTGAAAGAAGTAAGAGAAATCTGAACCGTGGAGAATTGAGGAGTTTGATGACAAAATGTGAGAAAGTGATCTTAACAGCCACTATCATAACCGTTGTTTGATGTTTGATTGGTGCCCATAATAAAGAAATCGTTTGAGTGGACCTTTGATGGTGCAACCACTTTAAATTAAATTTGTTATTAAAATAAATGATTCGATCAACTATTCATCTTTCTCACGAAACATTCAAAAATAATTTTTTTATTTTAAAACATGTTTAGTTTAAAGTCTTTTTTAATAAATATTATACGTCAGTTTTATTAAAATATCTTAAAAAATACACAGCAGGTGACTTAAAAATGGATTGTTCAAAAGTGTTCCATCTATAATCGGTTATTATAACAAAACATTTATCCCCTACACGTGTATTATAATTTCAAAAGGCAAATTTTTTTCCATTGTTGTACCTAAAAATTTCTCCGTAATATCATTTTAATATGAATTTGCGAGTATAACACCCCTTGCATTCTGGCATTGGCGGTCGTCAAACTACGTCAGAGGTTACTAAATAAAATAGTATTCTTATCATGTGATAGAAATATGAGACATTAAAATTTTCCACGAGATACAATCAAATCTATATTTATATTATACCTCTAATACTATCGTATTAGAGGTATAAAGGCACAATTTCGTAATTAATGCAAAAGTCACATTTTTCTTTTTATTTGATGAGTCTCTTTTTTTCTCCCCAAAGATTTATCTCACTTCCTTATCGTCCCATCCTCTCTTTCCCCAAGGTCATCGTTTCACTCTCCCATCTCTTTCTTTTCCTTTATTTATTTTATCTTTTTTCTCAAAATCTTTTGATATCCCTCACCCTCTCAGTCTCCAAAATCTTATATATTCCTTTCACAACTAGTGTTGCCGTGGCAAATAGGCACACAGATCAGGGTCTTAAATATATGTCATGCTTTATATCTCTCAACCAGGGCAAGAAGAGGTTCTCTTCCTCTTCATCCTGTTGTATTTTGAGTTCTATTAAGGACTATTTGGAGCTTCGTTGGTTTTCATATTTGTTGGATTAAAAGGGGGGGTTATGCTCTACTCTGCGATTCATGGTATTCATCTTATGAATTGATTCATAATTTTTATTTTATTTTATTTTTTGATAATACAGTCTTTGAAAACAAGTGAAGAAACTTGAAAATATAATGTATACTCATAAAAGAGGGCGGAAGAAAGAACGGTAAGTTTCAAGTTTTTCCCTAATATTGATTTAATATTACTGACATAATATATTGTTTTCTTTTCACTGAAATGGACTTTTTAATTGTTTACTTTGTTCATTCACTATTGGACAGTGGACACCAAACGGACTGGTTCATTTTCAAGCCCTAAACATCATAGTTTGATAATATCGTTTGCATTATGAAGGCTTGAGGGTTATCATGTTTTTTTTGTTCAAAACTGTTTTATTTCTTGCTTAATATTCACTTGGACTTGATAAGCTAATAAATTTGTGTATAATCTTATAAATTTATGGTAATAGTTTTGTAAACCCTAACTATATGTTTGGCATTAATTTTGGCCTTAAAATGTAAAATTTTAAATCAACCGATAAAGCTTTCACCTCACCCTCATTACTTATATCCTAAAACTAAAATTTGTTACAAAAGTGGGGTGGGATGCAAGATTTAGTGTGTTCATTTAAAAATTCAATAAAAAAAATTAGTGTATATATTTACAAAGACTATTGTATTTTGTAAGACATCTCGATTTTGTGAATTTAGTTGGTCTATTTAATTATGTATCGGGACATCTCAGTATTTACGTTTAGGTTGTTATTTAGATTTATAGGGTTCTATTTTTTTAATTTATCCATCATTGGAGTTCAATACCAGTTCAGGTATGATACTATGAAATGTAAAAATCAATTATGTCATGGAAGTTAAGCAACACCTTTGTTCACTAACATTATATCGCTATATTTCCTCTTGTTAATATTTTTTGTTCCTCCGATGAAGGGTTTGTTCCTTCTGTAAGAGTGTTCGTGGTGTTATGCGGAGTTGTTTGGTGTATAGTGCTTCTCTGAAAATATTGTTTGGGTTCGATGTTGTTTGTTGGTTGATTTAGGTGAATGGAGGCGAGGCTATGGTGGTGGCATACGTTGTGTTGAGGAGAATTTGTATTGTATATGTGTAATGGTTGATGATGATACGAGAAATCGTCCACTAGTCGTTCTCGCATCAGCAAATCATGTGTAAAGTAAGTAATGTGTATGATAAGCAAATAAAGCGAGTAAAGAGAGAGGGAAGACAAGTTATAGAGTGGTTCAGCCACTAAAATAGGCCTACGTCCACTATATTGCTCTACTCTCATTAGATGCGTTACATTGTACAGTATTATCAAGCCGTATGAGGCGTACAAGTGTAAGAATAAAGGAGAATACATGGTTGTAGCGGTTTCGGGTGTGTCGGAGATCTGGTTATGATGTAGATGAGTAGCCCCCAAGCTGTATGTTGAGGTTGCGTAGAGAGAGTTTGGCAAGGTTTCACTAAATGTTGTAGAAACTGCCTTCTGGGAGAGGAATCCCGCCCATATCTCGAGGTGTGGGCCTCTATTTATAGGAGGTATGTGAGTCTTGTGACGTGCTCTGAGCACGTGACGTTTATCAAATCTGATGTTTCTATAATAGAGAGGGATGCAGTCTGCAAGGCAAGTATATACGAGTGTTGCATCCTGCATGAAGCTACAGCTAAAGGGTCCGCACCCTATACTGGGTAGGACCGCGGCCTGTATATAAGGCCAAGGGGTATATGCCGCACCCTGTAGTCGATAGGACTGCACCCTAGGCTAAGTGGGTTCCGCGGCTTGTAAGCTTCTGAGCATGCTGAATAACTTCCGCGGTAGGATGCAATATTTGTATTATCAATAAGCCCCCAAGTCGTAGTGCCAAGAGATTCTGATTGGGGCTGCCGTTTAGTTCAGTCTTCTTAGGTGCCATGGTACTTTCAAGGCGACTTTTTGTCTTTTCGCACCCTCTTATATAAATTGTTCGAGCCGTGGACTCCATTACGTTTTTCGAATCTTTGAGAGCATTTCGAGAGATGAATTTTGTTCATAAGTCCTTTTGCTCTTTGCGGTGACTTCCCAAGGCTGAGTGTGGTGGTTCTAAGGCGATTTGAGGCTGATCATTGCCGATTTCTCCATTTCCATGTAATTTTCCAATAATCATCCTTTTTAATAGCTTTTGTGGTTCATAATTCTTCTTCAATAGACGAACACAAAAATTTCTGCATTTCTGAACTTCATGTTAGATTTTTTGGATTGCGTCGGTTTCTCAGAAAAACCCAAATTGCTTGATAGTAACCTAGGGTTTTGACTGAATAATTTGATAATTTCTAAAAATTGAACACGTATGCATGATAAATAATTGTAACTGTTGCTAACTCGTTCTTTGAATCAATCTTCATAGTACGAAATGAACCCTTAATCTTCCACTGCTTAGATCATATGGTCTGTATTTGTGTTGAATCGCATTGAATCATATAACTATTCTTGTTGTTCGTTAATAAACCCTTCACATTCTGGATCTTTATTCTTTAAATAAATTAACATTTAGATACTAAATTGTTTGAGTGAGAGGCTGCGTCATGATAGAATACCCCTTTAGTAATTTTAGGTGAGGGCCGCGGCCGGAAGGCTCTGAGGGTAATCCCCTAGGTTTAGGTTCCGCGGCCTTTAAGCCCACTGGTTGAAGTTTACGGCCTTAGGTTCTTAGATTAGAGTCAGCGGTGTTTTATCCCAATAGTAACTACGGTGTTGATACCAAAATTAATATGCTGATATGGACGAATCACAAGAAGACACGTGTCAGTCTACGTGGCACATTAGCAATGAGGAAGTTTATTTCCCCGACCAAGTCATACATTCCGAGCAACAAGTGTACCCCGAGGAACTTCATTGCTCCGAGGAACTCCACTTCTCCGAGAAACTTCTGAACGTCGGTCAACTAAGGCGGTCCGAGCTGCGTTTCGACCAGAACATTAATTGCCAGATAATCAACAGTTCAACTAATCATTGAATGCTCATCATACAGATGTATACGCTTAAGGGGCATTAATTATTTACCCTTTCACATGTACAGCCTAAGGGCTATAAATACATTGTATCATCCTCATTCAAGGGGACCGGAATTTCTTGATAGAATCACATATCGAGAATTCTAAAACATTTGGCAATAACAGAAACAGTGGACGTAGGCCATTCTTATAAGGCTGAACCACTTTAAAATTCTTTGTCTTATTTAAATTTATCTGTAATTAAATAATTAGAAGCAATCTAATTTTTTACATCAACAGATTGGCACCGTCTGTGGGAAACGACTGTTGTTATCGTTTTTCACCAAAAATCATCCATCATCAATGGCTGACAATCCGGAATCGAGCAATCGAAACGCTGGAAATGCTGGAAATCCTCCAAATCCCTCTGTACCATCAACTGTTCCAGATCTGGCTGGAATAATGACAAATCTAGCCCAGGGTCAGACCGCCATGCAAGAAACCATGCGGCAACTCATACAAACCCTTCATGGCGGTGCACCTGCTCATTCAGGACAGAGAAGTGGTCAGAGGTAAACCCATTTACTTTCTTCACGATCCAGGCATATTGATTCATATCGTAATGAGGAATCTGATGATTTCTCTTATCAACCTGGGCAAACTTCATCAATACGAACCACTTTAAAATTCTTTGTCTTATTTAAATTTATCTGTGATTAAATAATTAGAAGCAATCTAATTTTTTACATCAACAGATTGGCGCCGTCTGTGGGAAATGACTGTTGTTATCGTTTTACACCAAAAATCATCCATCATCAATGGCTGACAATCCGGAATCCAGCAATTAAAACGCTGGAAACGCTGGAAATCCTCCAAATCCCTCTGTACCATCAACTGTTCCAGATCTGGCTGGAATAATGACAAATCTGGCCCAGGGTCAGACCGCCATGCAAGAAACCATGCGGCAACTCATACAAACCCTTCATGGCGGTGCACCGGCTCATTCAGGACAGAGAAGTGGTCAGAGGCAAACCCATTTACTTTCTTCACGATCCAGGCGTACTGATTCATATCGTAATGAGGAATCTGATGATTTCTTTTATCAACCTGGGCGAACTTCATCAATACGGGCCACATATACTGAGCAACGTATTACTCTCTCTCCAGAGAGGACTAGTGCCTTGGAAAGATTAAGCATGGTGTCTCCTTTCAATCGATTAGGCCTCAGGAAGAATAGGAGTCCACCTAAGGCCATGTCGAGGAGTTTTTGACAACCATCAGATCTAAGAGAGGGATCAGCACAATCGCGACCAACTGCTCATCAAGATAAATCTCAGGAGGCAACATCAGCTCGATCAATTGCCCGAACCAATAGGCCCGAGGAAGGAAACGATGCGTGGAAAGGCTCTATTCAGAGACTAGAGGATAGATTGGGAGAAATGGCTAAGGCGAGGAACCCATTACAACGAACTGTTGTTCAAGGGACACCTTTTATCCAGGCCATTGTGGATTTTCCCACACCGTCAAAGTTCAAAGAACCTGTGGTGACCCCCAAATATGATGGAAAGACAGATCCTGTTCTTCCTATAGAGCAATATCAAGCTGCCGCCGACATCTATGCTGTCCCCGACGAGATGAGATGCAGAGCATTCTCGGGAACTCTTA
The DNA here is from genome assembly GCA_949130495.1 of Sambucus nigra. NCBI lineage: Eukaryota > Viridiplantae > Streptophyta > Magnoliopsida > Dipsacales > Adoxaceae > Sambucus > Sambucus nigra. The sequence goes on along the minus strand of OX422214.1, from coordinate 316,097,530 downwards.
CTGGATCTGCCCAGATATGGTACAACAATCTTCCTCGGGGTAAGATTTCAACTTTCTTTCAATTGGCCGAGTTATTCATTGGGAATTTTTATTTTGGGGCAAAGCCAGTAAAATGAGTAGCGCATTTGTTAAGCGTTAGACAAAAAGATGGTGAGAGTACTAGAGATTACATAACTCGTTTCAATAACGAGAAGCTAGAAGTCATAGATTATGAAGAGAAGACAACGATCACCGCCTTGATGAGTGGGCTATTGCCCAATAAGTTGTATTACACTTTGGCTAAAGATCCACCTACAACCATGTCAGAGTTGATGGCAAAAGCAGCCAAAATCATGAATGCTGAGGAGGCTATGGCTGCGAAGAAGAATATGGATAAATAAACCAAGGTGGAAGTCGACAAAGCTAAGAAGAAAGATCATAAGGGCAATGGTGGTGACAAACAATCTAAGAATAAGTCGTCATGGGAAGTCCTGAAGAAGTTTGATAATTATACTCCTTTGAAGATGGGTATCAACCATGTCTTGGAAGAAATCAAGAACAAAGAGGAGTTAAAATGGCCAAAGAAAATGAAGGCAGACCCTGACAGAAGGAATAGAGATAAATATTGCGAATTTCATAAAGATCATGGTCATATGACTAAAAATTGCATAGCCCTCCAGAATGAGATCGAAACACTCATTAGACGAGGAAAATTATCAAAGTATGTTAATCGTAGAAATGAAAGAGGAAACGAGGACCGAACATGAGAGAGATCTAGACCTCCTCATCGGGAAGAAGAGAACAGGAAAAGAGATCATGAAGATGATACAGAGGATGACCCTGATCTTCCCAAAAGGCCAAGACAACCAGAACGTGAGGTATTTTCAATACGTTTTGGGTAATTTGATTGTAATGTTATTACAGGTGGAGATGCAGGTGGAGGAGATCTTACTGCAGAAAGAAAAGCTTACCTCTATGAGGCTCAAGATTGCTCATATATTCAACGGATGAATTTAGCAGAGGAGGATCGTCCGAGAAAGGTAAACAAAGAGAAGCTGGTCATTGGTTTTTCAAAAAACGACCTCGCAGGTGTTCGATACCCTCACGATGATCCTTTGGTGATCAAAATGAGGATCAAAGAAGTAATGATTTCAAGAGTTCTGGTAGACAATGGTAGCTCGGCAGACATCATGTTCTACTCGTGCTTTGACAATTTAAATTTAAAATTATCTCAATTGGAGCCTTATCACAGACCAATCCTTGGTTTTGCTGGCGAGAAAGTTTTTCCACTTGGGACGATCAAGTTGGACATATTCATTGGTACATGGCCTGCTTGTCGAACAGAAAGAATACGCTTCTTTGTGATGTATAAGAATGTGCAGTTAGCTTACAATATCATCATGGGAAGAGTTGGTTTGAAGAAGTTCGAAGCGGTCCCATCTACAGTACATCAGTGCTTAAAATTCCCAACAAACTTTGGAGTAGGAATTGTGAAAGGTGATCAAAAAGTAGCTTGGGAATGTTATTATTCATCTTCCGAGCAAGAGGAGCTTGAGGAATCAAGGAAAAAGACTACTACCTATCAAGTGGATGAAGGTACAGAAATTGAAATACTGGATCCTAGAGATGAATCTCAACTTGAAAAAGGTCAGGTGGTGGAATCTATAGAAAATGTCATTCTGAACGACGAGCACCCATAACGAACAACTCAAATAGGTTCGTCGTTGGATGCTTCAATAAAACAGGAGTTGATAATTTTCTTGAGAAGTAGAAAGAAAACTTTTGCATGGAGTCATGAAGACATGCCAGGAATAGATCCAAACTTCTTATGTCATGAGCTCAACGTGAATAAGGAGATCAAGCCTGTAAAGTAGATAAGAAGAGTATTTAGTCCCGAGAAGAATCAAGCTATACAAGAGGAGGTCGAGAAGCTCCAGAAAGATCAATTCATTGAAGATGTTAAATACCCAGATTGGTTAGCAAATGTGGTGATGGTAAAGAAGAAGAACAAAAAATGGAGAATGTGTGTAGATTTCACCGATCTCAACAAGGCATGCCCAAAGGATCATTTTCCATTGCCCCGAATTGACCAACTAGTGGATGCTACCTCGGGACACGAGCTACTCAGATTCATGGATGCCTACTCTGGTTACAACCAGATCAAGATGAAACCTGAAGACAGGGAAAGTACTTCTTTTATTACCCCTAGGGGAACTTATTGTTATAATGTTATGCCTTTTGGTTTGAAAAATGCAGGTGCGACATACCAGCGGCTGATGAACAAGGTCTTTGCCGAACAAATCAGTTGCAACATGGAAGTCTATGTCGATGACATGCTGACAAAAATCAAGAAAGCTGCCGATCATCTAGTTGTCTTAGGTCAGACCTTTGATCAACTGGATAAATATCAAATGAAGCTGAACCCGACGAAGTTCATATTTGGAGTACGAGAAGGAATGTTCCTCGGGTATATCGTCAATCAGCGGGGCATTGAAGCAAATCCAGAAAAGATCAAAGCTCTTTTAGGGCTGCGATCTCCAACGACGAATAAAGAAGTTCAAATTCTTACAGGACGAGTTGCAGCGCTCAACAGATTTGTATCCCGAGCAACTGATAGATGTCTCCCATTCTTCAAAACACTCCGAAAAACTTTCGAGTGGAATGATGAATGCGAGAAGGACTTTCAAGACTTGAAGAAGTATTTGGGAGCACCTCCACTGTTGTCTAGGCCAGTAATGGGAGAAAGATTATACTTGTACCTGGCGGTATCAGAGAATTCAGTTAGCTTGGCATTGATTAGAATGGAGAACGGAGTGCAAAAGCCAATTTATTACACAAGTAAGGCCTTCCGAGGTGCAGAGATCAGGTATCCAAAGCTAGAAAAATTAGCACTGGAATTAATTGAGGCAAGTAGGAGAATGAGGCCATATTTCCAGGCCCATACCATAGTCGTATACACCGACATGCCATTAAGACAAGCCCTTCATAAGCCAGAAAAATCAGGGAGATTGATGTACTGGGCAATAAAGCTCAGTGAATATGATATAATTTATGAACCCAGGTCATCGCTTAAAGGGCAAGCAATAGCAGATTTCATAGCAGAATTCACCTATCCTGATACCCCCGAGGAGCAAAAGCAGCTCGACGATCAACCTGTGGATGTTACAGGATCAACAAACACTGGCTCAGACCAACTTAGTTTGGTAAAAGGGCAAGTGGATGTTACAGGAACAACAGACGCTGGCTCAGACCAACTTAAATTGGTAAAAGGGCAAGTGGATGTGACAAGACCATCAAATTCGAGCTCAGACCAACTTAGGTTGGTAAAAGGGAAAGAAAAGATGGTCGACAAAGAACAAGAAAACTCAGGGGATAATGAAAATAAGCAACAAATATTTCACCGAGGAACTCTGTCAGATCAAAAATTAGAAGACGAGTTGCCTATATGGAAGTTGTATGTAGATGGCTCATCTTGCACTAAAGGCTGTGGAGCAGGGATCATTTTGAGCAGTCCAGACGAAGTCGACATGGGATATGCACAACGATTTCAATTAAAAGCCTCCAATAATGAGGCTGAGTATGAGGCCATGATAGCGGGTCTTAATTTGGCAAAAACTATGGAAGCGAAATAGGTAATGGTCTTCAGTGATTCTCAATTAATTATGAATCACATGTTGGGAACATATGCCGCTAAAGGAGAATTAATGGTCAAGTACCATGCGAAGATGATGGAGTTGGTATCAGAATTTGTTGCCATTCAGTTGATCAGAATACCAAGAATGGAGAATGCAAAAGCAGACGCTTTGGCCCGACTAGCATCAGCTACTCGTACCGAGCTGCGAATAACGATACCAATTGAAGTGTTAAAAAGTCGGAGCAGTGATGAAGACCTGGCGATGAATTTTATCACCCTTGACTTAGGACCATCTTGGATGGATCCCATCAGGGCATATATTAAGGAGGGAGAATTACCGATGGATAAGCTCGCTGCCAAGAAATTGAAGTTCAAAGCTGCTCGGTATGTACTAACTAATGGTGTTTTGTACAGACGAGGAATCATGGCAGGATTGCAAAGATGTGTACATCCCTCCGAGGTGAAATAATTGATTGAAGAGATCCATGAAGGGTCCTGTTGAGCTCATGTAGCAGGTCGTACTCTTTTACAAAGGGTAATGACACAGGGGTACTACTGGCCAACGATGAGGGCTGATTGTATAGCCTATGCCAAGAAATGTGACAAGTGCCAGCGTTTTTCTTCCATTCGATGAACTCCACGAGCATTGTTGACACCTATTACTTCCCCTTGACCATTTGCCATGTGGGGGATAGATTTGGTAGGACCATTACCAACGACCAGGGGAAGGTTCAAATACCTCGTCGTCGCAGTGGATTATTTCACTAAGTGGGTAGAATCTGAACCTCTGGTCGACATGACTTACGAGAAGGTATATCAATTTGTCTGGAAAAACATCATTTGTAAGTATGGTCTTCCTCATGCATTCATCACCGACCATGGAACGAAATTTGATAATGAAGAATTTGCTGATTATTGCCATCAGTCCAACATTTTAAGGCTTCATTCAGCACCAGGTCATCCCCAAAGTAATGGACAGACTGAAGTGACGAACATGACATTGCTAAATGATTTGAAGAAAAGGTTAAGTGAGGCTTAAGCAAATTGGATTAACGAGCTACAATCAGTATTGTGGGCTTATCGTACTACTCCCCGAGCAGCAACTGGAGAATCACCATATATGCTGGCATTTTGAAGTGAGGCTGTAATACCTGCCGAGTTAGGTCTCCCAACACACAGAGTGCTGAATTTCAATTCCCCAATCAGCGAATTAATGAGAAGATTGGATTTGGACATGCTCGAGGAGGTTAGAGAAGAGGAAGCCATTAGGAATGTTGCTTACCAACAACGAACAACTCTGTTCTACAATAAGAGGGTGAAGAAATGCGACCTAAAAGAAGGAGATTACGTGCTAAAGAAGGTCATTCAGAAGCATAATAAGTTGGAGGCAAACTGGCATGGACCATATCGAGTTACATAAGTTGTCCGACCAGGAACTTACCGAATAGCAACTTTAGAAGGAGAAGAGTTTAAGAATGCATGGAATGCTGAGCACCTACGCAAGTACTATCAGTGATGTAAAATGTAAAGCAGTTCCATCAATATGAATAAAATGATGATATTTTTCCATCCTCTCTCCTTTTATTGAAAGTTTTTCGGGGAATACTAGTGCTACACACTATGCTGCTCAATAGTAAAAACAACATTCCTAAAAATGCCAATCTCGGTTGGTTAGGAAACTGTGACACTAGCTCAGACCAATTTAGTTTGGTAAAAGGGCAAGTGGACATGACAGAATCATCAAATTCGAGCTCAGACCAATTTAGTTTGGTAAAAGGGCAAGAACGACATTCCTAAAAATGCCAGCTCCGGTTGGTTAGGAAACCATACTCCTTTGGTTAAGAGGCAAAAATATCCCTAAAAATGCCAACTTGTTTTGGTTAGGGAAAGACATTCCTAAAAATGCCAGCTCCGGTTGGTTAGGAAATCATACTCCTTTGGTTAGGAGGTAAACACTAGCTCAGACCAATTTAGTTTGGTAAAAGGGCAAGTGGACATGACAGAATCATCAAATTCGAGCTCAGATCAACTTAGGTTGATAAAAGGGCAAGAAAAGATGTCGACGAGGAACAAAAAAAACACCAACTCCGGAAGAAAAATATATTTTCCAAAAAATTCCAAAGTTGGTCAGGAAAGAAAATTCACCAAGTTATATTGGTAGAGAAGTAAAAGATGCCAACCCTTGTTGGTCGGGAATATTTTACAAATATTACCAGGTTAAAAATTTTGTTACTTATGACTTTTAATTAGTCGAGAAGCAAAACATCATTATTTTGGGGTCAGCCAAATGATATACAATCAAGCTGGTCAACAATCAGTTGGTCGGCAAAATACAAATATTGTTATCTTTTTAACAGAGATACATACACAAATGAAAAATATTTTACAACTGTAAGATAATAGCAATCAACATTTGCAAACAAAATTATATGTATTTCATTGAATCCAAAAATGAAGTACAAAAATGAATACATTGGTTATGAAATGTATAAATAATTATTACATTAAGAACCCTATTCTATTGGTCTCTTTCCTTGTGCTTTTGAAACAGACTCCTCGCCAGCAGGAGGATCTTCCAAGCAAAGGGGAGAGTTAATGAAGTTAGGGTCTTGAAGCATTCTGACGTTCATTAAAGAAGGTGTATCTAGTAAATGCTCCAGACGAGATAATTCTGCCTGTGAATGAAGGTTATAATTACCAAGGTACTTTGAATGCGGCACCGAGGAATGGCCCAGACAGGGATCCAGCTCATGTCAAGCTTGAAGGCCGGAACTGGTAGATTGAGCAGTCCTAGGTCATGACATTTCCACAAATAATGACCTTGCTCCAATTTCAGTACACCCAGAGCATTTAACCATCCCTGTTTGTAACCTTTATTGTTAGCATTCTCAAAACGAGCATCCAAGTGACAGAGGGCTTCATTGTAGCATGCCATCCAGAATTCACGAGGTTGTTTATGGAATTGAAAAGTTAGTTTCTCTAATTGCTCGTGAAGGTTTCTGGCAAAAATATCCTTATGCTCCAAGGCAGACTTCTGTGTAGCAAGTTCCCCCTCCAGACTTTGGACTTTCTTGGACATTTCAGACAAGGCTTGATTCTTTGCCATTAGCTGGAATGCTTAGTTTTCCAACGCTGCTTGAGTACGAGCTTCTTCAATAGTAGGATGAAGAACTCTTGGTCGTCCCCGAGCAGGTTGAGTACCTTGTTCCTCGACAACAACTCTTCCTCGTCCTCGAGAACCTCTTCCTCATCCCCGAACAGCAGTAGAAGGGCCAGCTCTTCTCAAAACCTCCAATTCTTCTCGCAACTTGTCGTTCTCGACTTCTGAAAAGGAGAATCCTTCGTCGGTGACAGGTACCAAGGCAGTAGAAGATGAAGCAGCAGACCTCAACTGAGCTAATTCCTTTTGCAGATTATTATTCTCCTGCTCCAGTAGCTGAGCGATTTGCCTGTGCTCTTCAACCTCTGTCTTCAACATTTTCTCTCTCACTTCATAGCCAGCAAGCATCTTGTCATAGCCTTTCTCAGCACTAAGTTGTTGTTATTTCTTTTCATAACCTTCGTGCAAAAGAGCTGAGGATTATTTGTATTGCTGCTGAAGTTCATCGATAGTACCTTGCAAGTCTTCAATCATTTCGTAATAAGCCACATTATTGGCTACAGCACGATCAAGAAGACATTTTAAGTACTGATAGGCCTCAACTGCTTGTTCTGAAACATCTCGGCCAATGATGTCTACAATCTGGGATTTGTCCAAGTCAGTATGACCAGCTTTAAAATATTCATTGCATTACCTGAGCAGAGTTGTGTCATGAGCAGACAGTAATTCCATTCTGGCCATAAACTAATAAAGAGGAGAAGCAAGAGTTAATAAGAAAGCAAACAGAGCATCAACAACATAGAGGAACAAAAAAAAGGTGATTTTTATTACATCATAAAGAAGAGTACAATGTTCGGAGTACAGATGACAAAAGAAAATAAAACAAATACCGAACAACTTCACACCTTTTCCTTACCTCCCAAGACTTTCTCGGGAGGCTGGGATGAGGAGCTCGGTTGCTCGGTGGGAACAATAAGTTGGTCGGCTGGAGCTGGAGCTGGAGCTGGAAGTTGTTCAGATGGAGCAGGCAGAGATGAAAACTCCTCGTTGACTGGCTGAATAGGTTGTGGGGCAAGGATTTGATCACCCACAATCATAGAGGAATCCTCGGAGGCAGCTTCGTCCTCTTCTTCATCTTCAATATTTGGAGGGGGACCAGGAAGATGCTATTGAAACAGCTCAGAGCCCTCATTAACCTTCAACTCTTGCAAGGCAGCAACCCAACCATCTCGGAAGTACTTGAGACTCCCATACTCCACCTGGGACATCATTGCAGCTACCCCCTTATTCCAACCTTAGTCCCAGCCGGTGCTGAAGGACTTCTTCACAGCCATTTTTCTTTTTACCTTCTCCGAGGAGAGCTTCTCGGATAGAAGTTCCTCGGTAACCTTCAGTTTGCCCTCCACCTCCTCCTTCTGGCGATTTACTTCTCGCAGAAGGGTCAGTTCTTCCTCTGCTATTTTCAGCTTGTTCTCAAGCTCACCAAAGTTCTTGAGTTTCTCGTCAAGCTTTTTGTTCTCCCCCTCCTAATCCTTCACTTTATTCTCCAACCCCTTGGAGACCTCAGCAAGCTGCACCTTTTCTGCCTCAACCAAAGCCAACTTCTTCTCCTAATCATCTTTATCCTGGTCATACATTTGACGGGAATCTTTTAAACATTGGGTCAAACCCAATAAAGCATCCTCTATACCGAACGAGGAACTGGAAGCCTTAATCGCTTCATCCTTCTTCACAATTGTATTAAAACAGCTCACCAACTGGAGAAAGGAAATAACGACAAGTCAGTACAGAGATATATGTAATAAATGGAAATAAAAAAAGTTAAGAATAAGAGAAACTTACTGAAGTAATGTGGCGAGTAGCCAGGGATGTAAGCATATCCCGAGGAAGATTCTTTTCAATTCCTTGGATCTCGGGAAGGATCCAAGTCTTTACCGAGCTCATCGCAAAGCTCGGGGGAATAATGGTTGGAACACCAGCACCACTAACTGGGAGCTGGGGGATGGTTTCAGCCAAATTGGCCAAGGAGCTTTTTTTCAGCCTCCTCGGTGGCACTGCAACAGCTTCAACCAAGGAAGAACTCTTGGTCGGAGATATGGTGATTACTTCCTTGGGAGCATCACTTTTGCTTGAAGCCACTGAGGGCTTCTCGGTAGCCTTTTGAGGTGCAACAGAAGGATCAACATCTACTTTCTTTGTCCCCTTTGGGACATCAAGCTTGTTTCTTTTTCCCTCTCTAGCAGAGGCAGTCTCCTCAAAGATAGCAGGAACTCTTCTTTTACCCATCTTCTTACTCAAGGGAATGTGAGATTCTAGAGAGGAGTCCTCAGGAATTGGCACTGGTTCACTAGTGCTGATCACAGGGCGAACAGTGAAAGAGGATGTGTAACTCTTATATTGCAACAAGTATGAAGCAGACCTAATGTGCTCGTCTGCAACTTTCTGATGCAAGCCCCAGATAAGTTTCAAATGCTTTAAATTAACTTCTGATTCTTTTGGAGTTTTTCTCTTGCTGTCAATTGCAAATAAATACACATTGAAATATCAGTCACACATTTTATCAAACATAATGAAAGCATAATTTCAGAAATAATAAAATAAAAATAACCTATCCCATTGCCATAGGGAGGGCATCTGGGACCCTGGTATACTTCGTCTCCAACTAAAGGGGCATGTTGCCAGTTTTTAATAACTACCCCATGTTCAAAATAATCCCTATTGGCATCAGGGAGGTTGACTACTAAAGCCCTATTCAAAAATCTGGTTTTTAAATAAAAAATATTATCTAGAATAGCCCATCTGTAACAATACATAATCTCAGGAATTCCTATACGAGTTCTATGAGTTTGATTTAACCTATACACCCCATTATCTATTCTCCATGTGTTGGGGGCTATTTTTGCAGGAACAACATCGAAATACTGACAGAATTCTAAGCAAAAGGGGTTTGGTGGAAAAGAAAATCCACACTCACAATAAAGAGGCTGGGGATTCAATGTCCCTCAGCCAAGCGAAAATAATCTAAAGGCTCAGAAAGATCCTCCAGAGTTACCCAAGAAGGGATAAAAAAATTAGAACGGAATTTCTCAAGAGATTCAATAACATAAACCATGGTGAATAAAAGAAATGAAGAAGAAGGAAGAAGATCTTACAGAAAAAAGGGGGATCTATTGACAACGAACGGAGGAAAGGATGAACGCACAAGAGAGAGAGAGATAATGGAAAACTCGAAAGCAGAAATTGGAAAAGGTAGAAGACGATGGGATTGTCTATGAAGCTTAAATACTTTGCCTCGGGAAACGGTGAAAGAAATGATTACAAAAAGAAACTATTACGCTACCGGCGGCTAAAAGGACAAAAAGTGTGCGAAGATCGAAGCGTTTATAAAAATTCAAAAAGGCGGATTCTGCGAATTTGGAAGGAAAAATAAATACGGAGAAAATGCTCCTAAAAACCAGGAGGGTCATTTAATATTGCCATATATCGAGAAAGAATGATCCATACTCCTCAAATTTTGAACTATGAAACATTGGGGGCTTCTGTTGATACCAAAATTAATATGCTGATATGGACGAATCACAAGAAGACACGTGTCAGTCTACGTGGCACATTAGCAATGAGGAAGTTTATTTCCCCGACCAAGTCATACATTCCGAGCAACAAGTGTACCCTGAGGAACTTCATTGCTCCGAGGAACTCCACTTCTCCGAGAAACTTCTGAACGTCGGTCAACTAAGGCGGTTCGAGCTGCGTTTCGACCAGAACATTAATTGCCAGATAATCAACAGTTTAACTATTCATTGAATGCTCATCATACAAATGTATACGCTTAAGGGGCATTAATTGTTTACCCTTTCACATGTACAACCTAAGGGCTATAAATACATTGTATCATCCTCATTCAAGGGGACCGGAATTTCTTGATAGAATCACATATCGAGAATTCTAAAACATTTGGCAATAACAGAAACAGTGGACGTAGGCCATTCTTATAAGGCTGAACCACTTTAAAATTCTTTGTCTTATTTAAATTTATCTGTGATTAAATAATTAGAAGCAATCTAATTTTTTACATCAACATACGGTAAGGAAGTAAAACCTAACAAATCAACATGCCGCGGCGATAGTCGTCTTTTAGGGCTCTAAAACCCCCATACTTGGCATATTTAGCCAATCTTGTTGATCATTTCTATTCACTTTAATCTTCATATACTGCCACGGGTTCTTAGGCTTTTTAAAATCGTAACGGCTATGGAGCCTAACTGTAGACTCTGCTTTTCAGGTACTGCTGCAGCCATATAAACTTTGACCCAGACGAATTTCTGAGAGGCTTTTGGGCAACACATTTCGGAGCCTCTCCCCCTGAGCTTCCTTTCGTGCCTCCTCTGAAGTCAATAGGGCCTTGTCAACTAAAGGTTTTCCCTAACTGCGTAGTACTAGACTCAGACTCCATGGATTCTGCCTGTAGGAAGGATTTTGAGGCCAAGCCAATGGAAGAGGAAGCTAATTCTAATAACCAACCATTGGACGTAGAAAATGGTGTCGCGACAAGGGGTGTCACTGATATTAGGGACGAACCGATTGGCCCATCTGGGAGGGCTGAGAGGCCCCTTGCTGTGCTTGAAATTTACAGCATTATGACCCAAGAATGGGTTGACCAGGTAGCTGAGGCCTTCGAGTTTCCAGAGAACTTAGTGTGCTCAGCACCTCCCATGAACCAAAGGCCATGCATGACACTTTTTGACAATTGGGTCTATTTTCCACTGCATGCCTTCATTTACGGGCCGCGGCTGCCAGTTCCTGTTCCTATCTGAAGAATTTTATAAAACGATGAAATTAGCACCAGCTCAGTTAGATCCCAATGGCTGGAGGGATATTCTTGCCGCAGTCGTGCTTTGGGAGAATTAATTCAGGAAAGATATTACTACCGCGAAGTTTTTCCACTTCTACCGCCCAGAGGAAAATTCTGTAAAGTTTGTTGGCTATTACTACTTCTCCGTCCCCGGTAGGGACGAGACCCTTTACTCTGGGAGGTCGACTAGTGTAAATAGCTGGAAGGGGAAGTATTTTTACATCTCTGGAGAAGGGTGGGAGATTCACCCTCAGGAGAACGAGAGGGAGAAGTCGTTTAGAATGCCGCGGCAGTGGGGGTATCCCTCCAAGCTAGGTATTTGGATTATAGCCGCGTCCCCTCTTTATAATTGCTAATTATTCTTTCTGTACTAACCCTTGAAATATTTTCTACAGTTCTAGATAACTTGTAATTGAGCAAGCGATAAGAGAAAAAAGTTGTTGAGGCCGCGACCGTTCCTGCTGAGCATAAGTAATTCAGCACACTTGTTACTTCTGCCTCTGTATTTGAAGCATGCTACTTCCCCAGTAAATACATACCCAAAGAAATGGCCGCGGAAGGTGATAACTTGATTAACGATCTTATTTCGCCGCAACTTTTATTTAAAACTTCAAATATTTACTATTGCTATTCCTCTTTTAGGTGAGGAAGTTGATAGAGAAGTCTTGACTGCCCAACTCGCAAAAATGAATGGGGATGCAAATGTCCTCAATAACGCTACAAGGCATAGAAAACTGAAGAGGCCCAAGACCAAGGCTCCAGCCGCGGTCCCTTCAGCGACCCAAATCCTCCTACCGTGACCCAAAATCAGGTCGTGGATAAAACTAACCCTACTGCACCCCAGCCCCAAGTTGAGTTCGACGATGATATTGGAGACAATTTGGTCGCGATAAGTTTGATGTCAACGTCTGACGCCGCCATTTGTTCACCTTCTCCGCCGCTGCCACCTGTTGTTGCGGTTAATACCAACTTGGTGCCTCCTCAGTGCCGCGCCGGAGTTGGTCCTGACGGTTGGCCGCGGACATAGATAAGATAGCCTGACCCTGAATCCTCATGGGACACTACTGCGAGAGCTGCCCGCAAGATGAAGAGGGTCCTAGATGCCGTGGACCTTGACAGGCTGGTGGACAAAGATCATGACGACCTAGAGGATTACGGCCTCTATAGTCTTTTGAGGGTAAGTGCAAGTACCTTTTCAGTTTTAATTTTACATTCTATACCTTGCTCCTAACTTTCTCTTTTCAAGCTGCGGACATCATGGTAGCTCAAAAAAGGAAATACGAGGCCCTCTACAAGCTAAAAGAGGCTGCGGAGAGGGTACACACCGCTGACATGGAGAATGCACAGAATTCTTCCTTCGAAGCTGGAAAGCAGTTTGCTTCTACGGCTCTTTAGGTAGCTTAGATGAACTTAGAAGCTGCTATCAAAGCCAAAGAAGAGTCGGAGGAAAATTTCAAACAGGCCGCGGACTCTCTAAAGATCTCTCAGGCCCAAGTAGCAAAATTTGCCTGAGTTGCTGAGTCCTCTAATAATAAGCTCAGACTCCTTCAAAAGAGGTGTGAGGAGTTGGAGGCCAAGGTTGCTCGTGATGCCGAAGCCCATGCCACGGTAATGAAGAAAATGGAGGTGGATTACGGCGAAGCCCTTCAACTGGCCATCGACAGCACTGTGGAGTCGTTAAAGGGCTCCAGAGATTTTTTCCTTATAAACAATAGGGCCTATCTGTGAGGTTACCAATAACTCAGTCATAAAATCATAAAGAACTTCCCTGAGGCTAAAGAGAGCGTTCTTGCCTGGGGACTTGGTAAAAACGGCAATGCACCCCCCCCCCCCCCCAAAAAAAAAAAAAAAAAATTTGAAATCTTCTTTTTACTTCAATAAAGATAATTTCCTGTTAAGTATATGCGGAAGCGTTGATGGTTCCATTAAACAAAAAAATTTAATTTCTTTTCAAATTAAAATTAAACCAAGTGAAATAAGATTAAATCCAAACAAATTCTAATTTCACTTAAACCAACTTAATCCAAGTCCTAGAAATTTGCCTATGTCATATTTTCAATATTACCAAGTTAGGCCAAACCAATTTTATCAAATTAAGTGATGACTTGAATTAAATTAACATTTACCCAATTAATTATGTAACACCAAATTAAACAGAAGTAGTGATATAAGCCCAATTGTATCTTTTTACCTAAGCATGCCTTCTAGGTGATTTTGCAAAAGATAAAATAAACAATTAATCACTCTGCCGTGATGTACGAGGAAAAACCCACAATGGGAAAAAACCTCGGACGACCCTAGCCTTAAGTCCACTAATTATGGTTTTACAATTACAAGACATATGACTTACTTCCTCGACTCGACCCCTTTCAAGCCTTGACGCGTCTTCTTGTAAACACCTCCGCCTAGTCGATAACCCCGGAGCTCCATCGAAATCTTGTAATCCACCAATGAGACGATAGGTACACCGTCAACCACACATGGTGCCTTTCACCATGTGAGAATGCCGCAACAAAATAAACTTCTTCTTTGTGGGCTGTAGAAGCAAACCCAAACTTCTCTTCAATGTGGTAGAGAAAAATCGGTGCCGAAACTCCAAGTAATGTATATATATAAAGGAACTTGGATAAATAAACTTTGGGTGTAAACAAAAGTGTTTTCAAGATTTTTCTTTGAAAAATGAACACTCAAACTTGAACTTTTTCTTTTTAGAATTTTGCTCTCAAATTCTCTCTTGGAGATGGAAAGATGTGAAAAGGTTAATTAGAAAAAGTTGGTTCCTGCACTTAATTAATCAGGTAAAAAGTTAGTGGGAAAAGAAGTGGGAAAAACTACTCAAAACTGCCAAATTAACTGTTCCTGCCAAAACTCGTTCGAACGAGATTTTTGTTTGAACGGAGTCTCGTTTGAACGAGCCGTTTAATGAAGTTTCAGGGTGAACTCGTTAGAAATCTCATTCGAACATCATTCTCATTTGAACGATACTTCGAACAACATTCCAGTGGCTAATGTGGGAACTCGTTGGCAAACTCGTTCGAATGACAGACTCGTTCAAACGACAATTTTGAACGAACTTTCAGAAAGTATAAAAATTTAATTTTAGCCCAGAAACTTTAAATACTTTATTTTAAAGTTTTAATAAAATCTTTCTGAAAATAAACAACAGTTTTAAAAAAAAATACACCTAATACAAATTGTGCCAAGCTCCTATATATATATTAAAATGCATGCATACCTTAGGAGCAATGGAACCAAGTTGATGACGTAGAAACGAGGCACATTAAACTCGGCATTTTGATGAAGCTTTAAACTTGGCCACCATGTCTTCAACTTTAGAGTGTCATAGTCTTGAAGGATGGTCAATAACTCTATCCTATGACTCAAACGTTTTTGTCCGGAATTGAGCCAAAACTACAAAGGACTCAATTTGAAATTTGTGTCCTTACAAATCTCCCCCTTTGGTTATTCCGGGACAAAAACTAACAAAAATCCTAAAGGGCCGTCAAGCTTTACTAAACTGACAAAAATTTCCTACCCAAAATAAAAATACAATGCTTGACTCAAACAACCCAAGGATCAAAATCTTTGCCGGTGAAAGTTGCCACTTAGAATATAATTCCTGCACACTTAAGCAAACACATTAAATGCATAGGGAATATTAAAATATTAAATGCAATTAAATAATTACTCCCCCTAAATTAATTCTCCCCTTTATCAACTATGATCAACCCAAGAAGATAGAACTCTCCCCCTAAGTAAAATCTCCCAAACTAAGATAAGATGACAATAGGATTAGATACCATTTCTCCCCCTATCATTCTCCCCCTTTTTGTTTAGGAATAGACAAAGGCTAAAGAACTAAAGCATTAACTTGTCTTCCCCAATTAAAGCAAATACACCCCTTAAAATGGGATAACAAGCTAAACATGCATTAGTGCATAAAGTGATGAGACCATTACAGCACATAGGCAACAAAATCATAACTAATCCATACAAATGAATACCAACTATGATGTGAAAACAAATGATACCAAATTGACAAATAAGATTCTAAGCATGTGATATCAAACAAACTACGCAACAAACAAGGTACCAATTATGAATTGAAGCATAAATGGACTAACTAAACATGGCAAAGACTTAAATACAATATCAAATATATGTATACATAATATATAAAAAATAGACACGAGTACACATATATAGATATAAACACCAAAATGACATAAAACTAAGTAACATAAGATTTTCCACACTCTTATAGCATAAATGTGTCATACGGAAACGGAAGTGTTGGGGTGTGAACAAGATACCAATGAATTAAAACCCAATCACTTAAACGTGTTCACGTAGTTCGCATTTGATTGCAAAACTTTATCAACTAGAATTTAGCCTTTTATGTGACAGGATAAAGTGAACTAATGAACAAACAAACACAATGCATACAAGCCTAGCATGATGATGATTCTACAAACCAATAGAGTCATGACATTGAAAGAGCAACTAGGATAAATGGACAATATGTAAACTGTTGATATATCATCCAAACTCCCTCAATAAGCAGATATATTATTCTTTTGAATGAATATATCAATTAAACATAGGCCTTGACAAATATTTTTTTTTTTAATGCCTGATAAGCACCCTAAACTATACAATTTATACCCCAAATAAACGTACTTTAGTTGTTAATTCTCGGCAATATGGGTCTTATGTGCTTAAATGTTTATCTTTTAGGTCAAATGTCCGTTTGCGGTGTCAAAAGCTATATATAAAGGCAAATGCGCATTTTATGGAGCTAATTACCAACCCCGTAACCTTACCCTACCCTAAACCTAGCCTAAACCTACCCCGAATCCCGTGTGTGTCTAATTTGTCCCTTTTTTTTATATATTTTAGATTTTTAGTTTGAGTCATTTCTATTTTTAGGATTTATTTTTGATTTATTTAGGATTTCTAGTTTTTATTTTCTATTTGTATATTTTATTTTTATAATTTTACTTTATTTTGATTTTTATTAGTTTAGTTTTATTTTATTAGGATTAGTTTCAGGAGTTTATTTTTAGTTTATTAGATTTGATATTTTAGGACTTTTGTTTTCATATTTTATTAGATTTTTCAGTTTTTATTTCTTTACATTTATTTTAGTTTTTATATAGCTTAGGATTTTATTTATATTTTTTTTAGTTTTAATATTTTTATTTTTATTATTTTTAGCTTGTTTTATTTTTTAGTTAGATTTTATTTTTTTATTTTAGTTGAGTCTTTTTATTATTTTAGTTGGATACAAATTAAATACACACACATAAACTCACTCACACCCAACACTTATCCTACACCTAACATACACACAATCCAAATCCCACAACCCAAACTCTTCCTCACCCTCACCCACACCCACACCCACACCCACATTACCATACACCCACCTACACATTATCACCCCCAAGTCATCTTCTCCACCCAACCATTTTCTCTCTCCTACTCCATTAAAACACACAACACTCCTAAACCTCTACCCATTTCTACCACCATAACAACCCCTTTCCATGCCCGGAATACTCTCAACATAGCCCCGACCTAGGACCTCCAACCTGGTGGATCTGACTCGGAATCACTTCCAATTCTGGCGACCCCTTATCCGGCCTACCCGGTGCCCCGCTCCACCTACCCGTGCCCGACGGAGCTCCGGCGCGACTCCTACCATTGTCGCCCAAAACCCCTCACCCCTGATGCAGGCGAAATCGCAGCCTCCTGCCTCTCCGACGGCGAAGCCGAACCAACCTGATGGAACCTCTTACCTGCCACATTCAGGCCCAATCCAGTGAAGCCTAACCCGCCAGCCCGAGTCCAGCGAGTCCAACCACCTGAGAATCGAAACCCGCGGCTGGAAAAACTTTAACCCGGCACCAGACCTAGCTCTCGTCAACCCATCGTTCGACTGCCTAACCCCACCTCCTTATACCGCCGGCGACTTCTGAACTCCCCTGAACCGCGACCTCCGGCGTCGAAACCTTAAACCCCTACCCCGTCCCCTAAATCGTGACTCGCGATCCACTTCCAAAACCCATGACCCAAATCCCCTTACCTGCTACCTTCAATATTCAACCCAAAACCCAAAGACCCATTTAATCCATTTCCCACAAATGCCAAAAATCGTGTTCTCAACCTTTTGCCAATTTTCAAGACCAAGTCAAGCAATTAACCCACTAAAACCATTTTACCCAAATACCCCCAACTACCTACTTAACCCAACTTCCCATTATACCCTCTAAACCAAATCTGATTGTATCACCCCATTTAACCCACATGACCTCACACTCCTCTCACCATTTCCATGCACACTCAAGTCTATTCCCAAAAATACCCCCATGCTCCATGTGCCTACTATAAATGAAGATGAAGACCCCATATGAAAGAAGATCTTTTAGAGAGGAATTTGTAGAGAGTATTGTAGAGAGAGAAACACTTTTTTTTTTAATTTATTTTTTTTAGATTATAATT
Organism: Sambucus nigra; assembly: GCA_949130495.1. Taxonomy (NCBI): domain Eukaryota; kingdom Viridiplantae; phylum Streptophyta; class Magnoliopsida; order Dipsacales; family Adoxaceae; genus Sambucus; species Sambucus nigra. The sequence goes on along the minus strand of OX422214.1, from coordinate 316,079,461 downwards.
TTTTTTATTTTTTTTAAATAGTGAGGGAAAAATAAATTGTTGTGAGAATTAATTTGAGTAAAATATTTGATGTAATTTTTTTTGGATCATTCAAATTGAGGGATGTTGATTTCAACTCATGGATTGAAGTTCAATTAAGCATTAAGAGATTGGGGTTTGATTGTTCTCTTCTCTTCTCATTTATTTTATGCCTTTGATTATTAATTTGTCAAATCTTATACCATCTTAGGATAAATCCCCTTTCAAGGGGTGGGGGGAAACCCCTATTTAATGTTATTTTAGTTTAATTAGTTTGATTACTTGAGAATTCCCTTTGAATATTAATTTTGATCCCTCACCCTTAAATTTACGCCTTGAGAGAGGGTAAATGATTTTCGAGAGAAAATCGAAATTCTAATTATAATACCCATTTTAGATTCGAACTAGAGATAGGGGTTTCTTAAGTGGGGTATTATAACTTGAATTTAAACTCTAAATTTATTTTCTAAGATTTACATAAATTTTAATTGATCGATCCTAGCGGGTGGTTAATTAAAAGGAGTTTAGATCTATTTTTCTAGAGTTGTGGGGTATTAAACTTAATTTTCTAAAAGGTTACTATTAAGATTACATTTGCAACGAGAGTTGATTTGTAATTTTGATATTAATTTGGGAGAATTAAATTAATTAATTAGAATAGCTAAAATTTGTAGTATAATCCCATTCCTTGATTGTTCTGACAATTATTTACCTCACTTTATCTCTTATTTTAGCTTTAGACTTTATTTTCCATTTTAGTCATTTTCTAGTTAGTTGTTATCATATGACATTTAGTTTAGTTTAGTTTAAATCATCCCCTCACCCAATTGTTTTAATATTTGAGAAAGCTTAAAAAAAGTAGAAAAGTGAAAACGAACAAAAATAAAATAAAAAGTGAACTACATTTGAGTTTGTCTCTAGTTTACCCCCTTGGAAGTGGATTGATACCCTTAATTACCGCTACACTTGAGTTGTTATATATTTGTAGGTATTTGAGGTTTTGACTAACTTGGCTTTCAACAACGACATACAAAAAGCAAAGTTATCAAATGGCGCCGTTGTCGGGGAGTTCACTCTATCAAATGGCGACGTTGCCATTCTTGGGATCGTGAAGCACTTGGAGCGGATTTCAATTTGTAGTTCATTTATTTTTTGCACTTTATTATTTTTTGTACCATTTTTATATTTTTAGAAGGCTTGTATTAGGTTTATTTTATTCTTGGCTTGTATTGCGGTGCTTAGAGACACCATTTATTTTTCATTTAAATTTGTAATAAATTGAAGACAAACGTGATAGGGAAACCGGACAAGGTAGAGAGAGGGAGTCCAAAGGTTAGAATTTAGAAGCCTCTCTACTTTGGGTCGATAGGACTCCCGGGAACGACTGAGATAGGCATGATCTCCCCCCGATCGACTCAAATTTTTCAGCACCCCACGGCCTAAAAATCGTGGGAGGTATATTTCTCAAACCCTCGCGCCTCTCCTGTTAGCGAGCCAATTCTTTTGTGTGCTTTGTGTGCTCTTACTTGATTTTATTCTCGTATTTATTTTTGAATGGTGTGATAAATTAATTGACTAAGACCTACACCCGGTCACTCACGAGAAATGATTTCATCACCCGACTCACTCGCTTACCAATTGTGTGCTACCCTAGCCCCCACTAAATTTAAAATCAATCAACTAGGTAGCCTAATAGGAGAAATTTTTTCAAAGGTGATCACTAAGATATTTTCGTGATTTTTTTATCGCCCGCGGCCTTAGTTAAAATTTGACTACCCTCTCACTAATTTTGAAGATAAAAATTGGCTATGTGCTAGTTAGGATTTCTCCTTGACTTGTGTGTGTGTGTCCAATTCAATTTTTTGGTAGTCGATTTTAGTTAGTTCGTCTCAAATTTCTGATTCCATATTTTTTCCCCACTCTTTCCTTCCAAAAAAATAAAAAAATATTTTCTTTCATTTTTATAAAAAAAATCAAAAATATTTTCTTTCTTTCATTTTTAGAAAAATTCAAAAATATTTTCTTTCCTTTTGAAAAAAATTAAAAATTCTAAAAAAATATTTTTCCCCTCATGGCCGAAGAACGTCCTTTACGGGACTACTTTGGTCATTTTCCATTGTCACGCGACATGTGTGAGAGTGATCCCGTGACGTCTCTTTATGATATTTTTAGTGGTTTCTCCTCTCTCATGAGTGCCCTTGATACTTTTGACCCGCCCATGAACTCACCTCCTATTCCATCACCCTCGGTGTCAAGTGTTGACGTGTCTCTTCCTTTGTTGTGCACCCACTGTTATTATGCCGATCACATGTACCATGAGTGCCCTTACATTCCATATCCATATGAACCCACCCTGGAGCATGTGTATCCATTTGACACTGTTTCGGAACCCACCTCGGCCTACTACCCCGCTATACCTTATCCCGAGTTGTGTGAGTCCCCGAGTTAGTCGTGGAGGCCTGATCACCCTTCCACGCAATACGAATCCCAACCCGATGTTATGGATCCTCACACGTTCCAACAGTTGTCGTGGCAACCTTGTGCACCCATTCACGATCAGTTTCCTAACTACGCACCCCATGAGGATCAACCATTTGTCCATCACGAAAGCGATCCTTTCGTGTATGATGAACTTGGACCCACCCCACACACTTTATTTGAGTATTATCCATACACTCATGCTAGTAGCGAGTTGTGTTCACCTCGACCACCACCACCACCATCATCCACATCCGCTCTCGAAAGCCTCTTGCAAAAGTTCATACTCGAGCAAGAGCAGTCCACTCAAATTAAAACTCAAGTTCTCCAAAGGCTTGAACAAAGGTTAACTGAATTGGAGTGTGCGAGAGAGTCGGATATTCCCATGGTTCCACCCATTGTTGCACCCGAGTGTGAAGATTTTGAGTGTGACTAACCCTATCCTCTCTAGAATCTTGATGTTGATACCATCCCATGGTCCGGGTCCCAAGTCGACAAATTTGTTGACTTACCTTTCGATAGTGAGCCTAATCCAATCCCACCATGTCCACATGAACCCCACTTTAAGGTTCCCACTCACTTTCCCGTCATATCCAAAAATATGCCCGAGCTTTTATCTTATGCCCCAATTGCCTATGTCTCTGACATGACCATATCTTTTAGGTCCGCTCTGGTTACTGGTGCTCACCATTTTACCGAGATAGCGTCAGAGATGGTTCCCACCCCTCTTGATATGGATCCTACCCCATCATATTTGGCTCCCCTTGAGCCGAATATTGATGTTGATTCATCTATCTCGTATCTTAATGCCTCGTTAGACCCTTTAATAACCTCGGATGGCAACATAATGGTGGATAGGTTGATCACTCACTCATTTATTTCCACACTTCCTCCTGCGAGTTCACTTGAGGATCACTCCGTGCATCATGAGGAGTGTGTGTCTCCCACTCTTGAGTTGGATCATCTTCCTCCACTGTTTATCCCACCCGATACACCATTTATCCCACCCGACCCACCCATTGTTCCTTCCACCCCACCACCTGGTTTGGATCTTGATTTTACACATTTCATGTTTCCATCTAAATTTTTGGATCCTAACCTAAACCATCCTCCACCATCTATGAGAGTATATGTGGTGATACTCTCCACTTCCGTGACATCGAGCTTGTTACCCTATGCACACCACTTCCTTGTTGTGTTGATTTTTCTTCTCAACAGTTCCCTGGTGTGTCACGGCGTGACCATTATCATCGCCCATTCATAGAACGATCGTGTGATTTCTATGAGGCTCACCCCATTCCACTTTCTACACCATATTTCCTTCCTCACCAACTAGAACACCATGCTTATAGGGCCCTATTTTCCCTCACCTTTAAGCTCAACAAGGCCCATGATCGATGCTTCATCACCCATGCCTTTCTCACTTTCACCCTAATACCCCCCCATGGTCCACCGATGCTTTGCATTGTGTGATTCACTTTTCCATACAAGTGCACTGACTCCTTTAGCCTTTATCCAACAAGACTGACACTTCAATCTTGTTTGGGGGTGATTCTCATCACCCAATTTTTTTTCCACCCCGCACTTTCATAGATCCTATCTTTAGGGTAAGAATGGCTCGGTCTGGCTGAAGACATTAAACTTAGCGCTACCGGGAGGTAGCCCGCGTTTCTGGTATGAGTCTGATCCTGTTTGGGGGTGGTATTTCACATCACCCAAAGCTTTACATGCTTTATAGACTTGTACACATTTTTTCTCTTATCACTTATTCAGGTTTATTCTTGGCTACATCTGTCCACTTCATTAGCGGTTCATTCTGGTAATCTCTTTCCTCCCTTATGCTCTTAATTTTAAAAATTATTTTACCTAACATTGAGGACGATGTTCCTTTTTGTTTGGGGGTGGGGAATTTTATCAAAATCGTACCTCTTTTGAAATTTTTTGATTTTTTATACCTGATTTTTAAAATTTCGTGCAGTTTCTTTCATCTCAATCACTGATGTGAAATTCAATCATCCATCTTTTCAACGTCTAGGAATCAAGCTAGAGAATATTTTTTCTAAATAGCTTATGTAATACGTAACAAGGCATGTTGCACCATGAATTTCTAGACTCAACAAAATTTGAGCACTTATCACGTCACTACGGTTTAAAGTTGAGGAGTACTACAATTCTAAAGAGAACCTTAAGGATCACTAGTGGAGACTTTAACTTGTGAGATTTGTGCCTTTCACCCTTTCAGAGTGTTTTACGCAATCTCCGAGTCACAAGTTGATTCAACTTCTTTTGGGTCCGCACTTAAATTGTTGTATGATCTCATTATTCTTCATTTTTGGCTTGATCACTGAGAATGACATTTTTTTCGAGTTGTAAGAAACGCGTGTCTTGAAATTTGTCTCGAATACTAGATTTTCATCCATACACTTACCACTTTTCCATATCACATTTCCATTCACTCACCGATTACATTTCCATGTTCTTCCAAATTCCCATATATTCCCCTCATAATACATTCCCCACTCCATTCAAATATCACCCATCATCATTTTTGAGATAAAAGAGTGTTGATTCAAAATGTTAAATGTCTTCATTGTTGGTTTGAAAAGTGAGAGAAAAAGAAAAAAAATATATATATAGAGAAAAATAGAAGACAAAATAGAAAAAAAATAGAGAAAAAAGAAAAGTAAAGAAAAAGAGAGTGTAGTTAGTTATTTTGAAATAAATACATTGGTTCTTCATGTACTGAACACTCTTCTCACATATCCATCCATCTTTATGCATCACAGATCCATCACTCATCCTTCATATCACTATCACTATCACCATCCCATTTTATCCTTCATATCATATCCTTTCCATTTCATTTCACCCTCACCCATATACATACATGTTCCCCTAGGTGTTTGGGCAAATGAAAGTCGACGTGGTGAATAACTCGACGTTCTCACTATAGTGATTAGCATTTCTTTCATGAGATCATTTTTCTTTCTAATTGTTCGTTCTTTCTTATGTGTGTGTGAGACATTTGAACTTGCTTACATTTACGCACCTCCTCACACACAAGAGCGATACACTAACCCTAATCTCGAGAGTTCGTTTGAGATAGATATATCCATGAGATTTGAAGTTGAAGCGTTGATTCCGAAGAGGCAATCTAGGAATTACTCTTGTGATATTCGATCCGTTTTGACTAATTCACACCACACACGTGGAGTTCTAGAGAGAATGTGCCTTGAGTATTTACTTCGCTAAATCTTTTTATACATTCTAGCTTGTATTTCAGAAATCATTTATTTCGTGATGGATTGTGCGGCTATTCTATGTCTAATAAGAGATTGACTGCTTTTCAATAAATTTTTGCAAATAAGAATTTTGTGGGTATATTCTCTGCAAACCCTCACGAGACACAACTCATCATGTAGGGAAACCTATAGGTTTAAAGGCTTGTTGAACAAGCTAAGTGCAATCTCAAATGCCCGCGAAAGTGGTACACTTTTGGTTTCTTATCTTTCTCTTTCTCTCTATCTTTTTGCTCGAGGACTAGCAACGCTCTGTTTGGGGGTGGTGTGATAAGCACCCAAAACTATACAATTTATACCCCAAATAAACTTACTTTAATTGATAATTCTCGGCAATATGGGTCTTATGCGCTTAAATATTTATTTTGTAGGTCAAATGTCCGTTTGCAGTGTCAAAAACTATATATCAAGGCAAATGCGCGTTTTATAGAGCTAATTACCAACCCCGTAACCTTACCCTACCCTAAACCTACCCCAAACCCCGTGTGTGTCTAATTTGTCCCTTTTTAATATTTTTTAGATTTTTAGTTTGAGTCATTTCTATTTTTAGGATTTATTTAGGATTTCTAGTTTTTATTTTCTATTAGTATATTTTATTTTTATAATTTATTTTATTTTAATTTTTATTAGCTTTAAGTTTAGTCTTATTTTATTAGGATTAGTTTCAGGAGTTCATTTTTAGTTTATTAGATTTTATATTTTAGGACTTTTGTTTTCATATTTTATTAGATTTTTCAGTTTTTATTTCTTTTCTTTTATTTTAGTTTTTATATAGTTTAGGATTTTTTTTTTTTTTTGTTTTAATATTTTTATTTTTAATATTTTTAGTTTGTTTTATTTTTTAGTTAGATTTTATTTTTTATTTTAGTTGAGTCTTTTTATTATTTTAGTTGGGTACAAATTAAACACACACACACACACATAAACAGCCACCACTTATCCTACACCTAACATACACACAATCCAAATCCCACAACCCAAACTCTTCCTCACCCTAACCCACACCCACACCCACATTCCCATACACCCACCTACACATTATCACCCCCAAGTCATCTTCTCCACCCAACCATTTTCTCTCTCCTACTCCATTAAAACACACAACACTCCTAAACCTCTACACATTTCTACCACCATAACAAAACCTTTCCATGCCCGGAATACTCCCAACATAGCCCCAACCTAGGACCTCTTACCTGGTGGCTCTGACCCGGAATTGCTGCCAACTTCGGCGACCCCTTACCCGGCCGGCCCGGCGGTGGTGCTCCACCTACCCGTGCCCGACACAGCTTCGACACGACTCCCACCATCGTCACTCAGAACCCCTCACCCCTGCTGCCGACGAAACCGAAGCCTCCTGCCTACATATCCGGCGGTGAAGCCAAACCAACCCGATGGAACCTCTTACCTGCCACCTTCAGGCCCAATTCGGCGAAGCCTAACCTGCCAACCCGAGTCCAGCGAGTCCAACCACCTGAGAACCGAAACCCGCGGCTAGAAAAACTTTAACCCAATGCCAGACCTAGCTACGATCTACCCATAATCCGGCTGCCTAACCCCACCTCCTTATACCGCCGACGACTTCTGAACTCCCCTGAACCATGACCTCCGGCGCCGAAACCACAAACTCCCTTACCCTGTCCCCTAAACCGTGACCCGCGAGCCACTTCCAAAACCCATGACCCAAATCCCCTTACTTGCTACCTTCAATATTCAACCCCAAACCCAATGACCCATTTCATCCATTTCCCACAAATGCCAAAAATCGTGTTCTCAACCTTCTGCCAATTTTCAAGACCAAGTCAAATAATTAACCCACTAAAACCATTTTACCCAAATACCCCCAACTACCTACTTAACCCAACTTCCCATTATACCCTCTAAACCAAATCTAATTGTGTCACCCCATTTAACCCACATGACCTCACACTCCTCTTTCCATTTCCATACACACTCAAGTCTATTCCCAAAAATACCCCCATGCTCCATGTGCCTACTATAAATGAAGATGAAGACCCCATATGAAAGAAGAGCTTTTAGAGAGGAATTTGTAGAGAGTATTGTAGAGAGAGAAACACTTTTTCTTTTAATTTAATTTTTTTTAGATTAGATTTTTTATTTTATTCTTTTAGATAGTGAGGGAAAAATAAATTGTTGTGAGAATTAATTTGAGTGAAATATTTGATGTAATTTTGTTTGGATCATTCAAATTTTGGGATGTTGATTTCAACTCATGGATTGAAGTTCAATTAAGCATCAAGAGATTGGAGTTTGACTGTTCTCTTCTCTTCTCATTTATTTTATACCTTTGATTATTAATTTTTCAAATCTTATACCATGTTAGGCTAAATACCTTTTCAAGGGGTGGGGGGAAAACCCTTATTTAATGTTATTTTAGTTTAATTAGTTTGATTACTTGAGAATTCCCTTTGAATATTAATTTTGATCCCTCACCCTTAAATTTACGCCTCGAGAGAGAGTAAATGATTTTCGAGAGAAAATCGAAATTCTAATTATAATACCCATTTTAGATTCGAACTAGAGATAGGGGTTTCTTAAGTGGGGTATTATAACTTGAATTTAAACTTTAAATTTATTTTCTAAGATTTACATAAATTTTAATTGATCGATCCTAGCGGGTGATTAATTAAAAGGAGTGTAGATCTATTTTTCTAGAGTTGTTGGGTGTTAAACTTAATTTTCTAAAAGGTGCTTATTAAGATTACATTTGCAAAGAGAGTTGATTTGTAATTTTGATATTAATTTGGGAGAATTCAATTAATTAAATTAATTAATTAGAATAGTTAAAATTTGTGGTGTAATCTCATTCCTTGATTGTTCTCACAATTATTTACCTCACTTTATCTCTTATTTTAGTGTTAGACTTTATTTTCCATTTTAGTCATTTTCTAGTTAGTTGTTATCAGATCACATTTAGTTTAGTTTTGTTTAAGTCATCACCTCACCCAATTATTTTAATATTTGAAAAAGCTTTAAAAAAGTAGAAAAGTGAAAAAGAACAAAAATAAAATAAAAAGTGAACTACATTTGACCGCTACACTTGAGTTTTTATATATTTGTAGGTATTTGAGGTTTTGACTAACTTGGGTTTCAACAACGACATACAAAAAGCAAAGATATCAATGCCATATTTTCTTTTAGGCCTTTGAACCAAGTATTTCTTTTAGGTCTAAACAAACGGTAACTTACTTTTCGCAAAGGATAATAAATCCTTTCGGAGCCCTTCCCCACGCACAATTATATATATTAATTTTTTATATCACACAAGTCTCACGTGCAACGAATTTTGACATGCACCAGTCCTCCTAGGTCACAAATATTAGATGACAGGATTGGTAGGAGAACACCTCACAAAGCTCAAATATAACATATGAAGTTAAGGTTCAAAAAGCTCGTGCATGTGTGTAAAGGCATATAAAAGTGAATCCATTAAGCAAGTCAAACTTAAGCTACTCCATGTAAGAATGATAAAGAACATTTTATGGATTAAAATTCTAACCAAAAGTTCTAGTCACATGGAAGCGAAATGAGGATTCAAACACAAACATATGCCACAAAATGTGTGTAAAACCAAAATACACACAAAATAAAATCTTTTTGGATTTTTGAAAATTTTAACCAAGAATAAAAATACATACTCAAAAGACACACAAAAATCATTTGAATTTTTCATTAAGCTTAAATTACCAAGAGATAAAAGCCCAAATGATAAACAAAAATCTTTTTGTATTTTTTCATTTAATACTATCAAAAGAAATATAATACAAAAGATAAACAAAAATCATAATTCTAGCATGTGATAAAACATGAAGTATAGACTAGAACAATGATTAAACATGCATACACCTAGCAATGATATATAATATGAAGCACAAAAAGCTAGAGTATGCAAACAAAACTAACACATTCAGCCTTTAAATTTAGCAAGGGAGGTTTTGTGTGAAAGCAAATGAGAATCAACAAATCTAATATCTAGCGCGTCTAAAAATGATTTCCAAATCCATATAGATGTATATTTAAAATGTTGGGATTTGGAAACTAATGAAATAGTAGACATAGACTTCCTAGGACTTCTTTTAAGATCAAAACAAAACGACCTAAGGTGACCTTTCCTACCACAATGCAAGCATGTGAAAACACAAGGAAAGATACCTATGGTGTGACCTTTTCTAACGTCCTTGGATATAGTTGACCCTCTAAAACAAACAATGGTCTTAGCTTTAGCAACGGAAGCATTTGAACAAGATGTGCTAGAACCATTACAACAACTACTCAAGTCTTATAAATCATTTTTCATTTTTAAAATTTCGGACTCAAGTAATAAATTAGACTCCTCAAATTTATGGAACTCCTTCTTTAAATTTTCAATTACACCTAGAAGGTTATCACGCTCCCCCTCAATGTGAGCAAACTTGTCCCTAAGAGTCTTTTCTCGACAATCACTCTCTTTCTTGGACTTTTCCAAAATACTAAAATTGTGATTTATGTCCATGAGCTTTTCACGAAAAATATCTTTTTGAGTTAGGGAGATTTGCAAAAACTCAACTTTAGTTTTAAAACAAGAATTTTCATTTTCAAGAAATTTAATTCTTTTTGAAAATCTCAAATTTAATTCTCTTAATTTTTTATTACACTTATTAAGATAATTAAATTCCCCTCGAATAGAAAAAACTTCATTATCATTAGAAATGGAAAAATTATCATTAAGGCGTCCCATCGAGAGATACAAACAAATTGAGAGTGAGAAAAAAATTGAACCACTTAAAAATACAAGGGGCACAAAAATATAGAAGCCGAAAAATGGATCTTTGACGCGATAAATTAGCGCTCCGGCTCTGATACCAGTTGAAAACGGCGATGTCCCCCCTAAATTTTGAAATCTTCTTTTTACATCAACAAAGATAAATTCCTTTTATGTATATGCGGAAGCGTTGATGGTTTAATTAAATAACAAATTTTAATTTCTTTTCACATTAAAATTAAACCAAGTGAAATAAGATTAAATCCAAACAAATTCTAATTTCACTTAAACCAACTTAATCCAAGTCCTAGAAATTTGCCTAAGTCATATTTTAAATATTACCAAGTTAGGCCAAACCAATTTTATCAAATTAAATGATGACTTGAATTAAATTAACAATTACCCAATTAATTATGTAGCACCAAATTAAACATAAATAGTGATATAAATCTAATTTTATCTTTTTATCTAAGCATGCGTTCTAGGTGATTTTGCAAAAGATAAAATAAACAATTAATCACTACACCGCGATATACGAGGGAAAACCCACAACGAAAAAAAACCTCGGACTGCCCTAGCCTTAAGTCCACTAAGTATGATCTTATAATTACAAGACAGATAACTTATTTCCTCGAATCGGCCCCTTTCAAGACTTGACGCGTCTTCTGGTAAACACCTCCACCTAGTCGACAACCCTAGGGCTCCACCGGAATCTTGGAATCCACCAATGAGAAAATATGTACACCATTAACCACACATGGTGCCTTTCACCACGTGAGAATGCCGCAGCAAAACAAACTTCTTCTTTGTGGGATGTAGAAGCAAAACCAAACTTCTCTTCAATGTGGTAGAGAAAAATCGGTGCCGAAACTCCAAGCAATGTATATATATAAAGGAACTTGGATAAACAAACTTCGGGTGTAAACAAAAGTGTTTTCAAGATTTTTCTTTGAAAAATAAACACTTAAACTTGAACTTTTTCTTTTTAGAATTTTACTCTCAAATTCTCTCTTGGAGTTGGAAAGATGTGAAAAAGTTAATTAGAAAAAGTTAGTTCCCGCACTTAATTAATTAGGTAAAAAGTTAATGGGAAAAGAAGTGGGAAAGTGGGAAAAACTGCTCAAAACTGCCAAATTAACTGTTCCTGCCACAACTCGTTCGAACGAGATTTTATTTCGAACGAAGTCTCGTTCGAACGAGCCTTCTAACTAAGTTCCAGTGTGAACTAGTTAGAAATATCGTTGGAAATATCGTTCGGACATCATTCTCATTCGAACGATACGTCGAACAACATTCCAGTGGCCAATGTGGGAACTCGTTGGCAAACTCGTTCGAACGACATTCTTGTTCGAACGACAGACTCGTTCGAACGACAATTTTAAACGAACTTCCAGAAGGTATAAAAATTTGATTTTTGCCCAGAAACTTTATATACTTTATTTTAAAGTTTTAATAAAATCTTTTTGAAAATAAACAACAGTTTAAAAACAAAATACACCCAATACAAATTGTTCCAAGCTCCTATATATATTAAAATGCATTCATACCTTAGGAGCTATGGAACCATGTTGATGACGTAGAAACGAGGCACATTAAACTCGACATTTTGATGAAGCTTTAAACTTAGCCGCTACGTCTTCAACTTTAGAGTGTTATAGGCTTGAAGGATGGTCAATAACTTTATCCTATTACTCAAACATTTTTGTTCGAAATTGAGCCAAAACTATAAAGGACTCAATTGGAAAATTGTGTCCTCACACTTGGTGATGTTGAGCATCAGTAATGCATAGCAGAGCTCAAGGCTGCGCCGGAGGAGAAAGCCAGATTGAGGGAAGTGGCTGAGGCAGCGACCACGGAGGAAGAGTCCGAAATAGCTGCGGATCGTGATGATGGGGACGTCAATGATGACGTGGCCTCATGAGCCTGTAGCTTGTATAATCCCATTTTTTAATTGCTTATCCATACAGATTGCGTCCTTTCAAATTTTTGAACTTTGCATATATGGTCTGTAATCTCAACATTAATAGTTGTCAAGATTTTCGGCTGCGACCATCTTTAATGTTGACTGCTTTCTTTTCTAGTAGCTTTTTACTTTTGTTTTTCTCTTGTAACAGTTGAATGAATGCTTTCCCTATACATCTTTGACTTCTTAAACCATATAGTTGTTTGTTGTCGTCCCATAACCAATATGGAATATAAAGAATAGGCAAGGCGCCAGGAAATAATTTATCATTCTTAGCATGTGACAGATATATGAAACATATAAAAATTTTCCACACAATAATTATCAAATTTATCCCATCCATATAAACATTTATGCAATATTAAAATCTATCACCATGTTAGTTGCTAGCATTCATGCGGCGGGCTCTGGACCATTGCGTTGACTAACATTTAAGGTATCGCGCTGGAGTAGTTGCATAGGAGTGATTGGAGAAATTTTTGGAGATGTAGCTAGAGATTTATTTTAGATGCTTTGGTGGTTTAAGATTTTTTTTTCATTCCGCCGCTTTCATTATGAGACTTTTATTTACGAATTTGGTGGGCCAATCGGTTCCACGGTTGTTTATGGATTCAGTCGATTATTTATAGTTGGAATATTTCATCTTGATTTATTTGGAGTTGGATTTTTGGAGATGGCATGGTGATGGATTTTGATATTGCACGAATGTTTATATGGATGGGATAAATTTGATAATTATTGGGTGGAAAATTTTTATGTGTCTCGTATATTTGTCACATGCTAAGAGTGATAACTTATTTAGTAATGCCCGGCATAGTTTGGCGATGGCGGGTGGCCACCTAGCTTGCCAGAATACGCGGGGTGTTACACCACATAACTAAGTCAACAAGATGTTTAAGTCCAATTATTCCATTTCAACTATAATTTAACATTAGTTCTTATCCTTACTTAATTTAATTATCCAATTATTTTTTTTATTTGTGCGAAACCACTATGGCCAGTCACCTCCTTACTGGCGCACTTAATGTTCTACACATTATACCCATTCCCCTCACTATAGCCAGTAAGTCCTAATTCTGTCAACTCTGCACATACTCATGAGGTTCCATGCGCGACACGTCACTATAGCCAGTCAACCCATATTTTGTCAGCTCTACACATACTCGTGATGCCAAGACACCACCACGTCGCTATAGCCACTCGACCCGATGACTGTCATCTCTGCGCATACTCATGATGCAATTTCATTTTGATACCCATTTATTATCTTAGGCAATAATTATCAATTTTCTCAAGTTCTCATTATTTTCTACTAACCCCACCATTTTATCGAGCATAATTTCCTCAAACTACCCCTAGTCCCATACCTAGAGTTCTCTAAAATGCAAGTGTATCCTATCCTATCATTTAGGAAGAATACCTACCAATAACTACCACCTGGACTCGCACTTAGGCTCTAGATCCAACAAAAACAATATATAATTCAGCCCCACCTCGAAATAATCCGTTTGTACAAACCCACACTATTTAGTTCCATACCTAGAATATGTTATCAACAACTAAGGTCTACCTTTTAGTCTGATACCTAGCAAGTAACCTAAAAATAAGGTGAGAGCAATAACTTACCCAACAATCTCGTCGTCCCCGCGGTGTCAATTATTAATAACATTAACGAATCAAATATGACATATTTCCAACTTATCACAACAATTCTTTAAATTAATCGCAAGATTACTATTTATCCAAATTATGTCGGTTTAATTAAAACAATTCGTTTGCTCACCAATTTATAGAATTTATATTCACATGCATATTTTTGGGAGCATACAATAATAAGTCTCTACTTTATAAGATGCACATAATTGAACGTGATTTTACATGTCAAAATCAATTTATAAGATCCTTACAATTTATTCTACATGCAAACAGCATACATTCTAATGGGATCCCAACCTCTAACCTAAACATGCAAGGATTTTGAGTCTTAATTTGTATTAAAGTTTTGAATAAAGTAATTCCAAATTTAGTTTCACTTCCCGTAATTAGTCTCTCTAATTTATTTAAGAAAAACGATGATTACTAGTGTTTAGGCAACATTTAAAATGCACAATACGAAAGGGGAACAATAGAACTATTCATGCTTGTAAAAATCATTTAAAAAATCTAATTTGATGGTTGCGTTCCTCTTGAGAAAATAATAAAAATACGTTCTTGGACGATCTTGAGAAATCTAGGTTTAGTTATTAAAATTTTAAAGTTAAAAGTTGAGTTTACAAGGTTTAGGTTTGGAACAAAAGAGAGGCTGGAAATTACGTGAGGTTCTTGCTTTTGGAGAACGATAAAATATGTTTAAAAAGCCTTAAACCCATCACTTTGTATTTTTATATTAAAAAGAATTTGAGTCCTAAACAACTCTAAAATTAAAGAGTTTTAATTTTTCAAAATTGTACAAGTAGATCGGTTCGCCCCTCCATTCGAACCGGTTCGTATCCCCTGACATCCGAAATTTCCTCCATATATTTATAAACTGCAAAACTCTCCTATTTTGAATCCGATTTCAATTCCCATAAAAATTACTTTTTATATAAATCAAGATCATCATTTTTAAATATGAAAATAATTAATTTCCAAAAATTTATTTTTACCCGAAATTTTAAACTCCCAATATATTTTATGTTTAAAAAAAAACATGGGGTGTTACAGTGAGTTGTTACGTTTGAAGATTAAAATTTAAGTTCTGATACATTCCTCATTCCACTATTTATCGTGTTTATCTACTACTAAATATCAATTGTATTATATAGTTTTTTAATCTTAATAATTGGAAAGAACAAAAAGAAGTGGAAACGCTAAGTTTAAAGCAGATTCGTCAGAGAAATATGCAACTGATAGTATAAAGTCTCATACTCGATGAGTTCAGTAATTAAATTTTTTGTCATAATTATTTTCATCTGAAATTACATTCAAATCTAATGTAAAAATTTTTATTTTATTTTTTGCAAGAAAATAAATTTTATTTATAAACAAATAGGAGAAAAAGCCTCTCCTAGAGCTTTTACAAGCGATAATGAAAACAAATTAAAAAAAATTACGATTTTTTGAACGAGAATAAGGACTTAAATTATATTTAAGAGCCGATTTCTCCTCGTTAGTTAATGCCAAAAAAGAATCAACTTAAGAATTTTTGGTTCCTCTGAAAGGAGTTGAATCTTCAAAGTTGCCTAAAATTTCAAACGAATTACTAACTTGAATATGATTTTGATTTTTGCCACATTTTTTCCAAACCGAGTCTTCAGTGATTGCACGAACATCATTCTTTGGTATCTCAACATATAAACTAAGTCTGTGACTATATTCTTTCTTTTCTTTCCACACTGAACTATTTATTTGAGCTGACAAAACCTTATTTGGGATGTATTCTAACAGTGATATTTCCTCATAAGAGTCATTAGAGAAAATGCCATTATCTACTAAATAAATATTCTAATTTATATTCATTAGGTTAGGGATTTGTTCATCCTGAGGCAAATTTGCCTTTTGAATTTTCATCCATTTAAAATTTAGAATTTAGAATTTTTGGGATGGACATTATCTGCAGTGGACTTGAAATAACATCATTGCTCCCCCCTTTCTCAGCAGAGTAAAGTTTTTGAACTTCTTTCTCAACTTATCAGTTCCTTTTTTTCCCGACTTGATCAGTAACACCTTGATTAATTATTCCATTTTTGTTAAAAACCTCAATCTTCCAGGTGCATCATTTTGAAAATTAAAAGGTAGCCTATTTTTGGTAACTGATTGAATTATCCCTCCCCATACCTTGGCGACTACTAGAGACATGCTATTACCATCACCTATTATTGTCATATGTTCGATAGTTTCAACTATCCCTGAATTTAAGGATTTATTCAAACTTGAAAAACTCAGTTGATCTCATTGATAGTTACTAAGATCCAAAAAAATTGGATCAGTTGATTTACCTAGCGATCGACCTTTTTTCAGGGATGAATGAATGGGATTCTTCGATGGACGACTTTCTAGCTGTGCAATAACAATAGTCTTTTGTTTTGACAACATATTTTAGGGATCATTAACCATCATTTTTTGCGTATCTATCATTAGATCATTGGCCACTATTTGTTAAATATGCTTACATCATTAACATTGTGTCTAACAGATCTGCAGAAGTTACAAAAACTTAGGAGATTCTTATAGTAAATATTCATAAAGAGGCTTACTTATCCTCTTTCAATCAAAAGTTTTTCAAGAGATTTAATAGGCATATCAACCTCAAGGAGTACCCTAGCATAGTTTCCATAAGACCTTTCCATTATAGCCTCATCAATACGTAAAAGAATACCAACACCTTTATAAATTTGAATAAGAAGGCATGGATCCCAGTATTCTTGACATAAGCCCGTGAACCTAACCCAATTTGTTGCAGTTGAAACAACATGGGTATTATGATGAAAATCAGGATCCCATTGTAAACACTAGTAGAGAGTTTGGAGCTACGAATAAACCAGACCATGTTTATATCATAAGATGAAGAAAAACAAAGATTGTAATATCCGTTAACAATGTGTTTAATAACCCAACTTTTTGTAATTTGCCAACTCATAGTAAGATGAACTTTAAGCTCCTCTAACTTCCATAATTTATCACCCTTGTCAAGAACAATTATACTAATGATATTTGTAGAGATACAGTCCTTGACTACTTATTGACGAACCTCATGAGGAAGTCTAATGGCCATAGTGTCTCCTTACAAGTATGGAGAAGTTAAAGGAGGGAGGGTTGTTATTGCTTTTGAGGGTTGTAGATGAGGAGCATTTTTGTTATCTATAATTTCAACAAAAGAAGGTTTTTTTATTTAACATCAATGCATTTGATGTGAGGCGGTGTAATGGTGTCATAGAATGGTTTAAGATCAATGTCTAAGCAATGCGGTGAATTTGAATCCATGCCAAAGAAGAAATATATTATAGAGAGTGTGGGAGAGTTTTAAAGAGAAGTATGAGCTTCTCTCTCTAGAATGATGCATGGCTTATGTAAGAATTCATTTAATACGTCGATAATACACTAATGTTCGTAATATCAGTCATTATCATGAGGTTGGATTGATATTTCTATTAATATTTAGGAAATACAGTATATTGTAATATGATTTTTTTTTCACTATCTCTATCATTTCTAAATGCTATATAACAGCGTAAAAACGCAAAGTGAATTATCATTAAGAAATGTAAATGTTGGTCAATGAGAAATAAATTTGCAAAATTAATGAACTTATTATCATAGTTATATTTTAATATGTGAAATTACAGTTCAAACTTACACTACGAAATGAAATGAGAAATAACAGTACGAAATATCACAATTATAGTTCAACTATAATATTTAACAAAGTTTGATAGATTTATCTTCAACTATAATATATATTTACAAATATAAATCTTACTTTAAGACCAAATAATGATGTGAAATAATATGTAACATCGAAGGAAAATCAGAAGCTTCAAATAAGAAAGAGCTTAAACCTATCTACCGTTCCACATTGGTTAGAACAATAACAGTGATGAACAAGATGAATCTTACCAATGAACACACAGATGATTTACAATAAATACCATACCACAAGATTTTTAAAAAGATATGGGAGGGACGAGCAATAGTTAAATCCATGAAGAAGTATGATGAAGATATATGTCAATTAATTCATACATATGACGATAAGAGAAAATAGTTTTTGATTGGCAGTTCTACACTGAAATTAAAAAGTCATCACATGAAAAAGATATTTAGGATTGATTATGAAAACATGGTATGGAAGATTGCAGTCATCAACCCAAGCCAAAGGATAATGAGTTTGTGAATAAATGTTTTATTAATTAACTAAGGATAACGTAACCAATGCTCAAGAAGAAGATTGAAGAAATAATCAATTCGACGGTAAAAGATGACATGAAGGATATGACCAGGTTGTTGACAACTTATATGGTATGAACTGTCCTATTTGTAACAACGGGAATAATAACTGGATAGGGATTTATTAGCTACACAATTGACCTTAGCAAAACCAAAAACTACAACTAGGAAAAGGGGATGAGTAATTTTATGATGGAATCAATTGCATCTGAATATCAAAACCCTGGAAGAGTGAAAGGATTCTTGCATGCGTTGATGGTATGAAATTATGTGTTCTTGTTAAGCTTGTAATGTTAATTGTTTGAAATCTAATTTGATTTTTATGTTTCAGTACCAGTTGAGAAAACTAATATCATAAAATTAACATCTCCATCCGAAGAACCTCAGTTTTCGAAGTGGTCTTTAGACCTTATTCACAACTAATTGAAGATCAATAAAGGTTGAATTTTATGTATTTGATTGGAACAAGCCCCTACAATTTCATCTTCCATCAATCACATATTACGATATATTATTATATTAATTCACAACTCAATTTTCTAGTTTAAATATAACGTTCAAATTGATTAATATCATTTCACTGAGTGATTTCACGGTGTAATTTCGCAGTGAAATAGTTCACAACAACTAAACAGATATAATATGAATTATGTAGTTAAAGAGGAAGAAATCAAAGCATATTGAAGCTGAAGCTAATGATACTAACGAGGGAGTATATGATGATGCCAAATATCATGATGAGAGGCTAAAATGGATTACGAACAAAGCCCGTGCAATGATCATAAACTTGACTTACAACACACTTATTTGGAGAATTATGTGATGATATTAGTAAGAGTACACCATAAGTTATTATTCAGGGAGACATATAAAAAATTATGAAAGATATAATGGAATTGTCAATGGCAGGCCAAAAAATGACCTTTGAAGACCCTTTTTTGTATACCTAGTTAAAACCCATGTTGAGGAAGAACTTCAACAATCTAGTAATTCAGACATAAATGATAGGTAGAACAAGCAAGGGGATGATTTTGAACACCTCGAGATAAAATATAAAGAGTTAGAAAAGACTCTTAATATGGAGGTTGAAAAAGTCACTAGTGAGTGCAATCACTTAAAAAGGATAATGATAAACGTAAATTGCAGAACAAAGTTGATATCAATAATTTCAAAAATATGGAATGTATAAATGTTAACCTATCAAGAAAACCAAATGAATTGTAGAAAGAAATAGAGGAGCAAAACTATACTCAAACAACTGAAAGGGCCGATAAAAATGACTTAATAGGAAGGTTGGAAGCATAAGTTCTCCATCATGAATATAGGAATGCAGTAATGGGAGAAACATGTGTAAATAAATTGAAAGAAAGATTAGATAAATATAAGGAAAGACTTAAAAAGTCTTAGGAGGATATAAAATTGACTATTACTCAATATGAAATGGCTTGTCTACACATACTGTCCCCACAAAGTATATAGTGAGGCAAACCATGTACACTCAAGTATTTCAAATGGCTTGTCCATATGTACCGATGAATGATTGCCCGTATAGGTAAGAGGTATATCGTGGTAGTTATGCCAAATGGCGGCACCCTTCCACTAACCTAACAATTACATAAACCTCATATAGGTGTCAAACCTAGGGCACTCATATTTAGTTTGACGGTTACCATGTGAAACTCTGCCAAAATTTCGGTTTGGCATACCGCCCAAATTTTTGCGCTATTTTGTCTTTTTCAAAATGAGACCCTAACCGTGACCCTGAAAACAAGTCAAAACGTGTCTTACATATTTTTAAACACTATTTACCAGGCTCGGGTCCTGCCTGACATTTTTCTCATTTTTAGGCAAGCCTAATACAAGTGAAAACCTAATAATAATAATAATAATAATAATAATAATAATAATAATAATAATAATAATAATAATAATAATAATAATAATAATAATAATAATAATAATGCTAAGGATTTCCCTCCTTTTTTTCATCCTTTTTTAAAACCAAAAATACCGAAAGCATTTTTTCTTCTCCTTAAGAAATACCAAAATATTTGTCCCCCCTTCTTTCAAAAATAAATTCAAACCATTTTCCCTTTCTGGTCGATCACATACTTAATTTTGACTTGGCTCCCTATTGGCTTCGGTCTTTCTTAAACCTCCCCGAAGCTCCGTCACTTCTTCTGCTACTTTTTTCTAATTTGAATCTAACTTACTATCTTTTCATGGAGGACACTAACGAAGCACTAAATGTGAAAATTGATTCAATGACCGTGTTAGTCCAACTCAGTGTCAAAATTGACAACCTTCAATCTGAGGTCCATGAAAGGCAGCGACACCGAGCCCAGATTCCTTGTAAACTCGTGGTTCTCTTTCCTCATGCCATGGGTCCACCCTCTCTCGAGCCTGTTTGGGTCCCAGAAGAGTATTAGCATTCTCCACATGCCCCATTTTCCAATGGGCCTCCACCATCTTAAATCCTTATTCTAAATCTTGCCTAACCATGGGCTAATCTGCTAGTACCCATAGATTCCAAAGAGGAGGAAATGAACAAGGTCGAGAAATACCTCAAGCTACTATCGAAGAAGTTTAACCAAGTTAATATATTTGGGAACTACATGGATTACACCACATGTCTCCTTATCCCAAACATAGACTACCAGAGAAGTTCAAGATGCCAGACATCTAGAAGTTTGGGGGAATTGGACTCCCAAGTGTTCACCTTCGAAGTTATCACCGAAACATGACCCTTTTTGGTGCCTCTGAAGAAATAATGGCCAAAATATTTCAACAGACCTTGAAAGAAAGTTCCCTCCACTGGTTTTTTTCCCTTGAAGAAACCACGGTCCATAGTTGAGAGGAGGTCGCCCGAAAATTGATGTTTCCATACGAGTATAATGAGGAGACAGAGGTTACGCATTGAGATCTAGAGCTTCTTAAGTAAAACTCTGGGAAGATAGTCAGTTGATTTATAGGAAGGTGGAGAAAGACAGTTGTTATCATGACCAACAAACCCTCCGAGGAGGAACAAGACAGTATTGTGAAGAATAACTTCTTGCCTCATATATGAGCATCTATCTGAGGACAGGATTACCCCACTTTCAATCCCCTTCGAGAGGCTGATATAAAAATTGAGGAAGGGATTACCAAAGTTGAATTTGAACTAAAGAAAGTGACCGAACAGTTCACTCCCTAAAAGTATGTGAAGCCTGCCGATGCTACAGTCTCAGCCATCAATAATATTTCATAACCTGCTGCCTTTTGGGCATCGAAAAGTTTCCCTAATCCTTCCAAGAAAGAATACATTGAGATCCATGATCCCTTGTCCAAAGTCTACTAGGCCCTATTAAGCTAAAACCTCATCAAACAATTCGACCACCCTCCATTACCAAATCTAATCCCTAAAAACTTCAAACCTAATGCCTGTTCTGATTTTGAAAAATCCATAGGTCATACCACTAACCAATGCTTCCACTTAAAAAATGTGATCTAAGGCCTAATTGATTGGGGTATCATCGCCCCACCGACTAATCCTAAACCCAATACCACTAATAACCCACTTCTAGGACATAAAAATGCCATCTTTCTAGAAAGTGACCCAAAATTTGAGCTCAGCAAAACACCCATCGTCCCTATAATCTCACCCAAATTACTCAAGATTTGCCCATATTTTCTCATATGTCCTACCTTCTTCACCAATTTATCTTTATCACTCCTTATAAGGTCCTACATCGCCATCCGCACCCGATATTAGGGGGGAGATATGGAGTTACCAGTTGTGTTAAAATAACTCTTAAAGTGTAGGCTGATATTATCCATCGAGATGATCGTTGATTGTCAAAAATTTGCTCAGGGATGCCCAAAAGTGGGATCAAGAATCAGATGAATGGGTGGTACCTACTGAATAATTCAATCTAGATTATGTGGTATAGATCATGGCCAATACATTTTAATAGACAAATAAAATCTACAGCATTTCTGAGTTTTTACCCACTTTGAAGTTTTAGGGACAGTTGGTCCCATCACTCTTGCACCTCCCTAATGAGTGGGAAGATTTGTACAATGAAGTTATTAAAGTCATCGAGTGTATTTATTACTCTCGGCAAGAAGATGTATGTGTAATAAGTCAGATGATGAACCAAGTTAGGAAGAAGTTAGTCTAGTATCTAGCCTATGTGGAATGATATCCTTAGAAGATCTGTTAGGGGAAATTAATAAGGTGGCCATTTGACCGTACATGAAGCCACATGGTTATTATTCTTCCCCACCTCAGTGAATCACATGACCAGATTTGGGAGACACTAAAAAGATTTTATTCCTCATGTAACCGAAATAGATGAAGGAAAAGGAGTTGTCGAATAACTTCCTATGCCAGAAATGACCATCGAAGAGAGCAAAGTCCTTGATCAGCTCAAGAAAACCCAAACCAATATCACCCTATGGGGGCTTTTTATGTCTTTTCAGTTGCACTAAAATGCCTTAATAAAGCTCCTCACCGAACCCACGATCCCTCCTTCCACTACTCCCAAAGAAGCGATAAATATGGTTGGGTCCTTTTCAGACTCCTGTCCTTTTCTGAAGAGGAGATACCAAAGTTCGGGCCTGATCATAATTATTCCCTCAACATCTCCATTGAAGTCTTGGGAAAGAAAATACCACTATCACTTGTCGACAACGGATTTTCCCTCAATGTTTGTCCTCTTAGAACCTTCAACTATTTAGGACTGAAAGTCAATCATCTCACTCCCACTTCCATCGCCATGTGTGCTTATGACAATACTCATCGAGAAGTAATTGGGTCCATAAAACTCACCCTAGGGGCTATCCCTATCAATCCTATCATCGAGTTTCAAGTCATCGAGATACCTATATGCTTCAATCTACTCCTTGGCTGTCCATGGCTCTACCTCATCCGAGGGGCATCTTTTCTCTTCATCAGAAACTGAAGTTCTTCACCAAAGGTCAGGTAATCACCATTTGGGGGGATAAAGACGATACAAACAATGCCAACACTAGCAATCTAGTATTAGAAATCCAATATGGGATGAAGGACATGCTCCTATCTGGATTATGAATTGATTCATTTCCCCTCCCAGTAGGAGATATTTTCAAAGATTAAGTCTACACAAAATACAACACTCATGGAAATGTTAAAGTTATTCAAATGTTCAAGAATATGCACTTTATTCCCAGAATGGGGTTATAGTGATGCTAGCAAGGGATCTTTGGGCTCATAGTCTCAAAGGAGGCCTTCCCCCCATATGGCCTGGGTTACTAACCTTCATTAGATGAACTCAAAGTGCTCCATCGACCAAGGTCGAAAAAAAGTTTAGAAGGTGAATAGATTGTTTCAAGAGACTCTTTGAATGGAAGATTTGTCAAGGAGGGCAAAGAGTCCCTTTTATGTGCCTTTTTTGAATTTTAGTACGACCATGTTAACAAGAGGATGAAACCAGGACTGGAAATCTTCTTTTAAGATAGTAACTCTTGGGCAAAATACTGCAATCATAAAATGAAAACTCTCATCGAGAAAGCCATGACAAGTACCAATGACTCCGAGGAAAGTTATTTCGAAGACTTATTCGACCTGTTGACACTGGCTATGAGTCTCTGCATGATCCTCTCGATGCCACACCGTCAGGCCCGTTCGCTCACATTAAAGATGCTGACATGTGTCTCCTCAACTAGAATATCGTACTAGTCCAACCTTCTCAGATTCAACCTAACCCTGCTATTTAACCTATCCAATTCTCTTTATTTAATGTTGTTTTTCTTTTCCTAATATCAATGCAATGTTGTTTTTCTCGAAAATGAAATGAATGAGTATTTTGAGTATGTTATTGTGCCTTATATTAATTGTCTTGATTATAATCAAACCTTTGATGATAATGATTGTGAAAATAAACAATTATTAATTAATCTTAATAAGGAGAATAAGAAATAACATAATCGCATTCAAATTAATGAGATGAGACTGTTGTTATTAATCTCAGCTCTAGTAGCCATCAACATGAGAATAGGATATGATCCACACTTAATGAGCATGAGCATACGCAATTTGAAGAACTACTCCAGGAATTTATGGATGTCTTCGCATGGTCTTATAATGACATGCCTAACATTGACCTAAAAATAGCTCAATATGAGACCTCACCAACATTGTCCCCGCATCAAAATCGGGAGGAAAAGTTTGCATGTACGTCAACTATTAGAATTTGAATAAAGCATATACCCAAAGTATGATTACCCATTACCTAACATCAAAATGATTATGGAAAACACGGCCAACCACGCCCTTAAATCATTTATCGATGGATTCACTGGATAAAATTAGATCAAGATGCACCCTGACCATCAGGAGAAAATCGCCTTCATCAACCATAGGGGACTTTTTGCTATACTGTTATACCATTCAGACTTAAGAATGCTGGGGCTACTTACTAAAGGGCTTCCACAACCACTCTATACGATCTTATTCACAAGGAGGTCAAAGTCTACGTAGACAACATGATCAGTAAGTCAAAGACTTAGGAAGGTCATATTCCCACCCTCTGAATGTTCTTCGATTCAACTAATGTTTGGAATGAAACCTTTCAAGAAGCCTTTGACCAAATTAAGCGATACCTCACTCGACCTTAGGTGCTCATTCATCTGCAGCCAGGTCTCCCCATCCTCTTATACTTGACCATCATAGATACCGCAAGGAGGGATTTTCTAGCCCAATAAATTCAAGAATCCCGTAAGAAAAGAACCATTTATTACGCCAATAAAAAATTGGCCTGGTACGAAGTCAATTACATTGCTTTGGAGAAAGCATGTCCTGCTTTGGTCTGGGTCACATAAGAATTATGGCACTACATGATTGCCTTCCCCACCAGACTAGTATCCCGAATGGATCCCAATAAGTACCTAATAAGAAACCACGCTTTGTAAAGTCGAATGGCCCGTTGGCTGATATTATTTGCCAAATTAGATATTATATACGTCACGCAAAAAGATATGAAAAGGAGAGCCATCTCCAATTACCTTGCTGATTACCCCATGGAAGGAACCAATATCCGGGTCTTTGAATTCCTGAATGAAGATATTATCTTTACCTCTCAAGAGGATCTTAGATGTAAAATGTTCTTTAATGGAGTTACGAACAAGAAATGATATGGCATTGGGATACTCCTAATCACCCCTCATGACTCTCCCACCCCCATTGCCAAAAAATTAGATTTCCCTTTCACCAACAACATGACTGAGAAGGAGGCATGCACTATAAGCCTCAAAATTTCCCTCAAGAAAAGAATCAGGCACTTAAATTTCTACAGGTACTCTGCCCTCATCACCGGCCACGAGAAATGGGATGTTAAAGATGAGAAACTACCACCCTTCTACGTCCACCTTAAAGAGGTAGAATCCTAATTAGAAGATGTCCCCTTCCATTACCTGCTTCGTTCAAAGAATAGCCTAACTGATACCTTTGCTACCCTGGCCTCTATAGTTAACATGCCTAAGGGAATACCAATGGCCCCTTTTCTGGTTCAGAAATAAGTTCTGTCCACCCACTGCTATTACATTAAGATAATCACTAAGGATGATTATGATATGGCCGAGTTATAGTACAATGACATTTGGTGCCTCCTCAAGCATAGTAGCTATCCCAAAGACGTAGATAAGAAAGACCGCGCGACCCTTCGTAAATTGGCTGCCTAGTACATCATCTGCGACAAAGCACTTTTCAAGAGAAAATTGTATGAACCCATTTGCGTTTCATAACAGGGGCTGATATTAAAGAAATGATGCAAAAGATCCACAATGGGGAATACGGTCCCCACATGAATGGTCACATGCATGCTAAAAAAATCATTCATCAAGGGTACTATTGGACCACCATGGTTCAAGATTACACTGCCTATGTTCGAAGATTCCTCAAATGCCAGCTGTTTGCCAATATCCAACACTTGCCTCCTCAAGAACTATACAACACGACCTCTCCCTGGACTTTCTCCACCTGGGGCATTGACATCATATGGAAGGTTAATCCCAAATCTTTAAATGGTCACGAGTTTATCCTGGTCTCCATTGTATACTTCACCAAATGGGTAAAAGCTGAGTTATATGCAGTGATGAATGAGAAGAAAGTGGCCAGGTTTATCAGAAAGAACATCATTTGTCGATACGAAGTTCCTCACGAGTTAGTATCAGATAATGGAATCCACTTAAAAATCAAGGTCACAGAACTAGTCGATGAATATGAGATTCAGAGATACAAATTTTCTCCCTACTGACTCCAAAATAATGGTGCTGTCGAAGTCGCCAATAAGAGTCTAAAAACCGTCATCAGCAAAATGACTAAGAGTTGTAAAGATTGGGCCGATCAGATCCTTTACACCCTCTAGAGCTACCTGGGCTACTCCTTATTCTCTAGTATACGGCATGGAAGCATTCCTAGTCGTTGAGTTAGAAATATCGGCCATCCACGTCATGCTCAAAAGCAAAGTTAACAAAAAAGAATGACATCAGAGACGCTTTGACAAACTATCACTCTTGGATGAAAAGAGACTTAAGTCTCTATACCATATACAGGGGTATTATCGTCGGATAGCGTGATTATTCAATCGAAAAGTCAAGGATCGCAGTGTCTAGGATGGAGACCTTAACCTCAAGGAGATCATAGAAACTGTTTAGGACCCCAGAGGGAAATTCAAACCGACCTTTAGTCCTAAATCTCGAGGCGTTTCCACTCTTTTCATCCCCTTCTATTCTAAAAATATTCTTCATTTCCCTCTACCCAGGACTACGTGGGACCTGATCCTCTAAAAAACTTTCCTTTTCAAAATGAGACTCATGAAATTTTTTAAAACCCCTAGAGGTACATAAGCAGCTTATATGCCGTACATGGGCAGGGTCCCCTTCTTTTTCATAAAATTCTATTCTTTTCTAACCTCCGAGAACGGCGGTATATTCTATCAATTTTATGAACGAAAGGATTATGTATGCCTTAACTATTTTTATAGATAATTCAAATGTGAAACTCATCAGGAGGCACAACAAAATATGATAAAAATCATTTTTATTTCTAATTAAGGAACATATCGCTATAACATGAAGTATCAATGAAGGGATTTAAACACATCACCCCCTTTCACTGACTAAGCCATCTTTAAATAAACCCAATCCTTATTATCCTCACAAAAATTATTCTAAACCCCAAAACACCAAAATTACACTAGCTTCACAAAAAACACCCAAGCATTACCTTCAACTACCCGACAACCTGCTTCGTCATCATTCCCGACCCTCGGAGGTTCTTAAGTCTCCCACTACTAGTTAACACTCCGTATGAGCTCCATCGAGCGGTCTTTCCTAATAAGCTTGGACAATACCACAACACCTTCCTCCATGGTATTGAAGGTGACAAACCACCTTTTACCACCCAGTCTCTTCCTCCATAATCTTCTCCACTACCTGCTTCCACAACCACTTTAAGTAGTTACCAAACACATACCCAACCCTTACAATAGATTGTGATGGATGGGTAGATGATCGGAGGCACTGCCACAAGGAACACAACATCATCTGCAGTGACTCAATCATGTCCTCCATCGGGAAGAAGTTCGTTATGTGAGGGGAATAATTTATTCCTATCCAATTTGGCACAGAAGCCACCAGGGAAAATAAAAGGAAGTTTAATGAAGGTCAACTAATCGCATATACCGGTACTCTCCAATCTTGAAAATAGGTTGCAAGTATCCCCACCATAGCACCGACCAATGAAGACACCAGGCTCTGTGCTTCATAAATCAGTTAATCTAGTTCTCTACTGATCGTCCAAAACTAAAGAAAGATTGGATAAATAAATTAGACACACGTACTAAGGGATACTCAACTGGGCCTCCAAGCGACCTCTCTGCAAGCCACATGAACAAAATTACCGAATTCCACCTAAGAAAATGGGAACGACCCTCTTTCCAAGTCTCAAGACTGTTCAAGATCTCATCCCGCACCACCTCTGCAGGATTATGGAGATAAGACATCCATGTCATTATCTCAACCACTTGGGTATCAACCGTCAAGCCCTCTGTCACCACTAAAAGCCTCGCAATAAGACCCAAGGAAATAGCTCTGGCAAAGCCTACATCCTCAAAATCTCTTACGCGCACAGAACACATAACTGCCTGAAGAGAAATAACCCCTCTAGTAACTAACGGATGAGACGTCGAAGGAGGAATATGGAGTAACTCTTCTAGAAAATGCCCAGGGAGAATGAGAAAAATCGGTCATAACCACCTCCACACTGGGGCTAACCCCTAATATTGCTGAGAATTACTCATAGGTAGGACATACCTCATCCAGAACAAAACGAAAGACATGGTCTAGGGGGTACTAGAATTATACTTCCACTGCTAGCAAGATCCAATCAACAACTCCTGTAAAGTCATCACTAATACAGTCTCTTCGACACACCAGAATCAACATAACCCAATAAAGGCAATAATCTACACTTTACGTCAAGATTTTTATCTCCTCATCCATATACCAACCAAGCCTTCAAGGCCTTCCTCTATCCAAAAACACATTTTTCTAAAAATAAGTCCCTTCCTCCAAGACTTTACTCTACTAAAAAATCCCAATAAACACATTTTCCTACTTTTTTCTCAAAATAAAACCTCAGTAACAAACTTAAAGTGCATTTATAATAAGCCAATAAATCAAGATAATCTAATAAAAAGTGAATCATTTTTGCCTTCTTGAGTATCTTTTTTGAGGTACAAAGCCTCTAAATCAAGCATACAACATGGTCAATGCCAAGCTCCTCTAGTCACGATGATGAATCTGTAAGAAAATATCGAAAGGAAAGAATAAAAAATGGACGTCACCTCATCTTTCGCACCACTCTTACCAGACGTACCCAAAATCATGCTCTAGTAGCCTCTTCACTTGTGCATTCATACCTGTAGCCCCTGCGGCTCTCGAAGGAAGACTCCAAAGGTAGAAGGTCATATACATCCCCAACAA
Organism: Sambucus nigra; assembly: GCA_949130495.1. Taxonomy (NCBI): domain Eukaryota; kingdom Viridiplantae; phylum Streptophyta; class Magnoliopsida; order Dipsacales; family Adoxaceae; genus Sambucus; species Sambucus nigra. Next base: position 316,050,012 of record OX422214.1, on the reverse strand, counting down.
AGATTCAATAATCCACCAACAAATTTCTGAAGCCCGAGCCCATACCGAACGGTAACCAACCTTTAATCTTACTAAGGAAGCCAAGGGGTCCATCCTATTGTCGATTATCACTCCCTCAAGCCTGCCTATCGGCAGTCCCCTAAGATTTTAAACAAGAAAATGCCAACAAATTCTAGAAAATCCATAAATTGTTCGAAAAATTCTAAAAATTCCCTGAAAATATAGAACATTATTTTCCCGTAAAAAATCATTTTTGGAGAAATAAAACCCTTACAAACTCTCAAATTCCCCAGTTGGATTAATCTTACATTCTTATCCTCAGCATACTTCACAGCAGATCTAATAATGCACCCACTGAAAAACTGCCACTTAAGACGTTTAATACAAAGTTAACTGTTAAAATGGCTCCGAATTGTTTGTTGAAGAAACTCTTTTAATTAAAATAAAACTTAACACAAGATGTGTTTAAAAAGATTTTTAAAATAGTTTGAATGAGTTATTTCAGATCTAGAATGAACCAGTTTTGAAAAACAAAACTTAAACTATTAAATCAGCACAACTAGGAAGAAGGTGATGAGAAAATGAGGAAGAACACAAGTAATTTTTAATGTGGTAAAACACCACCCAATTGGAGAAACATCCACGGTGACCTCTACATCACAAAAAAAATCCACTAAAATCAAAGTAACAAATTACAAGCTATTTAACAATCAATCCACACAAACACACCTAAACTAAGTTTAGAATCGTTACCAACTCCTTTGGATTATTGATGTTCTCTCCAACTTCATAACTTTACTTGATTCCAATCTTTACGTCGACTCAAACAAGTTCAAGATCATACAACCAACACTTTAAGTGTGGTAGAGTGAAAGTGTAGTGGTGATCTTCTCTTTAGCATATGCATGAAACACACTCACACTTAAAACAGACAGAATGATTTAACAAATTACAAAATCACTAAATATGCAAGAAATTATAAAATCAATTTAATAAAAAATAAATCATACTTTTAGACCATTCAAAATAACCGCAGATCAAGAGGGAATCTTGTTGCTAAATATCGAAGATCCTAACACTTTCTTGTTTTGAAAATATTATATAGAAAGTGTAATCCCCAATCAATATCTCAAAATTAAATCTTAGTCTGATAGTTTGAGTAAAATGAAATCAGAATAAATATTGTTGGTTTAGGATCTGAAAGCATAAAATCAGTTTTAAAATAACCAATAAACAAGATTTCTCGAAAAAAGAAATCAAGACAGTGAACTATCTATGTGATTTGTATCACAGAGACGAGAACTCAAGTTTCTATGTTGAGAAACAAACATTTCTACCAACATGACTAAGTTGGAAGGATGATCAAGAACAAGCGAGGATTATCTTCTCAAAACCAGGAACTAAACACTCAAGTTTAATCTCTCAGAAAAGTATTTATGGATTAGGGTTTGATGAAATTTGGATTAGGGTTTCCTTTCTCTCAGATGCTAAATCTCAAAAGTCTCTAATTGCCTCACCCAAGTTATCTATTTATACTGGTGATTGAAGGATCTGGAATAATGGTTAAAATTCAAGGGTTGAGATTAATGGAAGTAAAAACTATGCAAATCTAAGGGTTCACAGAAAGCGATACAAAGGCCAACTCTAATTAATTAAAACCATCGCACTTGGATTGGTTCCCAAAACATGCAGACCGTAGATTAAGATGATACAAAGGTCCAGAGTAAGTAACAAGATGTGAGTGATAAGAAGCCCAAATTGACCCGTTGTGTGTGCAATACGTGTAGGCTCAAGATCAACTCTCAAACGCGTGTTTTTGAGTTTTTAAAAAATTCATTTCCACCCACAAATGTTTCTGCCACTTTTGGTTTCTACCCAAGATATATTTAAGGCATAAAATATATTTACATATCAACCCAAGAACTTTATTAAGTTACAATTTTAATTTCCAAAAATTATTTTAAATTCTTTAGAAAATATTAATTACATCCCAAAAATTATTTAAAAAACATATTAGGGGATTTAACTCACACAAGATCGTTATATGAATGAAACACTAAATGTATGCAGTCCTAGTGTGTGGTGTATGTGATATACTGTCAAGAACTTGTAGAGGAAAATCAATGTAGCTATAAAAGTTCTAAGGCTTTTTGGTTCATCTAGGGATAGACGCAATTTTGTCACTATTTCCAAACTAGATGAGTTCCTATATAATGCAGATTCAAATGATTAAAAGATATGGGGTGCTTCACCCACATCCAAGTCTACTACTATTTCTCAGCCGAAGCCTCAAAACTAAACATCCCCCAGTAATGTCTTAAGACAACACAATCCCCAACGGAATCACAAGTGAACCTTCACCCCTAAGATAATTTTCCCACAAAATCTATTCCCCGCACAACAACTTAGGATCCTTAGAATTGACCTCGACCCTCAGAATTGGTAGTCCAAGCTTAGGTCCTCAGAATTGACCTCGACCCTCAAAATTGGTCGTCACAACTTAAGGTCCTTAGAATTAACCTCGGTCCTCAGAATTGGTCGTTACAACTTTAGATCCTCATAATTGATCTCGACCCGCAAAATTGGTCGTCACAACTTTAGGTCCTCAGAATTATCCTCGGCCCTCAGAATTGGTTGTCATAAGTAAAAGTCCATATAATTGACCTTGACCCTTAGAATTGGTCATTACAACTTAAGTCCCTCAGAATTAACCTCGACTCACATAATTGGTCATCATAAGTTTAGGTCCTCAGTATGGACCTCAGCCCTCAGAATTGCTCATCACAACTTTAGGTCCTCATAAATGACCCCGATCCTTAGAATTGGTCATTACAACTTAAGGTCCTCAGAATTGAGATCGACCCTCAAAATTGGTCATTACAACTTAAGGTCCTCAGAATTAGCTGTTACAACTTAAGGTCATCGAAATTGACCTCGACCTGCCGAATTTGTCGTTATAACTTCAGGTCCTCAGAATTGACCACAACCCGTAGAATTGTCATTACAACTTTAAGTCCTCAGAATTGAGCTCGACATACATAATTGGTCGTCAGAAACTTAGGTCCTCAGAAATGACTTCTACCCTCAAAATTGGTAGTCATAACTTTAGGTCCTCATAATTGACTTTGGCCTTCAGAATTAGTCATCATAACTTAAGGTCCTTAGAATTGACCTTGGCCTTTAGAATTAGTTTTTATAACTTAAGGTCCTCAGAATTGGCCTCAGCCCTCAAAATTGGTCCATCGTTACAGCTTAAGGTCCTTAGAATTGACCCTGACTTGCGTAATTGGTCATCACAAATTTAGGTCCTCGAACTTGACCTCGACCCTTAAAATTGGTCGTCATAACATTAGGTCCTCAGAAATGACCGCAACCCTCAGAATTGTTCATTATAACTTTAAGTCCTCAGAATTGACCTGACCCTCAAAATTGGTCGTCATAGCTTTAGGTCCTCATAAATGACATCGACCCTAAGAATTGGTCATTACAACTTAAGGTCATTAGAATTGACCTCGAACCTTAGAATTAGTCATATAACTTAAGGTTCTCATAATTGAGCTTGGCCCTAAGAATTAGACATCATAACTTCAGGTCCTCGAAATTGACCTCGACTCGTATAGTTTGGTCACCCCAACTTTAGGTCCTTAGAATTGACCTCGTCCCTCAGAATCGATCATCCCCAACATAACCTTAGGTCCTCAAAATTGACCTCGATTGTTATATCAGTCATCTTCATCTTTTTAGGTCCTCAGAATTGACCTCAATCTGCTGAATTGGTCACCCTAGCCCCTTAGAATCAACATTAACTCGACACACTGAATTGGTCATCCTTATCCCCTTAGGTCCTAAGAATTGATCTCAACTCATTTAATTGATCATCCTCATCACCTTAAGTCCTCAAAACTGACCTCGACCCTCTAAATTGGTCACCCTCATCCTCTAGGTCCATAAAATTAACATAAAATACTCTTCCCCAACGTCGACGTGGTGTCTATAATTCGACGACCTTCACTTGTTCTAAGTTTGCCCATTAAGGGGATATCTGTAGACACCTCATCCTAGGACTCCCCTAAGCATCTTCTTAGGTCCCTAACACTCATTCATTCACTGCAAACCCATGGTCATAGTCCAAGTACCGATCTAGAGGTTACTGGGCTCTCTCGAGCCCCATTTTACTCCGATCAACTTTGAGAGAAAACTCAATGAATGTTTGAAGGAATTTGAATCCCCTTTCTAATTATCCATCCTATTCACAAACAGCCTTACGGTTTAGAAAAATGTCCAGTTTAACCTCAAAAACTGATTTAGAGGATATCGGGTGCTCTCGAGCCCTATTTGACACCAATTAACTTTCTCACCTGAGTAAAATATCAATGAATATTTGAAAGGATCTGAATCCCCTTTCCAATAGTCCGCTCTATGCATGAATCAGCCTTACAGTATGGATGAACGATGCATTTTTACCCCCAAAACTAATCTAGAGGCCACCGGGCGCTCCCAGCTCAACTCCCCATCTTGAGTCAATCTCAATGAATTTTTAATAAACTCTAAATTTCCTTTCCAATTGTCTATCCCGTGAACAAATTAGCCTTACAATACGGAGAAATGACCCATTTTACTCCAAAGGGTCACCGGGCGCTTCTGGGCCCAGTTTGGCCTTAGTCAACTCTCTGAGACAAATGAAGATGAATAAAATCTCAAAGGGATCTAAATACGCTTTCCAACAGTTCATCCTATGTACAAATTGGCCTTATGATTCGGACGAACGTTCCTTTTTCCTCTAAAAACTTCCAATCTAGTGACCAATGGGCACTTCTGGGCCCTATTTGACCTCGATCAACTCCTGAACTTGGGAGTGGCTCAATGGATTCTTAAAGGACATTGAGTATCCTTTCCAATAGTTTGTCTTATGTGTTATTCTGACATATAATTCTCCTTTTATAATCATTTTTCTAAAAAAACCTCTCCCAAATTGTCCAATGGCACCCTCAGGGCCCTACTTATCGGCAATGTGCCTGGGGGGATATGTTAATAGGCAGGTCCAGGACCCTGTCGATCGGCACCCCTCGATCCTATAAATAGAGGCCATGACCTCAGTTTGAAAAGCATTCCTGAACATCCCTCTCAGCAATTCAGAGAATATTCTCTTGAATTCAGAGTTGTTCTTATCTCCCACATTCCATTCCATCCTTTTCATACTTCATTTAGTAAATTCCCCCTCCACATACCACTTTCATCTCATTGCAAGATCAACATATTTACATTCAAGATCCACATCAAGTATTCATAAGGAGGTCCAATTCTCTATCCCTGTCTTTAAATTCTTTTATTTTAGCATTGGTTGCTTTATTTCTACATTAGCGCTTTATTTCATTTCATCACATTCCTTAATCTCAAACATTTTATTATTAGTATTTATAAATACTTCATTTTCATAAAAAAAAATCGTAAAACAAGAAAAATAGGGTTTATTTATAAATTACAAAAAAGGGATTCTCACTACAGATTCTCACACTTGAAGCACATTTATCGCTACACACACATATAAGAGAAATCCCCCATTTGGATTTATGGATTAAACCCCACCCTATGGTACCTTCGAACTACGTGGACTTTGATGCCCCTTGGGCTACGTAAGCGTCTTGGTTAAATCCTACGATTTGAGTTTATTTTATATATATATATATATATATATATATATATATATATATATATATATATATATATATATATATATATATATTTGTAATGAATTTCATATTCTTGCATGCTTGTGTCTGGTCCGATATATACATTCGTTCCTCCATAACAAATTGTGATTCGACAAACACTTGCATTATATTTTGAACTATTATTTTTGGAAACACTCCTAAGGATGAATCCACTCAGTCCTTATCCATGACATGAGTTGAACGATTCCATTCTCCATTTATCTTATGCACATAAGCAGACACTTTACGGAGTCTTACTAAAGAAGATTAACACATTCCCATGAGAGACTGAAAGGGTAGGATGGGTGCCTAACACCTTCCCATTCCGTAACTTAGTCCCCAGACCTTTGAACTATTTTGTTTCTCAAGCATCAGTATTGTCCTTGATGCCGTTCTCTCGAGGCGGTAATATTTTTTCCCCTATTTTGTGCAAAATAGGCTGGCATATCTATCTCTAGATATTAACCCACATTGATGATGACCGAGCGCCTCGAGAAAGGGAACAATCGGATGTGCATGCTATAGAGAGAGGGATAAGAAGCCCCGACAACCCCCATCGGGATGGCCATAGCCATTCTCAGACTCCTAACCCTCAAATGAGCAAGTATTGTAGTCGAGGAAGGAGAACTAGGAGTGATTAAGAACGTTGAGGGAATGGAAGTCATTAAGGCAGGCACCACAGAGACAACGAGTGCCACAAAGATGATATAAGAAGTTTAGTTCAAAGGGAAATGAACCAACACCTCACTCACTGAGGGTCCAAGTCAATAAAAGATCTAGCAAGGATAACTCTTATAACCCAGATGAAGTCTCCTTTCTCGAAAACCATCAAGGAGGAGGTACCCCAGAAGAAGTTTGTAACCCCCAGGTTTAAGGTAAACGATGGAAATATTGATCCTATCGATCATGTTTGGAAATCCTGGCAGGCAATGACCTTATGAAGTCATAACAGTGCTTTGATGTGTCATATTTTCATTTCGAGTCTGAGTGATGTGGCCCAAAATTTATTTGAGAGTATGTCTCCCAGATCTATAAAGAGCCTCAAGCCCCTCCCCGAGTCCTTTACTACACGCTTCATCACTAGAAGATCTCATTCGAAGAGAATGGATTCATTGTTCATGATGCAAAAAAGGCCGTAAGTGTCTTTATGTGAGTATGACAAACATTATTGTTAAGTGCTTAATGAGGTAGAAGATTTCTAGGAGAAAGTTATCGTAGCATATTTCAAGATAGGTCTATCCTCTACATCCGTGTTATATAAACCCCTTACTAAAAAGGAAGTTGATACTATCGATAATCTTATGTCACGAATTGAGAAATATAACAAGGTGGAGGACGTGTTCCACACCAGTCGGGCTGAGACTAATCGCGCTAAGGAAAATAAAGGGGCGATAAGGAGAATTATCCCAAGAAGGGGAACGAGAAGTAGAATGGGGGTAAAATAGATTCCTCTAAATTTTTTCAATCCCTCAACACAATTTTTAAGGAACTAATCTATAAGATTCTAAAAAAGATCAAAGATCAATTATTCCTCAAGTGGATAAAGAAGATGGGATGGGATCTGACTAATAAGAACAACACGCTTCGATGAATGTTCCATAAAGAAAATGGCCACATGACTGAGAACTACAAGGTGCTCAAAGTCATCTAGAGGAGTTGGACTAGGCTGGGCATTTGAATGAATACATTGAGGAGAAATATGATGAAGTCATCTCTAATGGAGACAAGAAACCAGACAATGTCTTGGATGATGAGATGGGATATGAGTTTGTGGTCATACATGGGGATTCTGACCTTAAGAAAACTCAAGGGAACGTTGTTCGAATGGATCTCAAGAAGGTCACAGCCATGATGGAGGCCTTCTTGATAGATACCATAAAAATCTAGGATGGCAAGCGCCAGAGACTGGAGGATGTCGATCATAACAAGCATATCATTTTCATGGAGGAAGATTTGGCTGGGGTACAAATCCCGCACCACGATGCACTAGCAATCACTCTCAGAATTGTGAACTGGATGTGGACAAGTTATTAGTGGACTAAGGGAGATTTTCAAAGGTGATGTACCTGGATCTCTTCGATAAGCTTAATCTCAAGATGTTTAATCTTAAGTAGGCGACCGTCCCTCTGGTTGTCTTTATGAAAAAATGGCCATGCCTTTGGGAAAATTAATTACGCCAGTAAAGGCAGGGAATATTTCAAAACTAGAAGAGTTTTTAGTGGTGGATATTTATTCTTCCTACCACGCCATTTTAGGTTAAGGGTGGTTGCATGCCATAAGAGTTGTCCCTTCCACTTACCACCAGAAGCTCAAGTGTATCATAGATAGGGGCATAATGGAGATCAGAGGTGATCAAGATGTTACTCGAAAATGATACATCACCTCCATTCAACCTAAATAGGAAAAGAAGAAAGAGAAAGAGGTTATTCCGGAGACAACCCAGGATGAGGATAATTAATCAAAATTATACCTATAGCACGACCGACCAGCGATAGAGGAAACCAAGGTCCACCCCACTAACAGGGTTGCTAGAAACATGTAGGAGGTTATCTTTGCTGAAAGCCGACCAAAGAGGAAGGTTTTTATTGGAACAACACTGACCGACCTTGAGAGGGTGGAATTAATTTCCTTCCTGAAAAAAAGCTCGGATGCATTTGCATGGAAATAATAAGACATGATGAGAATTGATATTATGGTTACCTATCACATTCTCCACATTTATTTAACATTCAAGCTGATCATATAAAAGTCTCATCGAACTGCCCTAGAGAAGGCAAAGGAAGTAGGAAAAGAAGTAGGGAAACTTCTGGAGGCAAGGTCCATTAAAGAAGCTCAATTCCCAAAGTGGATCTCAAACCCGATCATGGTTCACAAGAGCATCGGAAGTTGGAAAATATTTATAGACTTCACCGACCTCTATAGGGACTGCCTTAAGTATAGTTTCCCCTTACTAAAGGTAGACTATCTGGTCGATGCAACAGTAATCCATGAATGTATGAGTTTCTTAGATGCTTACTCAAGCTACCACCAGATTCCTCTGTTTAGTCCCGACCAAGACAAAACTTCATTCATAATGCTATTTGGTCTATATTGTTACAAGGTCATACTGTTTGGCCTCAAGAAAGCGAGAGCTACATACCAGAAGTTGGTCAAGAAGATGTTCTAAAACCCAATGGGACAGACTGTGGAGGGGTATATTGATGGCATGCTTATTAAAAGCAGGAATAATAACAACTATCTCTAAGACCAAGCTAACATCTTTGAAATCCTCAGGCGCTATCGAATGAAACTCAATGCTAGCAAGTGTTCATTTAGGGTCCAATCAGGAAGTTTCTGGGTTATCTGGTCAATAAGAGGATAATTGAGGAAAATTAAGATCATATAGAGGCTATCAACAGGGTTCAACAGCCAAAAATATTACGCGAGTTCCAAAAGCTCACTGGGATGCTTGCAGCGTTCAATTACTTTATTTCAAAGTCATTTAAATGTTATCGATCATTCTTCCAGTTACTTAAGAATGAGAAAATACTAACCTAGAACAATGAGTGGTCTAAGTCCCTTGAGGAAATAAAGTCCTACTTAAGCAAACCTCCATTACTGTCAATCCCAGATCAGGGGGATCCCCTCAACCTTTACCTCACCATATTAAGTCATGCAGTTAGTTCAACCTTAGTTTATAAGAGACGAGCAAAGAAATTTCCTATTTACAATGCTAACAAAATTCTCCTGGATGCCAAGCAACGATAATTTCCTTAGGAGTAACTGGTTTATGCATTGGTGATCACTTCACGAAAGTTGAAGCATTATTTTCAGGCCCACACCATTACTGTAATTATTTTCTTCCTCTTTAAAGCTATTATTCGCAAACCTGACCTTTCTGGATGGACGTCCAAGTAGTCGGTTGGTCTTGGGAGATTTAACATTCAGTTTCAACTAAGGATGATAATTAAAGGGCAAGTCTTGGCCGATTTTATTGCAAAATTCATTGGATATGGTTATCTCGACCAACAGTTGGCCGATCAGTCGAAGACATAAAAGTAGGGTCAGACCAAAAACTTGACGTTATATGTTGATGGTGACTCAAATTTTAAAAGGTAAGGCATGGGAATTATCCTCGTGACCCCAGAGGATATGATGATTGAGCAAGGGATCAACTTGGGATTCAAAGCCTCCAAGAATGAGGCCGACTATGAGGTGCTTCTAGCTGATCTGTGTAAGGCCCACTTACTAGGGGCAAGATGACTTAATATTTATTATGACTCCAAACTAGTGTCTAATCAAGTTAGTGGGGATTTCAATGCCAATGATGACAAAATGGTAGACTACCTCGTAGTTGTGCATGAGATGGTTATGAAATTTAAGGAATTCTATGTTCAACAGTTCCACCGAGGGCACAATAGTCATGTTGATGCTTTAGCAGCCCCAAGCTTAATAGTGTATTCCGATCTCAGGAGAACATTCAATACATAATTCCTCGCTAGGCCTAGTATCGACAAAATTGTGATCCCCGAGCACGTCCTTTCCATCTACAAGGATCCAAGATGGATGGACCATACATAGCATACTTGTAGAAAAAACACTTCCAACAAATAAGAAATTAGCCCATCAGGTTAGAGTGAAAGACGCCCCTTTCTATGTGGACCCTAGCATCAAACTTTATAGGAGATCCTTCACATGACCCTACCTCTAATGCATGCAACCAAAGGAAATCGAGAAAGTTCATTACGAACTTCATGATAGAATATATGGAAGCAACGCAAAAGGAAGGTCCCTGGCATCTCGAGCAATTAAAGAAGGATATTGGTGGTCGGATATGCAGAAAGATGCAAGTATTTATGTTCGAAAGTGTGAAAAGTTCTAGAAATTCACTCCCATGGTCCATCAACCGGCTAACGACCTAAGGCCATTGACCAGTCTATGGCCATTAGCCCAATGGGGGCTAGATATTATGGGAACATTACCTACCACACTTGGGAATCGTAAGTACTTACTGGTCGGCACAAACTATTTGACCAAGTGGGTTGAGGCAGAACCACTGGCCAACATTAGAGATGCGGGTATGATAAGGTTCATTTGGAGAAACATCATAATGGGATTTGGGGTACTAAGGGCCATCATAGCTCATAAATGGCACACAATTTAAGAGTGGTCCTTTCCAAAATTTCTATGATGAGCATGGAATCAAGCACCATTTCAATTCAGTAGCTTATCCCCAGAGTAACAGTGAGGTTAAAGCCTCCAATAAAATAATGCTTGATAGCCTTAAAAAGAGGTTAAAAAGGAAAAAAATTCACTTGGGTAGACGAGCTTCTTCATGTTCTATGGGCATATCATACTACGCCTAGGACACCAACCGGGAAAATTCCCTTCACACTCATCTGTGGAATGGAAGCTGTAATTCCACTCGAAGCTGGTCTCTCGACCATGAGGACAAATATGTCCAAACAATGATTTAAAGATAATTCCCTTAATGATGAGCCTAACTTGTTTAACGAAAAAAAAGAGCAAGCCATGATCAAGATGTCTTCCTACCAGAAGCAATTGGTAATGTAGTATAATAAAGGGATCATACCGTGGAAGTTCTAAGTATGGGATTATGTCTGATTTACATAAGTATGACCTCGTCTAGACGAGACTCATCTCAACATCGTGGACCCCTTTAATGCAACTTAGACTCATACTTATATGGGCTTACATCACGGTGGCCCACAACAAACAGTCTAGACCTTAAAAACTTATGACCGTTCACGAAGGCTATCACTATACTCATAACATAGTGTCTCCAAGTATTGGTCTTGCCATGTGTGAGCCTCGTAAGACATCTTTAGGTCGAGACCAATCACATCATTTAAATAAAAGGTGTTACTCAAGACCTCATCCACCAGGAAGGCCACCTCATCAGTCTCGGCTAGCCGAGACCTTGTAGAGCCGACATCAATAAATCGTATGGAACTTATGAGTTGGACATTTATAGGACACGTGAACAAAACTGTTATGAAGGATCTTCCCCATGTGGGGAGAATATTCTTCATCACAACATACACATGCTAAAGACAGTTGGCACTCTCTAATTCTCTCATTCATCTTGTGCATAATAGGTAGGGGTGGAATAAAAGATCGACGTGATTGACCCGATTGGATCGGACCGGACCGGACCCACTTTTATAGGATTTTTTATAAATCGATCCTAATTCGGTCCTAAATTAAGAGACCCAAAATATTCGGTTCAGTCTAAAATATCAATTGTAAATTCGGTCTTTGGACCGGATTGGGCCGTTTAATTAAATATTATATAATATATATTAATTTTATTTTATATAAATATATCATATACTAAACCCTAAACTAAATACATAAGCCATAAAAAAAATCCACGGCCGCTCTCTCCTCTCCTCATTTTACTCTCAATCTTCTCTTCCTCTCTTTCTTCAACTCGTACGCTCTCTCTTCTCCTCACTTTTCTCTTAATCTTTTCTTCCTCTCTTTCTCCAACTCTCTGGTCGGAGGTCGGTCGATCACCACACCACCATGAACACACGATCTAGCGCTCTGAACACCAGATCCACACCGGTTGTTCCTCCGGTTGCGATGCATAACTCCACAGCAGCAGTGGCTGTTCCGGCGAGTAAAGAGATAGCCACGGTTGTGACGACGAGAAAAGAGACCACCACGTCTGTTCCTCCGGTTGTGACGGATAACTCCACCGGTCCTATTCCGAAGACGACGAGAAAATAGATAGCCACAGTATATTCCTTTATGTTCATTGTATTCTTAAAATTTCCATGCAATGTTGTTATGGGTGCGTGTTTTCTTGCAAAAATCGCCTCCATAAATCATTTGCCTATTTTGTGGTAACCAATGTCTATTTTCTTTACATTTTCTTTATATCTTATTATTCTGATAAGTTTTGTTATATGAGTACATTGTGGTAACCAATGTATATGCCCTTTTTTTATGTTCAATTATTTTGGTCAGTTTGGTTATAGGAGTACTATCATATGTATCTGTAGAAATTAATTTTTAATACAAGAAACATGTTCATACTCATGAGTATATCAACTATGAACATGTTTGGTTTTTTATTCTGGTTCGGTCTAAAATGTATGCCTTTGCTAGTTGAGTGAAAGCTTCATGATTTTAATTTTAACATGGGGGGTGTAATTTGGTAATTTTTGAGGGGATTTAAATTGATGATTGATGATTATACAATTTTATGTTTCTGGATTTAAATTGATGATTCTTAAATTTTATGTTTCTGGATTTAAATTGATGATTCTAAAATTTTCTATTTAAATTGATGATTCAAAAATTTGTCTCAATCATTTAATCCCTAAACTATCACAATATTTTAGAGTAAATTTTCTCTTTTCTATTTATGGATTTTACATTTTGTTATTTTTTTTCCACGTGTAGATGGATGGAGTGAGTGAAGATCCAGCGAATGCTACTTTACATGGTTCGCCAGTGTCGCCAAGAAGAACTCATCCCGTGCAACAAAAACGGAAAAATGCATCTACGGTATGGGATCACTTCCATCGAAATACTGATGTCAAAAGGCCTAGAGCTATTTGTAATTATTGGGGCATTTCTTATGCGTGCGACTCTAAAAAGAATGGGACTAAAAATATGAAACAACACAATCCTTCTTGTAGAGAGTTACCCGTTAATAAGAGACTAGAAGAGGAAAATGGGCAAAAAAAGTTGTCATTTATATTGAAAAAGAATGAAACGAAAATGATCCAAGTTCAAATTTATTGGCTATCTCTTTTAATGCGGAAGCTTGTCGCAATGGCTGGATGAAATGCTTATAATTGACAAGCTACCATATAAATTTGTGGAGAATGAGGGGTTTAGGAGGTTTATGGCTGTCGCACAACCAAAATTGCATATTCCTAGTCGTCGAACAATTGCACGAGATTGCTCAACATATATATGGATTTAAAGAAAATGATGAAAAAAGATTTAAAAGGTCAAAAGGTTTGCCTTACCACCGATACATGGACTTCCATTATATGTTACATCCAATGCTTTTTTTCATGAACTTGTGATTATTGAAAGTAAGTTGGTGCATTTGAAAAATTATGGTGATGATTTTTTATCTTCAATGGTCGGGAAAATGATTGCCAAATTTGAAAAGTATTGGAATATAGAGAAAATTAAGTTCTTGTTGTTTACTGCTATTGTCCTTGACCCACGTTACAAGTTAAAGTATGTTGAATTTTGGTTTAGTGAGTTGTATGGTTGTGTTAAATCAATGGAGTTGTCAAGAAGAGTTAAAGATACATTAATTCGTTTGTTTGAGTGGTATGATGGTCATAAATCATCTAATGCATCTTCAAACAATATGAATAAACCAATTAATGTGGTTGGGGTTGATGAGGATGAGGATGGTCGTGCATTTTTAACATCTCAATTTAAAAGGCGTTTAGAGTCGGAGGATAATTTAGGTGCAAAATCGGAGGTGGAAAAATATTTATTGGAAACTTGTGAAGTGGAAAATGATTACTTTAATGCTCTTGGTTGGTAGAAAAATAATCAAGGCAAGTATCAAGTGCTATCTCGTATGGCATGAGATGTATTAGCTATTCCCGTGTCTACCGTTGCCTGCAAATCCGCTTTTAGTACGGGTGGTCGTGTGCTTGATCCTTTTCGTAGCTCTCTAGCTCCTACAACGGTGGAGGCACTTGTTTGTGCACAAAATTGTCTCAAATCTTCAACAAAACCTATCAACATTCGAGATGCCATGGATGAAATTCAAGAAATGGAGAAATTTGATTTGGGTAATAGTTAATTTTGAATTTTAATGTATATTTTTCATAATTTAAATGTTAAACTTTTGTTATTGAATTTTTATTTCACATAATCTTTGTTTTGTATTTTTTTTGTAGAAATATTGGGAGAGAGATTCAAGACCTCAATTTCAACTATTGTGGTGGATTGATGTGCCTTTTGAATGAGGTGGAGGAGACTCGAGGACTTTGTTTTAACTTACTTTTGAAGTTGTAGGAGGGTAGTGAGACTGGGGTCTATGAATAACTGGAAAGGGTGAGGCGTGACCCACTCCAATGGACGCTGCCTGCAAGGTCTTCAAGGTCTCCTGGTGCAACTTCTGAAGAAAACTTCTCCTTCTGGTAATAATGGAACTCAAGATTCAACTCACTCCCTGTAAGAAGATGAACTTTCACAGCAAAAATAATAATTTTCTCAAGGGAAACACCTGAGAGTGATTGCTATCAGTGGGGAGTGAAGGAACAAGGCACTCAGCACTAAGAGAATGAGCAGGGAGAGAATACTTAGGTAGGTCTGGTGGTATTTTGGCAGAGTAACACTGCAATTTCTATATGTCTATCTCTTGACCTTGCCCAGAGGTCTATTTATACTAGGGCGTTAGGGGTGAGTTGGCATTTTTTGGGCGCCAAAACTGAGAGAGTTGGTGGGGAACAATGTCTGAAGTGTACCATTTGTCCCTCCCTGTAGGCAGCCTGCCTGTCCCCTCTGCAGGCGCCACCTGGCACCGACCAAAACTCAAAAAGCACATATGTCCCCTAATGGAAACAAAATATCAGATTTGGTAGTTATCTTTTGAAACGGTAACTTGTGGTGCAATTTTGCAAATCTTGAGAGAGGAGACCTTAAGGACTCATCTCCTCTAAAAGTGTTATTTTTCTTGAGAGGGACCTCGAGGACCCCCTCTTCTGGAAAAGTCATTTTCTTGTAAAGAGTTTATTTCTTGTGAGTAGCCAGCTCTTTGGCTGCTCACTTCACTTGTGACCAAGTGTGCAGTGTGCGTAGTCTCGAGTGACTTCTGGGTCTTCCCACTAGTATTCTCTCAATCCTATAGTGCTAAGTGGTTGAGCTTGCTCAACATACCTTGTCCCTCAACCGCCAAGCCAAAACTCCCAGGAGGTCCCAACGCGTCTGTTTGAGCCTGCTTGCTCGACTAGGCAACCTGTACAAGAAAGTAAAGTGTTAGTGTTGTTGTTCATTTAGAGACTGATGTTTCATGATGACGATTTGTTCGCGATAGCTACTTCCTCAATATGAGTTTCTGTCGAAACCCCTGTAGCATCACTTCTCGAATAACATTTTTGTAGTGAGCCTTGTAGTGACGCTGACTCTCTTGACTGTCATTACTGCAGTGACCCTTGCAGCGGCGCTGACCCCTGCAGTGGTACTTCTCGATTTTAGACTTCTGTGCTGACTCTCGCGGGCACCTCTCGAATGTTATTGCTGTAGTGACCCTTGTTGTAGTGGCGCTTACACTTGAAGAGGCGCTGACCCTCGCAGCGGCGCTGACACTTGTAGCGGCGCTGGCACTTGGAACGGCGCGGACACTTATAGCGGTGTCGACCCTTACAGCGGAGCTGAAACTTACAGAGGCGCTGGTACTTGAAGCGGCGCGGACACTTGCAGTGGCGCCGACACTTGTGGTGGCGCTGACACTTGCAGCGACGCCGGCACTTGAAGCGATGCTGGCACTTGGAGCGGCGCCGATACTTGCAGCGGTGCTGATCCTTGCAATGGCGCAGACACTTGCAACGGCGCTGGCTTCCTAAGGCGCCGACCCTTGCGGTGGCGCAGACACTTGCAGTGGCGCTGGCACTTGCAGCTGCGCTGGCGCTTATAGCGATGCCGACCCTTGCAGCAGCGCGGACCCTTGCAGCGGCGCCGACCCTTGCAGCGGCGCTGACACTTGCAGCGGCGTTAGTACTTGAAGCGGCGCCGACACTTGCGGTGGCGCTGACACTTGTAGCGGCGCAGGCACTTGGAGCGACGCCGACACTTGCGGCGGTGCTGACCCTTGCAGCGGCGCTGGTACTTGAAGCAGCGCCGACACTTGCAGCGGCGTCGACACTTGCGGCGGCGCTGACACTTGCGGCGGCGTAGACACTTGCGGCGGCGCTGACACTTGTAGCGGTGCAGGCACTTGGAGCGGCGCTGGCACTTGAAGTGGCGCCGACACTTGCGGCGGCGCTTACCCTTATAGCGACGCTGGTACTTGAAGCGGCGCCGACACTTGCAGCGGTGCGGACACTTGCGGCGACGCTGATACTTGCGGCGGCGTAGACACTTGGGGCGGCGCTGACACTTGTAGCGGCGCAGGCACTTGTAGCGGCGCTAGCACTTGCAGCGGCGCTAGCACTTGCAGCGGCGCCGACACTTGCGGCGGCGCTGATACTTGAAGCGGCGTCGACACTTGCAGCGGCGCGAACACTTGCGACGGCGCTGACGCTTGCAGCGGCGCAGACACTTGTAGCGACGCTGACCCTTACAGCGGCGTAGACACTTGCGACGGCACTGACACCTGAAGCGGCACCGACCCTTGTAGCGGCGTAGGCATTTGAAGCGGCGCCGACACTTGCAGCGGCGCCGACACTTACGGCGGTGCGGACACTTGAAGCGGCTCGGACACTTGAAGTGGCACCGACACTTGCAGCGGCGCTGACCCTTGCAATGGCACAGACACTTGCAGGGGCGCTGGTACTTGAAGCGGCGTCGACCCTTGCAGCGGAGCTGGCACTTACAGCGGCGCTGGTACTTGAAGCGGCGCGGACACTTGCAGCGGCGCGGACACTTGCAGCGGCGCTGGCACTTGCAGCGACGCTGGTACTTAAAGCGGCGCCGACACTTGAAATGGCGTAGACACTTGCGACGTAGACCCTTGCAGCGATGTAGACCTTTGCAGCGGCGCTGACACTTGCATCGGCGCTGACACTTGCAGCGGCGCTGACCTTTACAGTGGCGCTGACACTTGCAGCGGCGCTGACCCTTGCAGCGACGCTGACACTTTCAGCGGCGTTGGGGTTCCTGCTGAATATGAGTTTCTGTCGGGACCCTGGGGTGATTCCTTCTCAATTATGCATTTCTGTCGGGACCCTAGGTGGGTTCCTTCTTAATACGCGTTTCTGTCGGGACCCTGGGGGGTTCCTGCTCAATATGAGTTTCTGCCGGGACCCTGGGGTGGCTCCTCCTCAATATGAGTTTCTGTCGGGACCCCGGGGAGGTTCCTGCTCAATATGAGTTTCTGCCGGGACCCTGGGTTTCTTCTCAGTATTTCTAATAAAATAATATTTTTACTTTGTTATAGGTAGACACCCTTCTACAGAAGTTATTTTGTATTTTATTTTTATTCTACACTATGGGATATGTAATATGGTCGACATGTAATATTTTCTTAGGGTGGACATGTAATATTTTCTTATGGTGCTTGCTTGGACATGTAATATTTTCTTATGGTGGACATGTATTACTTTTGAAGCTATTTTAATGTTTGCATATTATTGGGCAAAATAAAATTTTATTCTACCAAAATTAGGCAAAATAGTACAACACATTTGAAGGAAAAAATATCACCTTAAATGGTGCAAAACAACACTATTTCAATGGTAAGACAACATTATTTCAATGGCAAAACAACACCTAAAAGGTGTAAAACAACACTTAAAAAGTTCAAAACAACCTTTAAATAGTACAAACAACAAAAAATTAACTGGTTTGTATTGAAAAAAAAGTGAATAAATGTAAAAAATGGACCAAATATTAACCGAACCGGACCGAAAATAACCTAGACCGATTAAATAGGTTAAACTGATTAAATCTATCTGAATTTTCTCTTCTTAAATATAGGACCGAATAATTCGATCCGACACCTAAAATGATTAAAAATCGGACCGGACCGTGCCCACCCGTAATAATAGGTGCATGCTTAGTGGTAATATTGCACGCCCCAATCTTATAAAAAGCTACTTTGTCATCCTCAAAAGGAATCGAAAATACACAGCCCTACTATTATGCTGTTGAATTCGACATGTAGAGAGAGAAAACTTGTAACCTACATTGATGGCCTTTAACTATATTTTATACTCAGATATTCACTTATTTGCACTATGGAGTAGGCTAAGACCGAACCACTTACATGCTTGTGTTTTCCGTACTTCGCATCCCTTCTTTTAGTTATATATATCTCTTATACCGCTACTCCAATTTCATTATTATTAACAGAGCTAGAACTTGAATTACTTACTCATTTGAGGTGGTGACATCTCTGGTATCATCATTTTGGTGTCATCTATGGGAAGAGATTCTATTCTCCCTCTTCTTCACTTGAACACTTCTCTTTGCCTCTAGTGGTGATCCAAATCCACCATCCCTGGGACTAGATCACCATTGAAAGAGCTTAGGTGGTATTCTTCCATCTTTTCCTGAATCAACTCATTTCTAGCCCTGTAATTCCATCTATTCTCTATTTGATCATGGTTTAAATCCTCCTGAAATGATAACTGACTCACCCTGTAATGATAGATCTTGCTCCAGCCATTTCCTTCCTCAGTAAAAAATGGCTGATATGGTAACGGCGCTGAGATCCTTTGTAGCTAGGCAAAAACAAATGCAACAACAGTTTATGGATTTTAGCCAGAGTGTGATGGGGAGGATTCCTGGTAACCCAACGACGAAGATACTTACTTAGGCAGCCAAAGAGGTGGTGGATGTAGTTCTAGGGGACCACCCCCAACCCCAGCCAAAGAGGCATAACAACACCACATACAAAGAGATATCGTTAATCCACGATGTATCCACCTTGGAAAGCAGTTCCAAGGGTTCCCAGACGACCAGGATTGCGATGAGAAAGATTGTTGGGAAAGATATTAGAGTTATGGTGGCACTTTCATAGAGCAATCCCATCACATACCGATCAAGGTAATAACACCCATCATAATACACAAGAGTTGACAGAGAGGTTCGACATTTGATAGGTTAAGGAGGGAATCGAGGGGAAATAGACATTGTAAAGAAGAAAGGCCGAGATGAGATTGTGAAAGGAAGTACTAGAGAAAAGTCAATAGTTGGTAAAGAACTATCGACTGAGAGCTAGCCCCCGAGCAGTTGAGAAAGAAGGGGGTGGAGTCAATACAGTGGCAGAAGAGAATCTATTGAACAATTTTATGCAAAGGTTAGAAGATCGATAGCCTGATTAATAACCGAGACACTATCTATCGAGGTTACATGGAGGGGTCACGATTTATTCCAAGGATTGTCAGCTATTTTACCCTCGCTATGTTCAAACCACTGAGTGTAACATAGAGGTATGAATGGAGCATAAATCTCATACATCACATTGAGATATATCAGTAGACAACCGACATTTATTCAATGCCTAATAAGATTATATGATGAGACTTCTCAAGTATTCTTATAAGCACAATCCATGTTTGGTACACCTACCTGCCGAGAGGCTTTATAGATAATTTTAAGCAGTTAGCATAAAAATTCATCCATAATTTTTGCTTTGTCATAAAGCCACCGAAGTGTGTGGCTCATCTCCTGCAAATAAAATAGGGGAAGAATGAACCTCTGAGGGATAATATCTCTCATTTCACAAAAGAGAAGTTGGAGGTGGAAGCTTACAATGAGAACAATGTGATGATATCCCTCATCAATGGCTTACAACCAAGGAAACTTTTGTGGAACGTCTCTGCGGATCCTCCAAAGACCATGATAGAACTCCTAGCCATGACCAAGAGGATCATGAACGCGGAGGAGGCTATGGCGTCTAAGAGAGGAGATACAAAAGAGCCTGCTAATGGGAAATCAGGCTAGAGCAAGGACAAAGAGGGAAAGAAAGGTCGAATGATGAGAAGTTTGCTCGATATACTCCGCTGATTATGAGTCCAGACTTGATTTTGAATGAAATCAAAGATGACCAAGAACTTAAGTGGCTAAAGAAGATTAAGTCTCCTCCTCACAAGAGGGATACAAGCAAGTGGTGTGAGTTTCATCAAGACCGTGATCATAAACTAACAAATGCTTTGCATTAAAATATGAGATAAAAAAGCTGTTAAAATAGGGAAACTCATAAAGTACATGGATAAAAGTGGAGTAAAAGATGATAGAAGGAAGAGACAAATTCAAAGGGGAGATGATAATCCGAGAAGGGAAGTTTAGGTAAATAAAAATAGGGATGATTCAAATGACATCGAAAATGATCACCTCGATCTCTCGATGAAAATCTCGGAGGTAAAAGGAGCACTACATGTGATCTATTTCAATGTGAAAATGATATGTGGTGTCCTAGTAGGTGGAGGCACTGAGTTCACATTGTTTAAGTAAAAGCAACACCGAAAAAGGTGGAGGGTAACTCTGCAGAGACAGAGGTAAAGCTAGGCAAGTTGAAGAAGGTAGACACATTAACATGTGAGTTCACCTCAATGACGTGTCTCTCATTCTTGTCAATAAGGGGTCTCCACCGAATTCATGTTCTAGGGCTATTTTAAAGGTTTGAGGCTGAGTAAGAAGAGGCTCCTACTGTATATCAGTAGCTGCTGATTAGATTTAGCGAAGAGAAAGTTCACCCACTAAGGGTATAAGAGATGGACGTTTGCATGGGCAGTTGGCCGAAATGTCTCACCAAGAAAGTCATCTTATTTGTAATGGAAGATAATGTTGTCTAAACCAACATTATTATCATGTGTATAGTGGCCCTTAAGTAATTTGAGGCCATATCTTCCACTGTCCACTAGACGATAAAATTATCAAAACTCCTTACGGAGTAGGGGAAGTGCGGGGTGACCAAATGGAAGCTCGAGAATGATAATTTACATCGGTCCTGGGGGAAAGAAGGACCTCATCATCATCATTATCTATGATCAAGCGTACCCTATTCTTAGTGGGAGCCATTTAATCCTCTTCCTCTGGGTAGATGGAACCAACGTTAAGCGACTCAAAGGATGAGGAAGTTTCCTTGCCAGGAAGTGGGAAATTAGGTATATCATCTACCGGGCGAGCAGTAAAGATACCGACAATGTTAGTGCACTCCAAAAGAAGGGAGCACGATCTTGGGTGCTCACCGTCGAGAAAGTAGTCTTTCACCCTCTAAGCTTTCAACATGTCAGCACAGTTGATGCCTTTTAGGGACGGTTCCTTATTCTTCCTGCGAGCTACTCAAAGGCACGAAAAAAAGGCATTGTTAGCAGCAATACAACATAATGATGAAAAAATATAAGCAAATAAAGGTTCAAGAATTAACTAATATCACCCCCCAATCTAGGCATATAAACCCTATATATTCTTTGCCCTCAAGGAGCGGTAGATGTTGCCATTTTTAGGCAATAAACCCCTAATCCCAATATCCTTTGTAGTAATCAATGATGTTTATGACCAACACTTTATTGGCCTTCCTCGCCTTCAAGTAAAAAGGACCATCTATAGTATGAGATGAGTGTAACAATACCTGATCTCAAGGATGCCCAGGTTGGTCCCATAAAGCTAATTTATTCGATTTACCCTACTCATTATATGCCAAGTATTAGAGGCATATTGAGTCAGGACCACCGCAAAAAAATTAAAAAATTCCAAAAATAGAGGATATGGGAGAAAGGTCAATCCCCATGGACCACATAAAGGGTGTGAATCCCATGTCCCCCATTGATGGATCTAACATCTTTGGGCATGGCGACATAATCGATTGTGATCTAAGAAGGAATATGATAGGTTTTCCTAAACTCATCTACAATTTTTCCATGAATAGATTTTGACATTTTCAGAAGAATTAATCACTACTAATGAAGACAACAAAAGGGAGAAGAGGAAAGCTATGAAAATAATAGATGAGGATGGAGATGATAGAAACTTATAATGAAAACTGAATAATGCAAATGAAGAATCTATGAAGTTTTTTGATAGAAGACTAGAAGAAAAGATGATGATTTGGTGTTAAGTATGGAAGTAAACCCCGTTTGAAAGATTGTGCACAATCATAAGGTACAGGAACTAAGGGGATTTTTGGCACTTCCCTCTTTGCTCGGAAGAGCGTACCCTTGCAACTTCAACTTATTTATAAGTGTGGCCCACTAGTCAAATTAATGAAAATGGATCAATGGGACCATGATAATAGTAAAATCATTTGGCACAACGACCTTTGGCCTGGGATTTTAAGGGAAACTGTGGATACCTAAGTACAAATTAGGCCCAATCCAAGACCGATCGAACAACCCCAGCAGCGCTTGGAGCACACCTGTCCCATCTTATTAATAATAAGTATTATTGTCATCAGTCATCATGTGACTAATTAAAAATATGTCAACAGTTACAATCATCTCACATTGGTTACACAAAATCTCGGACGAGATATCAGGGAATTACTACACGAGGTTATCTCAAGCCAAGGGAGTTCCTTGACTTATTCAACCACTACGATTTTACACAACTATAAATATAACCCATAACTCAGGTCCAAGGGGGATGTAATTTCAAAACTTTGAGAGAAACTAATAAAAATACAGTGACATCTTCATGGATGTAGGCGATTTGCCAAACGACATATAATTGCGTGTTGTGTGATTGGTATATTTATATTCATCTTCTGAATCCTTTATGGTATCTTTTAATTGTGATTAGTTTGTATTCAAAATTTGTATTTTATATGTTAGTATTACATTCGAAGATAATACTTACTTTTAAAATGATTCCCTTAATTATTTCCATTTGAATTAAAAAGGTGGTATAGATATGGTGAAAAAGTTTTTTGATGGAAAATACCAACAGATTGGGCATATCCTCCTCCCAATTAACCATAAAGAATATTCTAAGAAATAAACAACATGTTATTAGACCATAGGATGCTATAACATGTGGGATGGATCATGGTCACTATTCAACTCCCTTCATCCGAAAAGGAATGCAAAGACCTCTACTTTAATGACACATCTGAAGTCGCATGGATAAGTAAAGATTTGATATTGTAATTTATGGATCTAATAAATCATACATTTATTTTTTCAATAATAAAAAATTTGTCCAAATTCATTCATTCCTTGATTGCAAAAAGTCAATTAGCAGACAATCAATTGATAAAAAAAAGAGCTAAAAGAATTTCTTAGGGAACCGTAATAGCAACCTACGAATTTGAATGTAAAGTTCGTAATGGGACAACAAGCCTTCAACACCCCCCATGGAGGTGATAGTTAACTACCAAAATAACTATATTTATTGAGACATTATCACAGTGAGATATCACTGATTAATTGCATTATTTGTTTGATTTGTTTTGCAGTGTGGATTGCAGAATTTCCATTTGTTTTGTTATAGAGAAGTTAATTATGGGTGTAAAACTTAAAGATCAATTGGATAGTGATTTTATGGATGATTTTAGATGTAAAATAATGACTATATTACTAAATGACTCATTAAACACATGGATAGAAGAGTTTTATTAATCATCACAAATGTAAGATATTCAGTGATATGAAAGAAAATTTTACATTTTCATTTATATTGTATAGTTGGTTATGAAATCTATGCATTAATGTAGTTCATAGCTTTTGAGGTATTAGTCGTTTAAACATGTGAGTTAGAAGTATATATATCTCATTACCAAATCGTCATTTCGCACTGTGCAATGAAGATTTCTCACTCTTATATAATCATTTCACATTACGGAATGATTATATTGCAGTGCGAAATATTCATTTTGCAGTTCGAAATACCGATATCAGAATATGATATAATATATTTGGCAATGCAAAATATTATATTTCAGTGTGAAATAAAATTTACTTTGCACAGTGAAATAAAAATCATTTCTTCTTTTTAATATAGTTATAAATTAAAAATTATATTTTCTTCAATCCTCTAACGAGGACTATATTAATAACAGTTTTCGTGAGATATATCAACAAATAAACACTAAATATTAGAGTTCAAAAACTGAAACCACTGAAAATAAAGATTAAAATATGAGAGTTCCAAACAATACCATATTTTCATTGACATTTATTACAACTAGAAAAGGTGATCGTCATTAGGATTGCATCAAACTTATATTAAGTACATTCCAAATGCTCATAATCATCATTGAGAAACTCCTCTTATAGTTATTATGTATTTTTCAAATGGATTCAAACCTATCATTACGACCATAAAACCTTGAAAAATGAGCGATTTTTTCAAAATGAAAGAAGGTTCCTTCTAAGAGTCCTAATCATTTTAAAAAACCTTCTGCCTCAACGTGTTAATTATAAATTTTATGTAACTTATTGAACCAGTCCTGATATATAATAATGCAAGCGCACGAGTATATATATTTATTCCATTAGCACCCATGTCTTTGAGTATAGACTGTGCAAACCCACCAACTTTAGATTTTATAAATCTCCAAATAGCATGTTTATATTTGATGCCATTTGCAGGATTGACAACCCAAGAACACCACCATTTACGACCCAAATTGAACCTATTGATCTCTAATGGGTATATCTCTCATGTAAATTTTGTTTAAAGTATCATCATGCATTCCATAATATTTTTGGATGTAAAGAGTATGTTCAGAATATAAAAAATGGACAACTTTGAGAATATCTTGATTAGGACTTCATCAATGATATAGAAAATGTGAGTCGTTTTTTAAGTCGGTGATTTTTTGAAAGAGAATATTTCTTTCAATTATAGAAGATGAAGAGATAGTGATATATTACCAATAGTTTCCAAGAATTTATAGAATGATGAAAAAATACCACCCCGTGGAAAATGCACAGCTTGTGTGAAAAGTTATCTTGAAAAATGCATATTTTAATGGTAGTATCAATGAGTATATTTAGCCATTGATTACTAACAATAATTACTCTTTGAAATCATAGTCTGAAATCGCATTGTGAATTGACACGTGTTGTTTGAAATGAGTATGCCCAATCAATATTATTATACTAAAAATAATACTTTTCGAATAAACATTTGAGTTATATAAATACTCATTGTTTGAGATATAAATACGTTTCATAATGAATTTCATTAAATGAACTGATAGCTTAAGTGACAAGACATAGGGAATAATGATCACGATTGTTTATGTATTTAATGAAGCATGCCTTTTACATAAGGATAAATATTTTATTCGATATCTGAAAGGTTAAAAATATCAAATGATTTGACGTTTGTAGTGCTAACATCTCTACACATATTCCTCTCTCGCTCTCTCTACACACACACACACACACACACACACACACACACACACACACACACACACATATATATATATATATATATATATATATATATACAGAGAGAGAGAGAGAGAGAGAGAGAGACTAACCAAATTGATATTCAGTATGTTCTCTACACATTATACTAACACAAAACCTGATACTCTTCAACTCCATCTCTTAATAATGGTTAAACTTATAAGACATTTTCAGACCTTTATTGATTTTGAAACAAACATGAGTCGAGAACTTGAAGACATTGAGGAGGAATTCCACGAGTACAATGTTGTATACCATGACTTATTCGTATATGTGAGATAAGGCTACATAGGATTAACACTAATGCATAAACTAATTGAAGGGGTTAACGTACATAAAAACTTTGATGATTTATGGACTTTTTATATCCTTTAATTCATATCAAAGTATGAGGAATTGCTTAAGAAGAGGAATGCCTTCATATAACTAGTTGAATAGTATATTCCAACTTCATAAAATCGCTTGAGGATTTTTGCAATGCTTATCTTGACTACATAGATAGTAAATTCCATTTTTAAATGTATTTATAGTTTACTAGTTTTTTTTAATGTGACTGTTTCTTGTTCACGAGTTTGCAAATTGTAAATCAGCTTCTATATGTTAAATATATAATACGAACAACTGTTAGTTTTATGCCTATCATAATATGTTATTTGGAACTAATGGTTTTAACTTGTCGCAACATTAATTATGATTTAATAAAAATTGAATACAATATGGTATAAGTCCTCGCTAGGGGAATCCAAATACATGTTTATCTTACATTATTCATAAGTAAACTTTTCCACCTCTAGCGAGGACTACTAAAATAACGAATTTAATGAAAAACATGTAATTGCTTAAAATAGCATAGGATAAATGTTTGCACATACGCCGAGGCCAACATGTAATCATGAGTCTATTTACCTTCTTCAAAATAAGATAAAACTTATTTCCCACTACAACATTACAATATTTTTCATTGCGAGATTATAATATTTTGCATTGCGAAATGATAATAATTTTCACATTGAAATGGTTAGTATGTTGCATTACGAAATTTGAATATATTGCTCATTGTGAACTTAAAATATGAACAAATAGTGAAAATAGGTGGAAAACTTCAAATATATGACCAATTCATAAAATTAACCATATGAAATTTCCAGCTAACATTACTGTCCTATTATGCAATGTATAACTGATAGATTGCATTTCTCTATCGATTTCTACATAGGGTAATTCATCATCACATAATTTATAAGCTTCATCCAATCCAAACTCAGAGTCATTCCTTTCGAGACTTATTGTAATATCTACCTTACCCAAACAATTACGATATATATATATATATATATATAGTTATGTTCTCCAAATCAATCGGATCCTCTAGAATACAACATGGATTACTTAAAACTTCATATCTCATATAAAATGTTATTGATATAATGTTTTCCTAAATTAAACGAATTTTTAATAAATTGCTTATACGAACATGTTGTACAAATTGCTTATAATTGCAACTACATTCCTTAACTCAAAATTATATTTTAATCTCTTCATTATTAATTACTTAATTCTCCCCATGATAAGGTTACATATACCAATTAATAAAATAAATTACTGATAATTTATTTGATTAACTTCTTTAAGTCGTTGAGCGGTCCTGCTTAACTTATTTGTAGTGTTAGATTAATAAAATCCACCTGCAGTGTTTAACACATACAAAACTTATAAGCATTTCAAGGGGGGTATCACCAGTTCCATATAAGACTGTGAACGATAAAAATTATTTTCCATATAAATTGGTGATCTAATCTACTGTGTGTAAGTTCTACTCCACACACTATAACACCTACCGAGCAGAATAAAAGACATCAGCAATATATAAAATACTGCAAACATTATGTCAATACATGATTCTCATTAAAATAGGAATAAATGATTTTATTATAATAATAAATTCATAACTAAAATTATTACATAAAGCATGCTTTTAGTCTACTTCTCTAATGGGAAACTCGTTCACGTACATCAAGTATATCCAATTTTCTCTCACACGTACCATATCCACGAGGTATATCATGAGTCAATTCACATACACTCAGGTATACCAAATGGCATATCCAAATGCACTGATGAATGATTGCCCTTATATGCAAGAGGTACATCATGGTAGTCATTCCAAATGGTGGAACCTTTCCACTGACCCACCAATGAATCAACCTCATATAGGCGTCTACCCTACATGTCTCCATATCTCAAAGATCGATTATTAGAGATATTAAAAATGTCAAGCATTGAGAAGTTCAGAGGCAGCAGTCCTCTGATTGTGCACTTACACGTATACCATCGTTCCATGACTCTCTTCGGGGAGTCAGACGAGGTAATGGACCAAATGTTCCAGCAACCCCTCAAGGAAGGTGTGCTCTATTAGTTCCTATCCCTCAAAGAATCTAGAATCCGTAGTTGGGAAGATATAGCCCAGGAGTTTATGACTCAGCCAAAGTATAATGAAGAGTTGGAAGCTACTAGTCGAGACATGTAACTACTCAAATAAACCCGGGTGAATTAATTAAAATCTTTATTTGAAGGTGGAGAGAGAAAGGAACTACTATGATAAACTGACCGTCCGAAGAAGAGTAGGTAAGCATCGTGAAAAAGAACTTCTTGTTCCATATTCGAGGTTTAATGGGAGATTAGTAATACCCTCACTTCAGAGCCCTCCGGAAGGATAAGATAGAATTTGAAGAACGGTTCATAAATCAGAAAGCTGAATTTAAGACAAAAGAACTCCGGACAATTTGCACCTCGAAAATATGATAAGCCAACCAACACCTTCTTCTTAACCATCAACAAAATCTCCTATCCTACTACATCTTGGGCACCTCAAAGTCATCTTAGTCCAACGTAAAGGAGTATACCGAACTTGTTGTCCCTCTATCAAAAGTGTATCAAGCCCTTCTTACCTAAAACCTCATCAAACCTTTAGAACCCCGACCTTTGCCAGATCCTCTTCGCTGAACCTTCAAACATGACACCTATTGTGACTTACACCAAATTGCTGGGTACACCACTAATCAATGATTTGATATAAATAATATTATCCAAAGCCTTATAGATATGGGATCATTGCCCCACTAGTTAATCCAAATCCTAATGCTACTTAATTTTCTCTCTGAGCTCACCAAACTGGGGTGAACGTCATCCTCTCAGAAGAAAACCCATAATTTGGCCTTCCACTAGAATCAAGACCATTGAAACACCCAATCTACGTACCATCTTACCTACCCGTTCAAAATATGTCCTTTATTTCTCTTGCATCCTCCAAATCATGTGGACCAAGCTCTCTCACTCCTTATTTGGGCCTGTATTATCGTTCGTACCTTCTCAGAAAGGGGAGGCATGGAACTGCCCCCGATTTTAGATCAGCTTCAGAGGTTTAGGATGAAATTTCCCTCAGAGATGACCATCAATTACGGAAAGATCATTTCCTTGTTCATAGAATTCAAAAAGTGGGCCTGACAATTCGATGAATGGGTTGTAACTGTAAAAAATTTCATTATGGATGACATAGTATAGGTTATGTCTGATGCATTTATCAAGAATGGAGAAGTATGCACCATCTTCGAGTTACTCACATATTTGAAACTCCAAGGGCATCTAGTCCCTTCCTTCTAACACTTCCCTACTGAATGGGAATGTTTGTATTATGAAGACATTGAGGTTGTGGAGTGCATCTATTTTTCATGGAAAGATGACATTGTTGCCACCACATGGGGTGATGACTTAAATAGCTCAAGCAATGAACCAAAGGGTGATGACTTCCTCTTTTGTGGATTTCCTAAATTGTGGTATGACCCCACAGAGTAAAGATAAAATCGGGGCCAAAGATCTTCTTTGAAGATAAAGTCATATGTGGTGAAGATCAAAAGGATGAGGTGGAGCCTCTAATAGACAAAGATGTGGAAAGCATTGAGAATATCAAATATAGTTGCTGATAGTTTTTGGCCACAAGTTTATATTTCGTTGCTGATAGTTTTTGGCAACGAAAATTATTTCGTAGTGAGTTCGTGGTCAAAGGCTCGTTGCTGAATGTATATGGCCACAAAATTAACTTTTGCTGCCAATTTTTTATATCATTTTCCACGAAATTTTCATCGTGGACAATTATCATATTTAGGCTACAATTTGTTTTGTAGCTAGTTGTTCAACATTTCGTTGCCAATTGTCTACATTTGGTTGCCAATTCTATTAATAAACCTGTGTATTATACGCTTTTAGTTACGAAATTTTCAATTTATTTTGTAGCTAATTGTTCAACATTTTGCTGCCAATTCTATTAGTAAACTAGTGTGTTAGAAGCTTTTAGCTACGAAATTTAATTCTTGAAGACTGCTTCTTAATCATTAATTTTTCAATAATAAATTATCAAATCTTAAACCACACTTTTATTTATCAATTGCATATTTAACTACTAAAACATTTATTTTGGTAACACAATGTTTCAAAATATACATATTTTTTAAAATGAATTTGATAGATTAATGTATACCACTAAATTATCATCTAAAGAAACACATTTGTTAAAATCCACAAAATTACTAAATTATCATAAACAAAATCCACATTAAGTCACGTACACATACATTGTTAAGTCACCTAAACACCAATTAAAGGACGTAGAAGTCCCACATTTCATCCCCTTACAAATGACAAATATTCATTGTGCAAAAACATAACTTAAACTAGTTAAAGGATTTAGAAGTCTCATATTCCATTTACAAATGTCAAATGTCTAGATTACCATCGTTTAAAAGATGAGTAGGGTGATGCGATCAACGACTGAATCAACTTATCGAATTCTTCTTGTCGAGCTTAAATAGCATCTAGGATTGTACATTGAGTCTCTATTGCAGCCTTTTGTCCCACTGACTCTGTAGACACCCCATTTTGTTACCTCTCAACTCTCCTTAGGTCCCTAGTACCTCCCTTCGCCACTGTAAACCCAGGTCAAGTCCCGAGTACTGATTTGGAGGCCATCGGGCACTCCCCGGCTCAGTTTGACCCAAAAGTCAAACTCTTCGTCTCGATCGAGACTGAATGAATCTTCAAAGGGAACCGAATACCCTTTTTAACGGACCGCCCCGTGCGCGATTCCTACTTACCATGCGGACGAACGATCCGTTTGCGTTCAAAACTTGACCTAGAGGCCACCGGACGCTCCCGGGCTTTGTTTGACCTATGTCAACTCTTCAGATACACCGAGGATGAATTAATCTTCAAAAGGCACCGAATACCCTTTCCAACGGACAACCCCGTGCGCGATTCTGACTTACCATGCGGATGAACGATCCGTTCGACTCCTAGAGGACACCGAACGCTTCTCAGGCCTGGTTGACCAAAGTCAACTCTCCAAACCGGGTCAAACTCTTTGTAATGTCGAAGTACATCTCCTAACCTTTCCAAAGATCTGCCCCATGCGCGATTCTTACTTACCATGCGGACGAACGATCCGTTTGCGTCCGAACGATTCCCTGTCTAATGGACCGACAAACGCTTCCGAGCCATATTTAACCCAAAGTCAACTCTCGAACCCGGGAGCGGTCCAAAGGACTTTCGAAGGTATCTGAATTACCTTTCCAATTGTATTCCCCATGCATGATTCTGACCAACGGTTTTCCCTCGACGACCGATTTCCCAAAAAATCCTGAAGCACACTGTCAAATGGTAGGTTCCAGACCCTGCCTATCGGCACCTGCTGATAGGCAGGAACAGATATATGCCGATCGACACTTACATGGGCCTATAAAAGGAGGCCTTCACCTCATTTTCAAAGGGTTCCCAGAACTGATAAAAATCTATCTGAACGAATCCCAGAAACCTCTCTCGAAGGCACCGCGATTTCAACTTCCAAACCCGTTTTTTACTTCCACTTTTCATCATCCTTTTCATCAAACTTGGTGAATTATCCACTCTCCATCATCATCTTAGTGCAAGGGCTGCTCTCCAACATTCAAGATCGAGCTCAAGATCTTCAAGAAGGTCCAACTTTCTCAAACTCTCTCTTAAATTCTCTTATATTCCCAATAATTTGTTTTCTTATTTAGCACTTTTATTATCTCATCTCACACATCCTAATATACTTTTTATTTAGTATTATTGTACATCTTTTATTTTCATAAAACCCAAAAAACAAGAAAAAGAGGGTTTTCTCATAAATTCCGAGTAGGGATTCTCACACTTTTTTTACACTTTTTCTACACACACATACACACTTACAAATAAGAGATTCCCCATTTGAATTTATGGGGTAAACCCCACCCCTCGTTTTGTATGCGAACTACGTGGACTTTGATGCCTTTATAGTCTATGTAGGCATCTCGGGGTAAAACCCGAGACTCGAGTCCTTTTTCCCACTTTTTCTCTCATCTTCCTATTTGCTCTAAATCTAATATTCCTATATTTTATATACTTGCCCTTAGTAACGTATTGCTCCATATGCGTTATCGTTCTATTATAATGGTCAACGTAGGGGTAATCGCGTAAATCTTATTTTTCTAATATTATCCTTATGTCTTCCTACAAATGACTCGCTTTATCTTTTCCATGATACAAGTCGAGGATTCTTACCTCCATTATATATATATATATACACATGCACACATATCACGGGGGAAACAAAAGGAAAATAGCAAATATTCATGAGAGACCGAAAGGGAGGAATGGGTGCCTAAACCTTCCCATTCGTAACCAAACCTTCGAACCCTTCCCGAATCATCTTGGTTTCGCACGCACCCATATGTCTTTGGATGCCATCCTTCGGGGTGGCTTCCCCTTTTCTTTTGTCTGTTTTGAGTAAAATAGATTGGTGACTCTGAATCTCTCTACATTCTTACACCACATCTCAAACGCTCCTAAGAGGGACGCGTGGGACCCGAAGATTCCTTTCCTCCACGCACCCGCCCGCACGACGAGGATCGGGGATGGCCACAATGGTGACTCTGCTGGGGACTTGTGTGTATTTTGAGGGCTTGACTCTATTTGCATGGATGCTATATTTGTTTATGTTTCCCCCCATATCTACATGTTCCCCATTTCCATGTGTATCCCATTCTTATGCTTATATTCACACACTTGTAGAAATTTCTCCATGTACACTTCGCACCACGTGCACCTAGGATCACATATATCCCCATGTTGCACGCATCACCTATCCATACTTGGTGTACCTTTTTGGGTACTCTTACTTTACTCCCTATTTGGCATAATCAAGAAAATGCATTCTAATCATCAGATACTAATAAGAGAATCATGCATGATTCATACAACATCACCAAAGAGAATTGCTATTGGCCAAATTCTACCCAGTAACTAGAGGGTCACTTCGTGATGGGCGCTGGTCTGGTAGGTCGCAGTTAGCCTAAGCGATATAACTCTCACCTTCCATCGGCCAAGTACCTTCGACGTATATCGAACGGTTCCCCGCATCGTACCGCTTGACCGAAGTCATGTCGGGAGGTATATCGTAGGGAATTTGTTCACGTATGTCGAGTATATCAAATTATCTCTCACACGTACCGTCCCCATGAGGTATATGGTGACGAAATTCACGTACACTTAGGTATATCAAATGGCTTGTACACTCGTATCGATTGCCCGCAAGAGCAAGACGTATATCGTGGAAGTCACGCCAAAGGGGGGAACCCCTACCGATTCACCCAACCAACTACGTACCCGCGTATAGATGTCAGACCTAGGACACGCACTTTAGATGGTCGGTTTCAACCCGAAACTCTACCAAAATTTCGGGTCGGCATGCCACCCAATTTTTGCGCATTTTTAAAATGGGACCCTATCTGTGATCCTGGTTACAAGTCCAAACCGTATGCTTTGCATATATTAAGACCCCCACTTTTCCAGGCTCGGGTCCCGTCCGACATTGGATTTAGGAGAATTAAATACAAGTGGAAACCTAATAATTGTAATAATCATGCTGAGTTCCGTCTCCAAAAACATTTCTCCCTTCTTTATAAAAAAAATCCAAAAAACATTTCTCCCTTCTTTATCAGAAAAAATCCAAAAAACATTTCTCCCTTCTTTATCGAAAATCCAAAAATAGTTCTTCCTTTTTTCTCAAAAATAAATCTCATCCCACGCCTTCTCAGGTCGATCGCAAGCCCTTGGCCTAGCTCCCTATTGGCTTCGATCTTCAGTCAAATCACCCCGGAGTTTCCTTCATTCTTCTACTACTTCTTCTGAGTCCAGAATCCATCCATATTTCATGGAGAATACAGATCAAGCACCAATCATACAGCCGAATCTGACGATAATCCTAGCTCAGCTCGTGTCCAAGATTGACAACCTCCAAACTGAGGTCCGAAAGATGCAACGAAACCAAGTTCCTATTCCTCAAGAGCCCGAGGCCCTATTCCCTCCTGCTATGGGGCCACCCGAGCCTATCTGGGTTCCGGAAGAATATCAACACGCTCCACATGCCCCTTCTGCCAATGGGCCACCTTCTCCCTAGCTTCCAATGCCAAACATTGCCCAGCCTATGGCTAACCTGCCTGTGGTAGCTGATCCAAAGGAGGAGGAGTTGAATAAAGTCAAAAAGGATCTCAAGATTCTCACCAAGAAGTTTGACCAAGTTAGGATCTCTGGGAATTACATAGACTACACCCACATGTCTCCTTATCCTAAAGCAAGGTTACCTGAGAAGTTCAGGATGCCAAATATCGAGAAGTTCGGAGGGAGTGGACCCCTAATTATTCATCTTCGCAGTTATCATCATTCCATGACTCTACTAGGGTCTTCTAAAGAAGTGACGGCTCAATTATTTCAGCAAACTTTGAAGGATAGTGCTCTCCGATGGTTTTTTATCTCTTGAGGAATCCAAAATCCGTAGTTGGGAGGATGTAGCCCGAGAATTCATGTCGCGGTACAAATACAACGAAGAGCTTGAGGTCACCCGTCGTTATTTAAAGATGCTCAAACAGAATCCTGGAGAATCAGCCAGTAACTTCATAACTCAGTGGAGAGAGCAAGCTGCTACCATGACTAATCAGCCATTCGAGGAAAAATAAGTCAACATAGTGAAGAAAAACTTCTTACCCCATGTTCGAGCAACGATGGGAGGACAATACTATCCCCACTTCCGAGCTCTCAGAGAGGCTGAAGTGGAAATCGAGGAAAGCCTCTTTAAAATAGAGGTTGAATCAAAGAAGGTGTCCGGACAATTCACCGATAAAAAGTATGACAAGCCTGCCACTGCTACTGTTTCGACCATCAACAACATCTCCCAACCAACCACATCATGGGCACCAGAAAGACGCCCTACCCCCATCCGAAGGGAATACACTGAACTCCATGCTCCCCTATCCAAAGTTTACCAAGCCCTGTTAAGACGAAACCTCATCAAACCCTTGGATCCCCGTCCATTGCCAAATCCACTCCCAAGAAACTTCAAGGCCGATGCTCATTGCGCCTTCCACCAAACTGTCGGCCATACCACCGACCAATGCTTTCACCTCCGGAACGTAATCCAAGATCTCATTGACTGGGGTACCATCACCCCACTAGCCAATCCTAAGACAAACCTACTCACAATCTTCTTCCGAATCACACCAATGCCATCTTCTTAGAAGAAAACAAATATTTCGATCCCTCAACTCAAATCACACCCATATACTCTTATAAACCTCTTCAAATTTGCCCATATTTCCTCCTACACCCTACAAGA
Organism: Sambucus nigra; assembly: GCA_949130495.1. Lineage (NCBI taxonomy): Eukaryota > Viridiplantae > Streptophyta > Magnoliopsida > Dipsacales > Adoxaceae > Sambucus > Sambucus nigra. Next base: position 316,014,565 of record OX422214.1, on the reverse strand, counting down.
CTCGCTGATCAGGCACTGTCACTCCTTACTAGAGCATCCATCGCTTTCCGTACCCATTCTGAAAATGGAAGTATGGAATTGTCAAAGGTGTTAAACCAACTCCTAGAGTTTGGGTTGAAATTTCCCTCACATATGGTCATCGATTGCCAGAAGTTTAGCACACTATTCATGGACGCACGAAAATGGGCTCGAGATTCAGACAAGTGGGTGGTATCAATCGACGAAGTCAGCCTAGATGATGTTATCCAGACTATGGCAGAATTATTTGGGCAAACCAACAACATTTGCAGCATCACCGGGTTACTTAACACTTTGAAACTACAAGGGCGCTTAGTCCCTTCAATCACACATATCCCCACAGAATGGGAGAACTTGTATGAAGAAGCCGTTGAAGTTGTGGAATGCATCGACTTTACACGGATAGACATAATTGTTTCCACCAGATGGGGGGAAAAATTCGAAGATTCGAGTGAAGAACAAGCTTCAGGAAGAGCTGGCCCAGTAGCTGATATATGTGGGATAATATCATTTGAAGAACTCCTCGGAGAAATAAATAGGGTGGAAACACAACCTGATATTGACGAGGAAACAGGATTCATGTTCTTTCCTTCTTCAGTAAATCACATGACCAGATCAGGGAGACATCACCAGGTTCCAAGCTCACTACTAGCAAATGACAAAGGGAAGGGCGTTGAAAACCTTCCTATGCTAGAAATGGCTATCGAGGAGAGCAAGATCCTCGATCAACTGAAGAAAACTTAAGCTAACATCACTCTATGTGGGCTTTTCATGTCTTCCCAGCTACACATAAATGCTTTAATAAAATTACTCACTAGACCCATAGTTCCTCCCTTTACCACACTAGAAGAAGTAGTAAATCTGGTCGGATCCTTGACCTCTAACCGAATGCTATCATTTTTTGAAGAAGAAATCCCTAAAATTGGGCTGAATCACAATCATGCACTCAACATCTCCGTCGAAGTTATGGGAAAGGACGTGCCACTCTCTCTTGTCAATAATGAATCCTCATCAAATGTTTTCCCATTGAGAACCTTCAAGTGTTTAGGCCTGAAAGAAAGCGACCTCGCTCCAACCTCCGCCGCTATGTGTGCCTACGATAATACCCTTCGTGCGGTGATGGGATCCATAAAACTTGTAATAGGGGTTGGCCCTATAAACCCTATCATTGAATTCCAAGTCATAGTCATCCCAACTTGTTTCAACCTGTTGCTCGGACGACCCTCGCTCCACAATATCAAGGGTGTGTTTTCCTCACTCTATCAGAAATTGAAGTTTTTCGCCGATGGGTGAGTCATCACTATTTTGGGCGACGACGAAAATGTCAGGGTGCAAGCACCAGCAGTCCAATTCTTGAGATACAACATGGGTCAAATGATATGCTCCTATCAGGATTCTGAGTCGATCCACTCCTACTCCCGGTAGGGGACGATTTCAAAGAAAGGGTTTGTCTAGAATATGACCCTCATGGCAATGTGAATGTGATTAAGATGTTCAGAAACATGGACTTTATGCTCGGATTGGGGCTAGGACAAAGGCAGCAGGGGATACTTGATCCCATCGAACTAAAGAAAGCTTTCCCTCCTTGCAGCTTGGGGTATTACCCATCAGAACAAGAGCTCAGAATGATCCGCAAATCTCGACCAAAGAGAAGATTAGACTGTATCCGAAATATATCAGGAGACTCCTTGAATGGAAGATTCATCGAATAAGGCGAGGACTTCCCCTTTTGCGGTTTTCCAGAACCATGATATGACCACACAGACAAGAAGATGAAGCCTGGAATGGAGATCTTTTTCCAAGACAGCTACCCATGGGCCAAAAGTTTCCCACACCAAGTACAACCGCTCATCAAAGATGCCGAAGAGACTGAGGAAATCAATTTTGAAGATTCCTTCAACTTATAGATACTAGGGCTGGCACTCTACATAGTTCATTCAGGCACTACATCAATGGACCCATCCCGTCTGATTAAAACTGCTGATACACATCTCCTCAACTGGCATGCTGCGCCAGTTCTACCTCTTAAAATCTCTCCTAACCCCAATGTTTACCCTATTTCTTCTTCTGTTGTCTATCCTTGCTCAAATGTAATCAATACCTCTTTTGATCAGGTTCTCAATGCTGTTTTCCTATCAATGAAATAAACGAAGATTTTGAGTATCATGGTGTGACTTACATTAACTGCTTGAATTCAAATCAAACTTTTGATGATGATGATTTTGCAAATGAACAATTCTTAACTGATCTAAATAAGGTTAATAATAAACAACATAACCGCGTTCAAGTTAATGAAGAAGAGTCTGTTGTTATTAATCTAGGTTCTAGTAGCCAACTGTGCGAGATTGAATAGGGGCCAACCTTGACGAGCATGAGCGCGCACAACTCGAAGAATTACTGAAGGAGTTCGTAGATGTCTTTACATGGTCGTATGATGATATTCCAGGCATCGATCCTGAAATAGCTCAGCACGAGATCCCCACTCTCCCAGATTACAAGCCAGTTAAACAAAAATTGAGAAAACTCCACACCGAATGGTCGCTCAAGGTCAAAGAAGAGGTGGTCAAATAGTTAAACATGGGTTTCATTCGAGTGATCGAATATCCCACATGGCTAGCCAACATTGTACATGTGCTGAAATCAGGAGGGAAGGTTCGAATGTGTGTAGATTACCAAGATTTAAACAAAGCTTCTCTGAAGGATGATTATCCGCTACCCAATATCGACCTGATCGTGGACAACACAACCAGTCATGCTCTCAAGTCATTCGTCGATGGGTTTGCCGGATACAACCAAATCAAGATGCACCCTGACCACCAAGAAAAAACGCATTTATCACCCCATGGGGAATCTTTTGCTACACCATCATGCCATTTGGTCTTAAGAACACTGGGGCTACCTACCAAAGGGCTACCACAACCATCATGCACGATCTTATTCACAAAAAGGTCGATGCTTATGTAGATGATATGATTATCAAGTCCAAAACTAGAGAAGGTCATGTTCCCGCCCTCCGAAAGTTCTTCGAACGACTGCGATGGTATCAGATGCGACTTAATCCACATAAGTGTGTCTTCGACGTTATAAAGGGAAAACTCTTGGGATTAATGGTCAGTGAAAAGGGTATAGAAGCAGATCCTGCAAATCTTAAAGCCATACTTGAGATTCACCACCCCGAACAGAGAAAGAAATTCGAGGGTTTCTTGGGAAATTACAATATATCAGCTCCTTCGAAAAGATTCAACCAAGGTTTGGAATGAGGCCTGTCAAGAAGCTTTTGACCAAATTAAATAATATCTGAACCAACCTCCATTTCTCATGCCACCACAGTCTGGTCTCCCTTTGCCCTATACCTAACCATAACCAACACTGCAGTTGGGGCTTTGCTAGCCTAATACCTTGAAGACTCCTACAAAGAAAGATCCATCTATTATGCCAGTCGCAAATTGGCCGAGTACGAGGTCGACTACACTGCTTTAAAAAAGGCATGTGTTGCACTTGTCTGGGTCACCCAAAAGTTGTGACACTACATGCTCACCTTCCCCATCAAACTTGTATCCCGAATGGATCCCATCAAATACCTGCTTGAGAAACTCGCCTTATCGAGTCGAATGGCCTGATGGTTGATGCTCCTAACCGAGTTCGATATTGTGTACGTCACACAGAAAGCTATTAAAGGAAGAGCCATCTCTGACTACCTCACTGATTACCCCATAGAAAAAGTGAAGGTTCGGATTTTCGAATTCCCAGATAAAAATATCCTCTGCACCACTCAAGACCACCTTCGATGGAAAATGTTCTTTGAAGGCGCTGCCAATAAAAAGGGATATGGCATTGGGATACTTCTGATCACCCCAGATGACTCCCACACTCCCATCACCATTAAATTGGATTTTCCTTGCACCAACAACATGACAAAATACGAGGCATGCACAGTGGGCCTCAAGGTTGCTCTCAAGAAAGGTATTCAATACCTTGATGACTACGGGGATTCTACCCTTATCATCGATCAAGTTCTCAAAAAGTGGAAAGTCAAGGACGAAAAGCTCCAACCCTTTTATGCCCAATTAGAATAGTTAGCCTCCTAATTTTGAGATATCACCTTCCATTACCTAACCCGAGCAAAGAATAACCTAGACGATGCTCTCACCACCTTGGCCTCCATAGTCGACATGCCCGAAGGAATAACAATGACCCCCTTCCTAGTTCAAAAGTAAGACAAATCGACCAATTGCTACCATATTGAGCTTGTCTCCACTGAAGATCCCAAATTAGACGATTACTGGTACTATGATATCTGGTTCCTCCTCAAACATGGTAGGTATCCCGAAGGTTCCAACAAGAAAGATCGAACAACCCTCCGAAGATTGGCTGCCCAGTACATCATCTGTCACAAAGCTCTACTCAAGAGGAATTTCGATGGAACTCATCTACACTGCATCGCAGGGGATGAGATTGAGAAAATAATGCAAAAAATCCATAGTGGGGAATGCGGACCCCACATGAATGGTCACATGCTCGCCAAGAACATCATTAGATAGGTATAGTACTGGACCACCATGATCCAGGATTGCACCGCCTATGTCCGGAGGTGCCTCAAATGCCAATAATTCTCTAACCTTCAACACTTGCCTCCGCGAGAATTATAAAACATGACCTCTCCCTAGTCGTTCTCCACCTGCGGTGTCGACATCATAGGGAAGGTTACACCAAAGGCTTCAAACGGATATGAGTTCATCCTGGTTGCCATCGATTTCTTCACCAAATGGGTCGAGGCTGAGTCCTACGTAGTATTGAATGCCAAGAAAGTGGCCAAATTCCTCAAGAAAAATATCATCTGCCGATATGGGGTCCCATACGAGATGGTATCAGATAACGGGTTGCATTTCGAAGAAGAAGTCACAAAAGTAGTCAACGAGTACAGGATTCAGAGACACAAATCTTCTCCCTACTGACCTCAGACCAATGGTGCAATTGAAGCCGCCAACAAAAACCTCAAAGCCATTATCTGCAAGATGACCGAAAGTTGTAGGGATTGAGACGACCGGATCCCATACGCCCTCTGGGGCTATTGGACCTCAATCCGAACCTCTACTGGGGCTACCCCTTACTCCTTGGTCTACGGTATGGAAGCAGTCCTACCTGTGGAGCTGGAAATACCCTCGCTACGCGTCATGCTCAAAAGCAGGGTTAGTGAAGAAGACTAGTGCCAAAGCCGTCTTGATGAGCTAGCCCTCCTAGATGAAAGAAGATTAAAAGCTCTTTACCATATACAGAGGTACCATCTTCGAATAACGCGATCATTCAATAAGAAAGTCAAGGACCGCAGTGTCCGGGAGGGGGATTTAGCCCTCAAGGAGATAGTAGAATCCATCTGGACCCCAGAGGGAGGTTCAAGCCCAATTGGAGCGGACCCTACATTGTGAGGAAAATCTTATCCGGCGGTGACGCCATGATCACTGACATAGATGGGGAGGATATGCCTCATCCAGTTAACCTGGACCATCTCAAGAAATTCTGCCCCTAGTCAGAAATCTCGGCGCGCTACGACTCTTCTCATCCCCCTTCTATTCTAAAAAAAAAACTCTTCATTTCCCTCTACCCAGAACTATGTGGTCCTGATCCTCTACAAAAACTATTTTAAAACTTTTCAAAAAACCCAAAGGTACGTAGGCAGCTCATACTCCTCACATGAGTGCGGCCCTTTCTTTTTCACAAAGTACTATCTTTTCTTACCTCCGAGAATGGCGGTTCATTCTAAAAATACTTGAACAAAAGGATTATGTATGCCTTAGCGATCAGTATAGATAATTCAAAGTACAAAACTCATCAAAAGGCACAGCTGGGTGATCAGAAACTTGTTTATTTCATTAATAAGAAATTACAGTACGGATTACATAAGAAAAGGAACGGATAACCCCTTCCTCCTACTACCATAAATAAGCCAAATAAAATCCCCATATACATTACCTATTACATAAATAAACTCTCCAAGAGTCCTACCCACAGCTACCAGGATAGCCTGCACCCTCATCATCTACATTCAGAGGACCCCAAGTTTCCCCTGCCTGAATAGAGTGCCATAAACACTCCATGGACCAATGAGCCTTAACCATCTTCGAAAATACCACAACACCCCCTTCCATGGTGTTGATAAAACAAACCATCTTTTTATAGTCTCCACTTCCAATATCTTGCTGACTACTTTCCTCCACAACCACTTCATATAATCTTTGGGGACATGACAAATCTTCTCGACAGACTGAGAGGGACGGGTTGACGAACGCCAATTTCCCACAGAGATACAAGTAATAGACGCAGGCACTCAGTCAAATCTTCTACCGAAAAGAAGTTTGAGGTCCTAGGGGGCACGACCTGCGCCCAGCCGAATTGTCACAAAAGCCGCCAAGGGAAGTAAAAAGAGGTATGTCTGAGACCAACCAGCCGCACATATGAATACTCTCCTAGCTCCAGAACAGGATGCAACTGTCCCCACTAAGGCACGAACCAATACAAACCACAAGCCCCATGCTCCACAAGCCAATGCCACCAGTTCTCAACATGCAAACCAACACGGATGAAGTAGCGTGATAAGAATTTGGGTACGACCGATAAGGGATATTCTGGAGGAGTCAATAAGTAGAATATTTCAGATAACCATAAGAACAGCATCACAGGGCTACCTCTCAAAAAGTCAGAACGGCCTTCTCTCCAAGCATCCAGGACATTCAGGGTCTCCGCCAGTATCACCGCCGCAGGATTGCGACGATATGACATCCATGAGGTAATGGATGCAAGTTGTGGGTCCACTTGCACCTCCCCAGTCACAAACAATTATTTTGAAACCAGTCCCAGAACCACGGCTCCATCATAGCAAGCATCACCTACTTCCTGCAAATGCACGAACCGCAGCACCACCGGGAGGGAGATCATTCCTCCAGTAACCAATGATCTGGCCGTCGAAGGCGAAATATGAAGAAGCCCGACCAACAAATCCCTGGGAGAACGGGAAAATTTGAGCAAAGCCGCAACAACAATGGGATTTACACCCAGCATGGTAGAAAATTCCTCGTAGGTAGGACAAACTTCTTCCAACCCAAAGAGGAATACATGGTCTTCTGGGTACTAGAATTGAACCGCCTCCACCAACACGTTCCACTCAAGAGGCCGATTGCGCCACAAGCAGACTCGACGCATGTTGAAAGCATCATAGTTGACATTATACAAGCACATAGCTTCCAAGGCTTCGAGGTATCCAGCAAACTCAATGCTACCAGAGAGATCCATCTTGCAAGACTAAGAGATAGTGGGGAAGTAGATAACATTGCAAAGGTGTGATGAAAACACTCCACCCTTCCCCCTTTTTATACTTAAAAACCCTCACAAGGGACATAATCCCTGCAGAAATCGTAGGGAATCCTACCCCACAAGGTACCAAAGGCTGAAGAGGGTACCAATTAAAGCTTTGAATTGATGGGACTGGAGTGAACTGCCGATAGGCAGGTCACGGTGCTTGCCGATCAGCAACACCCCCATTTTTAGAAATTTCTTTTTTTTCCTCTTTTTTCAAATCAGAAAACTCAATAAAAATAAATTGACATTCTCAACAGAATTTCAAAATACCTTTTTTCTCCTTATAAAATTTCCCCTTTTTTTTTAATCAAAAACTTTACTTCAAAAAAATTCCAAAAATATTCCTTTTTACGGTCTCAGCAGCAAAGTAAAAAGCACATGTGCATGCATTCATCATTAAATAAAAGATAGTCAAAAAACTCCATTGCATTGCATATATCTATTTTCTATGTTGCATCATTTTGCAAGAAATAGAAAGAAAAAGAAAAAACAACGGGACTCAACCCGAATCCACATTCTTTCTCTCCCTCTCTCTCTCAAGAGCTTCCACCCCTGCAGCGTGCTCTCTTCCCCCTACGGCGAGATGACGCACCACCACTACCCAAGCTAGAATCCTCTCCAGACGAGGCAGATGGAACCAAGAAAGAAGGAACGGGAACCGTGTCCCGAATATGGGCAGTCACCGAAGATATCTAGTCTCTAATGTCCCTGAGCCAAGTGGTCGACACCCGAACTTGCTGAAAGAAAAGGTGGAATCAGTATCAAAGTAGAAATGACCAAAATAGAAAAGAAAGAAAGATAAGAACCGAAAGGTATACCACAGGTCGAAGGACCTCCTCTGTCAAACCCAACTCCTCTGGATCCATCGCATGAGGACGGTGCAGCATAGGCACCATCCCTCCATCAGCCTGTCGAATGTTGTATGGAGGGGTATGCAGCCGTATAAAAGGGACCTTCGAGGTCGCCATCGCCGCAGATGCCGAAGGACCACCACCACTGTGGGAAGATCCCACTGCCCGACACGAACTCGACGGAGGGAAGGGTAGCGCATCATATATGCTAGGCGCCATCAACCAGCTCGTCACAAAATCCATATAGTCATATGGCACAGCCGTATCGGTGTATAGCAAGTAGGAATCGCCAGTCATCGCCATGATCCTCTCATCCTCCAACATCAGTCTCTCCCGCCTCATAAACGTAGGAGGCTGCACGGGTGGCACCACCTCCTCCTCCTCAGTAATCTGACGAACCACCCTCTCCCCGAGGTACCAGGAATGGCCGAACTCATGCGCCAGTAAACACCTTATCCGCGCATTCACCCCGATCGCCCTCGCATCCTGAATGGCTGTCCCACATGGGTAAAAGGTCACCTGAAAAGCTTCGAGCGAGCATAAATCAATACTAGATCAGAAGGAGAAAAAACCAAGATTAAAATGGAAAGAGTCTTAACGTACCACTAGTCAGGTCATTCAAGACCTCACGCACCGCCTCCAGGGAAAGAGATCCCTTCGACTGTCGATTGGCCTTACACCATCGATACAGTCGATAGAACTCCCCAACAGTGTCGTCCTTCGAAGAAATCAGCGGGGTATTTCACCCAATCACCTCATAGAACCACGTCTGAAATCTCAAGAAAAAAGAGACGCATAAGGAAAATGAGAATGCATAAAAGGAAAATGCGAGTTCATGAAAGGAAAATGCGAATGCATGAAAAAAATGCACAAACTGAAGAATACCTTAAGAAGGTACGTGGCCCCAGTAAAAGTCTATCGGCAGCACCGGCTGAATGCATCCAGAGAAAAGTAAAGGGTTGCCAAGGTCAGACTTCCCCAATCGTAGAAGGGGATGTTCAAAAATATCCTCATGTATAGCAGAAACCATAAATGGACGATGTCGCCGCTCGACATCACCATGAAACCTCCCAATACCAGTAGAATGAATAACCGGGCCATCTGTGTCCCTTGAAGCCCGTCCTCTACATCAATCACCCTGATCAGCAGAACATCCTTCAGCAGGGACAACTAGATTGAATCTCCAGAAACTATCCTCCCTACATCACCCAGTGCCGCACGCACTGCCTCCGGCCTCACAAGTAAAGAGCAATCCACCTCTATCTTCTCTCCATCACAATCCAACCCCAGCAGCTGCTAGACGTCTATGGGAGTCACCGTCATCTCCCCAAATCCAAAATGAAAGGTGTGGGTAGTGTCCCACCACCTATCTCCCAAAGCGCACCGGACAGCTGTCGAACGAGGCGTCTCATCCAGCGCAGATGACAACCGCCCAAAACCCGCTGATGATACCATCCAACACATCACAGGTAGGAGATGCTCCCAGACATCCTTGAGCCCCATTGTCCCACGGGCACGCATGTTCTTCAAAGAAATATCAGACTGGCAAAAAGAAAAGTCTCATCAAAGGTCAAGAAAGAAAGAAAAATCACCAAAAAGAGAAGAATGCCGAAGTTCGGGTTACTTACATAACCGTCGGGGATCACTCTCGAAGAGCAATGACGCGATGGCTCCCGCAGTAAGGTCCGCTCATCTGTAACAGGCTCAAACGCATCAGAGGAGTTCTCACTCCCCAAAGCAAGAGGCTACCTAGCCCTCCACTCCACATTTGCCCAATCATCAATGGTCAACCACTCCCGGTGGACTGCAGTGCTCACAAAAGTGGCCATTTCTTGAAGATCGAAATGATAAACGATTTGCAGAAGAATCGCAGAGAGAGAGAAAGCAAAAGAAGTTGTGAAAAAATGAGGGGATTCGCTTTCTTTTATATAGGATGCCAAGCGCCATGCCGATCGGCACCTCCCCTACCATACCGATTGGTACTGACCCCTTGCCTTCCCGAGGTAGCCCAAAAGTCCGTGCCACTGCCGAATGGCACCCTTCATACTATGCCGACCGGCACCCCCCCTTAAATTTCGTACAGAAATTCCCAGAAAATACCAGAAAGCCTCGAAAGTCCTCGAAAAATTGCTAAAAACCCCAGGAAGGATTTAAAGCCTTTTTACCAAGAAAATTTTTCATTCCCTCAAGCGGAACCCCTCTTCCCCAGCGGAATCCTCAAAAACCAAGTGAAAACTCCTTTCGACAAAGCTCCGGAGGATCCCTAAGGATCACCTGATCACTTCCCCAGCAGAATTCTCCTACAGCACCCAAAATAGGTTATTCCCCCTTGTGAGGTCTCCTAAAAGCTTCCCCAGCTATCAGCTCTCCAGCTCAAATCAAAATCACAAAAGCTCTTTCTTCAGCAAAATCAAAATCCAATCTTCATCCACTCTTTAGGTTAGAATTGACCTCAGTCTTGGATCGTCACCTGAGTTAGGTCAGAATTGACCTCTGTCCTTGGTCATTACCACTCTTGGGTTAGAATTGGCCCCGGCCTTGTATCGTCACCTGAGTTAGGTCAGAATTGACCTCGGTCATCACCACTCTTGGGTCAGAATTGTCCCCAATCTTGGATCATCACATGAGTTAGGTCAGAATTGAATTCAGTCCTCGGTCATCACCACTCTTGGGTCCGAATTGGCCCTGGTCTTGGATCGTTACCTGAGTTAGGTCAGAATTGACCTCGGTACTCGATCGTCACCACTCTTAGCTCAGAATTGGCCCCGGTCTTGGATCGTTACCTGAGTTAGGTCAGAACTGACCTCGATCCTAGGTCGTCACCACCCTTGGGTCAGAATTGGCCCCGGTCTTAGATCGTCACTTGAGTTAGTTCAGAATTGACCTCGGTCCTCGATCATCACCACTCTTGGGTCAAAATTGGCCCCGGTCTTGGATCGTCACCTGAGTTAGGTCAGAATTGAACTTAGTCCTCGGTCATCACCACTCTTGGGTCCGAATTGGTCCTGGTCTTGGATCGTTACCTGAGTTAGGTCAGAATTAACCTCGGTACTCGATCGTCACCACTCTTAGCTCAGAATTGGCCCCGGTCTTGGATCGTCACCTGAGTTAGGTCAGAATTGACCTCGATCCATGATCTTCACCACTCTTGGGTCAGAATTGGCCCCAGTCATGGATTGTCACCTGAGTTAGGTCAGAATTGACCTCGGTCCTCGGTTATCACCACTCTTGGGTCAGAATTGGCCTCGATCTTGAATCGTCACCTGAGTTAGGTCAGAATTGACCTCGGTCTTCGGTCGTCACCACTATTGGGTCAAAATTGGCCCAGATCTTGGATCGTCACCTGAGTTAGGTCATAATTGACCTCGATCCTCGGTCGTCACCACTCTTGAGTCAGAATTGGCCCCGGTCATGGATTGTCACCTGTGTTAGGTTGGAATTGACCTCGATCCTTGGTCGTCCCCACTATTGGGTCAGAATTGGCCCCGGTCTTGGATCGTCACCTGAGTTAGGTCAGAATTGACCTCAGTCCTCGGTCGTCACCACTCTTGGGTCAGAATTGGCCCTGGTCTTGGATTGTCACCTGAGTTAGGTCAAAATTGACCTCGGTCCTCAGTCGTCACCACTCTTGGGTCAGAATTGGCCCCGGTCTTGGATCGTCACCTGAGTTAGGTTAGAATTGACCTCGGTCCTCGATCGTCACCACTCTTAGGTCAGAATTGGCCCCGATCTTGGATCGTCACCTGAGTTAGGTCATAATTGACCTCCGTCCTCGATCGTCACCACTTTTGGGTTAGAATTGGCCCCGGTCTTGGATCGTCACCTGAGTTAGGTCAGAATTGACCTCGATCCTTGGTTGTCACCACTCTTGGGTCAAAATTGGCCCCAATCTTAGATCGTCACCTGATTTAGGTCAGATTGACCTTGATCCTCGATCGTCACCACTCTTAGGTCAGAATTGACCTCTGTCTTGAATCGTCACCTGAGTTGGGTCAGAATTGACCCTGGTCCTAGGTCGTCACCACGCTTTAGGTCAGAATTGACGTCGGTTATTAGACCTTTACCCTAAGCTCATAGATTCATCTTTGACCCATAGAATTGATCATCCCCAGCACACTCCTTAGGTCTTTATAATCGACCTCGACCCTCTGAATTGATCATACTCCCTCAAAAGCATCATGTGGTGTCTATTCAACGATCATCATTTGTTCCAAACTCACCCGTCGAGGGGCTCTGTAGACACCCCATTCTGTTACCCCTAACTCTTCTTAGGTCCCTAGTACCTCCCTTCACCACTGTAAACCCAGGTCATGTCCTGAGTACTGACTTGGAGGCCATCGGGCACTCCCCGGCTCAGTTCGACCCAAAAGTCAAACTCTTCATCTTTACTGAGACTGATTAAATCTTCAAAGGGCATCGAATACCCTTTTCAGTGGACTGCCCCGTTCATGATTTCGACTTACCATGCGGACGAACGATCCGTTTGCGTCTTAAACTTGACCTAAAGGCCACCGGGCGCTCTCGGGCTCTGTTTGACTGATGTAAACTCTTCAGATTGATCGAGTCTGAATGAATCTTAAAAGGGCACCGAATACCCTTTCCAACAGACTGCCCCATGCGCGATTCCTGCTTACCATGCGGACGAACGACCCGTTCGACTCCGAGAGGACACTAAACATTTTTCGGGCCCGATTGACCAAAGTTAACTCTCCAAATAGGGTCAAACTCTTTGGAATGTCAAAGTACATCTCCTAAACTTTCCGACGGTCCGCCCCGTGTGCGATTCGTACTTACCATGCGAACGAACAATCCGTTTGCGTTCGAACGATTCCCCGTCCAATGGACTGACAAACGCTTTCGAGCCATATTTTACCCAAAGTTAACTCCCGAACTCGGGAGAGGTCCAAAGGACTTTCAAAGGTATCTGAATCACCTTTCCAAGGGTATGCCCTGTACGCAATTCTGACCAACGATTTGCCCTCGGTGGCCGATTTTCAGAAAAACCCTGCCTATGATATATGCCGATCGTCACTTACCTGGGCCTATAAAAGCATGCCTTCACCTCATTTTCAAAGGGAGCCCAGATCTGATAAAAATCTCTCTGAACGAATCCCAGCAACCTCTCTCGAAGGCAGCGTGATTTCCACTTCCAAACCCCTTTTTTACTTCCACTTTTCATCATCCTTTTCATCAAACTTGGTGAATTAGCCACTATCCATCATCATCCAAGTGCAAGGGCTGCTCTCCAACATTCAAGATCAAACTCAAGATCTTCAAGAAGGTCCAACTTTCTCAAACTCTCTTTTAAATTCTCTTAAATTCCCAATAATTTGTTTTTTTATTTAGCACTTTTATTATCTCATCTCACAAATCCTAATATACTTTTTATTTAGTATTATTGTACATCTTTTATTTTCATAAAACCCAAAAAACAAGAAAAAGAGGGTTTGCTCATAAATTCTGAGTAGGAATTCTCACACTTTTTTACACTTTTCTCACAACTAAAACACTTTTTCTACACACACACACACACACACACTTACAAATAAGAGATTCCCCATTTGGATTTATGGGATAAATCCCACCCCTCATTTTGTATGCGAACTACGTGGACTTTGATGCCTTTATAGGCTACGTAGGCGTCTCGGGGTAAAACCCAAGACTCGAGTCCTTTTTCCCACTTTTTCTCTCATCTTCCTATTTGCTCTAAATATAATATTCCTATATTTTATATACTTGCCCTTAGTAACGTATTTCTCCTTATACGTTATCGTTCTATTACAACGATCAACGTAGGGGTAATAGCGTAAATCTTATTTTTCTAATATTATTCTTATATCTTCCTACGGATGACTCGCTTTATCTTTTTCATGATACAAGTCGAGGATTGCTACCTCCATTCTATATATATACACATGCTTACATATCACGGGGGGAAACAAAAGGAAAATAACAAATATTCATGAGAGACAGAAAGGGCAGAATGGGTGCCTAACACCTTCCCATTTCATAACTAAGCCTCCTAACCCTTCTCGAATCATCTTGGTTTCGTACGCACCAGTATGTCTTTGGATGCCATCCTTCGAGGTGGCTTCCACTTTTTCTTTTGTCTATTTTGAGTAAAATAGATTGGCGACTCTGAATCTCTCTACATTCTTACACCACATCTCAAACGACACGGGCCGAAGCGCTCCCGAGAGGGACGCACCGGACCCGAAGAATCCTTTCCTCCACGCGCCCACCCGCACGGTGAGGATCGAGGATGGCCACAGACTCTTCTCGTTGAATTGTTTCCTCTACCTCACGAGTTTGTAGACAATCCATAAAATCTTCTTGAACTTTCATAAACTGCTTAAGTGCCTCTTCCAATTCGGTATTCCTCAATCGCATTGTATTAATTCTAAAATCCTTTCTTTTGGGATCATACCCAAGACCATTAATATATCCCGGTCTTGTGCTAAGAACTTTATCTGTTATCTCTCCTGAGATGATCATGGTACCATCCTCAAATATTGATTCATATTCAAGGCGTTTCATATCATTCTGCAAAGAAAATAAAAGAACAAGGATTATAGATTTGGCCAAATTGTTAAGATGTATACAATTTTCAAACATCACAAGTAGTCATATTTTAATAAAATAAATATTTACAGGTGACAAGATCAACAATAGTTCAAACCTGATATTTTGGACTTCCATAAAGATCGCATAGACTAAGCCAATTATCCTTGGTCATACGAGTAAGGACATTTTCTTGAACCTCCTCTACCGATCCATATGTTTTATACAGTCGCCGAAGCTTGCTCCGTTGACTCCTACTTCTCCCTTTCATTAGATATTTAAAACACTCCTTCGCATGATCATTCAAATCAATGTTGAATCTCTCCTGAAATTTTATACTCAATCAATAACTGAAATATCTTATTACATTTGATCAAAGGAAATTATCCTATGAGAATTTGTGGAAATAACTATATAGGAGCATTTATAGAAGTTGTGTAAGAGTGTAATAACAAATCCAAAAATGTTGATATGCTATAATAGTGTAAATTCACAT
This sequence comes from Sambucus nigra, assembly GCA_949130495.1. Taxonomy (NCBI): domain Eukaryota; kingdom Viridiplantae; phylum Streptophyta; class Magnoliopsida; order Dipsacales; family Adoxaceae; genus Sambucus; species Sambucus nigra. The sequence goes on along the minus strand of OX422214.1, from coordinate 315,999,286 downwards.
AACAAGTTGTGTTTAAAGTCAAGATAAGGCAAGAACAATAACTGATACCTACTGTCCAGGAGTGTTAAATCGGAAAAAACAAGAGTGTTATAAGAGTAAATGATAACAGTAAATTGGTCAAAATAGGAGGGTTCAATCTAGCCTTAGTTTCTTCTTTTGAGAAGAAGAGAGAACATGAGTGTTATTATGGATGAAGGTAATTTCTTCCTACTCAATTTATAATGCCTTAATTTCTATACACCAGTTTAAACTCAATTGTAGTGAGCTCATGTTTAATAATGGGGGTACATATAGGGTTTTATTAGAAATTATGAAGTTAATATAATTGTGGCTTATGGGGGAGGTATCCAAAATGGCTCAAACTTAATTTTCTCCCTTAATGGAATTTTAGAAGGACTCAAATTGTCCAAGCATGTAAATTGCTTATGCATTTCAGTGGATTTTACCCATAGTCAAGAGACCAACATTTTGAATAATAGCTCATAACCTCCTTGAAGAGTGGCATGTGTTGAAAGATATCATGGAGGTAAGTAAAGGGTACCACCAACTTGACAACACATTTATATATAAGAAAACCAACACATCTGCTAGAAATATAGGGTGGAGACTTTGAGGTAATGTCGTTCATCCCATCATTGAATTTCATGAGTCAACGTGGAATGGACTTGAATAAAAATAGTCATGGTGTATGGAGGCATTAAGGTATGCGCAAGTTGAAGATGGTTATTTCCACTGATGGACAAGAAGACATAAGATTTTGTTGATGATGATCCAAGGGGTGAAGGAAACTAGAGAAGATAACAACTGCATTTTCTTGTATTTTGATTTAGATTAGTTGTCTTATTTTTCGTGTTTGACTTGGTTTGCATGTAATTTAAATTGGCCAATGTAATGCATTTTGGTTGTGGTGATGTCTCAATGGATGGAATTAGTTTCACGTGAAACTAATTCCAACTTAACGAAGGGTAATTAGTAAACGTGAAACTAATTACATCCATTGAGATGTCACAACAACCAAAATGCATTATATTGGCCAATTTAAATTTCATGCTAACCAAGACAAATAACAGAAAATAAGACAACTAATCCAAATCAAAATACTACAAAAACGCAAGTGCTATCTTCTCTAGTTTCCTTCACCCCTTGATCATCATCAACAAAAATCTGTTAGTTGGGAAATCCCTAATCTTTTGACTTTCCTCGCCATATCAAATCTGGAAATTTTCCAAAAAAAGTGCCACCAACTCTTCTTTCATACTTCTTTGGAGCGGTATTTCTACCGTCACAATTTCTATACATCTGTTTAAGTAGAGATCTACCCTTAATGTTGGATTTAGAGTGGTGTCTTATGAGAAAAATGCCTAAAATATTTATCTAATGTTGTCTGGTCTATTTTAATAGGATTTCGAAGACATCTAGAATATTTATCTACAATAACTATTGCTCCTCAGTTTAGTAGACATGTCATGATTAAGGATAGCAATGAGAGCAAAGTGATAAGCCTTGCGTAAAGCATTTCGGCTTTGGAAAAATTCCACTTTTCATCTTTGCAATGCATTTCTTAATAAAACTTAATCCTATTCGATTCTTGACCATCAACCTTTCTACTCCTCTACTAAACAACACACAATTAATAATTATACTTGCAAAATAAAATTCTCAATTGCAGTAATTTTTCAAACATCATAAGTATGCGTATTATAATAAAATAAATATTTACAAGTAAGTGACAAGATCAACAATAGTTCAAACCTGATATTTTGGACTTCCATAAAGATCACATAAACTAAGCCAATTATTTTTGGCCATACCAATATGGACATCTTCTCGAGCTAATTCTCACACTCCCATTTCCATCAATTTATATTTGTCTTGCATCGATAATGTGATGGAATACGAAGCATGTATCGTAGGGTTCAAGATCATCCTAAATAGAGGAATTAAACACAATGATGTCTATGAGGACTCAACCTTCATCATGAGGTTAATCCTCAGGAAATGGAATGTTAAAAAGAGAAGATCTTATGCTTCCATGCTCACCTAGAAGAGTACGCCTCCTAACTCAAATATGTCACTTTCCACTACATCCCCCACTCGTGGAACAACCTAGCTGATGCACTGGTGACCTTGGCGTCAGTGGTTGACATGCCTGAGGGGATAATAATTCCCCCTTTTTAGTCGAAAAATAAGTTGCACCTCCTTATAGAAGAAGATCCAAACATGATAGGATTATGGTATTATGACATTTGGTGCCTCCTTAAACATGGCAGGTATCCTCAAGACACTAATAAGAAATATCATGGAACCCTTCACAGGTTGGATACTCAATACATCATCTGTACAAGGTGATATTCAAGAGGAATTTTGATGGAACCCACTTACATTGCATATCAGGGGATAAGATCAAAGATATGATGCATAAAATCATTAGTGGGGAATATGCACATGAACGATCATAGGCTTGCTAAAAAGATATTCCATTAAGGATAGTACTGAACCACCATAGTTCAAGACTACACTGTTTATGTTCGAAGATGCCTCAAATGCCAACACTTTGCCAACCTTCAGCACATGCCTCCTCAGGAGCTATACAACATGACTTCTCCCTGGCCCTTCTCCACCCGAGGCATAGACATCATCGGGAAAGTCACTTCCATGGCTTTAAACGAGCATGAATTCATCTTGGTTTACATTGACTACTTCACAAAATAGGTTGAAGTCGAGTCATACATGGTGTTGAATACAAATAAATTAACTAAATTCATTAGAAAGAACATCATATGTCTCTACGAAGTTCCCCCACGAGTTGGTGTCAGAAAATTGGCTCCACTTCAATGCTGAGGTCACATAACTAGTTGACGACTACAAAATCAAAAATCACAAGTCCTCTCCTTACCAACCACAAACCAATGGGGATATCGAAGCTGTAAAGAAAAAGCCTCAAAACTATTATTAGCAAGATGATAAAAAACTGCAGAGACTGGGCTGATCGAATCCCATATGCCCCGTAGGGTTATCGTACCTCCATCAAAACACCCACTAGGTCTACTCCCTACTCTTTGGTACATGGCATAGAGGCGGTCCTCCCCATCGAACTTAAAATGCCTTATCTACGAGTTATACTCAAAAGTTAAGTATATGAAGATTATTCTCATCAAAATCATTCCTATGAACTTGTGCGCTTAGATGAAAGGAGGTTAAAATCCATAAATCATATGTAAGGGTACCATTACTGCATTGCACAATCATTCAATTAAAAGGTCAAGGATTGCGGTGTTTAAGAAGGAGATCTTGACCTCAAGGAAATAAGAGAACTTATCTGGGACCCAAGAGGAAAGTTCAAGCCTAACTGGATTGGCCCTTATATCATAAAGAGAATCCTCTCAGGTAAGACCACGATGCTCGCAGATCTCGATGGAGAGGAAATGGCGTGTCTAATTAATTTGGACCATCTTAAATTTTTTTATTCCTAGTTCGGACTCTTGTTGCACTAGGACTCTTCTCACCTTCCTGTTATTCTTAAAAAAATCTCTTCTTCCCTCTCTACTCAGAACTACGGAGGATTCGATCCTCTCTCAAAAATCACCTTTTAAAAAAAAATAAGATCGCAATTTTCAAACCCCACGAAGGTACATAGGCATCCCATAAGACACACATGGGCATGACCCTTTCTATTTTACAAAATATTGTTCTCTTCTTCCTATGAGAATGATGGTTTCCCTCATAATTTATATGAACAAAAGGATTATGTATGCCTTAGCGATCGATATAGATAGTTAAAAAAAATCATCAAAGACACGATATAATGCGTTGACATCATCTTTGTCTATTATTAAATATTGGGTGCACCAATTACATGAAATATCAATAATAGGATTTAAAAAAAACCAACATTCATACAAGCTTCACGAACCAAAATACCTCAAAACCTGTAAAACAAACATTCTTACAAGCTTCACATTACCAACCGCCTCATACTCAAGACCTGCTTTCAACTGTCAGACAAACCCACTTAATCATCATTTCCTTCCTCCAAAGGAGCCCACGAATCCCAAAATTGGTTACAATTCCGTATAAGTTCCATGTGGAAGTAGGCCTTAATCATATTGGATGAAACCATGACACCTTCCTCCAAAGAGTCATACATCAGAAGCCATCTCTGACCAATCTCTTAAGTAAGAATTTTCACGACCATCCAATTCTATAGTTACATTAGATAATCTTCAGATATGAACCCTTCCTCCTCAACAGATTAAGATGGACGGATAGACCGTTTACGACGCTAGTATAAAGCCCCCAAAATCATTCTTAGTGACTTAGTCAGGTCCTACAGGGGAAAAAGTTGGTTATACGCGGAGAAAAAATCTCCTCCTATCTTACTTGACGTAGAATTCATCATGGAAAGTAGAAAAAAGCCTGGGAAAGGTCTACTAACTGCACATACCCATAATCACCCAATTATAAGACAATCTGCAAATTACCCTAGTATTATACGGACCAATGAAGACTCTTATCCCATGATCTACGAGTTAATTCACCTAATTTTCTGTAGATGGACCAAAATTAAAGAAAGAATAAGAAAATAACTCAACAAGGGTTTCCAGATGCAGTCTCCCAAACAATCACATAAATAGCGTAATAGGTTTCTCGCGCAAGAAATTAGCTCGACCTTCTTTCCAAGTGTCTAGTGATAAGACATCCACAACACTATCATGGCTACTCGAGGGTCCACCATCATGTTACTAGTCGCTAAAAGTAGCTTGAAAGTCAATCCCATAACCACAACACTAGGAAAACCATTATCAGTATAGTCTCTTTGACAAATCAAATTCCGTATAATAAAACAAAGGTGACTATCTCCACTTAACATCAAGCTTTTTATCTCCTCATCCATAGATCAACCTAATTATCAGTGGTTCTAGAAAAATTTGAACACCAAGAATGCAATAAAGGTTCAATAAAAGATTAAAAAGTAGTGTACCTGAACTAACAAGCTGACAAGAAGGCCAAGGATGATTTAGTCACAACCTATTTTAGGAAACACTCATTTTTCTATTATAATCCTATTTATTTTAAAATATGTCCCTTAAAAGGTAAGATCTTTGCAACCAAGCCTCCAAGGCCTTCCTCTATTCAAATATACCAAAAACATATCCAAAAATTCCAAAAAAAACATTTTTCCAACTTTTTCTCAAAATCAAACCTCGACAGAAAATTAAAGTGCATGTAGAGTTAGCCACTAAATTTAGATAATCAAACATAAGATGCATTTTTTTGCCTTTGCAAGTCTCTTTTTAAGTACAAAGAAAATCCATTAAATCAAGCATACGGTATGGTCAATGTCAGGATACTCTAGTCATAATGATGAATCTGCTAGAAAATTCCAAAAGGAAAGAACCAGAAATGGATGTCACCTCATCCTCCATAAATTGCCTCACAACCCTCTCCCCCCAGGTAAAGAATGTATGAGAACTCATGCGCCAATAACCTCCATATTTGGACATGTATGCCCATAATCCTTACAACCCTCGAGGATAAATGCCAAGGGTAAAATGTAACATGTTTCCCTAGCAAGATTACGAAAATACTTACAAAGCTCTCATCACTAATATACTCCCCAGTAGAACCAAAATCAAAGTTCTCCGACACTCGCCATACCAACACCTGTCCCAATGGAGTCAAAAATAAAGAACGCTCCCCGTTAGCAACTCTTTAGGTTCACAGAGTTGACCTAGGTCTGCAGAGTCAAACTCGACCTTCTGAATAGGTCATATTAAATTTTTAGGTCCACAAAAATAACGTTGACCCTCTGAATCGATCATCTCAATGTTTTAGTTCCACATAATCGATGTCGACCCTCTGAATTGGTGACCTCAACTACTTAGGTTCGTAGAATCAATCTTGACCCTCTAAATCGATAACCTCAGCTCCTTAGGCCGGTATAATCGACCTCGACCCTCTAAATCGGTCAGCTCAACTCTTTATGTTTGTAGAATCGATCTCAACCCTTTGAATTAGTCATCTCAAATCGGTGAGCTAACTCCTTAGGTCCTCAGAATCGACCTCGAACCTCTGAATTAGTTACTCTTAATTATTTAAGTCTGTAAAATCGATCTCGACCCTCACAATCCGTCATCTAACTCTTTAGGTCTAGAAAATTGACCTAGGTTCATAGAATTGACCTCGACCCTCTTAATTGATCACTTTAACTTTTTAGATCTGAAGAATCAACCTTAACCCTTTAATTAACCATCTTCAAACCCCAGCAGGGTCCTCAACCTTAAAAGATTGATGAGGTGTCTATCTTTTAACAATCTTTACTTTTTCCAAGTTCAACATTTAGGGACTCTGTAGACACCCCATCCCAATACCCTCTAAAAACCTTCTTTGGTCCCTAACACTTCTCCTCTCATCATAAGACCCAATGTCTTCTTCAAAACCCTGATCTAGAGGCCACCGATCACTCCCGAACCTTGTTTATCCTTAGTTGTCCCTCCAACAGGAGTGAATCTCATTAAATTCTAATAAGGATTTGAATCCCCTTTCCAACAGTCCTTATAGTGAACGAATCGGCTTCACGATTCGTACATACTCACCTTTTTACTCCTAACCCTGATTGAAAGGCCCTAGTGAGATATTGAGATCTGTTTGACCTTAGTTAACCCTAGGACTTGAGAAAAGCTCATTCAACTCTCATAGGAATTTGAATCTCCTTTCCAAAAGTCCATACCTTGAGCGAATCGGTCTCACGGTTCGCGCATACTCACTTTTTTACTCTAAAGCCTAATCAAGAGGCCAGTGGGTGCTCTCGAGCCCCATTTGACCTTGGTCAAATATCTAACCTGAGTGAATATTATTAAACTCTCATTGGCATTTGAATGCCCTTTCCAATTATCTATATCGTGAATGAATAGGCCTCACGGTTCGCGTATACTTGCCTTTTTACTCTTAGGAGCCCTATCAAGATGCCATCGAGTTATTCAAGGACCCGTTTGGCTTTAGTCAACTCTTGAACCTGGTAATGTCTTAATGGATTTTTATATGGATCTAAATTTCCTTTCCAATGGTCCTGGGTGTTCACAATTCAAACTTATGATTTAAGTTTTATGCTCGTTTTTTAAAAAATTCATTCCGAACTGCCTATAGGTACTGCAGACCCCCTTCCTATCAGTAGGGTGTACTTTACTTTTCCAACAAACCAGGAGTAGGCCAATAGGTAGGCCAGGGCTGACCTTGATTGTTACCATTGAAACCCTAATTTTTCACTATTTAAGGAGGCCGTGACCTCATTCCCAAGGGCATATTTCTTAGGTGAGAAACATTCTCCTCGAAATTTGTGCGTCCAAATTCCATTTTTTTAAGAATTCTCCCCATTTTTTCATCATTCTCATCCATCTTTCATTACACTTTTTACCCTTACCTCACCATAATTCAACCACCTAAAAATCATCTTCTACTACTCCAAAATCAAAATTAAAGTCCTATAGAAGGTCTACCCTCATCCTTTTACAACTCATTGAATTAGTATTAGTCATTTACATTTTTTCTCCACTTTTGTTATATCTTTTGTTTTATTTCAATTACTCATATCAAACTAATCTCCTTTTTTATTATTAGTACACATAAAACATATTTTCATAAAATCTAAAATCCAAAAATAGGGTTTTCCTATAAACCCTAAACTAGAATTTTCCTAATTTTTACACTCCATATACTAGTTCACACTTTCTTAAAACAAATTAAGGGAAATTCTAATTTCAAATTTATGGGTTAAACCCCACCCTTTGTGAGTTATCAAACTACGTGGATTTTGATGTATTTTTATCTACATAAGCATCCTAAGCCTATCTCGGGATTCGTGTCCAATTGTCTCTGGGTCCATCCCAAGGGGTCAATTTCCAGAGGTGGATCCTTTATTCCTTACCTTTTTTCGGCGTGCACACGAGATTACGTCCTCTATCGGGGATCTCGATCGTCGTCAATGTGGGTTGATATGTAAAGATAGAATCACCAGACTATTTGGCACAAAATAGGCAAAAGAAATGTTGTCTCCTCAAGAGAACAACATCAAGGACAATAATAATGCTTACGAAACCAAATAGTTTAAGGGTCCTAGGACTAATTTACGGAATGGGAAGGTGTTAGGAACCCATCCCTCCCTTTCGGTCTCTCATGGGAATGTGTTAATCTTTTTTTGTAAAACTCCGTGATGTGTGTGCTTATGTGCATAATATAAATGGAGGATGGAATCTCTCGGCTCGCATTATGTATAAAGGCGGAGAGAGGTAATCCTTAGGAGTGTTTCCAAAATATTAAAAAAAATATTATGTAAGTAATTGTTGATTCACTAGTCGTTATGAAGGAATGATTGCGTATATCAAACAAGACACACGTAAACAAGAATACAAAATGTATATATCACAGATATATGATGAGAATAAAATAAAAAATGTATGCTGGAGGACTCGAGTCAAGGAACGCAGATCGGGGGCATACAAGTCCACGTAGTTTAAAAACAATATGGGGTGGGATTTATCCATAAATCCAATCGGGGATTTTATTTATATGTGTGTGTAGAAAAAGGTGTTTTAGTGTGAGAAAATGTGATGAGAGATCCCCGTTTGGAATTTACAAGTTGTGGCCATCCCGATGTTGGGGGTCAGGGTCTCCGTAGGTGGATTCCTCCTTCCTTTTTCGATATATGGGAGGGATTGCGTCCTTCATAGGGGTGCTCGGCCGTCGTTGATGTGGGGTTATATGTAGAGATAAAGTCACCAACCTATTTTGGATAAAACAAGTAAAAGAAATGTTGTCTCCACACTAAGTACAATAGTGATGCTTGCAAAACCAAGTAGTTCAAAGGTCCGTGGACTAAGTTACGGAATGAGAACTCATCCCTCCCTTTCGATCTCTCATGAGCATGTGTTAATATTCTCCTGTAGAACTCCGTGATGTGTGTGTTTATGTGTATAATATAAATGGAGGATGGAATAACTTGACTCGCATCATGGCTAAAGCTGGAGCGAGGTCATCCTTAGGAGTGCTCCCAAAATAATAATAAAAAATATGATGTAAGTGTTTGTCGATTACCAAGTCCTTATGAAGTAACGACTGCGTATATTGGACAAGACATAAGCAAACATGCATATAAGACATATATATGATGAATACGTGATAATAAAATTACAAAGGTAGGTGGGACGACTCGAGTCGAGGGATTTGGTATACCCAAGTATAACCTCATCCTAAATTGAGACTGACTCGGCCAAGGCTGACCTTTTAAAAACCAGCATATGGGATATATTACAACTCAATCAGGGGCCCCATCATAGGGGGCCTCGTCCTCGGCATTAATTCTATTCTATATTCCCCCGACCTCAACATATAACCACATCAGTGGCCTTAACTCTCTTCTATGTTTCGTAGGCCTCGTCCATGATAAGGAGGCCGAGGATCCTATGAAGATTCAATTTAACACACCGACAACCATTCCATCAGATAATTAACCTGACAACTCCGTCTCGACTTGGACCAGCATAGTCGATAGTTGATACCTGGAAAAGCGCGTGGGATTGGGCACACGTGGCAGTGTCCGCATGGGTTATGGCTCATTGACCTACATGGAACCTTTATAACAAGATCTCCCCCTCACGTAAGGAAATATTGCATCATCATTACTTACTTGCACCAAGGACAAGTGTCCACACCCTTGTAGAGGTTTCACTATGCACATTCTTTATAGTTACCTGGGGGTACAATGCACACCCTAGCACTATATAAATCCACATTCTTCCCCAAAAAAAAGGATCCATAAAATAGAAAACCCTAAAAAAACTCTGTCTCACCTGTAATAGAGAGAGAAAGCTTGAGAGTTGTATATTTTAGGCCATTAGAGCCTTTTTTTCTAGTGAAAACTACACTCACATGCATAATGGATGATATAACTGAACTAATTAAATTTTGGTGTCATTCTTCTTCTCCTCATCTCCTTCTCCTATTTACATTGTTGTTCTGTCATATATATCTCCATTGTTGTGTTGTTTTTGAGCTTAATTTACTTATATAAATTAAAATGATGGCTTTATAGGGCTATCATTTTGGCACCATCTGTGGGAACAAAGGTTCTTCATCTTCTTCCTCTTCATTTTCAACTTGTTTCTCAGTTGATTCTCTGGTGGTGATCTAGTTCCACACTTGGTTGGATCTATATCACCATTTAAAGAGCTCATGTTGGGTTGTTCAAGATATTTTTTTAGTTCATTTACTCATCTAGCTCACCCCTTCATTATGTTCATTCATCAAAGAGAACGAACTCCGATTTGCCTCATGGCACTGGGCCTAGTTCCAACCAAATGCCTCCTCTATGAGAGATGGATGAGATGGCAGCAGTACTTCGCTCGCTGGTGGCCAGCCAATAGAAAATGCAAGAACAACTTACTGCCTTTAGTCAAACTATGATGGCTAGACCTACCAGTGCTATAGCGGAGATGATAACTTCGATTGCCAGAGAGTTGGCTTTGGTGACAGGGAGACCACCCCTACACCCACACAAAGAAGTTCCACAACAACAAAGACGTAGAGACGTGGTTGACCTTAGGCTATTAAGATTGGGAAGGCAGGGCCAGACTTAGGAAACCCATGGTGACCAGTGTTGTGACGAGGATGATTTCTAGGATCCCTATGAAATTTCTAGAAACACAGTGCGCTCAGTTCTAGCCAATAGAGGAAATAATGGTCGTTTAAGTCGAAATGGCCAACCCCGGGCTTTAGTGTTTGAAAAGTTGAGCAAAGGGTCAGCTTTTGACCGACTCGACCTAGTTGGATACCTACGAGAATAACTCTCCAGATCACGTAATATTATAACCTCTAGGGAGAATGAAGGTTATGAAGATCATTGGACACAATAAGGCCGAGAGGGAGAGCAAAGGGAAGCCAATATCCATTGAAGGATAGTTGGCCAAGATCCTGTGCAATGCCCAATCAATAGAGAAGGAGCAGGGGATAATGTTATGGAAGTTGAAGGATATAATGCAGCAGCAGTCGAGAAACCATGGAATAGTTCCATCCAACTGCTTGATGAGAAAATCGGCGACCTCCTGAAAATTCGAGACGCCATTCAAAGGGGGTATGTGGAAAGGTACCCATTTGTAACGAGGATTATGAGCTACCCAACCCCGACCAAGTTCAAGAGGTTAACTGTCAAATCCAAGTACGATGGGAGTACAAACACCATTCATCACATAGAAATGTACCAATATGAGGCCAGCATCTACTTGGTTTCTAATGAGATCAGATGCCGATCATTCTCCACCACTCTTAATAGTGCATATCATATTTGGTATACCTCTTTTCCTAAAAATTCCATAAATGTTTTTAAATAATTGGCTGAGAAGTTCATTCATAACTTTTTCTTTGGCATGAAACCACATAAGAAGGTTACCCATCTGTAATATGTAAAGAAAACTAATAATGAGTCTCTCAGAAACTATATTGCACGGTTCAACAAAGAGAAGCTGGAGGTTAAAGACTAAAAGGAGAATAATTCCATAAACGCCCTTATGGGGGGGTTATAAAAAGGAAAATTACTTTGGAAGCTGACCGAGGATCCTCTAAAATCCATGGAAAAACTTTTGGCTATGGTCGGGAGAGTCATGAATGCAAAGGAGGCCATGGAGGCCAAAAGAGAGGACGAGAAAGAAGTTGGTGGAAGTAATTCTCAAAAAGCAAAGGGCAAGGACAAGAAACAGAGGTCGGTTAATGACAAGTTTACTGACTCCACTCCACTCACAGTAAGTCCTAATTTGATTTTAAACGAGATAAAAGATAATTGAGCTTTGAGATGTCCTGAAAATCTTAGGTCTCCTTGTTATAAGAGAGACAAGTGCAGATGGTGTGACTTTCACTAAGACCATTGCCACACAACCGATAATGCTTTGCATTAAAGGAAGAGATTGAGAAAATACTGAAATAAGGGAAACTTTGAAAGTACATTGACTGAAGTGGTTACAAGGATGATGCCCCAAAAAATACAAGGCTAGTCGAGAGATAAGAATCCGAGACAATAGCCTCAGGCCAAAAAGTGTTCGATCTGATGATGATGGGGAAGACGACCCTGACCTCCCACCAAAGATCCCTCAGCCCAAGGGAAGGATGTGTATGATCTCGTTCACTATTAAAATAATTAGTGGGGGACTGAATGAAGGAGGGATAGATCCAACTGACCACAAGCCACATATCATAGAGGCCAAATTAGCACCAAAGTAAATGGAAGTCAACTCGGATGCTTCAGAGCCAAAGCCATATATAGACACTCTAATTGTGGGATTATCTAAGTTGGATTTCAAGGGCATCTTGCCCCCCTATGATGAATATCTTCTCATTAGAATAAGGTTTCATAGGTATGATGTATCCATACTTTTGGTGGACGGAGATAGCTCAGCCGACGTCATGTTTTGGGAATGCATTTTTTGGAGGTATTTTTTGCTTACCTATCCGAGTTGGAATTTTTTTTAGGGGAAAACGCGGGTGAGAGAAATCAACTATAGTTGATGCGAACTTCATATTAAGTGAGAGAAGAATGGATATTAATATGATGGAAACTCCCAACCAAACCGTTTTCATCTCTCCATTTGATGAACAAAGGGAGAAGTAAGCTCCCCATTTTGAGAAGGTATTCCCGAATTTTATTCAACTGCTCTTGTACATTTAATTTACTAAATCCTACATCTTGAAAATAAAATCGATTTATGAATCTTCATTCTTTGAATTTGGGGTTTGATTTAGAGTTATGTTTTGATTTATGCATCTAAGGTTTATTGGGCATTTTCTTGTTGGTAATTTTCTTGACATGTTGATTTGATTTGACTTTATTATTAGGGGTTTATGTGTGTAACTTGCTTTAGTTTTGGAAAAGGTTTGATGTATTTTTATGGGTTGAAATGGTTATCTGGGTATAAATGATTTCTTCTATTATTATGGGTTGAATTGGGTAAAAATTAATCGGTGTTGTAAATTTGTGACAATATATTTATGGGTTGGAATAAATCAGCTGTGTATATTTATGGTTATTCTGTTATGGGATGAAATGAGTGTTAACAGCCAAATAAACATCATAAAAATATACACCACTGATTTTTGAATATACACTTCTAATTTATAAATATACAAATGCCAAAAACCATTTTATCCCATAAAAGGAGTTTGTTGAATCCCAATGACTGAATTGTAACTACTAGTGTTTATTGATTCCCAATGACTATTGAATTGGAACTGCTGGTGTTTATTGATGAAAGCTGTTTTTGTTTCTAGATTATACAGTTTCTAAGCCAAATGGTTTGCATCTAAAGTTCTTTAGAAATGTTTAAATTCAAATTCATGGTTATGAATTAGCATTTATGAGTATTAAATGTGTATGATTTATTGAGTATTAGCTGATATGAGTATTAACATGAATTATTGAGTATGACTTCCGATTGCTGAGTATTAAATGAGGATTAACTAAGTATGATATCCTGACTGCTGAGTATTACAATTCAATTGTGCTTGCCAAAAATTATTTGAGCCTTTTAAATGTCTAGCCATATGCTGAGTATACAAACTAATGCCAAGTCAGTAATATGCCGACTTTACAAACTTACGTTAAGTATCGTACTGATGTTGTGTACATCTATGCATATTTTATATGAACTAAATTTGAGTAATTTGCACATTGAGTATCGAACTGAATCTAAGTAATATAAACTAATGATGAACATACAAAATGATGATGAATGAATTATAGATTTTGTGTTAACAGAATCTGAGTAATATGAAATCAAATATTGTATGAGACGAATCTGAGTATGAAATGAATTTGAGTATGAAATGAATTTGAGTACTATCCTCTAAGAATTGCATGTTTTTTATTATACAACTAAAGTGTTGCAGATTGAGTATTAATTGAATATGATTAATAAGAAAATTTGAGTATTGACTGAATTGCAACTGGAGCATTTGATTTATGGCTTATACAAACTGAACATGATTAATATCAATTGATGCTTGGTATGCTTAGTATACACTGAATTTGTTGATTATTAATTTGCTAAGTTCTTTGCTTAATATTAACTAAACATCAATATTGATTTTCAGAGATGGCAAAAAATAGAGTCAACGTTCACTTTTTTCCCACATAAACCAACTGCTCTGATTGATATTGAGGCACCTTCCTCTTAAGTGGAAGTACCGATTAAGAATCCACAAGTTCGTTAGACATAGTAAATGGACAGATAATTAATTTTTGCTTTAATGGGTGAGGTTCTTACTTGGACAAAAAAGGTTGATAATGGTTTCACACTGTCAAAAATGGTTGTCATATTATCGTAGGAATCCGACATGCACGCTCATGTTTTAAGACGCTTAAAAAGGAATATCAGGATGTGCATGAGCTATTACAAGTACACAAATTTGGATTTGACCCGACCGCAGGATCTGTAACTACCGAACCTAGTCTGTGCGTTGATTACATCAAGGTACACCATTATGTGCATATGCTTTACTTACTCGTGAAGACTTTAACTATTAATGTCTCAAATTTATGTAGGACAAGCCCAATGCGGCGATGATGAAAGGAAAATGTTGCTCATATTATGATAATCTAATGACCATAAATGAAAACGACACAACTGGTAACTTAACTTTTGTATATCATTATTGTAAAGATTAAGTTAATCAGAATCCCTCGAAATACGAAATACAGTAAAAATAATGCATAATGGTAAGTAAGGGGTATCAATTCAACTTCTTAATTGGAAAAGACTGAATTGAAGATATGTATGATTTTTCAAACAATTTTCAAGGGATGATTTTTTTAAATTAACTAATGGGGAAAACTTTAAACTAATTCGACAAAATAAATATGCTAAGTGAGTGAAATGTGAAAAAAGTAAGTTTTAAGAATCCACTTCCATGGCTTAATTATTTATTTAATTAAGTCACTTTTAATTTTGAAATACTCCAACATTTATTTAAATCATAAATTGACTCTCGTCACAAATGTGATAAAAATAAAATCATTTTTTTAGAAAATTATTTTCAGACTTTCACAAAACTCTCAAAAATAAGACAACCTTTTTAAATAAACTACTCGTTAGGGATCATTTACTAAAATTATTTTAAGTCTTTAAAAATTAGTTTTAGAGTTATTAATTTCTAAAATAATATATAATATAAGAAAAGCATATCTCTAGTTTGATTCTTAAGAAAATAATTAAAAATTTCAATCCTTTCTCAAAGATAAGATCACCCCATCTCTCATGGGAGGGGAATTTTTTTTATTCAATAAAAATAAATAACCTTCTCTCGAAGCATGACTAGAACCCAATGATTTCTCTTATAATGCATTTTAATATTTTAAAATCAAATATTTATTTTCTAATGAGCATAGTTAATCTAAAATTACAAACCTAAAATAAATCAAAGAAAATCATGAAGGCTTCATATCTCCCCTTGAGTGGAGGATTAGTTTTACATATGGGTAAAAATCGCACAAAACGTTTGAGAATAATCTCATAAAAAGTCATGTACAAATGCAAAAATAAAAAAAATACACCAAGTCTCCTTGCGTACACTTTCAAATATTCACAAAAATACACCTCACAAATATGAGTTATACCAATAATATTATGAAATTTAATTAGTTTACAAAATATTTTTCTCCACTACAATATTTCTCACACTTAACCTAGTAATAAAATATGAAAAATAACAATCACTAAAATATACTCCTAAAAAATCTAAGACAAAATAAAAAAAAATGAGTTAAGTGAGCTTTCTTCTCTTATGCAAAATTATCTTCATCTTTTCCTGGGAAGCATCCAGTATGTAGAGAATATAATTGACTTTGGCATTGGAATTTTTGGAAGGTGCAAGAGATAGGAAAAAGGTGAACTGCTTCCTTTTGACTTTTTTAGTTTAAAGGAAAAATGCAGGTAGGTAGTCATGGCATGGTAATGGGGAAAGGTGAGAGGGGTATGGTAGGTTGTATAAGAGAAGGGAATCACACTTGTTGCTTTAGAATAAGGCACTTACACTAAAAAGGAAGGCTAGGGAGGGTGAGGTATACGCTGTTTTTGCAGGTTTGTGTAAGGAAGCAAGGGTAGTTGGGTTTAGGCAAGTAGGGAAATGGGGTTAAATATGTTTGTTTATATAGGAGATATGAGGCCAAATTGGGGGGGTGGGGGTTGTAAAAGGTTGCACAACACACACATGGGTGTGCCGCGCGCATGCATATCAACTAGAAAATGAAATAGGGGTCAAGGTGGAAATTGACGATAATGTGTTATGTTATGTGAGGGTCACGGGATACTGGGTAATGGGGTTTAAGGCAGAGGTTAGAATCGGGTTTGGTTAGGATAGGAAATAGTTGTTTAGGTGGGAGATGCATGCGCGTGCGCGCGCGCGTGTGTGTGTATACTAGGTTGTATCCGTGTTGATGGCGCGGTAGCAAAACGTTTCAAATATTTCCTAATAGTGATTACATCAAAGCATGTTGAAAAAACATTATGGTTATTTCGTAAGAGTGATTAGATCCAAAAGAAAAACCTTCGCGATAACATGATATGAACATACACGAAGTTATATCTTAATGTGTGGACCCTTAAAAATATCAAACTATATTAATAAGAAATCCATAAAATACAATAGTTGACGGGTTAGGATTGCATTGACTCATTAAGATCCATTAATTTTGGTAAAATAAGAAAAATTATTAGAGATCCTAATATTTTTGTAGCTTAACGAAGTCTAAATGGGTTAATATGTCAACCTATATAGGATTAAAAATAATTCATTATCTTAATGTGTAATAACGGATGAACACAACACTACACGATACATTAAGTGCGTCCGTGATGATGGCACGGTAAAAGATAAAACTGTGGGTGAAAATAAGAGCATGAAATCATTAAAATTTTAAATCCTAAAAAGACAACAACTGCACATGTGATTTATTTTGGTGCATGTGTATTTCATCTTACATTTTCTAATACATTATTTCGAAAGGAAACATTGGACAACACAACATTATTTTGAAATCTAAATTAAGAACTTTCAAAATAAAATGCAAAAGTACATAAAAAAGTACTTAATAAAATGCAAAAGTAACAACAATGAAAAAGAATGTGGTTAAGATATCTCAAAAAATAAAATTTCAAATTATTGACTTACTTATAACCCATTTGTGCAAATCCATTCCTAGGTACATGGCGTGCCAGTGGAATGACTCGTAAATTTTCAAATGTACCCTAAAGGTTATATCGTAATTTTGCTAAGGTAAATTTGTGGTTGTGATTGTGTTATATTTTTACTGTAAGACATTCGTGAACGCAACACCCAAACGTGTGTCTACGACATTATTATTTTTTCTGCAGACTTTCTCATACGACCACTCATAGTTCATTGCACCTTATTACACAAATTATTTCTCCATCGGCCTTATTTATATTTAAAAATTACTATTTTAGTCACTTATCAAAATTACTATTCTAGTATTAGAAATAAGTCTTAAAATTGAATTTATTAGTAAAAAATAATTTTCATTATGTCAAATTTATTATATAATTGATTGAAAATTTTAATATCCATGATTTGGTGCAATAAACCCTTTGAAGAGTCCATTATTTTCCTTAAATTTTCACCAATCATTAGATACTATCGGAAAATAATTTTTAACTTCTACATGGACATTTTAAATTTCCAAATACATGAACATGCATTGTTCAACTTTGGCGTTAAAGCTGAGAGTACATGATATCCTTATTCCTAGTGTCTTTTTTTTTACTTTTTTCCTACTGCCAAATACTTGAACCAAGAGGGGAAAAATTAATCATAAAGGCAATATTCACACACATCACATATTTTGGGTCACGCACATCACATCATATTTAACAATGCTCCACATAAATAGGCAAAGGACCATATTTTGGTGTAGGAATCGAGAGATTTTTGTGAAAATGATAAATGATGAGAGTGGGATAAAAAGTTATGAAGACCAAGGATTTTTTTTTTCAAATTTTGAATATGTGGTCTTTTAGCATTGTAGATTGCAAATACAGTGATTTATTAGCTGTAAGAGATTTTTGTGATTTCCAAAGTTTGGTAAAAGATCTTACCCATGCACGGTGGGAAGCTAAACAAAGATGAAAAACTTTATTTATTTCAACCATTGTATAGATTACATAATTCTTAATAAAACAGATCTTCATATCTATTTTAGCACATATATGTTTCTTTGACTTGACATAACCTATCTGACATATGGACGTAAGAGTCTCTCTCTCTTGAAATGTCTTTGGACCCCATGATTAAGATGTTGGTAACCATTTATTTATTGTCCGGTACTTCCTTGAGTAGCTGGCGTCTAAGGGTTCCTAGGACCCTGCGCAGATTTGTCCATTCAGCTTGCGAAAAAATTTCTCTAGACTTGAACTATGCGTGTACCTATAAACCTACTTTGTCATATTATCCAGTTGGATGCAAGTAAACTCTTTTCTTGAGTCACACAACATTTGGTAGTTGATATATGGTAAAAGACTGTGTCTATTCTCGTGGGCCGCTCACGGTCAATCCTAGGCTGTATTTTAATTTGAATTTCGATTCACGTGTTAACAATTTCTTTATTCATTACTTTTCGTTCATTCAAATTTAAAATCAAATAATAAAAAAAATCATTTTGACACGAATTTATTTTCAGAAATCCCCTAAAATATTAAAACATAAAAAAAGAGACCAGTTAAAAATAGTAAAAATTTACTATTTTAGAAAAATGACCGGCAAAAAATATTTATTTTTTATTTTCTAAATACATAAATAACATACAATTACCCCCTAACCAAATGTAATCTAATACAAAAATACTGTCATGTACAAATAAATCCCCAAATTGTACACAAAACTCAAACACAATGACGTGTCACATGGATATTGGTTCTAGTACTTATATTTGTGGTTCCGCCCCAACGATAATAACCAATACCCGTGTGACACATCACCAAGTTTAAGCTTTGCGTATAATTATCAGGTCTTCGTAGAACCACTCATAACATTTTTATGTGTACAACATTTATCACTTTCAAACACTTTCATATGTTTATAAAATTTTCCAGTTTTCAACATTTCTTTGTTCTTTCAAAATTTTGTCAAATTCCAATATTTTTCAGTTTAAGAGAGAAGCCCAACACATTTATGTGGTTTTGGGATGCATTATATTTTCATCCATGTATGATAAAAAACATAGTAAATAATGTGTGTTTAATCTAAAACCAAAAGCCAAAGTGCAAACAGTAAGGTATATAACACTATGAATATATGTGTCTAATCCAAAGTAAATATAAATGAAAATACCTCTCAGTGGGATGGTTGGTAGGCCGAACAAAAGGTTGTAGGATACCATTTGAAAAAGTTTGGCTAATATAGATATACTTGTAAAATCTAGAGACAAAAACTTTCTTTCTTTATAAAGATAATAAAAAGTACAAAGAGCTAAGCCTTTTATCAAACACCTATTAACCAACCAAATAAATAATGGGGACTACAAGCCTATTTTGGTAATGACTTTAATTCTCCAAATTGATCTCATGATCAGAACTCTCCAATGTTGATTAAACTAAAAAATGTTACTTAGGCTTTTATTCAAATACCTGGAATGCAAAAAGACATGAAACAAAAAGACATCTTAATGAAATGATACACAAATACAAAACAAAAAACTGAAAAAAGGACAAATATCCTAACTTTCTCCTTGCCCCTTTTCTCTTCAAGTTTCTAAACATCTTAAGCACAAATTTGGTTTACATTTTAAATATCTTAAACTTTAAGATCCTAAACATCTTAAAGTTTTTTTACATTTTTTTCTCTTCAACTTTCTCAACATCATCACATAACATGACTAAAATTCAAATGAAAACACAAATCAACAAAACCCATATTGGAAATCTCCAATACATGCTTTGAACCAAAGATGCTAATATTGAGCAAACCCAATAAAGAAAACCAATACACATATTATTAATGAAAACTGTTATGATAGAGTTTAAAAAACCCACCAAATATCAGGATTTGATGGACACCTATCATCCTATGTGGCCATTCATCTATCTTGATTAGCATCAGAGGAACCTAGTCGGCCAGAATGCCGACCAACTCTAGAATGTGAACCATCAGGAACAACAAAGTTTACTTGGATAGAAGGGCGATCAAAACTGAATGATAAGAGTCTCATTCAATTTATACATGTGTGAATACCTGAACATATAAAGGCATTCTGTGTTTAGGGTTCCGGACCACTATGAATTGACAATCCCCCTTAGCTCATAGGGAGAATATCAATCAATCTCAAGCACACCACACTGATCTATTATAAACATCAATAATAAAATTAACAGTGGATGTAGGGTTTTAGAAATTGAACCACTTTAAAAATCTTTGCCTTTTATGTGTTTGTTTAGATTTCCCTTATTATTTATTTGTGATTATAAAATTGGAGACACTCCATTTTTAGACATCAATATATTGGCATCGTCTGTGGAAACTACTACTTGTCATTGTTCTCTACCCTTTACGTTTCTTTGTTCATTCTTTGGATTGAAGAGTGACTATCATTCCGGAAAGCAGCCTGGCGGCTACAGGAAATAACCTAGATATGTCTTCTCCCCCCTAGTGAGATAGACCTCCAAAGGCTTTTACTTAATTTGGCAAAAGGGCAGGAAGCTATGGAAGAGTCAGGCAGGCAATTGGCTCATACAATTTAAGATAAATGTGACACCCCGCCTAATTAAATACCGGGCGATCACTACTTTATTAAATTAAATCAAGGTAAACAGTTGGTTCATTCTCAGCATCACTGTCGATAAAAATAAATTTTCCAATTGAACACCCTAAATAATTAAGCTAAGTGTCAAAATCATTTTCATACATAACTTTCCAAATTTTATTTAAAGAAAATGATTTATTTATTTATTAACAACATTTCAACAATTAAGAATCACACCACAATAAACCTGGAACACAATCCAATTAATTTAAAACATTCGTAAATCGAATGTCAACATGCGAAATATAAAGTAACACAATTCAAACTGAATAAATCCCATAGTGACAATACTAGAAATAACTGAAATACAAATGCCCCAATAACAATGAAATAATGGAAAAGGGCGACACATGCCCAATAAATGAGAATGCTAGAAGTGGAGTCAATAAGGGAAGCCGTCTACGCAAGTGACCTGCAACTCCCACCTAAGCTGCAGCACGTTCCTTTCAAAGGATCCTAAGCAAGACGCCCTTGTGGCAGGGCACCTGAAATATATACATATATATACAAGAGAGAGGGAGAAAAAGAAACGGGTCAGAGCCCGATAGTGTGTATGATTTAAAATTTGTTTAGCAAGTATTTAAATTGATACAAGCCAATGCAACAACATATTAGAGCGACACTCTCTTGAGAAATTCTCACCTCTCTTCTAATGTGCACGCCTATCGTACTAACATTCCCAACGGTTTATCTTATCATTTTATCATACTAACCTTCCCAATAATTTATCTTGTCTTAACTTACTCATAAGATTTCAAAACCGAACAATATCATTGTTTAAAAAGAATACTTCCAATTAGCAGCACAACTCTCGTTTTAGCTTTTATTAATTTATAAAGTTTCCCAGTGTCATATTATACTTTCACAAAACAAGTATTTACTATTTGAGTCATCAACCATGTCCTACTTATCAAATCACAGTAGGCAGTTTCAAATTTCCAAATCTCATATATATATTAACTACTCATATAATATATATAAAACCCCAAATAAAACTATGGTGCGTGCATACTTCTACTATCCAAACCCCATACCACTCATATCAAGGGGAATAAAAATTCGGAATCACTCTCGAACTGTATTAACACATACACAAACAATATCGAGGCGAAGCATAGATTCCAAGTCTCTAAGAGGATGGCACATACTCGCGTCTCTTAGGACCGTCTGAACTATCAATTCGATAGCCTGTACCAAGGATATCTATCTTCAAGGGTACAAGTCAATATCCCCCATAAAGGTCCCATCGAGATAAGACTGTCCCAGCGCGGTAACCTCAAGGATAGCAAGTAGCGGTATGTTTTTCACATGTATATAATATATGTACACCCAATCATATAAATATACAACTTTTATCATTTTAATATAGGTTCCTCTCGTCACCCATAATTACAACATTTATCCTTAAATTTTACATTATTAGTATTATGTATAAGGTTTCATCTCTAACCTTAACTCGAAGGGTTTTCTCACTTATTACGTGACACTCGTGGACTCTATCCTTCCAAGTAAAAAATTCAGTAGGTATACCTCTATTCACTATCGTAGCTATTAGCCGTAATCTCTCACTTGAAATACGTAGTTTCATCATTCATTATATAAATATCCCCCCAAAAAAATTCTCGTCTTATAATAAAGTTCCCAACACTTATTCATATGTCCTACTGGTCTTTCCTATCTCCTAAAACATTTTATTAAGAATACCCAAGAATTATTTCACGATAAATTGAATTTAACTAATTAAACAAGGGGAATAGGAGTCTGCCAGGAGGGGTCGATCGATCGAGGTCTGGGACTCGATCGATCGAACCTTCGATCGATCGAAGCTCTATGCTCGATCGATCGATCAAGCAGGTATTTTGATTTCTGCAGAATTGCAGTTACGGGTTCTACCATCTATCTTCATCCAAATCCATATTTTTCAACTCCAAACGTCCCAAAATTTCCACTACTAACATTATAACATTATACCAGATGTTTTCAACGTAAAGCATGTGTATTTCTATCATTAAATATGGATAATCAACCCAAAATCTTATCTAATCATCAAGAACCCTAGAGTTTTCTTAATCATGGTTCTAATCTGTTTTTACCAGAATTTCCTTTTAATACATCATCAAAATTTCGTGGGTTATTCTTCTAAATCACAAAAGATTTCCAGAATAAGGTTTAAGTCTTAACTACATGCAAATTCCTATCAAAATTTGGGTTTTCTTCTATATATTTCATCCCTAATCATTCCTAAACTAATATGGAAATTGCACCAACGAAAATAGCAAGATAAACACTTGCTTGGGATTTTTGACGTTCTGATTTGCAGATGTTTTTGGTGTGGTTGCGTAGCCCGTTGCGCGATCTACGCGGTGGTGGTGGTTGTGGTGCAAACGGATGACTTTTGGGGCCTTGGATTGCCTTGGAGCTTTCTTCTTCCCTCTCCTATGGCCGTCACTTGTGTTTGAGTTTTCTAACCCTATCTGACTAACCTAAATGGCTGATATATGCTTCTGATTTTCGTGGGTTTAATTACCCAAAAAGGTGAAATGACCAAAATGCCCTCTCGGGTTACTAATTAGGCTTAAAAATGCCCCAAGACCCAAACTACACCCCCGGGTACACTTTTCTAACTATCTCGACCCTTCCGGATGCGTTGACGCACTCAAAACGACTATACGGGCAACTTATAAAATATTCACTTTTTATTTATCAAAATTTAGTCGCGACGCGCCACGAGCACGTTCCGACTTAAATTTCCGAAATTGTCATTTAACTCACTCATGACATTCAATATAACCAATATAAGTTATTACTTTGCTCATTAGTAATATTCAACAAATTTTCCCATAATTACTAACTCTCGTCACGTTAATAATTATAACATAATTAATTTTCGGATTTTTATTAAATAATACACTCACATTAAATTTAATAAATCCCCAAATTAATATAGCATAAAAATACGGGGTATTACATACTTCCCCCCTAATAACGGAATTTCGTCCCGAAATTCGGAAAATAAGGCATACCTGGTAAAAACAACTCTGGATATCTCTCGCGCATATCTGCCTCGCGCTCCCAAGTGGATTACTCCACATTATGATGCTCCCACTGGACCTGCACAAGTAGAACTATATTCGACCTCAATCTCCTCTCATTATAGTCTAGGATAGCCAATGGTCTCTCCTCGTAAGAGCTATCAGGCTGTAAGTCGATCTCATCTATCGCAATGTGAGTATGGGCCATATCATCCCGAAGATATCATCTCAACGACGAGATGTGGAATACATCGTGGATGCGATGTAAATGTTCTGGCAGTCCCAACCTGTATGCAACCGGCCCAATCCTCTCGATGATGGGAAATGGTCCCACATACCTCGGAGCCAACTTCCCCTTCTTCCCAAACCTCATCACTCCCTTCATAGGAAATACACGTAATAACACTTGGTCCCCCACACTAAACTCTCGAAAGAACCGTTTTTCATCGGCGTAGCTCTTTTGCCTATCCTGGGCTACCCGAATGCGACTCCTGATCATCTCAATCCTCGCGGAGGTCTCCTGAATCACCTCTGGTCCTAGCAACTTGTTATCCCCCACTTCGAGCCAATAAGTTGGGGAACGACAAGGCCTGCCGTACAAAGCCTCAAATGGAGCCATACCAATCGTAAACTGATAAGAGTTATTATAAGCAAACTCTACCAGTGGAATATGTGGCTCCCAACCTCCTCCAAAATCGAGAACACACATGCGTAGCATATCCTCTAACATCTGATTAGTACGCTCTGTCTGTCCATCTGTCTGTGGGTCGTAAGCTGAACTCAACCTCAACTCAGTACCCATAGCCTCCCTAAAGCTTTCCCAAAAACGTGACACGAAAATCTTGTCCCTATCTGACACAATATTCAGGGGCACCCCGTGTAATCTGACAATCTCAGCGATGAACAACTGAGCATACTGACCCGTGGTATAATCTGTTCGCACCGGCAGAAAATTAGCCACCTTGGTCAAACGGTCTACAATCACCCAGATAGAATCATGGCCCCGCTGTGATGTAGGTAACCCTGTAATAAAATCCATGGAAATACTCTCCCACTTCCACGCGGGTACTTCCAATAGCTGAAGCAATCCTGACGGTTTCTGGTGGTCCACCTTTACCAGTTGGAAGGTAGAACACTTGGACACGAACTCGGCTATGTCCTTCTTCATCCCACTCCACCAGTATTATCGCCTCATATCCTGGTACATCTTATCGCCTCCCGGATGTACTGTAAATCGGGACCCATGAGAATGAGTCATCACTGCATGACGTAATTCTTCTCCTTCTGGAACCACCAATCTCCCATAAACCGCAAACCTCCATCGGAACTAACAGAATAGGACTCAGCGCCCTCGGCTAGAAGTCGCACAATCTGCTCTTGGAAAAACGAGTCTGTGGTCTGTGCCTGTATCACCCTCGTAACAATCTCGGGTGTGACTGATATCAAGGATATGAAAGAACGTGCTACTGCGTCGTGGTGACCCAACTCCTTCCACTTTGCTTTCCAGACGTATGCTACTTCGTCTACCGGTCTACGACTCAACGCATCAGCAACTACGTTGGCCTTTCCCGGATGATACTGTATGTCGAACTGGTAGTCCTTCACAAACTCTAGCCATCTGCGCTGATGCATATTTAGATCTCGCTGAGTGAATAGGTACTGCAACGACTTGTGGTCTGTGAACAAACGGAATTTCTCTCCCAATAAATAGTGCCTCCATATCCTCAATGCAAAGACTACCGCTGCTAACTCCAGGTCGTGGGTGGGGTAATTCTTCTCATACGGCTTAAGCTTACGGGAGGCAAAAGCTATAGCCTTCTCTTCCTGCTGAAGTACTCCCCCAAGTCCCCGTAAGGACGCATCGGTGTAAACTAGGTACTCCACACCCGGTTTCGGTAACGCAAGGACTGGCGCTGAAGTAAGCTTGTCTTTCAGCTCGTCGAAAGCCAGCTGACAAGCGTCATCCCAAACATATGGTACTCCCTTGCGAGTCAGATTCGTCAATGGACCCGCTATTTTGGAGAATCCCCGAATGAATCACCTGTAGTAACCAGCTAACCCCAATAAACTACGCACTTCCGTCGGTGTCGTGGGCTGTCCCCACTCCCTCACTGCTAACACTTTACTCGGGTCAACTGCCATCCCCTGCTCAGAAACAACATGCCCTAAGAAGTGTACCTCTCGCAACCAGAATCCGCACTTCTCGTACTTAGCATACAACTGATGCTCTCGTAGAGTCTGAAGAACCTGCCTCAAGTGCTCGGCATGCTCCTCCTCGGAGTGTGAATATATCAAGATGTCATCTATGAAGATGATGACAAACTGATCAAAGAACTCTCTGAATACTCGATTCATTAAGTCCATGAAGATGGCTGGAGCATTTGTGAGTCCGAACGGCATCACCCTGAACTCATAAGACCCATATCTCGTCAAGAAAGCAGTCTTCGAAACATCCTGCTCCCTAATACGTAGCTGATGGTACCCCGACCTCAGATCTATCTTCGAAAAGAAAGTTGCTCCCCTCAACTGGTCGAACAGGTCATCGATTCGAGGCAACGGATACTTATTCCGTATCGTGACTTTGTTTAGCTCCCGGTAGTCCACACATAACCTCAGTGAACCATCTCTCTTCTTCACAAAGAAGACTAGAGCGCCCCAAGGCGAGGTACTTCTACGAAAGAAGCCCTGACCTAACAGCTGCTCTATCTGATCTCGTAGCTTTCGTATCTCTGCCGGAGCCATACGGTACGGTGCGCGTGCTATAGGTCTCGTATTTGGAAATAAATCTATAACAAAGTCTATCTCACGACTGGGGGGTAGGGCTGGTATCTCCTGAAACACATCGGAATACTCCCTGACAACTGGGATCGAATCCAAGGGAATCACAACCTCCTTAGAGGTATCCTCCTCTATGTAATACAAATGAGCGGTCGAACCTCCCTCTGGGCGAGGCATCGCCACTACAAACATCTCTTGCTCTGGAATGGCAAAAACAATGCTCCCACCGAAGCCATCAATCATGGCTCTATAATCTGCGAGCCAATCCATACCAATAATCACATCATGCTCGTGCATGTCTAAGACTAACATGTCTGCATGTAATACCAAGCTACCAATATCTACGCCCACTCCCCGGCATATAAAGAAAATAAGTGACCCACTCCCCAGTGGTGAGTCCACACACATCACTGTGCTCTCTGCTGTGGCTAACAACCCTAAGGCCTTCGCAAAATGCGTAGCTATAAAACAATGCGTTGCCCCCGTATCAAACAAAACCCGACCCATAGTACCATGGATAGGAAACATACCCTTAATCGCGGGTGGTGCCTGTGGAGCTGCTGCTTGGTGGATGTTATAGACACGTCCATACTGTAATTTCCCCTACTGCAGTGGAGCTGCTGGAATGGCTGGTAGGGCTGGCACCTAGGCTGGAGCTGGGAGGGCAGGTGGAAAAAGTGGTCTCTGTGGCTCATTACGGGCTCCCTGCTGCTGTGAGGCCCTATCGCCCTCTGGGCAATCCTGACGCCTATGGCCATGTTTACGGCACCCAAAACATCGGCCTTTGAAGTTACCTCCCCTTTGACCCTGCTGTCCACGACCCTGTTGGCCGTTACCTCCACGCCACTAGACCTGTTGGCCCTGATGTGCACGCTGATGGCCCTGATGGCCCTGCTGCTGTCCCTGCTGTCGGTGTTGGCCCTGCTGGCCCTGCCTATAGCCCCCATATCCCTGCCTAGAATCACCTGAACGGAATCGCTTAGCAGGGTCCCCATGATGGGAACTCTGCTCGTGCTGACGGGTCTGTCCATGAGATGGTGCCCCACTGGCACTATTACCCCCGGTCCTGCCCTGCTGGCTCTCCTGCTCTCTTGCTTCCCTGCAGATGGAAGCGGTGATCCTGGCAATGTAGCAACGCAGCATTGAGTACATCAGTGAACGTACTCAGGGATAGATTCCCAATAAGGTGCGGACGGATCCTCCAATCTAACCCGTCGACAAACATCATAATCTTCTTGCTCTCAGTAGGTGCCTCATCTGGCACAATGGTGAGAAGTCTCTTGAACTCCTCCTCATACTCAGCTACAATAAGATTCTCTTTCTTCAGATTTAGTAATTTCCACCTCATTTCAGTCTGCACTGCGGGTGGAAAATACTTGCGGTCAAACCGCTCCCAGAACAACTGAATAGGGATCGTGTCCCTCTCCTCGAAAGTGGTAGTGGACTCCCACCACTGTAATGCGGCTCCCACCAGCTTAAAGGAAGCCAATAACTTCTTTTGCATGTCAGTGCACTCATACATACGGAGGTGCCGCTGGATGTCTTTCTTCCATTGGCTAACTGTGATAATATCGGAGCTACCAGAGAACTCAGGGGGATGCGCTTTCTGAAAAGCATCCCGAACCCTATCCCATGCAGATGGAAGTTGTGATGGTACTGGCTCCACTACCTGAACCTGGGGTGGAGCCTGCTGAATCACCGCTATCGCGGCATTCACCGCATGAGCAACAATGGCGGCTACTTCATTTGCATTCATTGTGCTTTGAGCCGGAACTGCTGACTACTCGGCCTGGGCACGCTTATCTTTCGGAGCACATCTCGGAGGCATCTGAAACGCGATCAAGTCTATTAGTCTACAGTTATTATCAAATCTCAAATAGCTGAAGACTTAAACGTAAAAGCAAGAATACAACAATCCTAAAAATAGGGCTCTATAGCAATAACGTTAAGCTGAAAGCGAAATAAGACGTACAGATCCTATGGACACTAGAACCTGATGCTCTGATACCACCTGTGACACCCCGCCTAGTTAAATACCGGGCGATCACTCCTTTATTAAATTAAATCAAGGTAAACAGTTGGTCCATTCTCAGCAGCACTGTCGATAAAAATAAATTTTCCAATTTAACACCCTAAATAATTAAGCTAAGTGTCAAAACCATTTTCATACATAACTTTCCAAATTTTATTTAAAGAAAATGATTTATTTATTTATTAACAACATTTCAACAATTAAGAATCACACCACAATAAACCTGGAACACGATCCAATTAATTTAAAACATTTGTAAATCGAATGTCAACATGCGAAATATAAAGTAACACAATTCAAACTGAATAAATCCCATAGTGACAATACTAGAAATAACTGAAATACAAATGTCCCAATAACAATGAAATAATGGAAAGGGCGACACATGCCCAATAAATGAGAATGCTAGAAGTGGAGTCAATAAGGGAAGTCGTCTACGCAAGTGACCTGCAACTCCCACCTAAGCTGCAACACGTTCCTTTTAAAGGATCCTAAGCAAGACGCCCCTGTGGCTGGGCACCTGAAATATATACATATATATACAAGAGAGAGGGAGAAAAAGAACGGGGTCAGAGCCCGATAGTGTGTATGATTTAAAATTTGTTTAGCAAGTATTTAAATTGATACAGGCCAATGCAACAACATATTAGAGCGACACTCTCTTGAGAAATTCTCACCTCTCTTCTAATGTGCACGCCTATCGTACTAACCTTCCCAACGATTTATCTTATCATTTTATCATACTAACCTTCCCAATAATTTAGCTTATCTTAACTTACTCATAAGATTTCAAAACCGAACAATATCATTGTTTAAAATGAATACTTCCAATTAGCAGCACAACTCTCGTTTTAGCTTTTATTAATTTATAAAGTTTCCCAGTGTCATATTATACTTTCACAAAACAAGTATTTACTAATTGAGTCATCAACCATGTCCTACTTATCAAATCACAGTAGGCAGTTTCAAATTTCCAAATCTCATATATATATATTAACTACTCGTATAATATATATAAAATAACAGCACCCCAAATAAAACTATGGTGCGTGCATACTTCTACTATCCAAACCCCATACCACTCATATCAAGGGGAATACGAATTCGGAATCACTCTCGAACTGTATTAACACATACACAAATAATATCATGGCGAAGCATAGATTCCAAGTCTCTAAGAGGATGGCACATACTCGCGTCTCTTAGGACCGTCAGAACTATCAATTCGATAGCCTGTACCAAGGATATCTATCTTCTAGGGTACAAGTCAATATCCCCCATAAAGGTCCCATCGAGATAAGACTGTCCCAGCTCGGTAACCTCAAGGATAGCAAGTAGCGGTATGTTTTTCACATGTATATAATATATGTACACACAATCATATAAATATACCACTTTTATCATTTTAATATAGGTTCCTCTCGTCACCCATAATTACAACATTTATCCTTAAATTTCACATTATTAGTATTACGTATAACGTTTCATCTCTAACCTTAACTCGAAGGGTTTTCTCACTTATTACGTGACACTCGTAGACTCTATCCTTCCAAGTAGAAAATTCAGTAGGTATACCTCTATTCACTATCGTAGCTATTCGCCGTAATCTCTCACTTGAAATACGTAGTTTCATCGTTCATTATATAATTATCCCAAAAACAAAATTCTCGTCTTATAATAAAGTTCCCAACACTTATTCATATGTCCTACTGGTCTTTCCTATCTCCCAAAACATTTTATTAAGAATACCCAAGAATTATTTCACGATAAATTTAATTTAACTAATTAAACAAGGGGAATAGGAGTCTTCCAGGAGGGGTCGATCGATCGAAGCTCTATGCTCGATCGATCGATCAAGCATGTATTTTGATTTCTGCAGAATTGCAGTTACGGGTTCTACCATCTATCTTCATCCAAATCCATATTTTTCAACTCCAAACGTCCCAAAATTTCTACTACTAACATTATAACATTATACCAGATGTTTTCGACGTAAAGCATGTGTGTTTCTATCATTAAATATGGATAATACCCCCAAAATCTTATCTAATCATCAAGAACCCTAGAGTTTTCTTAATCATGGTTCTAATCTATTTTTTCTAGAATTTCCTTCTAATACATCATCAGAATTTCGTGGGTTATTCTTCTAAATCACAAAAGATTTCCAGAATAAGGTTTAAGTCTTAACTACATGCAAATTCCTATCAAAATTTGGGTTTTCTTCCATATATTTCATCCCCAATCATTCCTAAACTAATATGGAAATTTCACCAACGAAAATAGCAAGATAAACACTTGCCTGGGATTTTTGACGTTCTGATTTACAGATGTTTTTGGTGTGGTTGCGTAGCCCGTTGCGCGATCTACGCGGTGGTGGTGGTTGTGGTGCAAACGGATGACTTTTGGGGCCTTGGATTGACTTGGAGCTTTCTTCTTCCCTCTCCTATGGCCGTCACTTGTGTTTGAGTTTTCTAACCCTAGATGAATAACCTAAATGGCTGATATATGTTTCTGATTTTCGTGGGTTTAATTACCCAAAAAGGTGAAATGACCAAAATGCCCTTCCGGGTTACTAATTAGGCCTAAAAACGCCCCGAGACCCAAACTACACCCCTGGGTACACTTTTCTGACTATCTCGACCCTTCCGGACGCGTTGGCGCACTCAAAACGACTATACGGGCAACTTATAAAATATTCACTTTTTATTTATCAAAATTTAGTCCCGACGCGACACAAGCACGTTCCGACTTAAATTTCAGAAATTGTCATTTAACTCACTCATGACATTCAATATAACCAATATAATATATTACTTTGGTCATTAGTAATATTCAACAAATTTTCCCATAATTACTAACTCTCGTCACGTTAATAATTATAACATAATTAATTTCCGAATTTTTATTAAATAATACACTCACATTAAATTTAATAAATCCCCAAATTAATATAGCATAAAAATACGGGGTATTACAATAAATCCTCTAATTCTAGGAGATATATGCCACCTCCACCAGCAAGGAATGAAAGGAGTTACCACTCCTTGTCTAGGTCATACCTTCTGGCACAACATCTTCATTCCGATTAAGGGATTAATATGACGGTAGATCTTTTTCAAAGAAGAGGCCAAGCATATTGGAAAGGCTAAGTATGGAATCTTCTTTCGATTGTTTGGGACCCTGAGTAACCAGAGGTCATCATAAGGAGCCAAAACGCCATCGTGAGAACATAGATGGATTTTTGAGATCTCGAGATAACAAGAGGGGCTCTATTCATGTCGAAAAGACTTCTTAGGAAGAGAGTTCAACACATATGCACAGTAAAGCCACACAATCTACTTCTACTAAATCCAAATTAGAGGAACATTTCTGAAATGGATCCATGCAGCGACTAGAAGATCGACTGGGGGAAATGACCAAAACAAAAAATCCTTTGCAAAGAAGTTTTGTTAAAGGTTCATCTTTTGTCCAGGCTATTATGGACTACCCTACACCTTTCAAATTCAAGCCAGCGATTTTCACTCCTAAATATGATTGGAAAACTGATCAAGTCCTTGACATTGAACAATATCAAGCTGCTGTTAACAGTTACTTTGTCCTCGACGAGATGAGGTGTAGGGATTTTTCTAGTTCCATCACCAGTCTAGCTCAAATATTATACAACAATCGGCCCAGAGGTAAAGTTTCTAGTTTCCATCAATTGGATGAATTATTCATTGATAACTTTTAATTTAGGTCTAAGTCAATCAATAGTGTTACCTATCTCTTGATCGTGAGCCAAAAACTTAGAGAAAGTAACCGTTAATATATCACTCGTTTCAATAATGAAAAACTAAAAGTGGTGCATTATGAAGAAAAAATAGCCATTGCAGCCTTGATGAGTGGGTTACTGGTCAAGGATCTTTACTATGCCCTAGGAAAAAATCTACCCAAAAATATAACAGAGTTAACGGCTAAAGATGGAAAGATTATGAACACCGAGGAAGCTATGGTAGCAAAAGAAATACCGGAGAGGAAAGCTGAAGGTCAAAAGAATAATTCGTTCAAGAAAGATCATAAAGACAAGAACTCCAACATGGTAAAGAAGTACGATGAGTATACCCCCTCACTAAAGGTTTCCACCATATCCTAGAGGAAATCAAAGGCAACAATGATTTGAACTGGCCTGGGAAATTGAGGACACCTCCCAATAAGAGGGATAAATCCAAATACTGTAATTTTCATTGAGATCATGGAGACACTACTGATAGTTGCATAGCCCTTAATAATGAAGTTGAGACTCTTATTCCACCGAAAAATTTGGCAAAAATTTATTGATTGAAATGGTGGTCGAGATGCCAGGCAAAGATCTGAATCACTTGGCCGAGGAAAAGACTGCACCAAAAGGGCACGTAACAATGATTATGAGGATGATATTGACCGGTCGAAGAAGCTTGATGAACCAAAGATGGATGTAGATATGATTTCCTTTTATTGTCATTTCATCACGGGGGAGATGTTGGTGGAGGAGATGGACTTGTTGAAAGGAAGGCCTACCTAAATGAGGTCAAAGTGTGTCCCATTATTAGGTAGATTGACATGTCCGAGAGTAGCGATGGTCGGCCTCTGAAAGTCAATAAAGATAGATTGGTAATAGAATTCTCCAAAAATGATCTGAGTGGGGTTCTATATCTTTATTATGATCCGTTAGTCATTACCTATAGAGTTCATAACGATAGAGTGGAAAGGGTTTTGGTCGATAATGGGAGTTCTATCGATATCATGTTCTACAACTGTTTCTAAAGATTAGGGATACGAGACAGTAAGCCGAAACCGTACCACAGGACTCTCAAAGGGTTCTCAGGAGAAAGGGTATATCCCCTGGGAATGATCAAGCTTGATGTGTTGGTCGGCACTAGGACGATAAGTAGAAAAGAAATAATTCACTTCTTTATACTAGACACGAATATACCTTCAACTTACAACATAATCCTTGGTAGAGTGGGGATGGAGAAATTAGAAGCAGTGTCATCTACTGTGCGTCAGTGCATGGAATTTCCTACCAATTATGGAGACATCGTAGTGAATGGCAATCAAATGGAAGCTAGGGCATGTTACTATACCTCAGCCGATAACAGGAGATATAGAGGGGCACAACTACTTTCCATATTGATGCTTTAGATCCCTACGAAGAGGAGGACTTGGTGAAATAATAGGTTATGGAAGAAACATAAAATATTATGCTTGACGATGAGATACCAGAGAGGACCATGATATACCAAATATAGCCTCGTTCTTATACTGGACCTCCTCGGCTTAGGTCGACCGAGGATTCAACGTAAAGTTCCTCATCCTCGACTATAGATCCATTACCAGAGACCTAGACCTCGTCTCAAAACACAGTTATCAAGGCCAATATCAGTGGTCTTATAGCCCAAGTACTCTCAGTCTCGTCCTTCACCCGAAATATGGAGGCCGACCGAAGACATATCAGCAGGACAACTTGTGTACTATTAGAGGATCCAAGTTCATACCTTAGCCTCGGCCTGGCCGGAAGACTGACAGTTGACAGCTGGCAGAGCGCGTGAATTGGGGAATGTATGGAAGGGTGCATGTGGGTTGTAAATCCCACATGCACAAAATTGTTATAACTAGATTTTCCTCACATGTGAGGGAATATTTTCATCATCATGACATATATGCCAAGGACAAATGGCTTCCTATCAGTGAATGCTTTATACTACATATTCTTATTAAATTCTTGGGGGGACATTACACCCCCCGACCACTATATATACTTGTCTTCTTGAATAATGTAAACGATTGATACTTGAAAACCCTAACCAATACTTTGTTGCACTCACAGTAGAGAGATAAAGTTGAGTGAACTGTATCATAAGTCCATTAGAGACCATTTTCATAGTGAAGTTCACAAACTCAAGCACAGTAGAGTGGCCAGATGGTCTAACCACTTATTTTATAGTCTCTTTCTCTCCATTGCCTCATATTCTTCTTCATTTAATTTATCACTATAATTTCACCATTGTTTTACCCTCAAGGTTGTCTTGGATAATACTTGGTGGTACCATAATTGGTATCATCAATTGGATCCATCTGTGGAGAGAGAGATCATCATCTTCTTCCTCTCATTTACAACTTACTCCTCACCGATTTCTGTAGTGTTGGTCTAACTCGACATTTGGCTAGGCTTGAACCACCATTAAAAGAGCTATGGTTTGAGCAGTTCAATCTTTTTTCTTGTTGAGTCAGCTTTTACAGTTAGCTTCTTATTCTTTTCATTCACCAGATTCAATGGCTTTAAAATTTCCACCAGGTGTTAGCCCCAGTTCAAGTCAAGAACTGCCTAACTCAGAGATAGCTAAGGTCGTGACGGTGCTATGCTCATTGGCGGCCAGCCAAATAAAGATGGAGGATCAACTGGCTTCTTTCATCCAAAACATACTGACTAGGCCTGCTGGCATCGAAGCAGAGATGATAAATTCTACCACCAGGGAGGGTGGAAATATGGAGATAGGGGGACCACCTCCGATCCCACATAAAGAGGAAGTGGAATAGAAGAGATGAAGGGCTCTAGCTGACATTAAGAAATTATTCCTAGGGAGGCAAGGCTGAGAGTCTCAAGACGACCCATGTGATGATGTTGATGTGGAATGTTGGGAACCCTATGAAATATCTTGATGTACTATGCGCCTAATTCAAGTCAGTAGGGGAAAGAGTGCCAGGCCAAGCCGAGAGGGCCAATCGCATGCCTCAATGTTAAACATGCTCAGTAGAAGATCTGCCTTTGATAGACTCATCCCAGTGGGTGATTTGAGAGATCAACTCTCCAGGTCTCAGAGTATATCTATTTAAAAAATAAATGGAATATGTGCGGGTCATTGGGCTCCCTGTTGTCGAGATGAGGATAAAGAGAAGTTAATAGTCATTAAAGGATGGGTACCAGAGAACCAGTACAATGACCGACCGACAGGGAAGGGGCCTTCGGTAATACAGTCGTGGCTGAGGTAGATGATACAAATGTAGTCAATAAGTCATGGAACAGTTTTATTAAGAGGCTTGAAGACAATATTGGCAATATCTTGAAGAGCCAAGAGCCTCTACAGAGGGGTTACATGAAGGCTCATCGTTCGTAGCTAGAATAGTTAGCTACCAAACCCCGAATTAGTTCACCCATCGATAGTCACCCCAAAATATGATGGAAGCACCAATCCCGTCCACTACGTGGAAATGTATCAATCGATTATAGACATCTTTTTGGTCTCATATGAGATGAGATATCGGGCCTTCTCAAGCACTCTGATTGATGATGCGTATGTAAGGTACACCTCTCTCCAAAATAACTCTATCGATAATTTCAATCAACTAGCCGAGAAGTTAATACATAAATTTTGTTTTAGAGTGAAGTCTCGTAAGAAGACCACCCACTTGATTTATGTTATATAAGGAAACAATGAATCTGTGAGAGACTTCATAGCTCGTTTCAATAAAGAAAAATTAGATGTAGAAGATTATGATGAAAGTATTGCAATGACCGTGCTGATAGGAGGATTATAAAAAGGAAAGCTCCTATGAAAGATGACTGAAGATCCTCCAAAGTCTATGGAAGAATTCCTGGGCATGATCAGGAGAGTTACGAATGCGAAGGAGGCCATTGCGGCGACCAAAGGAGATGATGAGAAAGGAGAAGGTGGAATTAAATCCCAAAAGTTCAAGGGAAAGGGAGACAAAAAGAGGTGGGTGAGCGATAAGTTCGCTAACTATATCCCATTAACAGACACTCTAGAGATGATCCTAAATGAAATAAAAAATGATCGAACTTTGTGATGGCCGAAAAATCTAAAGGCCACTCGTCACAAGGGGATAAAAGTAAGTGGTGCGAGTTCTACCAAGATCATAGACACACCATTGACAAATGCTTTGCACTTAAAGATGAGATAGAAAATATGTTAAAGTAAGGGAAACTTAAGAAATATGGGTGCAAGAGATGGCCGAGACGATACCCGAAGGAGAAGGGATGGAAAGTGTAAATGGGATAACCCAACGAACAAGGATGACGATGCCTCAGATGATGATGAGGCTGACACTGACCTCCCTCAAAAGAAAAATAATCCCAAGGGTCAGCTACATTAGATTTATCATAGAGTGAAAATGATATGCAACAGTTTAGAAGGTGGCAGTAAAGATATAGCCGACTGTAAAGTCCATGTTGTAGAGGTAAAGGCTATCCCAAAGATCAAAGTTATAAACTCGGCTATAGTCAATTCAAATTCGGGTAAAAGGAATAAAGTTAACATGAACACCTTGGTAATAGGGTTCTCAAGGTTGGACTTCGAAGGGATATCATCCCCCCACGATAACCCTCCGGTGATCACAATGAGAGTGCATGAGTACAATGTTCCTAGAATATTAGTCGAAGGTGGAAGTTTGGCTGATGTAATGTTCTGGGAGGGCTTCCAAGGGTTGGGACTAAGAAAGAAGATACTCCTCCCATATCATCAAACTTTAATTATATTTAGTGGATAAAAACTCCACCCTCTTAGGATTTATTAAATAGATGTCTATATAGGGGAGACTTGGCCGAGATAACTCATAAAGAAGATAAATTTCTTTATTATAGACGAGAATGTTTATTCAGCCTAGAACATCATAATGGGATGAGTAGCCCTCAAAGAATTTGAGGCACTACTTTCAACCGTTCACCCAATGATAAAATACTACACTCCATATGGAGTAGGTGAAATTCAAGGTGATCAAGTAGAGGCGTGCAAATGACATTTCAACTCGGCTGAGGAAAGAGAAGATCATAAGAGAGCCACCACCACTTACAACATCGATACTCTTGAGACTAGGGATGAAACAAAACTAGAAAAGGGTGAGGTCATCGAAGAGGTAAAATTCGTAGTCCTTAATGAGGACGAGCTGAAAAAAACCATCCAAATTAGCAGAGCCTTAAGAAAAGAAATCAAAGAAGAGTTGGTCAAACTACTGAAGGGGAGACAAATTATTTTTGCATGGAGTCACGCAAACATGCCAAAAATTGATCTGAAGATCCTCTTCCATAAATTGAATGTAGATGAAGGAGTCAAGCTAGTGAGGCAAAGCGGAGGATCTACTATAGGGAGAAATATGAAGTCATAAGAGATGAAGTGAAGAAGTTAGAGAAGGCATAATTCATCAGGGAGGTCGTCTTTCCAGAATGGATGGATAATGAGGTTATTGTGACTAAGCCTAATGGTAAGTGAAGGATGTGCGTTGACTTCACTGATTTAAATAAGGAATGCCTAAAAGATAACTTCCCCCCTTACCGAGAATAGATCAAATGGTTAATGCCATGAATGGGCATGAACTAATAAGTTTCATGGAGTCCTACTCAGGCTACAATAAGATACTTATGGACCCAGACGATGTCGAAAAGACCTCAATCATCATTGAAAATAGTACATACTACTAAAAGGTCATGCCTTTCGACCTCAACAACATTGGGGAAATGTATCATATGCTAGTAAATAAGATGTTTGAGGATCAAATAACTAAGACTATGGAGTTATATATTGATGACATGTTAACCAAGAGCCTCAAGGCCGAGATGCATGTGGCCGACCTTGAGCGCACTTTCAATACAATGGACCAGTATCAAATAAAGCTCAATCTCGTAAAGTTTATATTCGGGGTTAGAGAAGGAAAGTTCCTAAGGTTCATCGTTAATCAACGAGGGATAGAGGCTAGCCCGAAAAAGTTAAAGCATTGGTAGAGATGAAGACTCCAAAAACCATAAAAGACGTTCATAGGCTACAGAAAAATGCCTGCCCTTCTTCAAGGTGTTGAGAAAAACCTTCGAGTGGAATAAGGAGTGTGAGAGAGACTTTCAGGAGTTGAAGGCTTACCTCGGCTCTCCACTTTTGTTATCTCAGCCTGTTCAGGGAGAAAAATTATATTTATACTTGACCATGTTTGAGTCGTCCATCAATGCAACCATTGTACGAGTTAACAATAGGGTACAAAAACTGTTTCTTTCAATGGCAAAGCCCTTCAAGGGTCCGAGCAAAGGTATATGAAAATGGAAAAGATGGCTTATACTTTGATACATCAGTCGAGGAAAATAAAACCCTATTTCCAGGCTCACATGATAGTCGTCCTTATAGACTCACCACGTAGACAGGTCATCCATAAAATCGAGAAATCAGGTAGGTTGATGGCCTAGTCGATAGATTTGGGGGAATTTAACATTATCTATCAGCCAAGAATAGCCATTAAGGGGAAAACTTTAGATGATTTTATTACCGAGTTCACATGGGATGAGGTCGATATCGAAGAGTTCGTAGATCCAACAAATGATCCAAAAAAGTAAGTATTAGCCTAACTAAGGTTGAGATGAGTGTGGCCAGAACTGTGGTGGTCGAGAATGAAGAAGAGAAATTCCTATTCAATAATGGAGTGTTGGATGAGGGAACTTTATCCAAAGAAGACAATGTTTGGAGCCTATTTATAGATGGATCTTCTTACAAAACTTAGAGCACTGTCGACTTGATTGTGTCGGCCCTAGATTGGATAGATATCGAATATGATATGAGATTCAATTTTAAGGCATTCTATGAGTCAAAATATCAGGCTCTTCTAGAGGGACTCTCCTTCACCAAGGCCTTGGATGGTGGGCATATCACAGGTCATAGTAACGTACGATTGGTGGTTAACCAGATCCTAGGGTGTACGAGGCAAAAGATAAAAGAATGGCTAAGTACTTAGCAAGGGTAAGAGGAATGTTGAAGAACTTCAATGTAGTGAAGATGAAAAGGATCCTTCGGCTAGATAATAGTCGAGCCAATGCCTTAGCAAGATTAACGTCTATGACTAGAATAAAGATAAGAAGGTCAGTGCCTGTGAAGATCCTACATCGGCTAACCATTGAAGAAGAAGACATAATAGGGGATTTATGCTTAAACCTAAACCTAGGTGCATCTTGGATGGACCCTATCATTCGATACGTTAGGGATAGTGAGCTACTAGATTCAAAGTTGGAGAGAAAGAAGTTGAGGTATAAGGCGATCAAGTTCTCCATCATAGGGGACATCTTATACAAGAAAGGGTTCCTCATACCTTGAGTGCCATGCATCCATCCGATAAATGTTAAATACATCCTAAAAGATGTACATGAGGGATTTTATTACAGTCACATAGGAGGGAGGGTATTGGAAAAACTAATAGTCACTCAAGGTATTGGTGGCCGACCTTGGCCAAAGATGCAACTAGTTATGTGAAGAGATGTGACAACTGCCAGAGATATTCCAGCATTAATTATTAACCTCTGACATCTCTTACATCCCCTAGACATTTTTAGTGTGGGGTATTGACTTGGTAACACCTTTGCCCAAGGCAACATGCAATTATATGTATCTTATTATGGCTATCGACTATTTTTCTAAATGGGTTGAAGCAGAGACTATGATAACTATCAACGAGATAAAGAGCTATACATTTATTTTGAGGAACATTATTTGTAGGTATGGTCTTCCCCACACCTTGATCTCGAACAATGGCAAATAGTTCAAGAATTCGTCTCTGAAGGATCACTGTAAGAGGGTTAGTATTAAATAGTTTTTCCAGGACGACCTCATGAAAACAACCAAACTGAGGTGACAAATAGAACCATCTTAGAAGGGATCAAGAAGAAACTTGAAGATGTAGAAGGTTTTTGGATGGAAGAGGTATAAGTTATCCTGTGGGCATACAGGATGTCGGGGAGAATGCCAATAGGGGAAACCCCATTCAAGCTTCAGAGGTAGCGATACCTATCGATATTGACCTACTAAGTTATAGGATTTAGACATACATCCCAGAAATAAACGTTGAGGAAAGAAGGTTAGATTTGAATCTAATCAAAGAAATATAAGTGGACGCAGAAGTTAGGCAGGCTGACTTTTAGCAGAGAACTCCAAAATTCTATAACAAGAGGGTTAGGATAAAGCCGATAGCGATTGGAGATTTAGTTTCAAAGAAATCTTGGAAGAAGCTGAATAAGCTCCATCCGAACATGCACAGTCCTTATAGAGTTACTGAAGAAGTTGTTCCTAGCACTTATCGGCTTGAAAATTTGGAGGGGAATCCATTCTTAAATCCTTGGAACGCTGATCACTTTAAGAGATATTACCAATGAATTTGTAGTACCATTATATGAAAGAAGTAATGAAAATTACGATGAATGAAAAGTTTCTAGTGTTACCTCATATTTTATTGTACGAATTGTTCATATTATATATTTCAAGTCATCCAAAGCAACAAGACATCATTTATAAGGTGAGAGGGTATTAACTCACTCTCAGTGACACAAGAAACTAAATAGGGCTCACCTTGTCCATGCGTTCTCAATAACACAAAGAGGGGAACAATGAGACAACATCATCTTTGATGGTGAAAAACACAAAGCAAACTCAAAAATCATTTAATTATAGTTCATTTAAACATCAATAATTTTGTAGAATTAGAGTCAAAACTCTCTTGGCGAAGACAACAGTATAAGATGAGATGATTCTCATCCATACAGTCTCAAAACGACAAGAGGGAACTTATGATTAAACATCATTAATTTGGTGCATTCAAATTAAAAAATTAAAAAATTATGCTTCATTTAAAATATCATTACTTTGGTGGAGTTATAGTTAAACTCTATCGATCAAGATTATAGTGTAAGACGAGACGATTCTCATACATACACTCTCAAAACGAAGAGAGGAGACTTTTGATTAAACATCATTAATTTGGTGCATTTAAATTAAAAAATCATTTAATTATGGTTCATTTAAAACATCATTAATTTGGTGGAGTTAAAGTCAAACTCTATTATTCGAGAAGACAATGTAGGACGAGAAGATCCTCATCCATACACTCTCAAAATGATGAGATGGGACTTGTGATTAAACACCATTAATTTGGTGCATTCAAATTTAAAAACAATTTAATTATGGTTACATAGGGTTAATTGATCTCTTGGCTAAGGATGAGAGTAAACTCGAGATAACATCATTTACTTGGTGACCTATTGTTTAAATTAATAATTTGGTTATCATCCCATGACTCATGACGAGGGAGAATTTAAACATAAAAGCTGAGATAAGAAATAAACTTAACAACTCATTACATAGTTAACAAGAAGATAATGTAAGCTCATATACGAGGCAATACTTCTTTCAAGAAATAACAATCAGTTTAGTACAAGGAAATTACAAAGGATCAAGTGTTCACAATAAGATATTAATTACAAGATAAAGGGTATTGGCCACATATGACCACCCTATAGAGTTGGTTCAACATTGATGGATGACCCTCCAATAGCATCCCCAGTAGGTGATGCATTGATATTAGCCTCAATTGGGACCTCGGCCACAGACTCATCTTTGGCATGGATTCAACATAGTCCATGGCTAAGTCCATAAGCGAATCTTCCAAGTAAGGGGCTTTCAGCTCAAGACGGAGGAACGAGACGACTTCATAGAATTTAGTGATGACCCATCGATAGGATGTCTTGATAGCTCTTTCAAGGTACACCACCCCAAAGCTTCCAAATTCATCAGACGCTTTGTAAGCCTCCATGGATTCGTCTTAATTTTTCTTTACAGCCTCGGCAGGAAGGGCCTCAACTCTAATTATTTTTGTATAGCCTCGGTCGAAAGGGCCTCATTCTTCACTTTATGGACAGTTGCAGTAAGGTCTATGGCATGCTTCGCAACTAAGGTAGTAAAATCCTCATCCTTAGCCTTCAAGGCCTCAGCATGATCCAAGTTCAGCTGAGCAAGGACCCTCTTATATTCATCACGGTGTTCCCTAAGCTTTTTCTTTAGATCAAATATTTTTTGGAGGGATTTCTCACTCACTTGGATTTTAGAGAAGTTATCAGTGACCCATTGTGTGGCTGAAGTAAAGGAGAACACTGACTACAAAAGAACATAAATAGTCAAATGTCAGAACAAAACAAAGTAAAAATTGGACTAGACGAGGATAAACTTAAAATAAAGAAGATACTTATAGAAAATGATGCAGACCAAAGTCATAGGTCTTCAAGGGGTGAATATTCCCCATAAAATCGTAGTCCTCCTTGGAGGGAACAACGAATATGCCAGTCCTCAACCTTGATGCTGATGGAATGATAGAGTCAGGACTGGCCTTCACTTGGGCAATATTAGCAGCCCAGAAAGACTCAAAGTCCTGTGATGATTAACCACCAGAGGATCTCACCAGAAATGAGGGCGGAGGTGGATTTACCCTTGGACTCGTCCCCCTTTCCCGACGAGCGTTAAAGAAAAAATGACCAGTCATAAAAATAAAAGATGAGATAGGACTTTTGAACAAAAAAGTTTATTAACTCACACAACTCATCTAGGGGTTAACCCCTAGACCAGACCCATCCAAAAAATCAGGAGATATCAAGTTTTCAAATTCAGGAAGGGCCCCCTCTTTCCCCTTATCCCTTAAATAGTTGATCTTCTCCCTGTCAGTGACGCTGAGGTCGGGGTCTAACTTAGTGGACGTGGAGGGGTTAGCCCAGGTGAAGTGAAACCTAGGCTCTTCCTCAGATTGATTGACATCAGATGAAAATTCCCACGCCCCATAAACGAAGAAAAACCTTGGCTTCCAGTGGTGATTTGATGTTTGGGCGATATGAATAATCTTCTTATTAGGTTTTCTAGCACCTAAGTGGAAATAGCCGGGCTAAGTCTTTAAGGACGAGACATAGTAACAAGATTTAAATATTTCAACTGAAGGATCGTCCGTGTATGTATTCATCCATAAGGAGACGTAATTGAGTATAATTCTCTAGGAATTGGGAACTAACTGAGATGGAGAAATTCATATGCTAAATGGAATAGCTCTGATGGAAGGATGAAAAGGGAGCCGAAAGATGACCTTAAACATGTGGTTGTAGACAACGACTTTGCCCTCTTGAGCATCGAACACCCTCTCATCCTCGTTTGATACACTAATTGAAATGCCAGATTTAATACCGTACAAATGTCTCCAAAGGAGAAGGTCGGATTCTTTAAAAGTGTATGGAAAGATTTTAGCATATAAATAGTCAATTGATTCCCTGGCCTTAGAGTCCTCATTATTGGCAGCATTTTCAGTTACCAGGGCCCTATCCAAAAACCTCTCTTATAATTCAGTCATGGCTGGGAGAGGAATAACAGATGGATGAATAGAGATGTTAATATTCATCTCAACTGGATCAGAGATGACTTAAACTGAAGAGTTATACTGGCTTAATGATTCAGTATGATCGGATGCAATTTGGATTGAAAAGTCGTCCTGACCAGATGACTCGACCTGATTGGAAGATATAGACAAAGAGTAACTCTCGGCTGACTTAGACCCTGATGATGATAAGATTTAACACCACTAGATAAGAGGTGGAGATCTCAAAGAGTAATAACAATGGAAGCAATAGAGTTATATATATATATGTGTGTGTGTGTATGAGTGTATAGAAGGGGATGAGAGTAAGAGGAATGAAGATAGTTATGTATAGTGGTTTAGCCAATCAGGCCTATATCCACTGTGAGTGTGTGATCCACTAAAGATGGGCACTAATGGCCTTGGACACAATGCACATAAGCTCACTATCTCTCTCTAGTGTGTGTATAAGCAGAGTTTTAGCTAGGGTTATAATTATCGATCCATTTACAAGGTTGAAGATGACCAGTATATATAGGGCTTGGGGGTGTAGTGTACCCCCCAAGCATGCATGGTGCATGTGAATGATGATCTAGCCAAACTCCTACTAACACGTGGATGTGCCACTTGCGATTAATGATGACATAATATTCCCACACATGAGGGATGATCTTGTTATAACGGTCTAGTCCACATGCTATATGAGTCCCACGCGCACTGTTCCACGCATCTCCCAAGTCACGCGTTGTGATGATGCCACCCTCAGCCTAGGGCACCAGGGTCAGGCTAAAGTTGATGCTCGCATTAGGCCCGACTGGATGTGGGCCTCATACTATCATTCCCTCACAAGTTCGTTTGGTCCATGATGAGCGGTCGTCCCCTTAAAGGGTTGTCTGATCTTAGTTGAGGGGTCGGCCCCTTTAAAGGTCGTCTGATCTTGGTGAAATATAATCAAAGAAATACAAGTGGATGCATAAGTTAGGGAGGCTGCCTATTAGCAGAGAACGTCAAAATTCTATAACAAGAGGTTTAGGATAAAACCGAT
Source organism: Sambucus nigra (assembly GCA_949130495.1). Lineage (NCBI taxonomy): Eukaryota > Viridiplantae > Streptophyta > Magnoliopsida > Dipsacales > Adoxaceae > Sambucus > Sambucus nigra. Next base: position 315,954,392 of record OX422214.1, on the reverse strand, counting down.
AGCCATTGCAGATTTAGTTTTGTAGAAATCTTGGAAGAAGCTGAATAAGCTCCATGCGAACTTGCACAGTCCTTATAGATTTACTTTAGAAGTTGTTACTAGCACTTACCGACTTGAAAATTTGTAGGGAGATCCATTCTCAAACCCTTGTAACGCTGATCACTTTAAGAGATATTACCAATGAATTTTTATTACCATTATATGAAAGATGTAATGAAAATTACGATGAATGAAAATTTTCTGGTGTTCCCTCTTATTTTATTGCATGAATTGATCATATTATATGTTTCAAGTCGTCCAAAGAAACAAGACATCATTTATAAGGTGAGAGGGTATTAACTCACTCTCGGTGACACGAGAAGCCAAACGGGGCTCACCTCGTCCACGCGTTCTCAATAATGAAAACTCAAAGAAAAACACAAAGAAAACTCAAAAATCATTTAATTATAGTTCATTTAAACATCATTAATTTTGTAGAATTAGAGTCAAAACTCTCTTGGCCAAGACAAAGTGTAAGATGAGATAATTCTCATCCATACACTCTCAAAACGACGAGAGGGAACTTGTGATTAAACATCATTAATTTGGTGCATTCAAATTAAAAATTATTTAATTATGGTTCATTTAAAATATCATTAATTTGGTGGAGTTAGAGTTAAACTCTATCGATCGAGATGATAGTGTAATATGAGACGATTCTCATCCATACACTCTCAAAACGACAAGAGGGGACTTGTGATTAAACACCATTCATTTGGTGAATTTAAATTAAAAAAACATTTAACTATGGTTCTTTTAAAACATCATTAAATTTGTGGAGTTAAAGTCAAACTCTATTATCCGAGAAGACAGTGTAGGACGAGAAGATCCTCATCCATACACTCTCAAAATAACGAGAGGCGACTTGTGATTAAACACCATTAATTTGGTGCATTAAAATTCAAAAACAATTTAATTATGGTTACTTAGGTTTAATTGAGCTCTTTGCTAAGGACGAGAGTAAACTCGAGATAACATCATTTACTTGGTGACCTCTCATTTAAATTAATAATTTGGTTATCATCCCATGACTCATAACGAGGGAGAATTTCAACATATAAGCTTAGATAAGAAATAAACTTAACAAGTCATTACATAGTGAGCAATAAGATAATGTAAGCTCATATACGAGGCAATACTTCATTAAAGAAATAACAATCAGTTTATTACAAGCAAATTACAAAAGATCAAGTGTTCACAATAAGATAATAATCATAAGATAAAGGGTATTGGCCACAGATGACCACCCTACAGAGTTGGTTCAACATTGACGACCGACCCTCCAACAACATCCTCAGATTAAGCATCCCCAGTAGGTGATGTGTTGATATTAGCCTCAATTGGGACCTCGTCCATAGCCTCTTATTTGGCATGGATTCAATATAGTCCATGGCTAAGTCCATAAGCGAATCTTCCAAGTCAGAGGCTTTCAGCTCAAGATGGAGGGTCGAGATGACTTCATAGAATTTAGTGATGACCCATCGATAGGACGTCTTTATACCTATTTCAAGGTACTCCACCGCAAAGCTTCCAAATTCATCAGAAGCTTTGTAGGCCTCTATGGAATCATCTTAATTTTTGTTTATAGCCTCGGAAGGAAGGGTCTCATCTCTAATTTTTTTGGTATAGCCTCGGTCAAAAGGGCCTCATTCTTCACTTTATGTACAGTTTCAGTAAGGTCTATGGCATGCTTCGCAACTAAGGGAGTAAGATCCTCGTCCTTAGCCTTCAAGGCCTCAGCATGATCCAAGTTTATCTTAGTAAGGACCCTCTTATATTCATCCCGGTGCTCTCTAAGCTTTTTCTTCAGATCAACTATTTTTTGGAGGGCTTTCTTACACTCTTGGATTTTAGAAAAATTATCAGTGACCCATTGTGTGACTGAAGTAAAGGCGAACACAGACTACAGAAGAATGTAAATATTCTAATGTCAAATAATAACAAAGTAAAAATTGGACTAGATGAGGATAAACTTAAAATATAGCCGATACTTGTGCCAAATGATGCAGACCAAAGTCATAGGTCTTTAAGGGGCGCATCTTCCCCATAAAATCATAGTCCCCTTTAGAGGTAACAATGAATACGCCAGTCCTCAACCTCGACGCTGGTTGAATGATCGAGTCATGACTTGCCTTCAGTTGGGAAATGTTAGTATCCCAGAAAGACTCAAAGTCCTGTGATGATTAACCACCAGAGGAGCTCAGCACAAACGAAGGCGAAGGTGGATTTACCCTTGGACTCGTCCCCCTTTCCCGATGAGCGTTTGACGGATGGGTGGGTTACTTTATTTTATGGCCAACCTCAGGGTTGGTCGTCCCACTGGAAATTATCTTTTTTATGGGTTTCTTATCCCCTTCTTGAGTAAAATCACTTTTAAGGCTGGGAGATATCATATCCCAAACTTCATCCGGAATATTATGAGGTCGATTTGCAAGAAAAAAAATAACCAGTCGTAAAAGTAAAAGTTGAGATAGGACTTTTGAACAAAAAAGTTTAATAACTCACATAACTCATCTAGGGGTGAACCCCCATACCAAACCCTTCCAAAATATCAGGAGACATCAAGTCTTCAAATTCAGGAAGGGCTCCCTCTTTCCCCTTATCCCTTAAATAGTTGACCTTCTCCCTGTCAGCGACGCTGAGGTCGGGGTCTAACCTTGTGGACTTAGAGGGGTTAGACTAGGTGCAGTGAACCCTAGGATCTTCCTCAGATGGATTGACATTGGCTAAAAATTCCCACACTCCATAAACGAAGAAAAACCTCGGCTTCTAGTTATGATTTGATGTTTGGGCGATATGAATAACCTTCTTATTAGGTTTTCTAGCCCCTAAGTGGAAATAGTAGGTTGAGTCTTGGAGGAAGAGACGTTGTAACAAGCTTTAAATATTTCAACTGAAGGGTCGTCCGTGTATGTATTCATCCATAAGGAGACGTAATTGAGTATAATTCTCCAGGAATTGGGCACTAACTGAGATGGAGAAATTGATAGGCTAAATGGAATCGATCTGACAGAATGATGAAAAGGGAGCTGAATGCCGACCCTAAAAATCTGGTTGTAGACAACGACTTTGCCCTCTCAACCTTCGAACACAGTCTCATCCTCGTCTGGTACCCTCATTGAAATACCAGATTTAATACCATACAAATGTCTCCAAAGGAGAAGGTCGGATTCTTTAATAGTGTATGGAAAGTTTTTAGCATATAAATAGTCGACTGATTCCCTGGATTTAGAGTCCTCATCATTGGCAGCATTTTCAGTTACTAGGGCCCCATATGGAAACCTCTCTTGGAATTCAGTCATGGTTGGGAGAGGAACGACATATGGAAGAATAACGACTTTAATATTCAACTCAGCGGGATTAGAGATAACTTGAACTGAAGAGCCATACTGGATTAATGACTCAGTATGGGCAGACGCAATTTGGATTAAAGAGTCATCCTGACCAGATGACTTGACCTGACTGGAGGATAAAAAAGAGAGGAACTCTCGGCAGACTTAGAGCCCGATGATGCTAAGATTTAGCACTACCAGATAAGAGGTGGAGAGCTCAAACAGTAATAATAATGGCAGCAATAGAGTTATATATATAGATATGTATGAGTGTATAGAAGGGGATGAGAGTAAGAGTAATGAAGATAGTTATGTATAGTGGTTCAGCCAATCAGGCCTATATCCACTGTGAGTGTGTGATCCACTAAAGATGGCCACTAATGGCCTTTGATACAATGCACATAAGCTCACTCTCTCTCTCTCTCTACTATGTGTACAAGCAGAGTTTTAGATAGTGTTATAATTATCGATCCCTTTACAAGGTTGAAGATGACCAGTATATATAGTTCTTGGGGGTATAGTGTACCCCCAAGCATGCATGGTGCATGTGAATGATGATCTAGCCAATCCCCTACTAACACCTGAATGTGCCACTTGCGATTAATAATGACATAATATTCCCTCACGTGAGGGGATGATATTTTTATAACTGTCTAGTCCACGTGCTATATGTGTCCCACGCGCACTATTCCACGCATCTCCCAAGTCACGCGATGTGATGATGTCACCCTCGACCTAGGGCACCAAGCCGAGGCTAAAATTGATGCTCACATTGGGCCCAGCTAGATGTGGGCCTCGTATTGTCATTCCCTCACAAGGTCATCTAGTCCATGATGAGGGGTCATCCCCTTATAAGGTCATCTGGTCCATGATGAGGGGTTATCCCCTTGAAGGGTCGTTTGATCTTGGTTGAGGTGTTACCCTTTAAGGGTCATCTCGAGTAATGTTTCCTTTGAATGCCAACATCATGATCAGTTTGATGACTGACATTTGTTAAGTTGCACGACACCTTATCAGATATCCATCATCGTTTACATTTCCCAAGTGTGATGGCTTCACACCATTCTTGAACTTCGTTCCCTAATGATTACTCTCCTCCTGGGTTGTGTCTTGCATTGATTATTGGGCCACTAATAACAATGTATTTAAAGGATTTTTGAAATATCTATTATTTTCTTCTTGTTCTTCTTCTTCGCATGCCAGCTTTCTCTCTCTAACTCCTTACCTATTCCAAACCGCCATTTCTGCAACTTCTGTGTCTCAGGCCTTGCTCAGTCGTCGTATTCGTCCTCAGGTAACCCTTCTGCCTTAGATTTCACTTTTATCCTTCAATTTTTGCTTGTCTTGCATTTGGGTTTCTTTCCCCAATTTTCTTGGCTATTTTTATTTTTCTGGTGTGAAAGCCCGCCTTACTGTGGTGGTTTAGGGTTGAATAATAGATCCTAGGTCTCTTTAGGGTTCTTCCCCCACCTTTTAGTGGTGGTTTAGCTCTTCTTTGTGGCATTTCTTAGGTTTTTATGTTCCACGACGTTCATCTCCGGCGAAGTGTGTTCCCCTTGTTCTTGAGTGTTCATCCATAAAACCCTTTATTTCCTTAGGTTTGATCCAAAAGTCAAACTTAGTCAAACTATGAACTTGTTTGTAGTTAGCTTAAACAAATTCCTTAAGTGTAGGGTCTTTCCCTTAATGCTCAGGAGAATTTATATTTTAGTCGAGGAATTTCCAGCCTTGAGGGAGAAATTCTTCGCTGAGATCAGGCAAATAGAGGAGGAGTACGAGCGAAGATGAGTGGCCGACCCTAATTGGGTATGACCCATATTCCCCATTCCTTTATCCACAATAATACCATCTGAGTCCTATGGGTCTTCCTGTCATCCAGTTAAGAGTTAGACATATGATGGAGAGATGAATGATAGAGCATCGTCATTAACATGTGATGGGCCTTCTGGGAGGAGAAAGACGTCCACTCTTAGCCCAAGCCAACAGGGTGAGGGTACGGTACATTCAAAGGTTGTCCCTGTAACAACCCTGTCTCCTATAGCCTTCCAGGTGGCCTTTCCAGAAGGACCACCGACAGGCGATGAGGCTGAGAGATCTGGGGACAAGGGGTATGAGGATGATAATGAGGATTTGGATCCTAATCAAGTTGACACTTATAGTTCCTCGGCTTACGTCTCATCTGTTAGGGGTCGTGACCTCTTGCTGTGGGGGCACACATTTGGTATACAACCCAATATAATTATGAGGGTCCCAAATGAAGATGAGAGAGTTTTCTAGGGGAATAGGGGAAGTTTCTATTTATGAGCAGATGCTTAGGGTAGGTGTTAGGTTCCCTCTGCACCCTGCAATAGTTGACATACTTCCTCCCTTGGGGTCTCTACTTCTCAACTTCCTCCTAACTCTTGGAGAATCATCCTCATCTATATCTTCTTGTGTAAGAATACTTTCATTGAAGAGCCTTCGACCGATCTTTTTATAGCTTACTATAACATCACTTCTTCGTCCAAGCAACCTAGGTATTTTCATCTAGGGGCGATGAAGTCCGACAAAAGGCTTCTTCAAGTGGCACAAACTTTAAACCATGAATGGAAGAAGAGATTTTTCTTCATCTCTGGGGATTGGTAATTCACTGCCGGGGTAGAGTCATGGTCCAACCCTTTAATGAGAGAACGGTTAGACCCCAGACTCATCTTGGATGAGAGGGACATTGTTGACTATCTGAGGGAATAATGGAAAGAGGGTGAGCTTCACAAATTTAAAGATTTGATGAGGGGTTTCCTCAAAGAAGCTAGTATGAGGGTCGTCCCATCACAAAATTATATGAGTTTATTCGTGCTCTATTTTTATTTTTCTTCAAGTGTTTCCTCTTTTCCAGTCTATTTCTGATGTATTGTCTCCTTTTCAGGTCGTCCTATAAATATATTTGATCAACTATGGGAGATGACTGACCTAAGTTTAATGTCTGGTTTGGTAAAGAAAAAGGGAAAAGTTCCCCAAAAAACTCAGAAGAAGACAAAGGTCATGGGGCCGACACAGGTAGAGCCGAATGACAATAGTCACAAAAGGAAGGAGCACAAAGTCCTTGGTGGCTCTCGGCCTGAGTCGAGGACGAGGGAGAGGGAGAGGGTGGAGGTCCCCCTAGGCACACACTGAGGGCACTAGTTCCTCTTCCAGCATGGGGGCCTTATGGTTCTAAAATTTGACATTCTTAAAGGCTGAACCCTCTTCCCTCATACCCAACCTGAGGGAAGCCAAGGCCTCCATGTTTTCTACTCCCTCGATCGCAGATTATAACTTCTTATAAAAATGCCCCCGACCAAGGTCTATGACTACGGTCTTCACACTCTGGCTCAGGTATCTCTTTCAACTTCATTTTTTTTAATTTACCAACATTTCATGAACTGTTCCTTCCGCCCCTTTAATATGTGCTTGTCTGTGCAGTTCGTCTGTGCCTTCACCTGTGCTACTAAGTGGATGGCTACCAACTAGCAAAATATCTATGAGGCTGAGAGATATATTTAGTATGAGGCCGATCTGAAGACCGAGATGGATACTGTGAGAACAGAGTTGGAGAGTGCAAGGATCGAACATGGAAGGGTCCTGAATGAACTGGTGAAACAGCATGAGGCCGACCTGAAGGTGAAGAACTTCCTCATCAAAGAAAAGGAAGACGCCTTAACCAATCAGGGGGACCAATTAAAGGATGAACTTGATAAGGCAGTGAAGAAGGCCGAGGACGATGAAGTGGAGGCTTACAAACTCTCAGACGAGCTTTACAGCTTCGTTCTTGAGTACTTGGAGAGGGGAATCAAGACGGCCTATCGATGGGTCGTTTTGAAGTTTATTGACGTACTGTCTTCTGTCCTCCCCTCTCTGGAAGCCGTGGAGTTGGATGACCACCTTATTGCCTAGGCTCTAGCCCATTTGGAGTCTCAAGTACATGTCGAAGGCACCGGTACCTTAGAGGATTAACCTGTTTTGATCATCAAAGAGACTCCACTAGTTGGCTGTTGATACCAAAATTAATATGCTGATATGGACGAATCACAAGAAGACACGTGTCAATCTATGTGGCACAATAGCAATGAGGAAGTTTATTTCCCCGACCAAGTCAGACACAATCCGAGCAACAGGTGTACTCCGAGGAACTCCATCACTCCGAGGAACTCCACTACTCCGAGAAACTCCTGAACAACGAGCAACTAAGGCGGTCCGAGCTGCATCTCGGCTATAGCATTAATTCCCAGATAATCAACAGTTCAACTATTCATTGAATGCTCATCATACAGACGTATACTCTTAAAGGGCATTAATTGTTTACCCTTTCACATGTACAGCCTAAAGGTTATAAATACATTGTATCATCCTCATTCAAGGTGACCGGAATTTCTTGATAGAACCACATATCAAGAATTCCAAAACATTTGGCAATAACAGAAACAGTGGACGTAGGCCATTCTTATAAGGCTGAACCACTTTAAAATTCTTTGTCTCATTTATATTTATCTGTGATTAAATAATTAGAAGAAATATAATTTTTTACATCAACAGATTGGCGCCGTCTGTGGGAATCGATTGTTGTTAACGTTTTTCACCAAAAATCATTCATCATCAATGGCTGATAATCCTGAATCCAGCAATCGAAACGCTGGAAATGCTGGAAATCCTCCAAATCCATATGCACCATCAGCTGTTCCAGATCTGACTGGAATAATGACAAATCTGGCCCAAGGTCAGATCGCCATGCAAGAAACCATGCGGAAACTCATCCAAACTCTTCATGGCAGCGCACCTGCCCATTCTGGACAGCAAAGTGGTCAGAGGCAAACCCATTTACTTTCTTCAAGATCTAAGCGTACAGATTCATATCGTAATGAGGAATCTGATGATTTCTCTTGTCAACCTGGGCGAACTTCATCAATACGGGCCACAGATACTAAGGAACGTATCACTCTCTCTCCAGAGAGGACTAGTGCCTTGGAAATATTGAGTAGGGTGTATCCTTTCAATCGATTAGGTCCCAGGAAGAATAAAAGTCCACCTAAGACCATGTCAAGGAGTTTTCTACAACTATCGGATCTAAGAGAAGGATCAGCCCAATCACGACCAGCTGCTCGTTAGGATAGATCTCAGGAGGCCACATCAGCTCGATCAATTGCTCTAACCAATAGGCTCGAGGAAGGAAATGATGCGTGGAAAGGCTCCATTCAGCGACTGGAGGATAGATTGGGAGAAATGGCTAAGGCGAAAAATCCTTTACAATGAACTTTTGTCCAAGGGACACCTTTTGTCCAGGCCATTGTGGATTTTCCCACACCGTCAAAATTCAAAGCACCTGTGGTGACTCCTAAATATGATGGAAAGACAGATCCTATTCTTCACATAGAGAAATATCAAGCTGCCACTGACATCTATGCTGTCCCCGACGAGATGAGATGCAGAGCCTTCTCGGTAACTCTTACTAGATCTGGCAAGATATGGTACAACAATCTTCCTCGGGGTAAGATTTCAACTTTCTTTCAATTGGCCGAGTTATTCATTGGCAATTTATGTTTTGGAGCAAAGCCAGTAAAATGAGTAGGACATTTGTTAAGCGTTAGACAAAAATCTGGTGAGAGTACTAGAGATTACATAACTCGTTTCAATAACGAGAAGTTGGAAGTCATAGATTATGAAGAGAAGACAGCAATCACCGCCTTGATGAGTGGGTTGTTGCCCAATAAGTTGTATTACACTTTGGCCAAAGATCCACCTACAACTATGTCAGAGTTGATGGCAAAAGCGGCCAAAATCATGAATGCCAAGGCGGCTATGGCTGCGAAGAAGAATATGGATAAAGAAACCAAGGTGTAAGTCGACAAATCTAAGAAGAAAGAGCATAACGACAATGGTGGTGACAAGCACTCCAAAAATAATAAGTCATCATGGGAAGTCCTGAAGAAGTTCGATAATTATACTCCTTTGAAAATGGGTATCAATCATGTCTTGGAAGAAATCAAGAATAATGACGAGATAAAGTGGCCAAAGAAAATGAAGGCAGACCCTGACAGAAGAAATAGAGATAAATATTGCGAGTTTCATAAGGATCATGGTCATATGACTAAAAATTGCATAACCCTCCAGAATGAGATCGAAACACTCATTAGGCGAGGAAAGTTGTCAAAGTATGTTGATCATAGAAATGAAAGAGGAAATGAAGACCGAGCAAGAGAGAGATCTAGATCTCCTCGTCGGGCAGAAGAAAACAAGAAAAGAGATCATGAAGATGATACCGAGGATGACCCCGATCTTCCCAAAAGGCCAAGGCAACCAGAACGCGACGTATTTTCAATACGTTTTGGAACATTTGATTGTAATGTTATTACAGGTGGAGATGCAGGAGGAGGAGATCTTACTGCCGAAAGAAAAGCTTACCTCTGTGAGGCTCAAGCTTGTTCATACATTCAACGGATAAATTTGGATGAGGAGGATCACCCGAGAAAGGTAAACAAAGAAAAGTTGGTCATTGGTTTTTCAAAAAATGACCTCACAGGTGTCCTATACCCTCATGATGACCCTTTGGTGATCAAAATGAGAATGAAAGAAGTGATGATTTCCAGAGTTCTGGTAGACAATGTGTGACAACCCGAATATAATTTTGATAAATTATATTTAAATCATGTTTATATTATGTGATATGAATAATGTATTATTATTATATCTAATATTAAGTGCTTATGTTTAGTCTAATCCTACTTTCATAAATCATGAAATGTCGAGTTATGTACGAACAGAATATTTGGTTATTTTCGATAGAAATGTTCCTGTTTAAGACTAGTTTTGACCATTGTAACATTATAATTGACTTGAGGTGAAAACTACATAGTTGTAGACATATGAATTAGGGTCGTAACACAACAAACGGTGCATCAAACGGATGCTCGAGGAAGAAGTTAGGTCGAAATTACGAGAAGGGGTAAATATGTCAATTCCCTTAAGTGGTAAATTGTCTTTTATTAAACCAAATGGTTTAATTTGATTGGTTGGCTTGGGAGGCAGCCTTGGCCTACCTTATACCCTTGAAATATCCTTATCCTTCAGCCAAAATCAGCTGTGAAAGGGTTTTAAGCTTAGGGAAAGAGAAAGTAGAAGTTAAGGAAGAAAAGTAAGGAGAAAAAGTGTAGAAAAATCCGTAAAAATTACGTAAAAAGCCCTGAAGATAATCCTAATTGTAATTCTTGTTATTTATCTTATATTACTGATTTGTATGATATAAATCATCATAAGTTTACGAAAGTTTCAGCCCTTTATATATATGTATGGTTAGATGCAAGCTTATGTTAAGTTGAATGTAGAAACCCTTAAAATTTCTTTGTGTTGAAACCCCTTGTGTTCAAATCTGCATATATCTTTGTGTGATTACTGAAATTGATAAATTCCAATTGTAAATAAAAGTAGACTCATATATGCATATAATATCTGAAAATTAGAATTTATCTCCTTGTGGTTAGTCCGTAATGATGATTTCAAGTTGGTAAATAGTTCCTGTTTGTATACTTGTTTTCGGTATGCCCTGAGTTTGGTCAAGATTTTGAGATAGAAAATGAAGTCCAAATATTATGAAACTTTAATTCTGTACTGTTAAGTATGTCTACTGAAAGTGTGTAGAAAATCATGGAAAGTTATAATGTATAAAAATTATGAAAATTCTGGGAATTCGAAGGATCAATAGAGGAGCTTGTAGGGAAGATTTCTTGTGTTGTAGAGAAATGGTCATAACTTGCCATAGGAAGCTTGAAAAATTACACCGTCACTTGTACTGGATAATATATTCATATATATTTTCATATTGATAAGGTTGGACCCCTGCATTTATACAATTTAGAAATATAGGATGGTTAAGTATGTATGACAATAATTTCAGGCCATACTGGATACCCCTTGAATGAATGTTTGTATTTCGTCCTTACGAAGGGTACTTTGACTACAGGTTTCATGTGTATATACATTGACAAGTATAATTTCATATTTACTTGACTTTGGTTATAAATTACTTATAAGGTATTTCTTACGGTTGAATGTCCGTAACCTTATCAACATGTATCTCATTGTTTTGCCTTTACCTATGTTTTATGGAATGTGACTTAATTGGAATTATATTGTTGATGTATAGTCATGGAAAGTTACATAATTATGTTAGGATAATATTTATGATTGAGGTTCAGTACTGATCTAGTTGGATTGACAGGTGTAAGGTCTAATAAACCCAGTTCAGCTCCACCAGAAGGAAACCTGGATACGTAGTTGACAACCCAAGGTGAGTGTACTCACTGGAATGATGTATTTGTATACTGTTACAAATGTGATCATAATGTTATGAATATAAAATTGTTCATTTCGGTTTACCGAAATGAGGGGTTACTCCTCGACCAGGAATGGGGGAGATTTGTCTATTAATGACAAGGGGTTACACCTCGACCAGGAATGGGGGAGAATTGTCTATTTAGACAAGATATGTGAATCATGATTCGAAAAAGTTGGTCACTCATTATGAATGATCCGGATAAGTTAATACATAATTATATGGACATGATTTATTTCATTTAAATTCATGCAATAGTATAGTAGTGATACATTCACTGGGCTATTTTGCTCATGATTCCTATGTTCACATTTTTCAGGAAACGCGATGTCACTGCCAAATCTAGGAGGTCGGGTTGGGTTAGCCAGGAATGGGAGAAACAATGATTTTGTGTAAATGTAAATGATGTAATTAAGTTAACTTATCCTTTAAGAAAGTTTCATGGGCATGACTACTTTGATGTTGTAAAAAGGTTTTCAGTTATATGGATTTACAATGATGACTCTGAAATCAAAACTCGTGTTTATGGTTTCGTTAGATTAATTATGGTTTGACTCACTTTGACTTCCAGACTTAATTATAAGTAATTGGGTTGGGGTGTGTTAGCTTTTGGTATCAGAGCCTAGGTTTTAGAGGTTCTGGAGTGAGAAGAGTCTAGATTTGGTAGTGAAATTCAGATATATATTTTATTTCATACTAACGATCATGTTAGGAAAGATATGTATATCTGCATGTTGTTATATCTTTGATTCATTTCAGATATAAGAGAATGGAACGAGGGAATGTTAATGAGAGAATAGAATATGAGGTTTCAAATATGGCAGCGGAAGCACAGGTTGAACAACCTGTTCATGGATATGTAGAACCTGAGCCGGAACAATTGACAGACATGCAAAAATTGGCACGTGCTATGACTTTAATGGCAGAGCAGCAAGCTAGATTTATGGCTCAGATGGAAGCACAACAGGCCAGGCAACTGGAGGCACAAGCATTGGTCAGGGCTCAGGAGGTTATACACCGGGAAGAAAGGAGTACTTCACATGAGAAATTTATTAAAATGAATCCGCCCCCAATTGAAGGAGCAGTTGATCTAGCAGAGGCAGAAGTCTGGGTTAAAGAGATTGAAATTATTTTTGGGGTAATGAGAATGCCTGACAATCAACGAGTGACCTTGGCGACGTATATGCTAAGAGGAGAAGCTAAGTACTTGTGGGATGCCACAAAACATTTGTTGATTACTCTAGGTGGTGGGAATGTGATCTCATGGGATGCTTTTGTTAAAGCCTTGTATGATAAGTATTTTCCTCCGATGTATCAAAAACAAAAGGAGAAAGAATATTTCCTATTGAATCAGGGGAGTGTGACAGTTAGAGAATACGAAGCTAAACTTACAGCTTTATCTCGATTTTCTTCGAGGTTTATACGGAATGAGGAAGATATGTGCAGTCGATTTCTCGATGGGATTGAGTTAGTCATTAAATCACGGTTGTCGACTTTAGAGACTGTTAATTATTCAGCCTTGGTAAACAAAGCCATGTTGGTAGAAAGGGACGTGAATGAAGCTAGTGGGAATCGAGAACGAGGTGTAAAGAGAAGAAGATTTGATCCAAATTATCAAAAGAGTAGTGGTACAGAATATTCGAGGTTTGGAGGGCAGAAATTCCAACAGGGTAGAGGTGGAAGTAGTTTGCAAAGGGGTGAGGCTAGTGGTGGAAGAGGTTCAAGAGTTTCAGCACAAGGAGATGCTAATGTTTGTTTCTTTTGTGGGTCATCGGGTCATATAAAGAGAAATTGCCGAAAGTTACTGAATATAGAATGTTTCAACTATCACCAAAAGGGTTATCTGAGAAAGAATTGTCCTATGTGGGCAAGAACAGTTTCAGTCAGTAGTGTGGGGCCTCATAAAGGATCTTCTCCAGGAAGTGCCACCATGGGGAGAGGTACATAACAAGCAACGGGATTGAGGGCAGGAGGAATAGTGTTTGCGATGACGCTACAAGATGCCCATGCTACCCCGGAAGTGGTTACAGGTAAACTTTCTATTGCAAATAAAGATTTATATGCACTCATTGATCCTGGATCTACGCATTCATTTGTGGCATTACAAATTATTTCATACTTGGGTAGACCATGTTCATTTATCAATTGTGCCTTATATATTTCTACCCCAATGGAAAGTGTGATTCTGGTTGAGCATGTTTATAAAAATTGTGTCTTACGAATGGGTGAGCGAGATTTCTATGTTGATTTGATACCGTTGTCCATTCGAGATTTTGATATGATATTGGGGATGGATTGGTTATCATCATACAATTCTTCCATTGATTGTTTTAGCGAAGAAGTTACATTTCATTTGGCTGGTGAACCCGAGTTCTAATTTATAGGGGAAAGGAATGTTTTCCCTACTTGTCTCATCTCAGCAATTAAGAGCAGAAAGTTATTGAGTAAGGGTTGTATAGGGTATTTAGCGTATGTGGTTGATGTTAGTAAGGAAGCACTTAAAGTTGAAGATATACCAGTGGTTAGAGAGTTTTCTGATGTCTTCCCAGAGGAATTGCCAGGATTTCCACCCGATAGGGAAGTAGAGTTTTCTATTGAGGTACTGGTCCAATTTCTCTTTCTCCATATAGAATGGCACTAGCGGAGTTGAAAGAATTAAAAGTGAAATTACAAGATCTTATAAGCAGAGGTTTCATTCGGCCTAGTGTTTCGCCATGGGGAGCACCAGTGTTATTTGTGAAAAAGAAAGATGGGACAATGCGATTATGTATTGATTATCGGCAGTTAAATAAGGTGACCATTAGAAATAAGTACCTCTACCTCGTATCGATGACTTGTTTGACCAATTACAGTGGGCCACTGTATTTTTGAAGATTGATTTGAGATCGGTTTACCACCAACTGAAAGTGAAGGATTGTGATATTTCCAAAACAGCTTTTCAGACTAGATATGGGCACTATGAGTTTTTGGTGATGCCTTTTGGATTGACTAATGCTCCGGCAGTTTTTATGGATTTGATGAATCGGGTATTCCACCCTTTCATTGATTCATTTGTGATAGTATTCATAGATGATGTGTTGATTTACTCGCGTAGCATGGAGGAACATGAGAAACATTTGAGACTCGTATTGCAGATTTTGAGAGAGAAGAAATTATTTTTCTAAATTCAGCAAGTGTGAGTTTTAGTTGAATGAAATTGTGTTTTTAGGGCACGTTGTCTCAGGAGATGCGATATATGTTGATCCAAGGAAGGTGGAAGCAATTGTTGAATGGGAGAGTCCTAAGAATGTGACAGAAATTAGGAGTTTCCTAGGATTGGCAGGTTCCTATCGCAGATTAATTAAGGGATTTTCAGCAATAGCATTACCATTGACAAAGTTGACTCGTAAAGAAGTGAAGTTTGTGTGGGATGAAGAATGCGAAAGGAGTTTTAAAGAATTAAAGAAGCGGTTGGTTTCAGCCCCTATACTTGCTATTCCATGTGGGAATGAGTCTTTTGTGATCTATACAGACGCTTCATTTCAGGGGTTAGGATGTGTTCTTATGCAGAATGGGAAGGTAATAGCATATGCTTCGAGACAATTAAAGACGCATGAACGAAACTACCCTACACACGATCTGGAGCTAGCAGCCATTGTTTTTGCTTTAAAGTTGTGGAGACATTACTTGTATGGAGAAACTTGTGAGATATTTACAGATCATCAAAGTTTGAAATACTTGTTCACACAGAAAGAACTGAATTTGCGACATAGGCTTTGGATAGAGCTGATTAAAGACTATGATTGTACCATTCATTATCACCCTGGGAAGGCCAATGTAGTAGCAGATGCTTTGAGTCGAAAATCATCAGGGATTCTCGGTTGCATACGGTGTGCTCGTGTTGGAAATATTCTTGACTTGGCATTGATGGGGATTGAATTGAAGTTTTCAAAAAGTGGAGGATTATTAGCACATGTCACAGTGAGACCTTTATTGGCCGAACGCATACGAAATTTGCAGACCAGTGATCCATTCCTTGAGAAGAAGAAACAAGAAGTTCGGGATGGTAGAGAGAGTGACTTTGAGATTAAGAATGATGAATCGTTGTGTTATAAAAATAGAATTTGTGTACCAAATGACCCACCCTTAAAGAAGGATATATTAGAAGAGGCACATAGTTCTATTTACTCTATGCATCCGGGAGCTACCAAAATGTACAGAGATTTGAAGGAGTATTATTGGTGGAACAATATGAAGCGTGAGATTGCAGAATTCGTAGCTAAATGTTTAGTATGACAGCAAGTAAAAGCAGGGCATTAGAAGCCGACAGGATTATTGCAGTCTTTGCCTATTCCGGAATGGAAGTGGGAGCATATAACGATTGATTTTGTTACGGGATTACCACAGTCACCAAAGGGGCATGATTCTATTTGGGTGATTGTAGACCGATTGACGAAGTCAGCTCATTTTCTTCCAGTTAAGACCACCTACACTGTTGACAAGTATGCACGTATATATGTTGATGAGATTATCCGTTTACATGGGGCACCAGTGTCAATTATATCAGATAGAGATCCAACGTTCAGTTCTAAGTTTTGGCCTCGTTTACAGAATGCCATGGGCACAAGTTTGAAGTTCAGCACTGCATTTCATCCACAAACCAATGGGCAATCTGAAAGGACAATTCAAATATTAGAAGACATGTTATGGACTTGTGTATTTGACTTCAAAGGTAGTTGGGATGATCATTTGCCATTGATGGAATTTTGGTATAATAATAGTTATCAGTCCACCATTGGTATGGCTCCTTATGAAGCTTTATATGGGAGGAGATGTAGGACGCCTTTGTGTTGGGATGAAGTAGGTGAAAGAAAAATTTTGTGTCCGGAATTGATAGATATGACAACTGAAAAGATCAAAATGATTCGGGAACGGATAAAGATAGCGCAAAGCAGGCATAAATTTTATGCAGATAAGAGGAAGAATCCATTGGAATTTCAGAAGGGAGATTTTGTATTTCTGCGTATTTCACCGTGGAAAGGCGTTATGAGATTTGGCAAAAAGGGGAAACTAAGTCCAAGATACATTGGACCATATGAAGTGTTGGAAAGAATTGGGCCCTTGGCTTATAGACTAGCATTACCTCCAGAGTTATCCCGTTTACATGATGTGTTTCATGTATCGATGCTTCGTAAGTATTTGGCGGATCCATCTCATCAGTTGAAAACTCAACCAATTGAACTGAAGGAAGACTTGTCGTACATCGAGGAACCATTGGAAATTATTGATCGTAAGGAGCAGGTATTGAGGAATAAAGTTATTCACTTAGTTAAAGTTATGTGGATGAGCCATGGAGTTAAATAAGAAATTTGGGAAACGGAGGATAGAATGAAGAAACAGTATCCCCATCTGTTTGGTAAGTGACCTTTATATTAAATTTCGGGGATGAAATTTTCTAAGGGGGGGAAGTTGTGACAACCCGAATATAATTTTGATAAATTATATTTAAATCATGTTTATATTATGTGATATGAATCATGAAATGTCGAGTTATGTACGAACAGAAGATTTGGTTATTTTCGATAGAAATGTTCCTGTTTAAGACTAGTTTTGACCATTGTAACATTATAATTAACTTGAGGTGAAAACTACATAGTTGTATACATATGAGTTAGGGTCGTAACACAACAAACGGTGCATCAAACGGATGCTCGAGGAAGAAGTTAGGTCGAAATTACGAGAAGGGGTAAATATGTTAATTCCCTTAAGTGGTAAATTGTCTTTTATTAAACCAAATGGTTTAATTTGATTGGTTGTCTTGGGAGGCCACCTTGGCCGACCTTATACCCTTAAAATATCCTTATCCTTCAGCCAAAACCAGCTATGAAAGGGTTTTGAGCTTAGGGAAAGAGAAAGTAGAAGTTAAGGAAGAAAAGTAAGGAGAAAAAGTGTAGAAAAATCCGTAGAAATTACGTAAAAAGCCCTGAAGGTAATCCTAATTGTAATTCTTGTTATTTATCTTATATTAATGATTTGTATGATATAAATCATCATAAGTTTACGAATGTTTCAGCCCTTTATATATATGTATGGTTAGATGCAAGCTTATGTTAATTTGAATGTAGAAACCCTTAAAATTTCTTTGTGTTGAAACCCCTTGTATTCAAATCTCCATATCTCTTTGTGTGATTACTGAAATTGAGAAATTCCAATTGGAAATGAAAGTATACTCATATATGCATATAATTTCTGAAAATTAGAATTTATCTCCTTGTGGTTAGTCCGTAATGATGATTTCAAGTTGGTACATAGTTGCTGTTTGTATACTAGTTTTCGGTATGCCCTGAGTTTAGTCAAGATTTTGAGATAGCAAATGAAGTCCAAATATTATGAAACTTTAATTCTGTACTATTAAGTATGTCTACTAAAAGTGCGTTGAAAATAATGGAAATTTATGCTGTATAAAAATTATGAAAATTCTGGGAATTGGAAGGATCAATAGAGGAGCTTGTAGGGCAGATTTCTTGTGTTGTAGAGAAATGGTCATAACTTGCCCTAGGAAGCTTGAAAAATTACACCGTCACTTGTACTGGATAATATATTCATATATGTTTTCATATTGAAAAGGTTCGACCCCTGAATTTATACAATTTAGAAATATAGGATGGTTAAGTATGTATGACAATAATTTCAGGCCATACTGGATACCCCTTGAATGGATGTTTGTATTTCGTCCTTACGAAGGGTACTTTGACTACTGGTTTCATGTGTATATACATTGACAAGTATAATTTCATATTTACTTGACTTTGGTTATAAATTACTTATAAGGTATTTCTTACGGTTGAATGTCCGTAACCTTATCAACATGTATCTCATTGTTTTGCCTTTACCTATGTTTTATGGAATGTGACTTAATTGGAATTATATTGTTGATGTATAGTCATGGAAAGTTACATAATTATGTTAGGATAATATTTATGATTGAGGTTCAGTACTGATCTAGTTGGATTGATAGGTGTAAGGTCTAATAAACCCAGTTCAGCTCCACCAGAAGGAAACCTGGATACGTAGTTGACAACCCAAGGTGAGTGTACTCACTGGAATGATGTATTTGTATACTGTTACAAATGTGATCATAATGTTATGAATATAAAATTGTTCATTTCGGTTTACTGAAATGAGGGGTTACTCCTCAACCAGGAATGGGGGAGATTTGTCTATTAATGACAAGGGGTTACTCCTCGACCAGGAATGGGGGAGAATTGTCTATTTAGACAAGATATGTGAATCATGATTCAGAAAAGTTGGTCACTCATTATGAATGAGCAGGATAAGTTAATACATAATTATATGGACATGATTTATTGCATTTAAATTCATGCAATATTATAGTAGTGATACATTCACTGGGCTATTTTGCTCATGATTCCTATGTTCACATTTTTCAGGAAACGCGATGTCACTGCCAAATCTAGGAGGTCGGGTTGGGTTAGCCAGGATTGGGAGAAACAATGATTTTGTGTAAATGTAAATGATGTAATTAAGTCAACTTATTCTTTAATAAAGTTTTATGGGCATGACTACTTTGATGTTGTAAAAAGGTTTTGAGTTATATGGATTTACAATGATGACTCTAAAATCAAAACTCGTGTTTATGGTTTGGTTAGATTAATTATGGTTTGACTCACTTTAACTTTCAGACTTAATTATAAGTAATTGGGTTGGGGTGTGTCACAATGGTAGCTCGGCAGACATCATGTTCTACTCGTGCTTTGACAGTTTAAATTTAAAATTATCTCAATTGGAACCTTGTCA
Organism: Sambucus nigra; assembly: GCA_949130495.1. Lineage (NCBI taxonomy): Eukaryota > Viridiplantae > Streptophyta > Magnoliopsida > Dipsacales > Adoxaceae > Sambucus > Sambucus nigra. The sequence goes on along the minus strand of OX422214.1, from coordinate 315,934,883 downwards.
CAGACCTTTCCTGGGTTTTGTTGGCGAGAAAGTTTTTCCACTTGGGACGATCAAGTTGGATATATTCATTGGTACATGGCCCGCTTGTCGAACAGAAAGAATACGCTTATTTGTGATGGATAAGAATGCGCAGTCAGCTTACAACATCATCATGGGAAGAGTTGGTTTGAAGAAGTTCGAAGCAGTTCCATCTACAGTACATCAGTGTTTAAAATTCCCAACAAACTTTGGAGTAGGAGTTGTGAAAGGTGATCAAAAAGTAGCTCGAGAATGCTATTATTCATCTGTCGAGTAAGAGGAACTTGAGGAATCAAGGAAAAAGACTACTACCTATCAAGTTGATGAAGGTACATAAATTGAAGCACTGGATCCTAGAGATGAATCTCAACTTGTAAAAGGTCAGGTGGTGGAAGCTACAGAAAATGTCATTCTGGACGACGAGCACCCTGAACGAACAACTCAAATAGGTTCGTCGTTGGATGCTTCAATAAAACAGGAGTTGATAATTTTCTTGAGAAGTAGAAAGAAAACTTTTGCATGGAGTCATGAAGACATGCCAGGGATAGATCCAAACTTCTTATGTCATGAGCTTAATGTGAATAAGGAGATCAAGCCTGTAAAGCAGAGAAGAAGAGTATTTAGTCCCGAGAAGAATCAAGCTATACAAGAGGAGGTCGAGAAACTCCAGAAAGCGCAATTCATTGAAGATGTGAAATATTCAGACTGGTTAGCAAATGTGGTGATGGTAAGGAAGAAAAACAATAAATGGAGAATGTGTGTTGATTTCACTGATCTCAACAAGGCATGCCCAAAGGATCATTTTCCATTGCCCAGAATTGACCAACTAATAGATGCTACCTCGGGGCACGAGCTACTCAGCTTCATGGATGCTTACTCTTGCTACAACCAGATCAAAATGAAACCTGAAGACAGGGAAAGTACTTATTTTATTACCCCTAGGGGAACTTATTGTTATAATGTTATGCCTTTTGGTTTGAAAAATGCAGGTGATACATACCAGCGGCTGATGAACAAGGTCTTTGCCGAACAAATCAGTTGCAACATGGAAGTATATGTCGATGACATGCTGACAAAAAGCAAAAAAGCTGCCGATCATCTAGTTGACTTAAGTCAGGCCTCTGATCAACTGGATAAATATCAAATGAAGCTGAACCCGACGAAGTGCATATTTGGAGTACGAGAAGGAATGTTTCTCGGGTACATCATCAACCAGCGAGGCATTGAAGCAAATCCAGAAAAGATTAAAGCTCTTTTAGGGCTACGATCTCCAACAACGAAAAAAGAAGTGCAAAGTCTGACAGGACGAGTTCCAGCACTCAACAGGTTTGTCTCCCGAGCAACTGATAGATGCCTTCCATTCTTCAAAACACTTCGAAAAACTTTCGAGTGGAATGATTATTGCGAGAAGGCCTTTCAAGACTTGAAGAAGTATTTGGTAGCACCTCCACTGTTGTCCAGGACAGTAATGGGAGAAAAGTTGTACTTGTACTTAGTTGTATCAGAGAATGCAATCAGCTCGACATTAATTAGAATGGAGAATGGAGTCTAGAAGCCAATTTATTACACAAGTAAGGCTTTCCGAGGTGCAGAAATCAGGTATCCAAAGCTGGAAAAATTGGCATTGGCATTAATTGAGGCAAGTAGAAGAATGAGGCCATATTTCCAGGCCCATACCATAGTCGTATATACCGACATGCCACTAAGACAAGCCCTTTATAAGACAAAAAAATCAGGGAGATTGATGTACTGGGCAATAGAGCTCGGTGAATACGATATAATTTATGAACCCAGGTCATCGCTTAAAGGGCAAGCAGTAGCGGATTTCATAGGAGAATTCACCTATCCTGATACCCCCGAGGAGCAAAAGCATCTCGCCGATCACCCTGTGGATGATACAAGATCAATAGACACTGGCTCAGACCAACTTAAGTTGGTAAAAGGGAAAGTGGATGTTACAGGAACAACAGACGCTGGCTCAGACCAACTCAAGTTGGTAAAAGGGAAAGTGGATGTGACAAGACCATCAAATTCGAGCTCAGACCAACTTAGGTTGGTAAAAGGGCAAGAAACAATGGTCGACAAAGAAAAAGAAAACTCAGGGGATGGTGAAAAGAAGTAACAAATATTTCATCGAGGAACTCTGTCAGATCAGAGATTAGAAGACGAGTGGCCTATATGGAAGTTGTATGTAGATGGCTCATCTTGTACTACAGGCTGTGGAGCAGGTATTATTTTAACCAGCCCAGACAAAGTCGACATGGAATATGCACTGCGATTTCAATTCAAAGCTTCCAATAATGAGGCTGAGTATGAGGCCATGACAGCAGGTCTTAATTTGGCAAAAACTATGGAAGCGGAACAAGTGATGGTCTTCAGTGATTCTCAATTAATTGTGAATCAGATGCTGGGAACATATGCAGCTAAAGGAGAATTAATGGTCAAGTATCATGCAAAGGTGATGGAGTTATTGACAGAATTTGTTTCCATTCAGTTGATCATAATACCGAGACTAGAGAATGCATGAGTAGACGCACTATCCCGACTCGCATCATCTACTCGTACCGAGCTGCGAAGAATGATACCAATTGAAGTGTTAGAAATTCGGAGCATAGATGAAGACCTGACGATGAATTTTATCACCCTTGATTTAGGACCATCTTGGATGGATCCCATCAGGGCATATATTGAGGAGGGAGAATTACCGGTGGATAAGCTCGCAGCCAAGAAATTAAAGTTTAAAGCTGCTCGATATGTTATAACCAATGGTATTTTATACAGACGAGGAATCATGGCAGGATTGCAAAGATGTGTACATCCTTTCAAGGTGAAAGAATTGATTGAAGAGATCCATAAAGGGTCCTGTGGAGCTCATGTAGCAGGTCGTACTCTTTTACAAAGGGTAATGACACGGGGATACTATTGGCCAACGATGAGGGCTGATTGTATAGCCTATGCTAAGAGATGTGATAAGTGCCAGCGTTTTTCCTCCATCCGACGAACTCCACAAGCATTCTTGACGCCTATAACTTCCCCTTGGCCATTTTCTATGTGGGGGATAGATTTGGTGGGACCATTGCCAACGACCAGGGGAAGGTTTAAATACCTCATCGTCGCAGTGGATTATTTTACTAAGTGGGTAGAAGCTGAGCCTCTGGTCGACATGACTTACGAGAAGGTATATCAATTTGTTTGGAAAAACATCATTTACAGGTATGGTGTTCCTCATGCATTCATCGCCGACCATGGAACGTAATTTGATAATGAGGAATTTGCTGCCTACTGCAATCAATCCAACATTTTGAAGCTCCATTCAGCACCAGGTCATCCACAAAGTAATGGACAGACTGAAGTGACGAATAGGACATTGTTAAATGGTTTAAAGAAAAGCCTAAGTGAGGCTAAAGCTAATTGGATTAACGAGCTACAGTCAGTACTGTGGGCTTATCGTGCCACTCCCCGAGCAGCAACTCGAGAATCACCATATATGCTGGCATTTGGAAGTGAGGCTGTAATACCTGCCGAGTTGGGTCTTCCAACACACAGAGTGCTGAATTTCAATTCCCCAGTCATCGACTTAATGAGAAGATTGGATTTGGACATGCTCGAGGAGGTTAGAGAAGAGGCAGCCATTAGGAATGTTGCTTACCAACAACGAACAACTCTGTTCTATAATAAGAAGGTGAAGAAATGCGACCTAAAAGAAGAAGATTACGTGCTAAAGAAGGTCATTCAGAAGCACAATAAGTTGGAAGAAAACTGGCATGGACCATACCGAGTTACAAAAGTTGTTCGACCAGGAACTTACCGAATAGCAACTCTAGAAGGAGAAGAATTTAAGAATGCATGGAATGCTGAACACCTACGCAAATACTATCAGTGATGTAAAATGTAAAGCAGTTCCATCAATATGAATAAAACGATGATATTTTTCCATCCTCTTTCCTTTTATTGAAAGTTTTTCGGGGAATACTAGTGTTACACACTACACTACTCAGCAGTAAAGACAACATTCCTAAAAATGCCAACCTTGGTTGGTTAGGAAAACATGACACTAGCTCAGACCAACTTAGGTTGATAAAAGGGCTAGTGGACATCAAATTCGAGCTCAGACCAACTTAGGTTGGTAAAAGGGCAAGAACGACATTCCTAAAAATGCCAGCTCTGGTTGGTTAGGAAACCATACTCCTTTGGTTAGGAGGCAGACACTAGCTCAGACCAACTTAGGTTGGTAAAAGGGCAAGTGGACATCAAATTCGAGCTCAGACCAACTTAGGTTGGTAAAAGGGAAAGAACGACATTCCTAAAAATGCCAACTCCGGTTGGTTAGGAAACCATACTCATTTGGTTAGGAGGCAGACACTAGCTCAGGCCAATTTATTTTGGTAAAAGGGCAAGTGGAAATGACAGAATCATCAAATTTGAGCTCAGACCAACTTAGGTTGGTAAAAGGGCAAGAAAGGATGTCGACGAAGAGAAGGAAAAATGCTAACTCCGGAAGAAGAAGAAAAATATATTTTCCAAAAACTTCCAAAGTTGGTCAGGAAAGAAAAATCACCAAGTTATATTGGTGGAAAAGTAAAAGATGCCAACCCTTATTGGTCGGGAATATTTTACAAATATTACCAAGTTAAAATTTTGTTACTTGTGACTTTTAATTAGTCGAGAAACAAAACATCATTATTTTTGGGTCAACCAAATAATTATTACAAATGTAAGCTAGTCGACAACAAGTTTTAATCAACTACAGTTGGTCGACAAATTACATAATGTTATTATCCTTTTCAACAGATATACAGTCAAGTTAATCGACAATCAATTGGTCGACAAAACACAAAATGTTACTATCTTTTTAACAGATATTCATATACATATATAAAGTATTTTACAACTACAAGACAATGACAATCAACATTTGCAAACAAAATTATATGTATTTCATTAAATTCAAAAATGAAGTACAAAAATAAATATATTGGTTATGAAATGTATAAATAATTATTACATTAAGAACCCTATTCTATTGGTCTCTTTCCTTGTGCTTTTGAAACAGGCTCGTCGCCAGCAGGAGGATCTTCCAAGCAAATGGGAGAGTTAATGAAGTTAGGGTCTCCAAGGTATTTTAAAATAAGGCATCGAGGAATGGTCCGAGCAGGGATCCAGCTCATGTCAAGCTTGAAGGGCGGAATTGGTAGATCGAGCAGCCCTGGGTCATGATAATTCCACAAGTAATGACCTTGCTCCACTTTCAATACACCCAGAGCATTTAACCATCCCTGTTTGTAACCCTCATTGTTAGCGTTTTCAATACGAGCATCCAAGTGACAGAGGGCTTCGTTGTAGCCTGCCATCCAGAATTCACGACGTTGTTTGTGGAATTGAAAAATTAGTCTCTCTAACTGCTCATGAAGGTTTCTGGCAAAAATATCCTTATGCTCCAAGGCAGACTTCTATGTGGCAAGTTCCCCCTCCATACCTTGAATTTTCTTGGACATTTCAGACAAGGCTTGATTCTTTGCCATCAGCTGGAATGCCTGGTTTTCCAATGCTGCTTGAGTACGAGCTTCTTCAATAGTGGGACGAAGAACTCTGGGTCATCCCCGAGCAGGTTAAGCACATTGTTCCTCGACAATAATTCTTTCTCATCCCCGAGAACCTCTACCTCGTCCCCGAATAGCAGTAGAAGGGCCAGCTCTTCTCAAAGCTTCCAATTCTTCTCGCAGCTTGGCATTATCAACTTCTAAAAAGGAGAATGCTTCGTCGGTGACAGGTACCAAAGCAGTTGAAGATGAAGCAGTAGACCTCAACTGAGCTAATTCCTTTTGCAGATTATTATTCTCCTGCTCCAATAGCTCAGCGATTTGCCTATGATTTTCAACCTCTGTCTTCAATGTTTTCTCTCTCAATTCATAGCCAGCAAGCATCATGTCATAGCCTTTTTCAGCACTGAGTTGTTTGAGTTTCTTCTCATACCCTTCATGAAAAAGAGCTGAAGACTCTTTATATTGATGCTGAAGTTCATCGAGAGTAATTTGCAAGTCTTTAATCATTTCGTAATAAGCCATATTATTGGCTACAACACGATCAAGAAGACATTTCAAGTACAGATAGGCCTCAACTGCTTGGTCTGAAACATCTCTACCAAGGATGTCTACAACCTGGGACTTGTCCAAGTCAATGTGACCAGCTTTAAAATATTCATTACATTGTCTGAGCAGAGTTCTGTCATGAGCAGACAACAATTCCATTCTATCCATAAACTAGTAAAGAAGAGAAGGCAAGAGTTAATAAAAAAGCAAATAGAACATCAACAATATAGAGGAACAGAAAAAGGTTATTTTTAGTACATCATAGAAAGGAGTAAAACGTTCAGAATACAGATGACAAAAGAAAATAAAACACATACCGAACAACTTCACACCTTTTCCTTATCTCCCAAGACTTTCTCGGGAGGATAGGACGAGGAGCTCGGTTGCTCGGTGGGAAGAATAATTTGGACTGCAGGAGCAGGAAGTTGTTCAGATGGAGAAGGTAAAGAGGAAAGTTCCTCGTTGGCAGGTTGAATAGGTTGTGGGGCAAGGATTTGATCACCCACTACCATTGAAGACTCCTCGGAGGCAGCTTCGTCCTCTTCTTCATCTTCAATATTTAGGGGAGGACCAGGAAGGTGTTGTTGGAACAATTCAGAGCCCTCATCAACCTTCAACTCCTGCAAGGCAGTGACCCAACCATCTCGAAAGTACTTAAGACTCCCATAATGCACCTGAGACATCATTGCTATCACCCCCTTGTTCCATCCTTTGTCCCAGCCGGTGCTGAAGGAATTCTTTACTGCCATTTTTCTTTTCATTTTCTCCGAGGAGAGCTTCTTGGATAGAAGATCCTCGGTGGCCTTCAATTTAACTTCCACCTCCTCCTTCTGGCGATTTACTTCTCGCAGAAGGGTCAGTTCTTCCTCTGCCGTTTTTAACTTTTTTTCAAGCTCCCCAAAGTTATTGAGCTTCTCGTCATACTTTTTGTTCTCCCCCTCCAAATATTTCACCTTATTCTCCAACCCTTTGGAGATCTCAGCAAATTGCACCTTCTCTGCCTCAACTGAAGCCAATTTCTTCTCCCAATCAGCCTTATCCTCGTCATACTTTTGACGGGAATCCTTCAAAGACTGGGTCAAACCTAGTAAAGCATCCTCTACTCCGGACGAGGAGCTGGAAGCCTTAATCGCTTCATCCTTCTTCACAATGGTGTTAAAGCAGCTCACCAACTGAAAAAGGAAATTATGACAAGTCCGTACAGAGATATATGTAATAAAGGAAATAAAGAAAGTTCAGAACAAGAAAAACTTACGAAAGCAATGTGGCGAGTAGCTAGTGATGTAAGCATATCCCGAGGAAGATTCTCTTTAATTCCTTGGATCTCAGGAATGATCCAAGTCTTCACCGAGCTCATAGCAGAGCTCGGGGGAATGATAGTTGGAACACCAGCACCACTAATAGGGAGCTGGGAGATAGTTTCAGCCAAATTGACCGAGGAGGATTTCTTCAGTCTCCTCGGTGGCAATTCAATAGCTTCAACCAAGGAAGAACTCTTGGTTGGAGAGATGGTGATCACTCTTTAGGAGCATCCTTCTTGCTCGGAGCCACTAGGGGATTCTCGACAGCCTTTTGAGGTGCATCAGAAGGAACAACATCTACTTTCTTTGTCCCCTTTGGGACATCAGTCTTGTTTCTTTTTCCCTTTCCAGCAGAGGCAGACTCCTCGAAGATAGCAGGAACTCTTCTTTTACCCATCTTCTTACTCAAAGGAATGTGAGATTCTGGAGAAGGGTCCTCAGGAATTGACACTGGTTCACTAGTGCTGACCCCAGGGCGAGCAGTGAAAGAGGATGTGTAGCTCTTGTATTGCAACAAGTATGAAGCAGACCTAATGTGTTCGTCTGTAACTTTCTGATGCAAACCCAAGATAAGTTTCAAATGCTTGATATTAACTTCCAATTCTTTTGGATTTTTTCTCTTGCTGTCAACTGCAAACAAATACATATTGAAATATCAATCCCACATTTTGTCAAACATAATGAAAGCACAATTTTAGAAATAAAATAAGATAAAAATAACCTATCCCATTGCCATATGGAGGGCATCTGGGACCTCGGTATACTTCGTCTCCAACTAGAGGGGCATGTTGCCAGTTTTTAATAACTACCCCATGTTCAAAATAATCCCTATTAGCATCAGGGAGGTTGACTACTAAAGCCCTATTCAAAAATCTAGTTTTTAAATAAAAAACATTATCTACAACAGCCCATCTATAACAATACATAATCTCAGGAATTCCTATGCGAGTTCCATGAGTTTGATTTAACCTAAACACCCCACTAACTATTCTCCATGTGTTGGGGGCTATTTTTATAGGAACAACATCGAAATAATGACAGAATTCTAAGCACAAAGGGTTTGGTGGAAAATAAAATCCACACTCAGTAATAAAAAGAGTGGGGAACCAATGTCCCTCAGCCAAACGAAAATAATCTGAAGGCTCAGAAAGATCCTCCAGAGTTACCCAAGAAGGGATAGAAAAATTAGAATGGAATTTCTCAAGAGATTCAATAACATAAACCATGGTGAATAAAAGAAATGAAGAAGAAGGAAGAAGATCTTACAGAAAAAAGGGAGATCTGTTGACAACGAACGAAGGAAAGGATGAACGCACAAGAGAGAAAAAGACTATGGAAAACTCGAAAGCAGAAATTGGAAAAGGTAGAAAACGATGGGATTGCCTATGAAGCTTAAATACTTTTCCTTGGGAAACGGCGAAAGAAATGATTACAAAAAGAAACTATTACGCTACCGGCGGCTAAAAGGACAAAAAGTGCGCGAAGATTGAAGCGTTTATAAAAATTCAAAAAGGCTGATTCTGCGAATTTGGAAGAAAAATTAAATACGGAGAAAATGCTCCTAAAAACCAGGAAGGTCATTTAATATTTCCATATACCGAGAAAGAATGTTCCATACTCCTCAAATTTCGAAATAAAAAACATTGGGGGCTTCTGTTGATACCAAAATTAATATGCTGATATGGACGAATCACAAGAAGACACGTGTCAATCTACGTGGAACAATAGCAACGAGGAAGTTTATTTCCCCGACCAAGTCAGACACACTCCGAGCAACAGGTGTACTCCGAGGAACTCCACTGCTCCGAGAAACTCCTGAACAACGAACAACTAAGGCGGTCCGAGCTGTATCTCGGCCATAGCATTAATTGCCAGATAATCAACAGTTCAACTATTCATTGAATGCTCATCATACAGACGTATACTCTTAAAGGGCATTAATTGTTTACCCTTTCACATGTACAGCCTAAAGGCTATAAATACATTGTATGATCCTCATTCAAGGGGACCGGAATTTCTTGATAGAACCACATATCAGGAATTCCAAAACATTTGGCAATAACAGAAACAGTGGACGTATGCCATTCTTATAAGGCTGGACCACTTTAAAATTCTTTGTCTCATTTATATTATCTGTGATTAAATAATTAGAAGAGATCTAATTTTTTACATCAACATTGACGTTGAAGCCTTACCTGCTGATATTGCTCAATAGGGTGGCAGTCTGTAGACCATACCCTCTATTTGTAAAACACATTTTTGTACTTTTTTTCCTTGGACAAACATTGGTAACAATTTATAATAGAACATCTCTCTTCCTGTCTTCTATGCTTGCCTCTTGTGTGATTTCTCTTGGCTATGATATCTGAGTTAACCATCCTATGAACTCCCCCTCATCTTTCTTGAGAGTGAAGGGAGGGTAATCCCTACCATTCACCCTCATTATAGCAGAGGGTGGTTTCCCACCAAACAAATGATGTTGTTTAATTTCAAGTCCCCCTCATCTTTCTTGAGAGTGAATGGAGGGTCGTCCCTACCATTCACCCTCATTATAGCCGAGGGTGGTTTCCCACCAAACAAATGATGTTTTTAATTTCAAGTCCCCCCTCGTCTTTCTTGAGAGTGAATGGAGGGTCGTCCCTACCATTCACCCTCATTATAGCTGAGGGTGGTTTCCCACCAAACAAATGATATGTTTTAATTTCAAGTCCCCCCTCATCTTTCTTGAGAGTGAATGTAGGGTCATCCCTGCTATTCACCCTCATCATAGCCGAGGGTGGTTTCCCACCAAACAAATGTTGTTTTTTTAATTTCAAGTACCCCTCGTCTTTCTTGAGAGTGAATGGAGGGTCATCCCTGCCATTCACCCTCATCCTAGCCGAGGGTATTTAGCAAGAATTATCCCAATCATACCAAAATTAAAAACAATATGAGGGATCTATATAATATTCTCATTACCATCAAGTGATCTGTTGGAGCAACACATTCATTACAACTGTGGTCCAATAGGACATTACAAAATTATTGATAATATTTCTTCAGATGATCTGCATTTTAGGGGTTGGAAAAGGGTTCCCCTTCAAGGTTTTCTAATATATAGGTTCTAGGGACAACTTCATCAATGACCCTATATGGGGCATGCCAATTTGGGTGGATCTTGTTAGGTTTCTTCCAAGTCTTTAGGAGGACTACGTCCATCACAGCGATTGGCCTTTGCTCCACCCTCTGGTTGTAAAACCTGCCAGTCCTCTACTGGTAGGTTGCTTGCCATATCTCAGCGTCTTTTCTTTGCTCCTCGATTAAGTATAGATCAAGTATCCTTTCTTCCATATTTCTATGGGGGTTATACATTTGGACTCTATGAGTAGGAAACCCAATCTCTGTGGGGGATGATGGCTTCTAAGCCATATGCCAGCATGAACGGGGTTTCCCCGGTAGGAGTCTTGGCTGTTGTCCTGTAGGGCCAGAGTACAGCGTACAATTCCTCAACCCATCTTCCTTTTGACTCCTCGAGTTTTTTCTTGATCCCATCTAGGATTGTTCTATTTTTAACTTCAGTTTTCCCATTAGCCTGAGGTCGTCCCGGGGTAGAGAAGAACTGTTTGACCTCCACTCTCTCATAGTATTTCCCCAGGGATGCATTCTTAAATTGAGTCCTCTTATCTGAGATAAGGGTGTTAGGGAGACCATATCTGCATATAATGTTTTCGCAGACGAACTGGTAGGTTTTCTGCTCCGTGATCGTGACCATCGGCTTCGCTACCACCCATTTCGAGAAATAGTCAATTGCTGCGATCAAGTATCGATAGTTATTAACGGCCCTAGGCAAGGGTCCTACTAGATTGATTACCCATACTGTGAATGGCCATAGGGACGTGATGGAGTTAAGAGTCTGATGGGGATGGTGAGGGATGGTGGAGAACCTATGACATTTATCACACTTTTTTACGTATGTCGTGGCATCTTTTCCCAAGGTCGGTCACTAATACCCCTGGGTTACTATCCTCTTTGCTAACGACCTGCCCCCAATATGGATTGAACATGACCCCTCGTGCACATCTTACAAGATGTGTGGGACCTGAGATGGGTGCACACATCTGAGCAAGGGGCAAGAACCCCTTTTTGTACAAGGTGTCTTCGATGACAGTGAACTTCGCACCTCTGTATCTCAACTTCTTACTTTCTTATTTTGCTTAGGGCATCTCCCCCACTTTAATGTATCTAACTAGGGGGTCACTCCATGAAGCTTCCATGCTTATATTTAAGCAAGTGCTAAGTGTTCCGTCTGCATCTTCAATCCTTAGTCGAAGCAAGATTTCCATTGGGACTATCCTCTTGATATATATCCTAGTCGTTGAGGCTAGCCTAGCAACTGCATCGGCTCGACCATTATCCAGCCTAGGTATCCTCTTTAACTTTACTTCTCTGCAGCCCTTCAATAGTGATTTTACTCTTTCAAGATATTTTTCCATTCTCTCATCTTTGGCCTCGTATGCTCTTAAGATCTGATTCACCACAATTCTTAAATCACTATGGACCAAGATCTGGCCAACACTAAGAGAACTAGCTAAGTAGAGTCCTGCTATCAGGGCTTCATATTCAAACTCTTTGTTAGAGCCTTTGAAGTTGAACCTCAGGGCATACTCAATGTCTTTGCCATCAGGTGCTGATATTATTAATCCAACCCCACTTCCACTCTCGCAAGAGGACCCGTCAATGAAGAGGTTACACACAGCCTGTTCCTCTGAAAAATTTTCATCTGTAAGGGATCCCTGTCTAAAGAGATATCTTCCCTCTTCATTTTGGGTAATTTTTTCTCTAGCGGTATTTGTCTCAGCCTTATTTGTGGATGGGTCAATAATTCTCCCTTGTTGGGTATCTATCTTCTCGAGGCTCTCATCTTCAGCCTCATCATCTTCCCAAGTGAATTCAACCATAAAATCTGCTAATGATTGCCCCTTAATGGCCACCCTAGGTTAATATACAATTTCAAACTCTCGCAGCTCTATGCGCCAGGCCATTATCCTCCCCCTATTTTTCTGGCTTGTGCAAGACCTCCCTAAGAGGAGAGTTAGTGAGGATGACCATTGTATGGGGTGGAAGTACGGCTTCATCTTTCTTGATACATGGATCAAGTCATAGGCTAACTTCTCCATCCTTGGGTATCTTTGCTCTGCCCCCTCGAGTGCCTTACTGTTGAAATATACAGGCTTATTTACCCCATCTTCTTCTCTCACAATGGCTGCACTGATGGCTGATTCTGAGACGGTTAGGTACACATGCAGTTGTTCACCCTACACTGGTCGTGACAATATCAAAGGAGACCCTAGGTATGAATTTAGTTCTTTTAAAGCCTGGTCACACTCTTCGTTCCATTCGAAGCCTTTTCGGAGAATTTTGAAGAATGGTAGACACTTATCTGTGGCTATGGATACGAACCTATTCAAAGCAGCCACTCACCCTATGAGCCTCTAAACGTATTTAATGGTCCTGGGGGTCTTCAGGATGGTCTTTATCTTCTTAGGATTGACCTCAATGCCTATTTGGTTGATGATGAACCCCAAGAATTTCCCTGCTCCAACCCTAAAGACACATTTGGCTAGGTTGAGCTTCATCCAGTACTTGTCCATCATGTTAAAAGTTCTCTCGAGGTCGGCCACATGATCCTAGGCCTTCAGACTCTTGGTCAACATGTCATCTACATAAACCTCCATAGACTTCCCGATTTGCTCTTCGAACATTTTTTTGACAAAGCGCTGATACATTGCCCCTATATTCTTTAGGCCAAAGGTCATGACCCTATAACAATATGTCCCTTTGTCAAAAATGAAAGCCACTTTTTTCGAGTCCTCTAGGCTCATGATGATCTGGTTGTAACCTGAATAGGCATCTATGAAGCTCATGAGCTCATGGCCTGCGGTAGCGTCTACCATCTAATCAATATGGGTGAGAGGGAAGATATCTTTGGGACAATGTTTGTTGAGGTCGGTGAAGTATTCTCCATTTCTCATTGTCCTTGGGGACTATGACCGCGTTAGATAGCCATTCGGGATAGATGACGTCCCTGATAAACTCGACGTCTTCCAGCTTCATGACCTCATCCCTAATGACCTCATACTTTTCTCGAGAATAAATCCTCCTCTTCTGCTTCACTCGCTTTGCATCCACTACCTCGTTGAGCTTGTGACTCATGATTTTGGGGTTGATACCCGACATGTCTACATGACTCCATGCAAAGATGCGTTGTCTCCTCCTTAGCAACTGACGAGATCTTTTATTTCTGTCTTTAGAGCTTTGCCAATTTGGACAATTTTTTTGGGCTCATCCTCAGTGAGGATGATGGATTCTACCTCTTCCACAACTTCTCCTTTATTCATGTTTTTCTCATCCCTGGGGTCGAGGGTATTAATATTGTAAGTAGTTATTTCTTTCTTGTGAGCCTCTCTTTCTTTGGAGGAATTGAAGTAACATTCACATGCGGTTGTCTGGTCTCCCTGAACTTCCCCTACCTCATAAGGGGTCGGGAATTTTATCATCTGATGAACCATGGAAGGAACGACCTCAAATTCCTTGAGGGACACTCGCCCCAGTATAATGCTGTAGGCTGAGAAGACTTGTTCATCCATCAAGAAAAAGTTGACCTTCTTGGTAAGCCATCTCGGCCACTCATCCCCCATTCTAACATCAGCCTCATACACTACTAGGGGATGAACGTTTTTCCCCACTGAAACCAATCAAGGGGTGATGGTATGGGACGAGCCTAGCACGGCTAAGTCCTAAGGCCTTAAAGCACGGCCAGAACATCACATCTGCAAAACTTCCCCCATCCACCAAGATCCTTGGCACCTCACATCCGTGTACCCTTGTGGTGATGACAAGAGGGTCATCATGTGGGGCTAAGAGGCCCTTGAAGTACATTCTTGAGAAACCCACTATCAGAGTATCCATATAAATTTTCATCCTCTTTTTTTACTTTTCTTTGATAGAGGTTGAATGCACAGCTTTTGTCACTGCCTTGGCTTCAAATACATGGGCCTTCCTGTCTACGACCTCTGACGCTCCTCCTGCTATTCCCCCGGAGATCATCCTAACACCGAGTGAGATCATATTAAGTCTTTTTACAGGGCCGTGGTCATCTCTCAGTGGGAGGTTGGGGTTGTCCTCGTCATCCAAAGGGATGTCCCTTTTGTTTGGAGGATCTTATCTACATGTATCGCCTCTCTTCTTTCTGGGGTCATCCCCTCGTCCCCTCACTACAAAAGAAATTGTTTTTTACTATAGAGGCTTTTGAGATGGTTAAAATTTGTTCTCTAAAACTAACCTTTTGAGACGTCTAAAGTTAACCGTCTTAAAAAATATTCTTTTATGACAACTTTTATTCCCCGTCTCATAAAGTAGTAGCTAAAAAGACGGCAAATTAGTAGCCGTCTCAAAAAATATACTTTCTGAGATAGCCACAAAATATTTGGGTTCCCCCTTTTCACATTTTAGGTTCCCCTTCTTACATTTTAGGTTCCTGCTTCTTTTATTCCCAAGTAAAAAGAAAATAAAAATACACTTAAAAAAATAAAGACACTAAGCAAGAAAGACCCTAAAAAAAACCCACGGCTGATTCTTTTCTCTCCTTCACCCGACGCACACGTCGACCCTAGGTTAGGCCTCGTCCCATCGACTGCGCACCTCCATCTTAGCATAGCCGGTCGCCCTAGTCTCGGGGTCCTACCACCATCACCCTAGGTAAGACGCTAGTTTGTTTCTACTCGAGTTACATATGGTATTTTTCATCAGTCTATGTGTATTTTTGGTCTGTATATGGCTTTATATGTGTTGTTTTACTACTGGAGTTACATATAGATCTGTGTTGGATGCAAATTTTTATTATTTTTGTTGATTTTTAGTGGTGATAGGAGGTTGAGTTTGAGCCAATTGAAAACCCGGATTGTCAATTGGTTGTTGTAATATATTTTTAAGACTAATTTATGAAAACATTTGTGTGCATGTTTGTGTAAATTTTAGTTGGAATTATTGATATGTTTGTTTGTGTTAATTAATTCATGGCATTTTCAAGTAGTTCATGCTATTAATTTGATTTACTATTTGAATATGATTTTATTTGAGGATATATGTGATGGACCCAAATTAATTCAAAATGCACCACCGTTGAAAAAATCACCAATGTTATCCAATACCATATTTTTTTAGGTATTTTGGCATTGGTCCTGTTAAAAATTACTAAGGTTGTGTTTGATTACAAAGATGGAAAATGGTTGAGGTATAGGTCATTTTTAATACAGGCAAGAATATGTGTGGAAAAGATAAGAGGGATTTGGTCTTACTTTGGAAGTTTTCCATGGAAATCAGTTCTTTGGGTAGTGGGTGAGAATTGTTTTCGTGAAATTGATAAAAATATGGAACACGTTTTATATTTATAAGTAGTATTAGAATGCATATGAAATCAAGCACCTCAAAAGTAAAAAAATGAGTATTTCCATGGAAAATAATTCATTTCCAATCAAACGGACCCTAAGTATGGGGACACAAGCTCCAACATATGAGGCGGTACTCGAAAGTAAGCATTAGTTAAAATTGTAGTTTAAAAAAAATTAGTACACACAAAAAAGTAATATCACGATCTTTAAAGAATCTAAAAAGAAAACTAGATTTTTCATTCTCTCTCTACCTCATTTATTATCTAATTACATATCTTTTATCAGAAAATGTTTACAACATTGAAGGAGTACGGGAGGAAGAGGTTGAAGAAAATAGAAGAGAATAGAAAAAAATTGATAAAATTGGGAGTCCATAAATTGTATTCGGCAATGCGGGATCGCGCTAAAAGTAAGAAAAGTAAATCAAAGAGTAATAAAAAATTGGTTGACGATGAAGTGCACGTGCCATACAAAGGAGAAGATGAACGTAGTGATTTGAGCGGGGATGAAAATGGGTATGTTGGTCGATTTTTTTATGTATAAATGTTTAATGATGTAGATGCTAAAATATTGATTGTGTGACTTTTTAATTGCATTAGATGCTGCCATTTCTTAAGATTGTGTGAATTTTTAATTGCGTAACATTCTTTCCTTTCTTGACTTTTTATATTAATTTTGTGACTTTTTAATGATGTAGATATTAAAATTGATGCGTTGAATTGTTGGGTTATATTATTATTACTATTATTATTATTATTATTATTATTTAAATTAGTTTGCTATTGAATTTTTTGAATATATGTATCAAATTGTTGGGAATCATTTGTTTTTTCATTTTTAGGTATCATGGATAAGAGTTGGATTAATTTACATAGTCGGTGGTCAAAAGAATACATTGACGGGATTGAAGGATTTCTTAACTATGCATACAAAAACAAGAACATTAGGACCACAAAAATCTATTGCCCATGTAAGAGATGCGCAAATCGAGTATACCACCCCCGACAAATGGTGAGAAATCACCTTGAGATGTATGGTTTTGACAAGAGTTATAAGGTTTGGGTTTTCAATGGAGAGACTTTTGGTGGTGGAGGAAGCAATATGAATTCTTTACGGGATGATATGTTAGTTGATGATATACCCGTTGAATTGAATGCTCGAGATGCCATGGTTACAATGGTTCAAGAGGGAAGGGGTATTCCTCACACATATGACAATATGAGTAATGATGAGGAATGTAGAACGGAAGAAGTCTTCGAATCGGATGAAAATGTTCCAGAGTATTCTAGACTCTTGAAAGAGGCCCAGTGCGATTTGTATGAAAATTGTCCAGATGGGGTTACGAAATTGTCATTTGTTGTTGAACTCTTGCACATGAAGCAACTTAATGGATGGACAAATTGTTCTTTCACTAAGTTGTTGGGTTTTTTGGGGAGGGTATTTCTGAGTGCTAGAATTCCGAAGTCTTACTACCAAGCCAACAAGCTAACGAAGGACTTGGGATTCAAGTACGAGACATGGGATGCATGCCCAAACAGCTGTATGCTGTTTCAAAATCAAGCTGAGAATCATGAAAAGTGTGACATATGCGGATCTTCTCGATATAAAGATGATGATTCAAGTGTGGGTGTTCAAGGCCCGAAGGTAGCCTTAAAGAAAGTAAGGTATTTACCTTTAAAATCTCGATTGCAGAAACTATTTTGGTCATCCCATTCAGCTCCTCTAATGAAATGGCATGCTGAGGAATGAATTGACGAGGATGTCTTGAGGCATCCAACAGACTCTCGTGCTTGGAAAACAATTGATGAGAAAAACCCATATTTTGCGAGAGACAGTCGCAATGTTAGACTTGGATTAGCTTTTGATGGATTTAATCCATTTGGTAATATGAGTATTAAGCACAGTACATGGCCTGTTATCCTCATTATTTACAATTTAGCTCCGTGGTTATGCATGAAGCAACCTAATTTGATTTTGTCTACACTTATAGATGGATCAAATGGACCTAAAGATAAGATCGATGTATTTTTACAACCATTGATTGATGAGTTGATTGAGCTATGGAATGATGGTGTACGCACTTATGATGCATCTAGTAAGGAGTTCTTTCAGTTGCATGCATCTTTGATGTGGACTATTAATGATTTCCCCGCATATGCCATGTTATCAGGATGGAGCACAAAAGGTACATTTGCTTGTCTTTATTGTAACGAAGACCATCAAGCAATGCGATTAAAGTATGGTAAGAAGTTTTGTTATTGGGGTCATCGTCGATTCTTAGACCCCCGCCATAGGTTTCGTCGGCAGAAGACACCATTTAATGGGATGGTAGAATAATGATCGACCCTATTAAAACTTTCGAGCTTGCAAGTGTTGCAACAGTTAAATGTTTTTAACATTGAAACTGAATATAAGAAGGAAGATGTCTTTAGAAGGAGGGCAAGAGAGGCGCTAGAAAAGAAAACAAAGAAAGTGTTGAAACCTAGAATGGGTTGGAAGAAGAAAGTATTTTTTTTTATTTGCCATACTGGAAGGATAATCTTATTCGCCACAATCTCGATGTCAAGCATATTGAGAAGAACGTGTGTGATAATGTCCTATTTACACTGTTGGGTACTAAAGGTAAGACAAAGGACAATTTAAAGTCTCGAAAAGACCTAAAAAAATTGAATATTAGATCTGAGTTACATCCTCAACCACGGGGGTCAAATTTAGAGTAAATTCCCCCAACAGAGTTCACGATGAGTAACAAGGAGAAGGCCATTTTTTGGAAAGTGTTACCGGATATTAAAACTCCCGATGGTTACTTATCCAACATTTCATGGTGCATGAACATGAAAGAAAGGAAAATTTTAGGATTAAAAACCCACGATAATCATATTTTATTGCAAAAATTACTTCCTATAGCAGCGCGAAGGGTATTTCCAAAGCATATTATCAAAGCCTTAATTGAATTAAGCAATTGCTTCATGATATTGTGCTCAAGTGCAGTTACCCCAGTTGATTTGGAAAATTTTGAAGATCGGATGGCTCTTACACTTTGTAGCCTTGAGAAGATATTCCCGCCGAGTTTTTTTTATGTGATGGAACACTTGCCTATACATTTGCCCAATGAACTCCTAATTGCTGGTTGTGTCCTTTACCGTTGGATGTATCCAATTGAAAGGTATCTCCACACGTTAAAACTATACATTCGTAATCAAGCTCATCCAGAGGCCTCGATCGCTAACTCTATTCTTTTGGAGGAATGCATGACTTTTGGCTCGCGGTACATTAGTGTAGAAACCAAGTCTAACCGACCGTGTAGAAATGACGATAAGGGGGATATGAATGGTCGTGGACTTGGGGAAAAAGTTCCATTTGAAGTTGATCAAGTAATGTATACACAAGCTCATCAGTATGTTCTTACCAACACAGAGTCAGTGACACCATTCATTCAGTAAGTTTCATTATACCTGGTTGGATTTTGTAAGAACTTTTCTTATAGTTTTGTATGAAATAGATATATGACTACACTTGTATTTTGTAGAAAACATCTCGCAGAGCTTTCATCAATTTACCCTCAACATTCACAAAAGCATCATGTTAATCGTCTTCACAACGAAGAGTTCCACATATGGTTTAAGGATCACGTAAGTAAAAACATCATAACAAATCCTTGAATTATAAATAACGATTATATTTGTTTATTGACATTTATTTTAAAATACTATAGGTGAGTAGAATGGTAGCCGATGGCGTTGAACTATCCAATGAAATCAAATTCTTGTCATTAGGTCCCCTCAAAGATGCAGTTAGATTCGAATCTTATATTATTGGCGGTTTTCTATTTCGAACGAAGAAAGTTGACGTGCGAAAAAAAACTCAAAATAGAGGCATTGTTATAAAAGCAGAACAAATGAGTTATTTAAGTCAAAAAGATAAAAATCCTATTGCGGGCGATATTAAATACTACGGGGAGCTAACATACATCATTGAAGTTCAATATGTTCATGGCATGAAGTTTGTGTTATTCAAGTGTGATTGGGTTGAAAATCGCATGGACACAAAAGTGGATGAGTTCAACTTTATGCTAGTGAACTTCAAGCATTTGAAATATAAGGATGGTCGAGAGAGCGATGGACCTTTCATCTTCGCATCTCAAGAAGAACAAGTATTTTATGTGAAGGATCCTGTAGAAAAATATTGGCATGTTGTTGTCCATATGTCACCAAGAGATCGATTTGATAGGTACACGACGACCGAAGAAGAATCATTGGTTAATGTAGATGTGCCATTTAGCATGCAAAATTTGGATGAAACTGTAAGGTGTGTGAGGCAAGGAGCAAATGGAACAATAGTTGACCCAAGTGTCCTAGAGGATGATGATGATGATGATGATGATGATGATGATGATGATGATGATGATGATGATGATGATGATGATGATGATGATTGACGATGATGATGATGATGAAATTGGGAGGGGCAATGCTTGAGGGGAATGTAATCCTAAATTATCTACCTTTTGTTTTTTATTTGTTTGATGTCAAATATTGGAACAATGTGAAGACATTATTATGCATGTTGTCCATTTATTTATATTTTAAAACTTGATGTTATTTTGTGCATATACTTTCAGTATGTATCTGTCCCACATTAAAGCCCCTCTGATCCTTCTAGAAATTCCAACTGCATTATTGAATTGGATATTTCTGTTATGATTATTATCTTCCTTAGATGGTCTCTTTTTCAATATAATCAAGTAATTATCTATACATATGATTTATTTAAAATACATATCCCGATTTTCTAAAATACAAACAACATAACATGTGCGATCCACAAATAGGATTATGGTCTGATTTGAGATAGATGACTCCTGATTGCGTTTGTCTCCCATGCATACAATGTGAACCTGTAAAGAAATAACAACGTAACAAAATAATGAAAACAAAATAAAGTGATTAAAATTTCTTGATTCTTGATTCTCGTTACAAAATCCAATGCAAAACCTGTGCACATTTTTTTATTATTGTTTAGATGTTGCAGCAGTGCCTGCTGCTTCTGTATTTTCTCTGCCATTACTATGGTCTGAGTTTAGTATACTTCAAATTCATTTGGGACACTAAAATTCCTCTAAAAATATCTACCTTTGCTTGGAACATTTTTCTCAATCTTGTTCCTTTGAACATCACTGTGAAGTCCAAAATTGTCAAGGAAAACTGGCATCCACTACTGCTTGATGCCCGACCTGACCACAACTAAAGCATTAAAATGCAACAGATGTTGGCTCTTTGGCATTATCTAGGATGGCCAGTGCCATTTTGGTTTGAACACGTGCATATGTTTGCAAAATTGTCAAACATTCACTTTCCCATGCATAAACGCAATATGATGCCCTCAGTAACCCCTGCTTCATTCACCTTTTGGCTCTCTGTTGAGGCTGCAACATTCAATTTGACACTACTTCTACTTGGTTTCTTCCAAAGGACTATATTCTTAGATAAGAAGGGGAGATTTGGCATTGAAATATTTAAACTTCTCCTAGCTTCCTGACATGTATCCTCTGCTCTTTATTTGTTTCTAATGAACTTAGATAGATCTGATATAGTGGCCACTACTCTATGTAATATAGTTTTAGAATTCATAGGAAAAGACTCAAATAAGGACTTTTTCCTGCCACGGTAAATTTCCTAAATAATACTAATGAGGGTTATTTTAAATATCCATTTTGATAGTTTTGATGAGCCAGAGTGAAGCCACCACTGAATTAAAGAACCTTGCATAGATGAAGATTGAGAATCTGATTCCGTTGAGAGCTTTCTATCAGGGGAGGAGAGGAGAGGAGAAAAGCTCCTCATTTATGATTTTCTTCCTAATAGAAGCCTCCATGATATCTTACATGAATCTAAATCTGCTCGTTGTTCTTTTTATCCGGCTGATAATGGTTCTATTGAAGTGAATCAAAGGATGGTCTAGATAAGTCAGCTACTGAAAAGGAACGTGTTTGACATTCTCGTAACCTTTTCATTTTTAGAGTGGATGTATGTTTTTTATGATAACTTAGTATCAAGACCTTCTTAGAGGCAATCCCTTTGGGTTGGCTTGAATGGGTGAAAGAGTCACTTTTGTGTGCATCTTGTCACAAAAAGCACATGTTTAATACGTATCCTTCCATTCTTCACAGTACAAAGCACTCACTGGGTAAAAAGCACCTGTTTAATACGCATCCTTCCATTCTTCAGCTCTTTCCTATCCTTTTCGGAGAAGAAAAACGTCATATTTCTTTGGATAATGAGTCCATAATGGCTATCTCTCACCTTACGAATCGTTTTATTCCTATATTTCAAATAGAGCCACTAACGTGGGTATATAATCGTTTCGTAGTTTTGATCTTTTATTGATTTCATGTGAAAACTATTCTATTTGCTAAAATCTTTTTTAATTTTAGCCTATATTGATGCTTAGTCATGGTTTTACATCTAATTTCTTTTTATTTGACTAAATCATTTGTTATTTATTCTATCTCAGTTAGTATAGCATTCCATCTCTATATTATAACATTGTATATTCTGACAACAGTTATCTCTCTTTCTGTTTGGGGTATTTTGACAACCTGGAGATGTTTAGACATTTCTGATGCATATGTAATTAACGTAAGATTAACCATGAACTGATAAATTTCATATAAGACTTAAAAGTACTCATAGAGTACTATCTTTGATGTTTAGACAATTCTCTCTGTCTCTTTCTGGTGCATTTTTTATGCTTAAAAGGTTCTAGGATAAATATTATAGAGTAACTTTATTGTTTTGATTTTTGCTTTGTCAGCCAGTTTGTAGACTTGAATGCAAATTGATGTCGCAATTAGGCTACTATGCTAGGAGTCGAAATTTATTTCCATTGACAATGTTATATTGGACCGAGGCGAAAAATAACACTCTTGAGGGTATTTGGAATGAAGTGAAGGTAGTTCATTAATTCAATTTGATTTATTAGTTTCGTTATATATGAGTTTGTTAAATTTCTAACCAATTTATTAATTCAATATTTATTTGTTTCATTTTAAATTTTAAGGAAAACACAAATGCACCAGAAGGCTTTAAACCAATTTTCTTTGCAAGGATGGGAGCTGCTTGGAGGCAATGGAGGTACCGATTGAAGATAGATCACATGAAAAGTTTCAAACCGTGAAAAGTGGAATCCCCGGGTTTTGAATAATTCACTCGATTAAAAATATATAATTTCCTTTTTACTTAAAAAACACAATAGATGATGCGGAAGCGATATAAAGGTGATGGTTCAACTTCCAAAAATTAACATAAACAAAAGTGAATAATTAATGAAACATACCAAATTAATTATTACACACTTAAACCGTTTAAGTCCAATTAATTAGATCCAAGTCCTAGAATTTGCCTAAGTCATAATTAACAATTATATCCAAAGTTAGGCGAAACCAATTTTAGCAAATGACTTGAATAAACCAAATTTACCCAATATTTAATTTAGTCCCAAATTAAAAGAGTGAGATAATTTAAACCAAATTTTATCTTGAATTTATTCTTAAGCATGCGTTCTAAATTATGATGCAAGATAAAATAAACAATATCACACTACGTCGAGAAGTACGAGGAAAAACCCAAGACGGGAAACAACCTCGGACGGCCCTAGCCACAAGTCCACTAGATATGGAATTACAATTACAAGACAGGTAGACTTACAACGACTGACTCGATCCCTCTCAAGCCTCGACGCTTCTTCTCGTAGAAACCTCTTCCTAGCGAACAACCTCGGAACACCACCGAGATCTCGAAATCCACCGATGGGACTTTATATGTCCACCGTCACCCTAGCATGGAGCCTTTCTCCGTGTGGGTAGAATCTCAACAAAAGTCTTCTTTGTGATGGGGTGTAGAAGTAAACCCGAAACGTCTCTTCTTGAATTCGGTATAGAAAACCGGTGCCAAAACTCCAAGTAAAGATATGTATATATAGAGAACTTGGAATAAACAACAATGGGTGTAAACTAAGTGTTTAAAGATTTTTCTTTAAGTTGAAGAACACTCAAACATGAACATTTTCCTTTTGTAAAATAATCTCTCAAACTCTCTCTAGGAGATGTATTAGGATGGAAAAGTTATGTTGGAAAATGTGTTTCCCGCACATAATAATGTATGAAAAAAGTTGGTTGAAAACCAAGTGGAGAAGTGGGGAAAAAACTGCCAAAAACTGCTCAAAACTGTTCCCGCCCTGGCGTCTCGTTCGAACGAACTTGACTCTCGTTCGAACGAGACTTCTAACGAGCGACCAGCCTGGGCTCGTTAGAATCTCGCTAGATACCTCGTTAGAACGAAAAACTCGTTCGAACGACATATCGAACGACTGACCAGTTTAGGGTCGTTGGCAAACTCGTTCGAACGAAACTGGTTCGAACGACAAAACTCGTTCGAACGAAATCTGGTTCGAACGAAAAAAAACTCGTTCGAACGACATTTCTAACGAACGACCAGAAAGTTTGTAAAATTCGATTTTTGGCCCAGAAACTTTTATATACTTAATTTAAAGTTCTATTTGATTCTTTCTAAAAATAAAATGCAGTTTTTTATTACACCTAACACCCAATACAAATTGTTCCAAGCTCCTATATAAATATAATTACATTCATACCTTGGGAGCATGGAACCTTTGTTGATGACGTAGAAACGAGGCACGCAAACCGGCATTTTGATGAAGCTTTAAATTCTTTGCCGCTACGTCTTCAACATACACTTCATAGGCTTGAGAATATTACAATCAAATACATTCCTATGAAAAAATGTTTTTGTCCGGAATTGAGCCAAAACTATATATGGACTCAATTGGAAATTTGTGTCCTTACAAATCTCCCCCTTTGGCTATTCCGGGACAAAAACCAAACAAAAATCCTAAAGGGCCGTCAAGCTCTACTAGACTCAAAACATAACCCGCCCAATCTTGACTCAACCCAAGGATCAAACGCTTTGCCATAGAAAGATGCCGCTTTAGAATAATTCCTGCACACTTAAGCAAACTCATCAAATGCATAGGGAATATCAAAATATTAAATGCAATTAATTAATTACTCCCCCTAAATTAATTCTCCCTTTAAACACATGACCTACTTAGAAAGACGTCTCCCCCTAAGATAAATCTCCCCCAAACTCATCATTCTCCCCCTTAAGCAAACTCATCAAATGCATAGGGAATATCAAAATATTAAATGCAATTAATTAATTACTCCCCCTAAATTAATTCTCCCTTTAAACACATGACCTACTTAGAAAGACGTCTCCCCCTAAGATAAATCTCCCCCAAACTCATCATTCTCCCCCTTTTTGTTCGGGAATAGGCAAAGGATAAAGAACTAATAAACAGCATGTGGAAGCTTATAGTGATAAGACATGAAAGCATATGGGCAATAAAAGCAGGGCAAAGACAAACAAATATCATATATATATATATATACTAAAATATACCAATGGAGCACTTGCATATATATATAGATATAAACACACACATGACACAAAATACAATAAGTTTGCACACTCGTATGGCAAAAATGTGTCATATGGAAACGAAAGTGTAGGGGTGTGTACTAGCAACAATTAAATTTAGACCCAAACACTTAAAAAACGTTCACGGAGTTCTCATTTGATTGCAAACTTCATCACAGTTAAATATAACCTCATGTGACAATATAAAGATTGAACTCAATGAACAAACATACACAATGCATACAAGCCTAGCATGATGATGATTCTACAAACCAAATAGAGTCATGACATTAAAGACAACTAGGATAAACGGACATTGTGCAAACCGTTGATATACCATCCAATTCTCCCTCAATAAGCATATATATTCTTTTGTTATTGAATGAATATATCAAACAAACATAGGCCTTGGCAATTGCTTTCTGTTTAATGCCAAATATTCTGTTTTTAGGCCTTTGGATCACGTATTTCTTTTAGATCCAATCAACGGTGGCTTACTATCGCAAAGGATTTAATTCATCCTTTCGGAGCCCTTCCCCGTGCATATATTAATTTATCATGTTTTCATTTTTCGCATAAATCTCACATGCAACGGATTTTGACATGCACTAGTCCTCCTAGGTCATAGATATGTAGATGACTAGATTGATAGGAGAACACCTCAAAAAGCTCAAATATAACATGTGACATTAAGATTTCAAAAGAGCTCGTGCATGTGTGAAAAGAGGCATATAGAAATAGAATCCATTTAAACAATACAAAATCCAACTACTCCATATAAAACATGGTAAAGAACATTTTAAGGATTGAAAATCTAAACCAAAAGTTCTAGCCACATGGGAGTGTAAACGATAGGATTCAAACACAAATATATGCCACATAAAGTGTGTCAAACAAAAATACACACAAAATAAAATCTTTTTGAGTTTTTAACATTTTTAATTAAAAATAAATATTTACTCAAAAGGACAAACAAAAAAATCATTTGTATTTTTCAATAAGCTTAAATGAAATAATAAAACACAAATGATAAACAAAAATCTTTTTATATTTTTTCAATTAATTCAAACACTAAATATAATACAAAAAGATAAACAAGTCATAATTTCTAGCATGTGATATCAAATAAAGTAATGAGTAGAAAATTGACTAAGCAAGCATACATTTAGCATGTGAATATAGCATGAAGTACAAAAGCTAAAGTATGCAAACACTAACACATTCAACCTTTAAATTTATCAAGGGAGGAAGGATGTGATAGTAAATGAGAATCAACAACCCTATTTTGTAAGGCAACCAAGTCGGATTTCCTAACCCAAATTAATGAGGAATGACTATCTTGGGGTGTAGGAACGTTAACTACCGTGGTTACTTTACTATGGGGTTTTCTAGGAATTCGTTTAAGATATAAACAAAATTTCCTAAGATGACCTTGTCGATCACAATGTGTACAAGTGAGAACATGTCGAAAAGATTTACTTAAGGAGTGATCTTTAAAGGTATTCCTAGTTGATTATCCTAAAACATTGGTTTGGGCATTATGAGTAAATTCATTACAAGGATTGAAGCCTAAACCACAAGTGTCATTTTTAATTTGGACCGTTCCTAACATTTTATCTAGTTTTTCCGAACGACACTCCAAATCAAATTTGACAATACTAGAATCTTTTAATTTATTTTCCAATTCTAAAATGTTAGATTCTAGTAAAAAATTACGCTCTTCAAAAGCAAGAAGCTCCTTTTTCAAGGATTCCATTAAACCCCTAAGGCTATCTCTTTCGCCTTCTACATAGTCAAGCTTCTCTTGAAGAGTCCTCACATGTGTCCTAAGGTCTTCTATTAAGGCACTATCATCAACGACCTTGACACTCTTTCTTAAACAAGCTTCTAACTTCAAATTAGTTCTTTTCAAATTAATAGATTCTTTATATAATTCATGAAAAGCATTTTGAAGTTCACTCACATCAACCTCTTCTTCATTTTCACTCTCTTCTCCACTCTCACTATCATTAAAAACAAGGGAATCATGAACAATGACCTTGGAAGTGGCATGTGCTATCGTTTCATCAATCGATGAGTTATCACAATCACTCACATGACTAGCCATAAAAGCCACAAAATTTTTCTTGGTGGGGGAATCGGGCTTTTCTTCCTTATCACTATCACTAAGGGTTGCATTATATGAAATAGGTCACTTACCATCTTTCCTTAGTTTAGTGGGGCACTCATAAGCCCTATGGCCATAACCTTCACAACCAAAACACTTATTAGACTCGTCCCTATCTAAATGTTCATTACTAGGTTTAGGGATTTTCTTGGCTTTAGAAATCTTCTCGCTTTTATCATTTTTAGAAGTATCAAATTTCTTAAAATCATTTTTAACTTTATCTTTGTTAAATTAAAGAAATTTTCTAAATTTACGAGCAAACAAAGCCATGTCTTCCGAGTCACTATCACTATCGCTCTCTACTACTTGTTTGACCTCTTTTCGGACTTTTAAAGCAACACCCTTTTCAATTTTCTTTTCAGTTTTAGAGGGAAACATATCTAGTTCATAGGTTTGTAAATCACCTACAAGCTCTTCTAATTTCGTAGAGGCTAAAGTGGGTAAAGAATTTAAAACGGTCACTTTAGGAATAAATCTATCGGGTAGGGACCTTAAAATTTTCTTTACAACACAGTCGTCAGGTATTTTCTCTCCCAAGTTAAAGGATGAATTAACAATGTCAGAAAGTCTATCATAAAATTTATCAAAAGTTTCTTTTTCATCCATTTTGATAGTTTCAAATTGAGTGGTGAGGTTTTGGAGTTTTGAAGCTTTAACGACATTAGTTCCTTCATGAGTTAATTGTAAAATATCCCAAGCTTCTTTAGCGGTCTCACACGTCATAATGCGTCGGAATTCATCCGGTGTGACAGCGCTAAACAAGGCATTTAAACCTCGGGAATTAAAGTTAGCAAGTTTAAACTCATTTTCAGTCCATCTATCGGCGGGTTTGATAACACGTTCATTTTCAACTAAGTAAGTTGGTGGGGAATACCCGGTAACAACAGACATCCAAACTCTCTCGTCGATAGATTTTAGTGCCGATCTCATTCGCGCTTTCCAATACACGTAGTTTGAACCATCGAAAATAGGAAATTTTGAAAATGGGGAAAAATCCATTTTAGCCAAAAATTAAGGATCTTAACGAAATAATTTATCGTTTTTGGCTCTGATACCAATTTGAAAAGTGGAATCCCCGGGTTTTGAATAATTCACTCGATTAAAAATATATAATTTTCTTTTTACTTAAAAAACACAATAGATGATGCGGAAGCGATATAAAGGTGATGGTTCAACTTCCAAAAATTAACATAAACAAAAGTGAATAATTAATGAAACATACCAAATTAATTATTACACACTTAAACCGTTTAAGTACAATTAATTAGATCCAAGTCCTAGAATTTGCCTAAGTCATAATTAACAATTATATCCAAAGTTAGGCGAAACCAATTTTAGCAAATGACTTGAATAAACCAAATTTACCCAATATTTAATTTAGTCCCAAATTAAAAGAGTGAGATAATTTAAACCAAATTTTATCTTGAATTTATTCTTAAGCACGCGTTCTAAATTATGATGCAAGATAAAATAAACAATATCACACTACGCCGAGATGTACGAGGAAAAACCCAAGACGGGAAACAACCTCGGACGGCCCTAGCCACAAGTCCACTAGATATGGAATTACAATTACAAGACAGATAGACTTACAACGACTGACTCGATCCCTCTCAAGCCTCGACGCTTCTTCTCGTAGAAACCTCTTCCTAGCGAACAACCTCGGAACACCACTGCGATCTCGGAATCCACCGATGGGACTTTATATGGTCACCGTCACCTTAGCATGGAGCCTTTCTCCGTGTGGGTAGAATCTCAACAAAAGCCTTCTTTGTGATGGGGTGTAGAAGCAAACCCGAAACGTCTCTTCTTGAATTCGGTAGAGAAAATCGGTGCCAAAACTCCAAGTAAAGATATGTATATATAGAGAACTTGGAATAAACAACAATGGGTGTAAACTAAGTGTTTAAAGATTTTTCTTTAAGTTGAAGAACACTCAAACATGAACATTTTCCTTTTGTAAAATAATCTCTCAAACTCTCTCTAGGAGATTTATTAGGATAGAAAAGTTATCTTGGAAAATGTGTTTCCCGCACATAATAATGTATGAAAAAAGTTGGTTGAAAACCAAGTGGAGAAGTGGGGAAAAAACTGCCAAAAACTGCTCAAAACTGTTCCCGCCCTGGCGTCTCGTTCGAACGAACTTGACTCTCGTTCAAATGAGACTTCTAACGAGCGACCAGCCTGGGCTCGTTAGAATCTCGTTAGATAGCTCGTTAGAACGAAAAACTCGTTCGAACGACATATCGAACGACTGACCAGTTTAGGGTCGTTGGCAAACTCGTTCGAATGAAACTGGTTCGAACAACAAAACTCGTTCGAACGAAACTGGTTCGAACGACAAAACTCGTTCGAACGAAATCTGGTTCGAACGAAAAAAACTCGTTCGAACGACATTTCTAACGAACGACCAAAAAGTTTGTAAAATTCGATTTTTGGCCCAGAAACTTTTATATACTTATTTTAAAGTTCTATTTGATTCTTTCTGAAAATAAAATGCAGTTTTTTATTACACCTAACACCCAATACAAATTGTTCCAAGCTCCTATATAAATATAATTACATTCATACCTTGGGAGCATGGAACCTTAGTTGATGACGTAGAAACGAGGCACGCAAACTGGCATTTTGATGAAGCTTTAAATTCTTTGCCGCTACGTCTTCAACATACACTTCATAGGCTTGAGAATATTACAATAAAATACATTCCTATGAAAAATGTTTTTGTCCTGAATTGAGCCAAAACTATATATGGACTCAATTGGAAATTTGTGTCCTTACAAACCGATGAAGAGCGATTGAAAAATACGCCCCCTCGAGTCGACAAAGTTTAATGGCATACTTTAGTGAAGTATTGGGGTCTAAAGAAGATAATTTTATGGCAACTCATTAAGTTTAAGATGAGTCTATTTACATTTACTTCATTATTAACATCAAATTTATTAATTTCTCTTAACTTTTTTTATAGGATATAGAGAAGAAAAACTCTAAGAACCATGAAGGTGAATGTGCTTACTCAAGGACTGGGCGAAAGCCACATGCAAAAATTACCAAGGAGGTTAGAATTCTGGTATTATTAACATTTATAATTTCTAGTTTAATTAATATTAATATATACATTATTTTTATTAGAGGGTAGAGGCAGGAATGCCCGTTGACGAAATCAGCATGTGGCAAGCCACTCGGGCTCCGAATAATAAACCTTTCAATATGGAAGATGGGTCATCAGATAGAGCGTTATGTATATATGCTAACTAAAGCCATTCATTAATTTCTAATATATGTTTAAATTAAATTCATTAGTTTTTAATATATGTTTAATTGGTAGACAATGCTCGATAGACGACTAAATGACCTACCAGAAGAGAAGTGAAATGATCCGAAAGCGAGGAATGAGATTTTTAAGGATGTTGTAGGACAAGGAGTCCATGGTTATACTTTACAAAAGGGAGTAGGCATTAGGCCAACATCTACATGAACAAGTTCCTCTCTTGCATTATTGGAGGATATTAATCAACTTAAGAAAGACGCGGAAGATCGAGAAGGTAGAGCTAGACAAGTCGCTGAAGATCGAGAGGCTAGACATCGACACGAGCTCAAAGAATTAGAATTTCGCCACCAACAAGTACTCCTACAGATAAAAACTGACATGAGAAATGAAATACAGAGTTTGTTTCAGAGTATTATCCCTAATCATGCTTCCATTACCTCAACGACCCATACCGACTAGGTAATGACACATCTTTATTTTATTTTTATATATGTATGTAATGAAGTGTTTGGTAGCAGGATATATGTTGTGGATATTTCGCTCTTAGTTGTTTACAATGTTGTGGCTGTTTCTATAGTTGTTTTTGAGTTAATTTATATGTTTAAACAGGTTGTTTTTCATGAATAAACAAAGGAGGCTCTGCCGAATTTTAAAAAAAAGATTAGGTGTTTAAAAGTAAATAAAATGAAGATATACAAATTTGAGAAGTTTTTTAAAGATTGTCATCAATAGGAATTATTAAAAAAGATTACTTTGTTTATGGTAACTTACACGGAATAGATTTTACTGCAGGTCGAAATCTTTTGCGAACAAGGCAAGACACGTTTTGATGGAGATCGTTTGCTTCAAGATTGTGAGTACATATTCTAATGAGACAAGTTAAATCTTGTAGAGATATTTAGTTTGGTGGAGTATTAGGTAGGATATATGTTAGTGGATATTTCACTCTTAGTTGTTTACAATGTTGAGGTTGTTTCTAAAGCTGTTTTTGAGTTAATTTTTATGTTTAAACACGTTGCTTTTCATGAATAAACAGAGGAGATTCTGGCGATTTTTTTTTAAAAATATTTAGTGTTTACAAGTAAATTAAATGAAGGTATACAAATTTGATAAGGTTTTTAAAGATTATCATTAATAGGAATTATTAAAAAAGATAACTTCTTTGTTTACGATAACTGACACTGAATAAATTTTATTGCAGACCGAAATCTATTGTGGACAAGGTAAGACACGTTTTGATGGACATCATTTCCTTAAAGATTGCAAGTTTACTTGCATTAGTTTATGTTAGGAATACATTGGTTTTAATGTATTAGTTCTAATGAGACAAGTGAAATTTTGTATAGATATTTAGTGTGATGGTCACAATGTTGAAATTGTCTATTTATCTTTATATGGACTATAATTTAAGTTGAATTGAAGATTATGTGTTATATTTGTTGAAATGGGATGTCAAATATGTTATATATTATTTTTAAGAGTTTTTGCTTAAAAGTATATTGAGCATATTACAGAATGGATGAAATTTTAATTTTGGGCCAAAAATTATTAAAGACGGCTCCCTTACCGTCTCAAAAGGATTTCATAAATGAGGAATTTTTTAGACGGCTAAGTTATCGTCTCAAAAACTCTTTTAGGACGTTTATTGGTGCCTCTAAAAATAACTTTAAAAGACGGTTTTTTCGCCGTCTCAAAAGGGTCCTATAAGAAGTGGCCTTTTGAAACGGTGTATGTTCGGTCTCAAAAAAACTTTTTGAGACGGCTTCTGCCATCTCAAAAAGCTTTTAAAACGGGGGTCTAATACTACGCCCATTTTCCGTCTCAAAAGGCATCACAAAAGGCTTTTGAGAAGGCCAGAGGACTTTTTGAGACGGCTGGAGCACCGTAGTAAAAATTAGTTTTTTTTGTAGTGCCTCTTGAAGGCACCCTTGTCAACGTATTTCCTTGACTTCCCTTCTTTTAACATTTTTTCAATTTGATCTTTCAAGGAAAAACACTTATCACTCACATCATCGTGGTCTTGGTTGAATTCACACCACAGGTTTTTGTTCCTCTTGTGGGGAGGCGCCCTCAGCTTCTCTGTCCATTTTAAGGATCGATCACTCTTTATCTCATTCAGGATATGTTTGAAGCTGAATGTCAGAGGGGTGTAATCAAAGAATTTGTCATCTGCTAGCCTCTTCTTCCCCTCTTTGTTCTTTTTCCGGTACTTACCCCCATTAGTGCCTCCTTTTTCATCTTCATATTTTTCGGCCATCACCTCTTCGGCGTTCATCACCTTTCCCGCTGTTGCTAGTAATTCAACCATCGTCTTCGGGGGGTCTTCGACAAGCATCCATAATAACTTCCCCTTTTGGAGTCCTCTAATGAGGGATGTCATGGCTATGTTTTCCTCATAGTATTTGACCTCCAAATTTTCTTTATTAAATATGGATATATAGCCTCTTAGGCTCTCGTTCTTCACCTGCTTAACATAGAGCAAGTGTGTGATCTTCTTTTGTGGCCTCACTCCAAAGAAAAAGTTATGGATAAATCGATCTGCAAATTGTTTAAAGATTTCAATGGAGTTCTTAGGAAGAGACATATACCAGACATGTGCGGCCCCAGTCAGGGTACCAGAAAAGGCATGACACCTCATCTCATCTGAGGTGGAGTATATGTCTGTCGCTAATTGGTACATCTCTATATGATGGATAGGGTTGGTACTCCCATCATACCTTGGGGTGACTATAGGTGGCTTAAACTTGGATGGCGTTGGGAAGTTGACTATCTTCGCCACAAAGGGTGAGCCTATAGAGTATCCTCTTTAAAGGGGATTCCTGCTTCTCAGGATATCACCAATTTTATCCTCCAGCCTTTGGATCGAGTCGTTCTAGGGCCTCGTAGGGTCGGATTGGCCGATGTTATCCCCTACCACCTCTTTGAGGTGAACGGAGGGTTCTTCTGCGATAGGTCTGTGTCGGCTGTTTACTTCTCCCTGATTGTCGTCCCTTCCATGGGGTCAGCCCCCATGGGGTCGGCCATCTGCTACCTCCCTTTTTAACCTCACAATACTTCTTGACTGGGAGAATTTTTCCCGCAGGTCATTTACTGGGCCCAGCCTATCAAAGGTCGACCCCTTGGGTGATCGTCGGGATTTTGCCTTCCATATTTCCCTCTGATTTCCTGGATAGGTTGCACAGTATTGTTGGACCTCATACGGCTCCCAGAACTCTATGGGGGCCTCTTCCACCTCCAGATCATTATATATGTCTTCTAGGCAGGGGTTTCCTTGCCTCCCCAGGCATAGACGTCGGGGGTCAGCAATATCCCTCCGCCGTTGTGGAGGCAAAAGTATTTACGTGGTTCCTGGGGTAGTCCCCTGGCCTCATGCTTCCCTGGAGATGCTACCAGAGTAATCATCTCTGGTGAGAATCCTGGTGGTCTTAGTATATTTTGGCTAAGAGCTGTAAATTGCTCCTACATAATCCGTTGGCTTGCTACTAAAGACTTCAGGGTGGCATCCACATCTGCTATCTCAGACTGAGGTGGTGCATGACTGGAACTAGGTCCTACTCCACTATCCGGTAAAGGAGGTGGCGGTGGCATCTCCGGTGACATATATTTGAGCTGTGAAGAGATGAATGATCAAAAGACTGATGAGCTCAAGAACCTTAATGGGTCTCTTTTAATGGTGAAACAACTCCACACGGAGGGGGAGAACGGGTTCACCACCAGAGTTTTTGGTAAGGTCAAACTGTATAAAGGAAAAGATATCTTCTCATTCCCACAGACAGCGCCAAACTGATGATGCTAAGATTTAACACCACTAGATAAGAGGTGGAGATCTCAAACGGTAATAACAATGGCAGCAATAGAGTTATATATATATATATATATATATATATATATATATATATATATATATATATATGTGTGTGTGTGTGTGTGTGTGTGTGTGTGTATGAGTGTATAAAAGGGGATGAGAGTAAGAGGAATGAAGACAATTATCTATAATGGTTCAACCAATCAGGCCTACATCCACTGTGAGTGTGAGATCCACAAAAGATGGGCACTAATGGCCTTGGATACAATGCACATAAGCCAACTCTCTTTCTAATATGTGTACAAGTAAAGTTTTAGCTAGGGTTATAATTATCGATCCCTTTACAAGGTTGAAGATGACCAGTATATATAGGGCTTAGGGGTTGTAGTGTACCCCCAAGCATACATGGTGTATGTGAATGACGATCTAGCCAATCCCCTGCTGACACCTGGATGTGCCACTTGCGATTAATTATGACATAATATACCCTCACGTGAGGGGATAATATTGTTATAACGATCTAGTCCACGTGCTATATGTGTCCCACGCGCACTATTCCATGCATCTCCCAAGTCACGCGCTGTGATGATGTCACCCTCGCCCTAGGGCACCAAGCCGAAGCTAAAGTTGATGCTGGCATTGGGCCCGACTGGATGTGGGCCTCGTACTGTCGTTCCCTCACAGGGTCATCTGGTCCACGATGAGGGGTCGTCCCCTTGAAGGGTCATCTGATCTTGGTTGAGGGGTCGGCCCCTTTAAGGGTCGTCTGATATTCGTTGAGGGGTCAACCCCTTGAAGGGTCGTCTTATCTTGGCTGAGGGATCATCTTGGCCTACCCTTCTTATAACGAAACTGTGGTAATTGGACTCGTTCTGGACCTGAGCCCTCATTTGGGTGGAGGAGACCCACGGCCTGGCCGAGGGTATATATAGGTATATCAGACCCCTTAGGATTTGAGGGTGGGAGTCTCATGGCTTCTTCAAAGTAATCTTGATGATCGACTTGAGTAGAGGGCGAGTCAGGCATGTTATCCTCACCAACCTCGACTGGAAGAGATCGAATGATCTTCAGGGGAATGGAAAAGATGAGACGAGTGAGGTCGGTTTCGACTTTGCATTGCTTGACCTCAACCTCTATTTTACGTATCTCCTGAAAATACCTTTCCCTAAGTGTGGGGTATTGTTTTACTAGCTCGCAGACGATTCTTAACATACAGGTGGACGAGGTTCAACTTGGCTAGAATAAAGGATAAAAGTAAAAAGGCATAAATGCTTTACTATTTGACCAACGTTGACCCAAAGATCAAAATGGGCAATTGAATCATTTTTACTCAAGAACAAGTGTAGAACACTTTCGTGAGAGTTACACCGGAGTTCTACTAGTGACTAATTAAAAATGAGATAAGGCGGAGAAGGGTAAAAAAATGTCAAAGTTACTGGCCAAACCCCAAAATCAGCAAAAACCCACCTAATGGGAGTCCTAGAATCACTAATGACAGCTATCGAAAAAATAAAGCTCGCCAAAAAATATAAAAATGAAAAACTAACAGAATAAAGGGGAAATATTTGAAATGGTGGATTATAGAGATTACCTGGAAGGAATGTAAGAATGAAGAAGAATATTGAGCACTAAAATCTTGCCTGAACAGGAGGAGAGAGAGATTAGGTTTAGAGACAGAAAGAGCTCGCGCGTGAAGAAAAAGAGGTAAAAAAGAGAAAACGATTTTCAAAACTATTTAAGTAACTATAATCAGCGTGCACAACTTCCAAGGAAAACATATTAGGCCACAATACCCCATATTACACTTTCAACCATCATTATTGGGCCACACGCTAATTCACAGTGGTTACCAAATGTCAATCCAAGGTCCTCATTCAATGTTTCAAACCTGACATATGAAAGAACACGTCAGACGTCAGTCAAGGACGCCTCATTAACTCTTGCCCAAAGATGATTTATCCATCAACCTTCATATACCAAATATAGCCTCGTCCTTGTAATGGACAACCTCGGCTTAGGCCGACGAGTCCTAGACCGTCAGTTTGGGAAAGTTATGACTCGGTCGAGGTTTCAAGATGAAGTGCCTCATCATCAGCTATGTACCCATCACCAGATACCTCGACCTCATTTCAAAATGTAGTTAACAAGGCCAATATCAGTGGTGTTATGGCCCAAGTACTCTTATCCTCATCCTTTACCCGAAAGATGGAGGCCAACCGAAGATATCTCAGCACAATAGTTTCTGTACTATCATAGGATCCAAGTTGACACCTTGACCTCATCATATCCCAGACAATCGACAATTGATAGTTGGTAGAGTGAGTGAATTAGGGAACGCGTGGGTTGTAAATTCCACGTGTACAAAATCACTATAACCAGATCTCCCTCACACGTGATGGAATATTTTCATCATCAAGACATATATGCCAAGGACAGGTGGCTGCCTCTCACTTGATGCTTCATAATACACATGCTTATTGCATTCTTGGGGGGGTACATTAACCCCCAAGAAATATATATACTTGTTTTATCCAATAATGTAAAGGATCGATAATTGAAAGCCCTAACCCATACTCTGTTGCACTCACAGTAGATAGAGAAAGTTAAGTGAACGTATTATAAGGCCATTAGAGCCCATTTAAATAGTCAAGTTCACACAATCATGCACATTGGAGTAGGCCAGATGGTTGAACAACTTATTTTACAGTCTCCATATACATTGCCTCATCTCCTTCTTTATTTACTTTATTATTGTAATTTCACCATTGTTGTACCCTCAAGGTTGTCCTGGATCGAGCTTTTACTATATTACTTGGGGCTACAATAACTGGTATCATCAGACCACTCAGATTGGATCAAGACTAACACCCTCTCTCAAACAGGAATTGACTACATTCCTTAAATATAGGAAGAACATGTTTGCCTGGAATCATGAGGATATTCCATATATTGATCCTAACTTCATCTGCCACAAACTCAACATTTGCAAGGATGACAGACCAATCATGTAGAAGCGCAGAGTTTTAAGTCCCGAAAAGAATATGGCAATCCAAGAGGAGGTGGAAAAACTGTAAAAATCACAGTTTATAGAGGATGTTAAGTATTCGACTTGGTTGGCCAACGTTGTAATGGTTGAGAAGAAGAACAACAAATGGCGCATGTGTGTAGATTTCACCGACCTCAATAAAGCATGCCCAAAAGATCACTTTCCTTTACCAAGTATTGATCAATTAGTAGATGCAACAAGATGTCATGAGCTACTTAGCTTCATGGATACTTATTCTATTTATAACCTGATTAAAATGAAGCCAAAGGATAAGGAAAGCATATTCTTCATCACCAGTCGAGGAACCTACTGGTACAATGTTATTCCCTTTGGACTAAAAACTACAGAAGAAACATATCTGAGATTAGTAAATAAAGTATTTGGGGACCAAATTGGCAAAAATGTGGAAGTATAGGCAGATGATATGCTCACCAAGAGCAAATTTGCTGCCGAACATATAGCTAATTTGGCTCAATATATAATCAGTTGGAAAAATATCAAATGAAACTCAATCCGACTAAGTGTATATTTGGAGTACAGGAAGGTATGTTCTTTGGGTACATTGTAAATCAAAGGGGAATTGAATCCAACCCTGATAAAATAAAGGCTTTAATGGATATGCAATACTTAACCAACAAGAAGGATGTGCAAAAATTTACAGGAAGAGGGGCAACTATAAATCGCTTTGTTTCTCGAGCCATAAACAATTGTCTTCCATTCTTTAAGGTTCTTAACAGACCTTTAAATGGAATAACAAATACAAAAAATCTTTTTTTAGTCTTAAATAAATACTTGGGATCTCCCCCACTACGCTCCCGACCAGTTTTGGGTGATATGTTGCACTTATATTTTGTTGTTTCAGAGCCTGCAGTTAGTTCATCCTCAATTCGATTAGAGGAAGGTGTTCAAAAACCAGTGTAAGACACCAATATAGCATTCGGAGGAGCAAAAATCAGGAACCCACGCTTGGAGAAGGTTGCATTGGCACTCATTGAAGCGTTTAGAAGAATGAGAACATAATTTCAGGCCCATACCATTATAGTATACGCTGACTTACCTTTGTGATAAGCTTTGTACAAACCCAAAAAATCATGACAAGCTTTGGAGAATATGAAATTTTTATGAGCCAAGAACCTCATTGAAGGGGAAAATAGTGGCGAATTTAATAATAGAATTCACTTATGCAGAGGTACCCAACAAGACAAGTTTGTCAGCTGAGCAGACTTTTCCGGAAGATAACTTAGCTCATAAGAAAAGTAAGATGGTCGTCGACCAACCAGAATCATCGACTGTATAAGAAATAGCTCTATAACTAGTCGAACAAAGCAAGAAGATATTCAAATACGGAGTATTGGTGGACGAAGAATTCAACAGTGATGTCCCAATTTGGAAATGGTTCGTAAATTTCTCTTCGTGTAGAACTGGTAGTGGAGCTGGACTTATTATCCACACTCTAGATGATTTGGATGTAGAGTATGCATTGATATTTCATTTTTAACCCTCAAATAATGAAGTCGAATATGAATCATTAATTATTGGTCTGGTGCTAGCCTCATAACTAGGTGCCGAGTAGGTGATAGCGCGCAATGGTTCTCAACTAATTATTCACCAATTAATTAAGATATCTGGAATTAAGGGAGAATTAATGGAGAGGTAATTGAATAATTCCAAGGAAGTTATCTTCTTATTTTCTGTAGTAAAAATGGTCTTGATTCCCTGAGTGGATAATGCCCGACCAGATGCTCTTGTTCGGCTAGCCTTGGTAACTCCAATGGCGCTCAAAAGAACCATTCCAATAGAGATTATCACCAGGAGGATTATTGATATGGAAGAAATTATTATCATTTCTGTAGAATTGGTGCCTTTCTGGATGGATCCAATTAAATAATACATTGAGAAAGGATTGTTACCAACCGACTAGAAGGAAGCAAGGAAAATGAGATACAAAGTAACTAGTTATGCCCTGGAGAAAGGAGTTTTGTACAAAAGGGGATACATAGTCTCTTTACTTCATTGCGTCCATCCAACTTAAGTAAATGATATGATTAAGGAGGTCTATAAGGGTTCAAGTGGCACTCATTTAGCTAGAAGGTCTTGGCACAAAGGATAGCTATGCAAGGCTACTATTGGCCTACAATGAAACCTGACTATGTTTCCTTCGCCAAGAGGTGTGATAAGTGCCAAAGGTTTGCTACCATTCATAGAAAACCAAGAGCTTCCATAACTCCTATTACTTCTTTTTGGACTTTTTCTATTTGTGGAATAGACTTGGTCGAACCGTTGTTGACCACCAAAGGAAAGTTTAAGTACATAGTTATCGTAGTGGATTACTGCACTAAATGGGTGAAGGTTGAGCCCTTGATTGATATGCCCTATAAAAGAGTGTTTTAGTTCATATGAAAGGAGATCATATGTCGTTATGGAATGCCCAATGCCTTTTATCACTGATCACGATACTCAGTTTGACAATGAAGAGTTTGAAGAGTTTGCATCAGATCTAAAATTTAGAAACTACATTCAGTACCTGGACATCCACAATGCAATGGTAAAAAGAAATCACTAATAAAACCTTGCTTGATGGATTAAAGAAATGCTTGGATAACATTAAGGGGAATTAGATCAATGCACTTCACAGTAATCTTTAGGGTTAAAGGACTACACTAAGAGTCGCAATAGGAGAAACTCTATACATGTTCACTTTCGATAGTGGCACCAACTAAAATAAGTTTTCCAACTCACAGGGTGCTGAATTTTGATTCCCTAAGAGTGACTTAATGAGTAAACTAGATTTGGACATGATTGAAGAATTTAGAGAAGATGCTCCAATTCGGATGGCTGCCTATTAACAGAGGTCTTCAAGGTTTTATATTCTGCGAGTCAAGGAGACTAACTTGAAATAGGGAGATCTTATACTGAAGAAATTGATTCAGAAAAACAACAAGTTGGAGCCCAACTAGCATGGTCATTATTATATCCTAGTATTGATCCGACCAGGAACATATCTCCTAGAAACATTATAAGGTGAAGAGTTTAAGGACCCATAGAATGCTGACCATTTCCACAAATATTATCAGTAATTTTGTTTTCAATGTAATTAGTTATTCAAGTTAAAGAAATTTCATGTTTCTCTCCATTATACTTCATTTTATGTTTTGTTTCTTGGAGTATGGTTTGGTACCATCTTAAAACTTAAAGGCTAATTTTAATTTAAACTTTTCTAACTTCAGAAAAATTATTTCTAAACTTTTCAAACTTTAGAAAAGTCATTTTCCAAACTTTTCATCTTCAAAAAAGTCATTTTCCAAACTTTTCCAATTTCAGAATAGTCATTTCCAAACTTTTCCAACTTTAGAAAAGTTTCTCTTTGAAAACTTCATATATGATTTCGTCTTCGACAAATCAAGAACAAGAAGTTAGTAAAACCTCATGTAAGACTCAAAGTAACATAAGAGGTTTTACCCGACTAAGTTAAAACACAAGGATAATTATACACTCCTAATACTCTTGGTCGCCACAAATAACTAATACTACATCTTTGTTTAATAAAACTATTTGTAGTTTTGTCTAAGAACATCATTAGTAGAAGCTAAGGCATTATAATAAGATTAAATCATGAATCAAGCATTAAACATTTAAGAAGGACGTTTAGTCAATAATCTAAATAACTAGTCATTATACAGATTAGCTAGTCGGCAATAAGATTAATAGTAACTATAATCTTAACAAAAGAAGACAAAGTTTCTCAGATAACGTCATTTCATTCCAGTGATTATGAATTATAAAGATAAGATTAATAAAATATATAATACAAGTTTATTCTACTGCGTGCTTTCCATCAGCCTTGCTCATCCCAACTGGAGGTTCATTAAAGGTTATCGAATGATTGATAGATCTAAAACCTCTGCTCCTAGTATGCATGTTGCTGCTCGGTCGGTCAAGTAGATGCTTGGGATGAATATACTCCACTTCTCCTTCATATCCAAAGTCCCCAATGTATTTTCTGATCACGCTTTGAGGGATGGTATCAAGAGGAATCAAATTAACATCAATGGATAAAGGAGGATCAGTATACTCCAAGATTCGTGGGTCATGCAAGTACCAAAATTCATTGAGCTTAGGTATCTTCATCAGATCAAGAAAATTCATATAACCTCATTTATAGCTTTCATTCTTGGCTTACTCCATGTGTCTGTCCATGTAAGTTAGGGATTTATCATGCCCATCCATCCAAACATCTTTGGGTTGGTTATGAAAATGGAAAGTAAGTGGGTCACTACACCAAAATGGTCAAATTGACACATTTCAACCGGCCAGCCTTGTCACGGTCAATGACCGTGACAAAAAGACACGCATTTTTTTATTACGGTCATTAACCGTGGCAAGTCCTTGACAAGCCTATAAATTTATCATGGTCATAGACCGTGACATATCCATGATATTTCTGTCAGTAAAAAACCATTCCCTCTTATTTTTTCCCACCGATTTCTATTCCCTCCATTTCTCTCTCTCTAAGAGACTGCTCTCTCTCTCTCTCTCTATGATTTTGGTACATTTTCTCTCTCTATTTCTCTTCCATTTGTGTATATGTGCATGTGTGTATATATGTGTGTGTAAATATGCGTATGTCTATGTGTGTGGTGTATATATGCATGTGTGTGGGGGGGGGGGGGGGAGGGGGCGGGGCTGGGGGACGCGGTGTATATGTGCGTGTGTGTGAATATGTGCATTTATGTGTATATGTGTGAGTGTGTGCACGTGTGTGGTGGGAAGTGGCAGTGGGGGGGAGGGGACAGGGCTGGGGGGTGGGGGTGGGGGTGGGTAGGGGGTGAGGTGTGGGCAGGGGGCAGGGGGTGTGGGGTTGTGTGTGTGTTTATATGTGCGTGTGTGTGTTTGTTTTAATTAATTTTTTATTGGTTTATTAGATATTTCCCCTCATATTGTAGTGCCCCTTGTAAAAGAATTGATTGATTAAATATTGATTGGTTGTTCATTTTTTTAGTAAATTAATAATTAGTGCCCCTTTCATAAGCAAGTAGGATTGACCCTCATTATAAATTAGTAAATTAATAATTGTATACTTTAATTGTTCGTTTAATTGATGAAAAGAATTAATTGAGTAGATGAATTAGAAGGAGTACGGGATACACATTTTTTGTTGCCATTGCGATTGGATTGTAGTGGATCGATGTTCGGTTGGTTAATTTTAAAAGTGGCATGACCACTAAATTATTGTCCATATGGGGGTGGGATTTTTCAACTTTTTTTTTTAAAATTACATTGTATCATGAACAATATATATATATATATATATATATAGTATGATAATGAAATGAAACATACTTGAAATTACATATAGTGCGCATAGATACTATCCTTCTAGTTCTTATACGTATGCATTCAATAACCCTTAGACCCGTTCAAGAGTCATTACCCCTGTAATGAGATCTCTTGAATTGTCCCGTTTGGATAGCTTGGGACTGCATAATTTCTATATAATAATATTCTTAGTGGCTTAAAGTTGTTACTTTTGGAGGATGTTCTGCAGTTGTATCCTAATTTTCTATGGGTACATACTAGATTGATAAGTCTAACTGTTATTTCAATTGATCAATTCAAATCACACTCACACTTGCCAGTCTACGTCGTGTACTTGGAGAACTACGGGGATATGCTGTTGATCTTTTATCAAATCGTAACAATGTGCATGAGCTATTAAGTATATTACAGAAATATGCGGTCTGGAATGGGATAGGACCACTCAACCTTTAGAGGAGATGGAGGAAATAAGAATTTCTATTATAAATTGAATTTGAAATTTAAAAATCGAATATAAATAAGACATAAGAAATGAAACTTACTATAAATCTAAGTTTTGTTTATAATAATATTAATATATGCTTCTTACCTTTAATAGGTGATTAGTTGTTGTAGCTATGATGGAATATCCGAAATACAAAAATTGGATGGGTGAGACAAATATAAGGGGGGATGTCTTTCGCAGAGGTGCTAATGAGTTCGTGAAATACGTAAAGAGATGTCATAATGATGAAGAGTTTTCATGTCCGTGTGCTAGGTGTAAGAATGGTAAGGTGTTTGAGTG
Source organism: Sambucus nigra (assembly GCA_949130495.1). NCBI lineage: Eukaryota > Viridiplantae > Streptophyta > Magnoliopsida > Dipsacales > Adoxaceae > Sambucus > Sambucus nigra. The sequence goes on along the minus strand of OX422214.1, from coordinate 315,891,160 downwards.
GAAAACAGTTGATCTACATTTGTTAAGATGCGGTACGCAAGATATTTATCGATTTTGGAGCTCTCATGGTGAAATAAAAGTTCCTTTTGTCCCTGAAAAACCTTTACAACAACCTTCAACAAGTAGCATAGATGTAGAAGGGGATGACATAGATCATAATATGTTAGAGGCTTTAGTTGATGATGCGTACGGAGTTTATGAAGAAGAGGAGAATGAGGTTACCGATGATGTACAAGGTTCAAGTGCTCGTGAAGATATCGTGATAAACCTTGACGATGACTACCAAAGTTTAAAATTTAAGGTGACCCAACCGTTATAATCTGGATGTGAGAAAGACCGAACAACTTTACATTCCATGGTTGGTTTTCATAGTTTGAATCAGTACGATTTATCTGGCAATAGCATGACATGAATTATGAATTGGGTGAAGGGCTTACTACCCAAGGAGAATATGCTTCCAAATAGCTATCCTGTTATGAAGAACACTTTGAAAGTTTAGGAATGAAGTATAAATCGATTCATGCTTATGTGTATAACTGCATACTATACCGAAAGGAGTATGAAAATCTCGATCGTTGTTCGGTATGAGATGAACCTAGATATGTCCATTCTACTGATAAAGAGGCATAAGTTCAAAAGTGCCTCAAAAAGTGTTGAAATATTTTCCTGTTAGTCCTAGATTAAAGCGATTTTTCATAGTACCATGGATAGCGGAGCCATAACCATTACCACATAAATATATTATTCTGCATTATTTTATTTTGCGGGGCCGATACTAATTTTGCATTATTTTCTTTCAGGGGATGGGGAGTGGCCTTGAGGGTAGGCCACATAGGCTCGATACTTATGTGGCTATTTGGACGAAGAAAGGTAAGGATAAGGAGGTGTCCCTAAGCATCGCAGCCACGATTGTAAGTAATCCGACAATTTAGTTTTTGTTAATTACGTTATAATTTTTTATTTACTTATTTAAATAATTATGTTTTTTTTTAATTTCAGGAAAAGCTTAAGCAAGTGCATGAGTCGCAGTCTGACGCCGACAAGACATCTTTGTCCACAGACGCACTCAACCAAGTTCTTGGCACTGATCGCATGGGGTGAGCTCGCGGGTGGCCAAATCTAGGATCGTCAGATTTGAGACGAGCGACGCCGAGTTGGCTCAAACGGCGGACTCGCATGACGTAAAGTTGTCCCGTTTAGAGGCAACGGTCCAAGATATGTTCTCATTCATGAAGAGTTCATTGGGAGAAAACCGTAATGGGAAAGGTAAGGAGAAGGTGGTGGAGGTGCAGGAGGACGAGGATGTGAACCTCGCTTCTTGTTTGTCAACACATATGAACTCTAATGATCCAGTCCCCTATTTGGCACTCTTTGATCGACCGATGTTGACACTTGGTTGGCCGAACGTATTTATACAGGACATATTTGATGGCCAGCGGATAGGGTGGGGGTTGAGGGACCCGAATACCGTCCAGGGTATGCCAGTTCATGGACGTTTTCTTCAAGACATTGAGGCCAAGGTGCTCGTCATGCATGTGATACCCAGGAAGGAGAACTCCCCATTGTGGTTGTGCGAACAATGCGACATGATGCATATTTTTTAGTGTATCAATTCGTATATCATGTGGCCTACTCACCTCCTCAGACCTACCCCAGATATGTAGTGACATTATTTGAATCGAATTGTTTTAAGTTGCTACATTTGAATTATATTTGGATTATATCGTGATGCATATTGTTTTGAATGTATATTGGCATTATCTCTATTTTATTTGGATAGATGATGTTTGAACAGGTACAACGTTGCTATAATAGGTACAAATATGCTGTTGGGCAGTGGCTATACTGCCTAGCAGAATTTTTTTCAATTTTGCCCTAGAATTGTCACGGTCATTGACCGTGACAATTTTTTATTAGATGTCATGGGTTTATCACGGTTAATAATCATGACTAATATTGCCACGGTCATTGACCCTGACATGACCGTGATAAGTATAATGAACTTGTCACGGTCAATGATCATGACAAGTCCGTGACAACAAACGTTGTCACCCTCAGAATTGTCACGGTCATTGACCTTGACAAGTTGGTTTTCTTCTTCTGAAAGGCCTCCAACTCTTCCAGCAGCCTAGCATTTTCAGCCTCCAAAAATGATACCCCTTCATCTAAACTATTGGTGGTTGATTTCTTTAAACTATCAAGTTGAATCCTTAAAGCATTATTTTCCTTCTCCAATAGAGAAACAATTGATCGGACACTCTCTAATTCTCGGTTTAAGTCTAATTCCTTCTTATTCAGGGCAAAAGTGATATCTTGTAATTACTCATTAAAGCCCAAACACTTTCTCAAGCCTTGATACTTAGCCTCATAATAAGAGTGAAGCAGTGCCTTGGAAAGTTTATGATCTTTATACATCTTCTCAATAATCTCATAATAATCGACATTATTTGCTACAACTATGTCCTAAAAGCAATGAAGATGAATATAAGACTCATTCACTTGGTCGGAGGCATTTAGGCTGAGTGACCCTATCAGATCTTCCTCGATCAATGGGACATGGCCAGTCTCAGAAAGATTTTTTACACCACCTGAGTAGGTCAGATTCAGTAGAAACTAAAGATTTCTTCCTCGCATTAGATTAGAAATTTACAAGTATAAGTTTACGGGGATGATCAAGAAAAATAGACAACGTAAAAGACAACAACCAATAAGAAACCAACATCACTTGAAGTTGGAAGCAACTGAACAAAAAATGTCCTTTCATTGATTATGTCATGGTCATAGAGTGGGGTAATGTTAAAAGAATGAAGAAGAAAAAAATGAATAATTTAAAAAGAAAAAGGCAAAAATAAACTAACTAAAAGGATCTACACCTTCTTCTTTTCCTACTCCTTGGTCTTGTCTTGGTCGGCAGCAGGTAAGTCGGCAGTCTCAGAAAGCACCATCATCTTCAGATTCTTCATCCAGGTTAGGAGGGGTTCCTGGGTCATATATATGAAAAAGTTCCGAGTATGATGAAGTACCAACCTCCTTCAATACCTTGGACCAACCTTTATCGAAGGACTGCTTCCTAGTATAGTCAATCTGGATGGCTTTCGCAGTAAAGGCTTTCTCCCATCCCTTATTTTCTACCTCCTACTTATCCTTTCTTCCCTTGGACTTTAGGGAAGAGTTATCATTGGTCAAGACAACCACCTTGTCCTCAGTAGTCTTTGCCCAAAGCTTAGTGTCAACAATTGTTAAATTGACATGAGTAAGCTCATTAACAACAATTTTTTGGGCGTCCTCTACGGATATTACCTAGTTCTCAGTAGTCTTAACTTTCTCCTACTAGGCTTGTTTTTCTTTCTCCAAGGCTTCTCTAGATGCTTGTAAGGATTTTTTCAATATCTTCCTTAATATCACTTGAGGAAGAAAATCTTATTTGGTTATCATTCTCCATCATTTGATTGAAGTTAACCCAGAACTACAAGAAAATGAAAGAGTTATTAGAAGATAAGAATTAGAAGTTCATGCATACTAACATAATGGTTAAAAACTTACCAAAGCCAAATTATGAGCAACCCTCTCAGTTAATCGAGCCTTAGTCAGGGGGCTACGGTCGGCCTATCATAAGGTAAAGTCACATCTTTTATTAACTCCCTATCCAACCTAGGGTTGATGGCAACAACTTCTTCGATTGGTAGAAGACTTTTTGGCCAACTCAGCAACTTTAGCCAACTTAAAACATTTTTTGCCCGATCTTGCAAGCCAAGAAAGAATTTATTCAACCTCTTATATTGAGTCTCTTCAATTTGGGCCTCCTCACTGTTAATAAGCAGTGGTATTTTCTCACTAGCTTGAGATTTCTTCTCGGATGAGTTGGTTTTCTTGGTAGCAGGCGGAGAGAACTTGTTCAGCAAGTTGGGGATTTTTCTTTTCACCATCTCGGTAGAATGATATGTGTGGATGGTAGTAATATCTAAAGAATTAAAGGAATAAAAAGTTCCTCCTTGGATGAACTCAATTATAGCTGATTCTGGAGCCGAAGAAGTGGATACAAATTTATTGTCTAAGTTGACAGAAACCAAAGGCATTTTTTTTTAAATCGCACAACGAAAGATGTAACAGAGCTCTTGTACTCCAATAAGAAGGAAGAAACTCTTGTGTGTTCTTATACAACCCTTTGATTAAGACGCAATAAATATTTGAAATTTGTAAGATTGACTTCTCCCTCCTCGGGATACTTCTTCTTGCTCTTCTTTGAAAAGAATAAAAAATAAGAAAGTAAGTTCACAAGTCTGCAAACAGATAATAAATACGAAAAAAGTTGAGAAGAAAGTTATAACCTATGCCACACCCTTCTTGGGGACACCTGGGTCCGGTGTAGGATACCCCCATAGGAAGGGGGCATATTACCAATTCTTGAAAACAACACCATAATCCCAATAATATTTATTGGAGTCTGGCAGATTAACTACTAAATCCCAATTGACTTGCCTAGTCTTCAAATAGTAAGTGTTATGTCTAATGGTTCCCCATTTGTAATAGAACATTAACTCAAGGATCCCAATATGAGTCTTATTAATCTAATTTAACCTACTTACTATACTCACCACCCTCCATGTGTTTGAAGTTGTCCTTGTAGGAACAATATCGAAATACTGACAAAAGTGAAAAAGAGTTGATTTTGGTGAAAGGTAATCCCACCCTCAGCAATAAAAATAATGGTAATCTAATGACCTTCTGCTAAAGAATAAACATTCATAGGACCCTGACCAATCTCTAGACCTACCCAATTAATAGTTTTCCTTTTCTCCCTAAAATCCTCTAAGGAATCCTGATCAACGGCATAAATCATGATTAAAACATGGGAAAAATAGAGAAAGAGGGGGGGGGGGGGGGGGTAAGAAAGCTTACATAATTCTAAAGACAACAACAAGGAATGAAAAATGATGACGGGTAGTAGGCACCAAAAGATTGCAGGAAAAAAGCTAAAAAATAAGGGAAAGTTCTAAGTGCAAAAGATTTTAGGTAAAAAGAGAAGGATGGAAATTTCTTCCTATTTATAGGTTGCCTCAATAGTGGAGATAAAATGATTAAATGGTTGAGCGATTGAACTACCACTGGTAACACGCTTCCCAAAGAATAAAAAGACCACTGTACCCTTTGACAGTCTGAAAAAGTTTGAATTATTTGCAAAAATGCTATTACCAATAGTGGCAGTAAAAAAAATTACAAGTGCATAATGTCAGTTGTCGACCAACACTCAGATATTTTGTCGAGCAACATTTTGAACAAATACTACATACTTTCGATCAATCATTAAACATGGAGCATTGGGGGCTTTTGTTGTATGTAAAAATTACCTTCCCACTTGGACGAATGAACAATAGACACATGTCATCCTATGTGGCTATTCAACTATCTTGATTGGCATCAGAGGAACCTAGTTGGCAAAAATGTCGACCAACTCCAGAATGTGAACCATCACGAATAACAAAGGTTACTTGGATAGAAGGGTGACTATCACTGAATGCCAACAGTCTAATTTATTTTATACATATGTGAATGCCTAGAAATATAAATGCATTTCGTCTCTGGGGTTTCGAACGACTATTAATAGATACTCCCTCTTAGCTCAAGGGGATAATTTCAATCAATCTCAAGCACACCACATTGATCTCTTGTAAACATCAATAATAAATATAACAGTGGACGCAGGCTTTTAACAACTTTAAATTTTTGCCTCTTGTATGTTTTTTTAGATTTCTCTTATTAGTTATCTGTAATTATAAAATTGGACCCACTCAATTTTTAGACATCAACATATGGTTTTAGGACAATCAACTTTTCTATTATTAAAATGATCCATATTTCTATTGTCCTTAATAAAAAAAGATATTCTTTTTAAAATACAGTTTCATATTTTGTTTTTTGTACAAATCGAGTTACTATTTTTTCTTCTTAAAATGAGGTATTTTATTAAAAATATATATACTAATGCTACAGGTTTTTCAAATATTAGACTATGATATCACCGGACTTCTGGTCAATATCACATAACCACCGGTGCACCTTTGTCAAAGTGCAAAATCAAATTTTCACTCTCATTTTTTCTTGTCATTTATGATGTTTTATATCCTTCATTTTTCGTTTTAAAGAAAAATTATATAATTATGATGTATATTGAACTTTTTAGTGTCATACTATGAAATAAGTTTGTTGTATTAACACTAAAAGTTAATTTTGTATTGAAGAAAATGCAAATATAATTTTTAAGCTAGCAGTGGAGTATTAATAATAAGGCGATAGAGAGTGATTCGACGATGGTAAATCTAAAACATCAAAAATCAAGTAGAAAATATAAAAATTTGACGATGCAAAATTAATTTTGCACTATGGCAAAGGATTAGTGATGGTTGGAGTCATGATGACAAGAGGTTTAGTGACATTCTTAGTCCAATAATTGAAAATAAAGTAGATTTAGTATTTTTTTTAAATAAAACACACCATTCTATGCAAAAAATAGGGGCTAGATAGATAATAAAAATAAATTAAATGATAAAATTATTTTTTGAAAGGAAAAATTTTAATTATGGAAAAATAAAATAGGGATTATTTTTTTAAAAACAATTAACTATCCCAAAAAGTTTAATTATGGAAAAATAAAATAGGGATAATTTTTTTAATAAAATAGGAATTATTTTTTTGCAAAAACAAATACATGATTACTTTTACCATTTTCAAGATCAAAACATATATTTTAGTGAAGGGCATTGTTAAAGGCAACTAATTTTTTTGTTACTACTATCACACAATATTTAAAGAAGATTGTATAAAAAATTTAAATAAAATAAATTTTTAGTGCTACTAAGATAATACTTGAATACGTTTAACAACATGCGTAAACGGTCATCCAAGGTCCCTAAACAAATGATGAGTTCACACTCCATTCATTGTGCCTCCTAACTTTGTCCTTTTTTTAGTTTTTTTTTTCCAACATCACGTAACTGTTGCTCGAGTTTTGAATATACTATTACGTTTGAAGCTACAAGATTTTGATATATACAAGATTTTGAACATTCCCGAGTTTTGAATATACTATTACATTTGAAGCTACAAGATTTTGAACATTTTCCCTAGTAAAATTGTCAAAATGTCTAGACTTGGTCTTAGTGAATTGGATTGGGTTGGCAACATTAATTTTTCCTCCATTATTTTTACAATAACTAGGCAATATATTCTATCAAATATTATTTTCTAAGGTCTTTTTAATGATTCACTGTCATGCTTGTTTTGGTCATCTTATTTCTTTTGTGTTTAATGCCTTTAATATAATTTTTAATCCAATATGAAAAAATGCAAAAAGTCATATTCAATTATAAATTTTGCAAAAATGGCACTCTAAGATATTCTACATTACATCCATTGATGCCAAATTGTGCAAATAGGTTTGCATTTTTGTTGCTCATTTACCTGGCCTGCAAATTAAACTCCCTACCTTTTTTTAAATGACTTTCTCGCATGTTTATTTTGGTTAGCATATTTTTTTGATTTTTTGTGCGCTTGATACTATAAGACCATTTGTTAACTTATTATACGAAATAACCCAAATGAATTTTGTGTAATGAATTTTGCAAAATTGAACCTAAGAGTCATTGTGCATCACATTTGAATTAGGCTAATGGGTTAGCATTTTGGCTTCCTATATGCCATGCCGGGCAAGGCCTTATTGAAGTATGTGTGACGCTTGAAATGTCACAAGAAGACTTTTCTTTTTCTTTTTCTTTTTCTTTTTCTTTTTCTCATTAATTTAGTAACGTGGAACTTGCATTGGGATTTTTTTTTTGAATTAAAGGACACTTCCATTAAACATAAGAATTGACAAGAACCCTCAAAATATACCCCATAACAAACATTGGGTGAGTGAACGCGAGACAAATCAATAGGGAGAGAATGACATTCTCCATAAATTTCCAAAGGGAGAATTTATTAGTGCATCTAACAACCCAAGGAAACGAAAATTACATTATAAAGAAAATACAAAGAAACTTAAACCTAACAACAACACATCTTCATGGTCTTTAAATGAGTGCCTCTATTTCAATTTGTGTTGCATTAGAAAACTGTAACAACCCGTATTTTTGGGGGATAATTAAATTCCATAATTGGGTGTAAATTGGAATTTTGAGGAATTTCTCGAAATAGTAATTTTTGGAATTTTCTAGCATAAGATGATTTCCTATGGGTGTTATATTTACTTTGGGATTAAGTAAATATGTTGGAGTATTTTAATTTTATGTCGCCGTTGAGTAAAGCGACAAAAGGTAAGATTTTAATTGGAAAGCCCACATTGAGATGTATTGGGTTAAAATATGTGGTTGCGATCAAGTTCCTCGGATGGAAATTTTGATTGCGCAGTGAGTCTCGGAATGGCCGAGATATTCAGAAAAGAGTGTCCGATGGTCGAAATTTAGTTTCAGGAATTTTGAGAGTTAAAAGGAACTCGTAATTGAGAAAACGAGTCATTTTTTGGTTTTAAAGGGTGTAAACCCTTTTCCCCCTATATAATGAGGGAGAGGGGGAGAAAAGAGAAAGAAAAGAGAGAAGAGAGAGATGAAGGAAGAAAAAGGAGAGAAAAGGGAGATTTCGGGCCAAACTCCACGGGACTCGACACGGGATCATCGTATTTTATGCACGAGGCAAGTGTTTACTTTCTTTATTTACTTTTGAGCATAAATATCATATCGTAGTTTGGTAATAACAAACCCTAAAGATTTTGGGTTGGGTTTTCATGGATAAAACGGGTTTTCGGGAGTTAAAACAAATAAATTCCAATAATTTTTCAATTTGAGAAACTTAGGATTTAATCGAAATTAGTTGTTGGTTTCGGGTTCTTGGATGTTTAGAAGCCTTGTTATATATGTAGATGTAGTTGGTTGAGGTTGTAGGATGTTGGTAATGGAGACAAAAGCTTGGGAGAAGCTTTAATGGCCGAAACGGCTTCTCGGAGAAGAAGTTGTCCGACGTGATCGATCGATCGACCCTTCAGCATTTTTGACAACATTTCCTACTGTTAATTAGATGGGATAAACTCTAATTCTAAATTAATTCGAGGTTATCTATGTGAGTAAATAATAAACCTTTTAGGAGTAAATATAGTCCTCCGATTGAGGGATTTATGGGGGCTAAGCGAGGGTTTTAAGTGTGTTACCCTAAAATTATATTAAAGGGAAATAAATTAATTTGAGGGATTTGAGGTATAGGGTTCCTAAAATAGCGTAGGGGCCTCTAGATTTTTATTTGGATATGATGTAGTCCTTGGGTTCGAGGAAAAAAAATCCCCAACCTATTTAATTTAAGGGTTTTCGGGGATGAACATCAATTGGGATAGTTTTAGTGGCCAGTTGGGTTAATATAACTATGCGTGTGGGAAACCATCATTATACATCGATCATGGATGAGAAAATCCTATGAGGCGAATGGGATGGAATTTGGGTTATAATCTAAAGATAAGTCAAGGGTATACTTATCATATGATTATGAATCGGGTATTTGGAGAGTATATAAATCCCAAATAGTGATTAAGGTGTGAATAATATTTAAGAGAGAGAATACTTAAATAGTATTACGTGATTGGATATTATGGCCATATATATATATATTCGAGGAGGAATATATAGTATATATATACTATGTGAGTAAAGTATATATATTATGATACGAATACATATGTATCTATATGTGATGGTATATGTGTGTTTAGAGGCTGGGTTCCACGGGCTTCCCCTTTGAGTATAGGGTTGGAATAGCCAGATTATATATATGCTCTAGTGCGATCCAGGGAGGTTGCGCGATATGGGTGAATCCCTTGGCTCGAGGAGAAGGGTGAGTATAGTCCCCAGGTCATTATCGTCCCACGTTCGAGTGCGATTTATGTGATTTCACTTGCAAGGGGGACATGATCGCCTCCACCATTGTGTATATGTTTACCATGACCATTGAGAGAGTTTGGCTTGGCGCCGTGGTATAGTGAGTAAACACGGATTTTGGATCGGCACTATGACACCACATCCTCGAGTTATAGCTCGTTGGGATGGTTATTATGATTGTGTTTATAGTATATTACTTGTGCATGAGAACAATGTAATATATCTCTCTCTCTATGAGAGTAAAGAGATTCTCAGTTCGAGATATAGATCCGGATGTGCATTAAAAAAGGTGAATATAGAAACTCTCAGTCCGGTAGATAGATCCGGATGTGTATTATAAAGATGAACATAAAGTAAACCTCAGTCCGGGTGATAGTTGCGGATGTATGTTGTAAGATGTATATGAGAGTAAGTACAACCTGTATAGTATTATCTAAGTATATGTATACATTCATTTTGTACTAAGGGCCTAATGGATCTCGATGATCGACCTTGCCCAGTAGTAGTGTATCGGGTTGGATTTCGCTTTGCGAGACACCCCATGCATGAAGAGGGCATAGCGTTGAGACTAGGGAGAAGTTAAACCCTTAGTACTTGGGTTGCTTAGGATTTCTAAGGGTTTGGGGGTGACAGATTAGTTAGGCAACATAGCTTGACTAGGATGTCTATAGGGGTGCGCTAGGTGTGCACTATTAGAAGAGAGGTGAGGGGTATCTCATGGGAGTGCGATACCAAATTTAAATATAAGGTAAAATCTGTTTTTTTAATAAAGCATTTATGAACTTGCAAAATATTTTCACAACTCGGGCTCTGACCCGTTTCTATATTTTCCTCTCTTGCTATATATATATATATATATATATATATATATATATAGGTGTCCAGACACAGGGACGCTTCGATGGCACTTCCTTCGAGTCAGATGTCTGCTGCAGTAGTTGTGGATGCATGCAGGTTCTCGATAGACGCTTCTATCCTTGTAATCTAGATAGGAGGTACAGTATAAACATTCGGGCTAATAACCCAATTGGATTTTGTTATTCCTTTACCTCCTTTTTATGCGGATTCGATATGGTTGTATGATGTTAAACCGAGTGTTCGGTAATTTTATTTCATTTCAATTTCATTTATAAGCACTGTGTGGATGTTTATATTGTGTAGTCGTTTAAAAAGAGTAGTTAAGTAAAATTTTGACGCCAGCCTAGTAGGTTATTAGTAAATAAAAATGGATTTTTGACTGTGATGCTAAGAATGATCCATACGCGACTCCTATTTTAATTTGATATAGGAGTGATCGCCCGGTATTTTATTAGGCGAGTTGTCACAGATGGTATCAGAGCATCAGGTTCTAGTGTCCTTAGGAATCTGTGCGGATGTACTACGCTTTCAGCGTTGCTCTCGAGTTGATATAGAGACTTATGATAAGGATTATTGATTCCTTTTGTGAGATTTCGTTCTCGTGCCATATTATAAGATTATAGTAATCTTTTGCGTGCTCGTTTGAGATTCGTGTGCTGATCGATGAAGGACGACCGTAGAAGGCCATTGCAAGGGTAGCAGAAGGAAGGATTTATTTGGAGCAGTTAGTTGAAGTTGGAGACACAGACCGTAGAAGAGGTTACTCTCCTTGTGTCATTGGTCAAGGAAGGTTGTAATGACTACTAAGGTATAGTAGTTATAATTATCCACTCACCGTTATAGGAGAGAGTGGTGCTAATCTTGAATTACCTAGTGAAGTAAATTGGGAAAAAGAGTCGAAATATCTTTATAAGGGCCATACATTGATGTTTAAGTTATACGAAGGGAGTGCAATGTGATGCAGCGGAAGTGAAAGGATTAGAAGTTTTGGCTTAAAGCAGGGTGTGGAAATACCCAAATGTGAAAATTAGAGGAAATTTTTTCACTCGTGGGAGCAATATTGAAGTGGTGTAAACAGTGGTCACCATAGTTAGGGGAGAAGGACATGTTGCTCGAAGAAAAACCTCACGGACGATTTTCACTAAAAAATTACTTTGGATGGTTAGGAAGGAAAAGAATGAAATTCGTAACTATTCACCTAAGGATAGGTTAGAGGCCGACAGTGAATACATAGAATTACGGATAGGTGAATTTTGTACCGAATTAAGGAAAGTACAATGAAGAGAGAATCCTTCAATGGAATGATAGGCTCACAAGAGGAGTGTTACTAACACTTATGTAGGGTAGAACTACACATTTTGATCTTGCCCGGTAGGAGTTAAAGGACAAGAATAGGGTGTCGAGGTGGGGCATCGATTAATGTAGTTTCTAGCTCAGTAAGGGCAAGTATATTATGTCCCATAACTAGTTAGAGTAGCTAGTGAGATTGGCAAAGTTATTATGAGTTTCACCTCGAATGAAGGAGGTATATTCGGTGTGATAAGATTGAGTCATGGTATTTTATTAGCCCTAGACTCGTGTGTGATTCGAGTTTATTTGCAGTATCGATAACATTATATAGTATATGTTTATGTGTTTTTCCACGCTAGCGGAGATCTATTTTCTTTCATTCGCTGTGAAGAGCAGGTGTTAGTATTTTAAGTTTATATTAGACTTGTATTGCTCGTTTGATGTGTGATATAGGAGTATGATATTATTTTGAGTATATTATGTTCTTCGTTGATCGGAGCGATAGAAGGTTAATGATTAAAAGATTGTCGTGTCCACAGTTCCAGGGTGGAACAGGTTGAGTTTGCCTTTATTATTATGGGTAGTTGGAACTTCGGTGAGCAGATGTTTCATTATTATGATTCGAGTGTATAGAGAACTTATAGATGTGATTTAAGGCATGCAGGATTTATTTGTTAAGCTATGAGCTTAATCTTGTTATTGTTTGCGAGGATGTTGGTTTTCTTGATAAGTCATATAGTGTGGAGGAAACACTATAGACTGAAGGTCGTATGATGATGGTATATTTATGGAAATATAAGTTCTATGGAGAAGCACTAAAGTGGTCCTCTCACCGCAAGTAGGTGGGTGAAACTTGAGTTAGAGAAATTGATTTAAGGCTTATATCCAGGCCTTAATGAAAAGGAAAATTTTGGAGGAAGTATGTTTTGGGTGTAATATTCACAACAGGTTTGAAGGGAGTAGACGCCTTGATTAGTTAGATTTTCCTTTTCGCCAAGGTGAAAGGTTAAAGTGGTAGAAGTACGTTAGTAGGATAGAAAGAGAGGATTTAGGACGTCCCAATGGTGTGCATCGGGCCGTTATATCTCGATGATCGTCAACGCAAGGAAGTAGTGTAATGGGAGGGTTCTTATTTGGATTTCGCTTTGCGAGACGTCCCACGCATGAAACCAAGCAAATGTCGAAAGTTGAGAGAGGCCTTGGGCACTAGGGATACACTTAGGATTATACTCATTTCGCGTGGGTAGGATAACACGTCGATCATAGGATTATTAAGGAGTAAGTTCAATAGAGTTAGTGGCGCCGATATAGGAAGATTGTGGGAAGTAAAAACCATAAGAGGATTGGTTGATTAACCTTGGGAAGAATTTAGTTTTGTTGGTTGGGAAGACCCATGTATAAGTTTACACCGAGGAAATAAGGCCCATTATTTAGGGAGAGTGTATATGTGTCACGTTTACAATGGTTATGCAAATAGGCACAAGTTAAAAGGTGTATGGTCACCCTACTAAGTTGGTTTTATATACCGCCTAAAATAGAAGGAGCATAGTATATAGAGTTGAAGATTATGCCTAGATGGCAATATAGTATAGTATAAACCTTGTTAGAAGTGGGTGCTGAATGAGCATACGGTTAAGGGCCATCGGGTTAGTATCATTACACTTTGAGGCAGTAGGATGTGAAGTGATTCACAATCCTAGGTTAGTGTTGGTAGTGTAGGTTATATCCGAATTTCGAGGATGAAATTCCATTGTAAGAGGGGAAGTATGTAACAACCCGTACTTTTAAGGGATAATTAACTTCCATAATTGGCTGTAAATTGGAATTTTGAGGAATTTCTCGAAATAGTAATTTTTGGAATTTTCAAGGATAAGATGATTTCCTATGGGTGTTATATTTACTTTGGGATTAAGTAAATATGTCAGAGTATTTTAATTTTATGTCGCCATTGAGTAAAGAGACACAAGGTAAGATTTTAATTGGAAAGCCCGCATTGAGATGTATTGGGTTAAAATAGGGGGTTGCGGTCAAGTACTTCAGCTGGAAATTTCGACTGCACGGTGAGTCTTGGAATGGCCGAGATAGTCAGAAAAGAGTGTCCGATGGTCGAAATTGAGTTTCAGGAATTTTTAGAGTTAAAAGGAAATCGTAATTGAGTAAACGAGTCATTTTTGGGTTTTAAAGGGTATAAACCCTTTTTCCCCATATATAAGGAGGGAGAGGGGGAGAAAAGAGAAAGAAAAGAGAGAAGAGAGAGATGAAGGAAGAAAAAGGAGAGAAAAGGAAGATTTCTGGCCAAACTCCGTCGGACTCGACTCGGGATCGTCGGATTCTATCCACGAGGCAAGTGTTTACTTGCTTTATTTACTTTTGAGCATAAATCTCATATCGTAGTTTGGTAATAACAAACCCTAAAGATTTTGGGTTTTGTTTTCGTGGATAAAATGGGTTTTTGGGAGTTAAAATGAATAAACCCCAATAATTTTTCAATTCCAGAAACTTGTGATTTAATCGAAATTAGTTGTTGGTTTCGGGTTCTAGGATGTTTAGAAGCCGTTTTATATGTGAAGATGTAGTTGGTTGAGGTTGTAGGATGTTGGGAGCATAGACAAAAGCTTGGGAGAAGCTTTAATGATCGAAACAGCTTCTCGGAGAAGAAGTTGTCCAACGTGATCGATCGATCGAGGGTAGAGGATCGATTAATCGAACCATTGATCGATCGAGGGCTATGGGTCGATCGATCGACCCTTCAGGAATTTTGACAACTTTTCCTACTGTTAATTGGATGGGATAAACTCCAATTCTAAATTGATTCGAGGTTATCTATGTGAGGAAATAAGAAACCTTTTAGGAGTAAATATAGTCCTCCAATTGAGGGATTTATGGGGGCTAAGCGAGGGTTTTAAGTGTGTAACCCTGAAATTATATTTTCGAGGGAAATAAATTAATTTGAGGGATTTGAGGTTTAGAGTTCCTAAACTAGCGTAGGGGCCTCTAGATTTTTATTTGGATATGATGTAGTCCTTGGGTTCGGGGAAAAGAAATCCCCAACCTATTTAATTTAAGGGTGTTCGGGGACGAACATCAATTGGGATAGTTTTAGTGGCCAGTTGGGTCAATATAATTATGCGTGTGGCAAACCATCATTATATATCGGTCATGGATGAGAAAATCCTATGAGGCGAATGGGATGGAATTTGGGTTATAAGCTAAAGATAAGTCAAGGTTATATTTATCATACGATTATGAATCATGTATTTGGAGAGTATATAAATCCCAAATAGTGATTAAGGTGTGAATAATATTTAAGAGAGAAAATACTTAAATATTATTACGTGATTGGCAATTATGGCCGTATATATATATTCGAGGAGGAATATATAGTATATATACTATGTGAGTAAAGTATATATATTATGATACGAATACATATGTATCTATATGTGATGGTATATGTGTGTTTAGAGGTTGGTTTTCTCGGGCTTCCCCTTTGAGTATAGGATTAGAACAACCGGATTATATATATGATCTAGTGCAATCCATGGAGGTTGTGCGATGTGGGTGAATCCCCTGGCTCGAGGAGCAGGGTGAGTATAGTCCCTAGGTCATTATCGTCCCGCGTTCGAGTGAGATTTATGTGATTCCACTTGCAGGGGGAACATGAACACCTCTACTGTTGTGTATATGTTTACCATGACCATTGAGAGAGTTTGGCTTGATGCCGTGGTATAGTGAGTAAACCCGAATTTTGGATCGGCACTATGAGACCGCATCCTCGAGTTATAGCTCGTTGGGATGGTTATTATGCTTGTGTGTATAGTATATTACTTGTTCATGAGAACAATATAATATATATATGTCTTTATGAGAGTAAAAAGATTATCAGTCCGGGAGATAGATCCGTATGTGCATTAAAATAGGCGAATCTATAGATTCTTAGTCCGGGAGATAGATCCGGATGTGTATTATAAATATGAATATAAAGTAAACCTCTGTCCGGGAGATAGATCCAGATGTATATTGTAAGATGTATTTGAGAGGAAGTACAACCTGTATATTATTATCTAAGTATATGTATACATTCATTTTGTACTAAGGGCCTAATGGATCTCGACAATCGACCTTGCCCAGTAGTAGTGTATCGGGGGGGGGGGGGGGGAGTTCCTTGTTTGGATTTCACTTTGCGAGACAACCCCCGAACGAACAGGGCATAGCGTTGAGACTAGGGAGAAGTTGAACCCTTAGTACTTGGGATGCTTAGAATTTCTAAGAGTTTGGGGGTAACGAATTATTTAGGCAGTGTAGCTTGACTAGGATGTCTATAGGGATGCGTTAGGCGTGCACTATTAGAAGAGAGGTGAGGGGTATCTCATGGGAGTGCGATACCAAATTTAAATATGAGATAAAACCTATTTTTTTTATAAAGCATTTATGCACTTGCAAAATATTTTTACAACTCGGCCTCTGACCCATTTCTATATTTTCCTCTCTTGCTATATATATATATATATATATATATATATATATATATATATATATATATATATATATATATATATATATATATATATATATATATATAGGTGTCCAGACACAGGGACGCCTGGATGATACTTCCTTCGAGTCAGATGTCTGCTGTAGTAGTTGTGAATGCATGTAGGTTCTCGATAGACGCTTTTATCCTTGTACTCTAGATAGGAGGTACTGTATAAACATTCGGGCTAATAACCCAATTGCATTTTGTTATTCCTTTACTGCCTTTTATGCGGATTCGATATGGTTGTATGATGTTAAACTGAATGTTCGGTAATTTTATTTCATTTATATAAAATGTGTGGATGTTTATATTGTATAGTCGTTTAAAAAGAGTAGTTAAGTAAAATTTTTATGCCAGCCTAATAGGTTATTAGTAAATAAAAATGGATTTTCGACAGTGATGCTAAGAATGATCCATATGCAACTCCTGTTTTAATTTGATATAGGAGTGATCGCCCAGTATTTTATTGGGCATGTTGTCTCAAAAACCTCCAAACTCATAAGACGGATGACTAAAACACTCACCAAAGAAGAGAGGAATCCTACCTAGATCTAAAAAATAACTCTCGATTCTGACATGAGATGAGCAGTGAATGGAAGCTAGGATCGGCTGGAGGGACCACCCTTCTCACACAAGTAGGAGGGGGTTGAGGGTGAAAAAGATTGAGAGTGTTTAGGACCGGATGGGAGAGAGAACTTTTTTAGAGAGAGAAAGAGTTTAGAATGTACTTGCATTAGGATTTGAAAAAACGTTTAAGTTTCAATAGGGCATTTTGAATTTTGTACATTTTTTCAATGCAAGAGGTATAAACTGATGGGAGATAGCCAAATGGTTTGTATTGTATATAACAACTACTTGCACAAAATTTCAAATTGTTGTATCATGAAAGAATATGAGTATCTATATATGTTGTTGGAATATGATGCCTAGCATATAGTTTGTAAAAGTATAATTTTTTTCATATTTTTTCGGACCTAACATATTGATTTGTTAAACAAATTTGGTGTAGTTTATGTTTTTAATCATGATTCATTTATTGTAAAAGAAGACATAAGGGTTTACAAAGAAAAAAGAATACATAAGTATAAAGAGAATGTATTGATCGAAATGGGTTCTAGATATCGAGGAAGATCAACATAAACTAAATGAATAAAAAAGGTCATACTCAGTCCACATGGATCTCGCTTAACTCTAGGGTCTGGGATATGTAGATGTCAATTTGCCTTACCTTTATATATGGAGAAGATTCTCCCATATCGTAAACCCAAGACCAACCATAGCTTGGATGAGGGACGTTACCATTGCACCAAGATACGATCGCTAATATAAACTAAACGAATACATATGGGGAATTCAAGGCAATGCGAATATGTGTAATTTACGAACATGATAATAATTCTTCGTTCTCCAAATATGAAAAAAAAGTATAAACTCACAACTCCACCTCCAGCACATCATCAACCTCTACATTCCTATACATTTGATTGTTGATAATGTATTCAATCATGTGTTCATTTACTGCAACATTGAAAGGCTCATCACTGTACCAAATACAAGAGTTTCTTTAACAATATTGACAACTTTAAATCAAGGCTTTTATAATTACATAAAGGCTTTTACTAAGAAAACAAGATTCATCCTATATAAAAAAAAAGAAACATGTTCTCTAATAACAATATCAACGTTCCATCTCCATCAACAACAATAAAGGCATGAAAAAATACCTACAAAGGGCTCAATCAAAGTTTAGGTTTTCAAAAATATCTCCACCTCTTGAGAGCTAGTATATTCGAATAAAATCTTATATTAGTTTATTTCTACATAGAGTTTCCCTTGGACATCAAGTTATCTTCAAGGCCAATAGTTCCTTGGCTACGAGTTCAAAAGAAGGGTATAGTTCCTTTAGGATTGTTGATATATGTTTTTCATAAAAGGGTATAATTATCTTGTTAGTAGTGGCTACAAGAATGTATTTATTCGCCTTTTAAGTTATTTATTTTCACCATGCATGAATTCAAAAATTGTGGAGTTCTTGAAGCATCGATGTAGGCAGAAGGTTGACCATAATAAAAATGCTTGGGTCCATTTCATGTATCCCTTACTCTTTACATTCATAATTGTAATATGTTGTGTGTGATTATGAGTATTTATCTTGATTGAAAGTGTATGAGAAGTTAAACAATAAAGAAATCATTTTGGACATTTAACACTACAAATTTAAAAAAAAAACTAAATAAGGTTAAAAATATACGAAAATGATTTATGAAGAAAGAAAAAGGTTGAAGTTAGTAAAAATGCAAAATTTAAATAAAACCATTTTACCCCACCGCTGGCGCACTTTTCAGGACAAAAGTATCTTATTAATTAAAATACTCTAAGTCATTGTAGTCTCACACTTCATAAGTTTGTCAATACATAATTTAGGAAAATTGCTTCTTGCTACCACATTTTTGAGAAAATTGTAATAAAAATGACCATAAGCTTTATTTAAATGTAATCCAGTAGCAATGCTTCCCTATTTAGAGTTATAATTTTTCATAATGTGCAACATTTTATGAATTATGAGCACATTGTCCTAACTATTCATATTATATGTATGAGTGGATTTTGAAAATATTAAATAATCTTATCAGGTAAAGGTTTTAGTTTGTGGGTACTTCTCATATAGGCCCTAGTTTAACCTTTTGTGCACGTTTAAGTCCCACTCACTTTTACACCATCACATAACTCCCATGTTTTAGAAGTTAGATAAAACAGGACAATACATTTTATGAGTATACCCCTTATTAAATCCACCACTTTCTTGGGTGCTAATATTGCCACTGATTTCTTCTCCTACTTTTGGGCAGAAAACGTTTTGCTTACCCATCCAATTTAAAATCTTTCAACGGTTCATGTTTATACCCAAAGATGCAGTTGTGTCATTCTTTAATTGGTTTTATTGTATGAGTCTGAAATTGAATCACAATTTCTTTTGCGTATTTCAATGTCCATCATTGATTTGTTTCATTTATGTTTGTTTAATAAGTCAAGGATTTGGATTTTAGGGTTTTTTGGTTGAAATCGATATTCATCAGAACCCTAATTTGGTGGTTGGTTGTGTGAAATAGATACGCATATTTTTTGGAATTTTTCATTATTACCGAGGTAACTAATCAAACATTTCACTTGTTTGTTAAATATACTACATGCTACAAGGAATCGGGTTGCATGTTATAGTGAATATCGTACGAAGACAAATGAAAATATGCATTTAGGGTTTTTTGGAGTTTGAAAACTTTTAGTTGAATTTATTTGGTCTGTTTGATATTTGTCTTCATTTGTAATATAATAATTTGTTCTATAGGTTGTTTGAAATATAGTTTGTTGTAGTCAAACCCATTATGTATTTACATTTGGTCTTTAGAACTTACAAGAGTTTAAGTATGAATACAGAACATTCAATCAAATGTATAGTTTGAAAAGGTTGACTCTGTAATTCATTGTATGCATTATCTATTACCCAATGTTAATTTGTAGTAAAAATCTTTATTTATTTACAATTGGCCGATAGAAATTGTATGAGTTTAGGCATGAATACAAAGCATTCAATCAAATTAACTTCTTGAGTAGGTTGAAATTGTACATTGAAATTTGAAAATTTTTAATCTATGAAATTAGATAATTTTGTACTATATCTTTCACCTATTTTGTGTTGGGGGGGGGGGGGGGGGGGGGGGCTAGGGTTGTGGTAACTATGATTTCGTAACAACATATTACTTTGAGCTTTTATAATATGATCAATTACGTTTTATTTACAAAATATATCATTTTTACTGTGTGGTAGTTGTTATGTTTACTAAAGAATTTATAAAATGCATATCCACACAATATAGTTTACTGTATGCATCTCCTAACTAACAAAATGTAGGTCATTATGTACAAACCATTTTCCCCAATCCGTGACTACATGCCTTTTAATCGTAAATATATTAAAGTATATGCAAATAATTTTTTTTAAAATTTAATATCATGTAATTGTTTGCCTAAATTTTAAATATAGAGTTTACAAATTTTTTATTTTGTTAAGTGGGGTGGGTGGATGTGGGGATTGGGTGCTTATACAAGGGACCTAGAAATATAAGTAATTATTGGGTAATAGGTGTTTGAGACCACCGAATCTCCGACGAGGGGGTGGTAGGGTGTGGGAGTGGTTCATGATGCAGAATTCAAAAAAGTAACAACCCTCACTTTTAAGGGACTTATTTTATATTAATTTACTGGATGAGGTAATTATATAAAATACAGATGATGGACTAAATATGAACTAAATGAGTTAATGGAGCATATTTACTGTATGTGTATGTAAATATCATCATGTGCGTTTTATAGTGTCATATGCTTTAAATGACACTTATGGTTTAAATGAAATCGAAACTTGAAATGATTTATAAAATTGTCGGATGCCAATTTAGAGGGCGTAGTTAGTCCCGAAATGTGCGAGATAGTCAAAATAAGTGCCATATTATATTTTTATGTTTCGGGCACTTTTGACTGGTTTTAACTTAAATGTGTAGTTGTGAGTTATTTTAATGTGGTGTTAACCATTTAAGTTGGGAATTTTAGACTAATGCCATGATTTAGTCTTGCATTTCATTTATTTCCCTTATGTGTATGTACTAAACCTACAGAGATAGAGAGAAGAAGAGAATTGAGGAGAAAAGAGAGAAAATTGGAGACTGAAGATTGGGATGGCTTCTACCACAAAGAAATCTGAGATTCCTACTTTAAGGCAAGTTTTCTACTTGTAATATGTGATTTAAGATGAATAAATTGTGTGATAGTTGTGTATTGTAATTTTGGATCAAATTTGGAAATTGTGGTGTTTAGTCCTAATCATAGCTTGTATTGATGATATTGTGGATAATAGTAGTTGATAATCATGAAGGATGATTTGGGGTAGATTAATGTTATTGGATGTGTGTAAAAATGGAAGAGATTTGAGTTTTGGGAAAAAACCAGGGTTCATAATCCGTAGCCCCATTCTTGGCCAAATCGCAGGGGCGAATCTATTTGCTAAGGGGTCATCCTATAGGTCTGCAAACCTGAATCAATTCGAGATAAGGTCGAATAGATTTGGCTGAAACAAAAAGTTGTATTTATCATCCGAATCAATTCTCTTTTGGGTGAATCGATTCGCTGCCTGGGGAGAATCGATTCTGCCCTTGGGCAAATCTCAGGCTATTTTAAGTTATTTTTCCAACTCAATTTTTATCCTATTTCTTTAGGCTTAGGACTTAGGAACCTTCTTTTATGAAGTAAACTTAGAGTCCTAGAGTTCTAGATGAGTTTGTTACCTACCCTACTTTAGAAATGGGTTATGTGGGGGTTATTCCGGGGTGTCCAAAATCGATGCTAGGACATTCTTTTCTTTTAGTTAACTATTATGGGACTAGGAGTTTTAAGGTCACATTAGGAGAATTTAGAAGCTCAATTGAGGCATGATAGTCATGGTGGGTTATAATAATACCCCAAAATTTTTGGAGACTGAATCAAAAAATTATTCATTCATTGAGGTTGTAAAGATGATGTGATTTATATATGGCTCCGGATAAAATATGATATATCCATTAAATGAACATGACATGGAAAATGGTAATGAAATGGAAATGGGAATGATTATGGTAAATGATAATTTACTTAATCATGAATATGGTAAATGATAATTTACTTAAACACACCACTCTAAATGCTATCATAGGCGAAGTACGCGCATGAGGTGATGTCCCCTGACTATTGAATGCAGGGAGACTATAGTCCTCAGCCATATGATCTATTATTATGTATGCTTCTGTGATGGTGAGGTAATTCCGGTTGTGGTTATAACTCTCCCGCGGGCATATGGCCACTTCACGATGTGGCGATAGGTGCCCAGGTTGTCTTGGTTGATAGGCCCTGGAAGATTATTGTCATTTAGGGGCGCTCCCAGTGGGGAAACCCGGAGGGACAGTCTTAGAATCATTATATGCATATGAATATAACAATTCTTAATCAAGTGGGACTTGATGTATGATATATTCCACAAGGAGCGTATAATAATGATTATATTCCTGATAAGGAATGGAATGCCACAAAGAGCATATGACAGTAATTATATTCCTAATAAGGAAGGGAAAGATGGAATGAAACATTAGAAAATGATGGAGATTTTTAATTAAAGATGCTCATTTATATCCTCTTGCATAAATAAATTAAATGTATAATCATTTTAATTGTCTTAGTTTATACTTTGAGATTATGTTGTTAGATTCTCGTCTTTATCACTCATGATTAATTGTTCATAACTGTCATACTTTTTATTCATCTGGTGATCATATAAAACCGGGCCCTGGCCCGTTCATATTTCTTATTGTGCATGAATCTTGTATCCGCTCAGTTGCTCCGCCGCAAGGACGCCCGTTCTGACTTTCCTACTCCGGTGTTTTGGGGGAGTCGTGATACTTTACGAATATCACGGGATATGTTGTTATACGCCTTCATTTTTGTACTCTAGTTATAATCGGGTCATTTATTCGAGCGTGTGGCCCAAGCTTTTCTAGTTGTCTAATGAAATTTAGTATGTAACTTAATGAACATGTTAGATAGTGGTGTATGAGACTGTTGACCGATAGCATATTCGGTCCCCCTTACTGTATATTTGTTGTGGATGTAATATAAGTTCTTTTGGGTTCCCACTTTCTTTTCAAATTGGGTTATTTAAATTTTTTCTTAACTTATGAAACAAAATTTTTGGCAACCCGTTTTCTAAAATATAGAGTGGTTATCCCGAATACTTATTATATTGTTGGGATGCTGAGAATGATCCATCCATGATTCCTGTTTTTTTAGTATCAGGTTGGCCACCCCTTATTTTGATGAGCGGGTTGTCACAGATGGTATTAGAGCATTAGGTTTTAGAGTCTTAGGATCTATGCGGACTTGTCACATTCTACCGTATCGTTCTTTGATATAGAGCTTAATTATAGGACTATTTTGTTGCCTATATATGCGATCTTCTGCAAGATTAGATTTTTTTAAATAGTATTCTAACTCTATTGTTTCTTCATCTTAGATGCCGCCTAAGAGAGGCTACCCTTCTAGAAGGAATAGTGTAGTAGAAGAGGATGTTGGTCCTCCACCGCCACCACAAGCAACTATAAATGCTGCTGACGTAGCAAACATTGTCGCCCAAGAGGTTAATGCTTATATGACCGCCGTGGTTCAATAATTGACGCAAGCTCAACAACGAGCGCAAGATATACAAGCTCCTACAGGACCTTATCCGTGGGAGAGATTTAAAGAGTCCTAATTTCAAGGAGGTTCTAATGTCATAGTAGTTATTCAGTGGAAGAACGATATGCAGTGCCATCTGCGAATGGTGGAGTGAAGCGAGGAGAAAAAACAAATCCTTGTTACCTTCAAGCTTGTTGGATATGCATTGCACTGGTGGGAGTCGATGAGTACGCCGGAGTAGAGAGATACTATGACTATTAATGATTTCCGAGCTTTATTTGATCGGAAGTACTTCCCTCTTGCAGTTCAAAGGGAGAT
This sequence comes from Sambucus nigra, assembly GCA_949130495.1. Lineage (NCBI taxonomy): Eukaryota > Viridiplantae > Streptophyta > Magnoliopsida > Dipsacales > Adoxaceae > Sambucus > Sambucus nigra. Next base: position 315,866,992 of record OX422214.1, on the reverse strand, counting down.
GAGAAGGAAGCTTCAGGATGTGGTGCAAGGTGAGAGATCCGTGGTGGAATATGAAGAGGAGTTCACCCGATTAGCAAGTTTTGTACCGGATGAAGTTACTCCAGAAGAGAGGAAAAAATCGAGGTTCTTGGGAGGTTTTCACTGGAGGATACGACAACATTTGCTGGGTAATCCATCTTTGCAGACTTTTGGGGATGTGATGAATGCAGCATTGCTTGATTGCCAAGAACATCGATTGTTTGTTTAAGGTAGCAAAAAGGCTTTAGTTTTGTCATAAACAGGAAAACCGGAAGGCAATGGGATGGGAGGAGGAGCATTTCCCTCGTCCCAATCTTCGGGTAATAAGCAGAAAGAAAGGGATCCCCAGCAAGGGGACTTATCAAAAAGGCAACGTTTTGGTGGGTTTAATGTGTCTGGCAATAAGAATAGGAGTGGTCAGGGTTCCCCAAAACAACAACAAACAGGTCGAGGTGGTCATGGAGGTAGGGGCCATCCGAGCCAAGGCATTACCCAGTTTAGAAATAATCGGGGCCGAAATCCGGAGAATATGATGGGACGGTGCTTCCAATGTGGGGAGGCGGGTCATTACAAGAAGGAGTGTCCTCAGTTGGTTGGGCGTCAGCTTCCTAGGGTTCTTCATCATCCACAGGTTCAGCTACCTAATCTAGTTGCCCCTTCACAGCAGGGACAACTACAGTATGGGCGTGTTTATCATATTCAGGATTCTATGCTTCCTCATGCTCCACTGGCGCTGCCATCTATTGAGGGTAAGTTTCTCATTCAGGGACACATGGGTCATATTTTGTTTGACACGGGTGTGACACACTCATTCATTTTTAGAAGTTTTGCTCAGTCTACAGAGTTGATAAAATCTACAGAGAGTACCTTCACTTGTGTTGAATCTTCAATGGGTGATGGTTCACTCATTTTCATTGTTAGTAAACAAATAGGGATAAATATTTGTAATTTGTTCTTTGAGGACAATTTGCTCATCCTTGACATGGTCGGGTATGATGTGATTTTGGGTATGGATTGGCTAGTGAAGTATCATACGATAGTTAATTGCTATGGTAAGAGTATAGTTTTTGCCATTCCGGGGCAAGAAATGTTTTTAGTGGTTATGCCTCACTTAGAAGGAGGTACTAGCACTTACTTGTATTGTATTGCAGAGGAGACTTCTTGGGATGTAGTTGTTTCCCTAGATTTTATTCCGGTTGTTAGAGACTTTGAAGATGATTTTCGAGAAATACCGGGTTTGCCTCCTAGTAGGGAGATTGAGTTTGTAATTGATTTAGCGTCGGGAACGCGACCGATTGAGAGAGACCCGTACCGTAGGGCTCCTATTGAGATGAGGAAGCTAAGGGATCAGATTCAAAACTTGATAGAGCAAGGGTTTATTAGGAGAACTACGTCATCGTGGGGCGCTCCGGTGTTGTTTGTGAAGAAAAGAGACGGTTCTCTCCGGTTATGTGTTGAATATAGAGAGTTGAATAAAGTCACCATCTGGAACAAATACCCGTTACCTAGGATTGATTATTTGTTCGATCAACTTAAGGGAGCATCGTACTTCTCTAAGATAGATTTGAGGATGGGGTATCACCAGCTGCGGATACGAGAGAAAGATGTGTCCAAGACTGCTTTCTTTACGAGATATGGGTCCTACGAATTTCTTGTTATGCCCTTTGGACTAACCAATGCCCCCGCCGTGTTTATGGATCTCATGAATAGGGTATTTCGGGACTTCCTAGATCAGTTTGTTATTATGTTCATCGATGACATTCTAGTGTACTCGAAAACCGAAGTCGATCATGCTACTCACTTACGGTTGGTCCTGCAGAGGTTGAAGGATCACCAATTGTATGCCAAATTAGAGAAGTGCAGTTTTTGGTTGCAGGAAGTGCAGTTTTTAGGTCACATTGTGACAGCCTAGGGTCTTTCGGTAGACCCAAGCAAGGTGGTTGCGGTGAAGGAGTGGGGTCAGCAACGACACCTACCGAAATTTGTAGTTTTCTGGGTTTGGTGGGTTATTACCATCGGTTTATTAAGGGTTTCTCCAAAATCGCTAGCCCTTTGATAAATTTTACCCGTAAAGGAGTGAGGTTTGTGTGGGATGATTCTTTCCAGTCGACTTTTGATGAGCTCAAGGATAGGTTGACTTCTGCTCCAGTCCTTGCGTTACCAAGGCCAGGATTGGAATATTTAGTCTTCACCGATGCATCTCTACAAAGATTGGGAGGTGTACTTGAACAAGAGCGACGGGCTATTGCGTATGCTTCTCTCAAGCTAAAGCCCCATGAAAGGAATTATCCGGTGCATGATTTGGAACTTGCCGCAGTAGTCTTTGCCTTGAATATTTGGAGGCATTATCTCCTAGGGGAGAAATTTAGTCTTTTCACGGACCATAAATTGTTGCAGTATTTATTTTCACAAAAGGATTTAAATATGCAACAACGCCGATGGCTAGAATTCGTGAAAGATTATCAATTCGACATCCACTACCATTCGGGCAAGGCGAATGTGTTGAGTAGAAAACCCGAGGGGGAGTTAGCAGAGGTATGGAAATCCAAATGGAAGGAGCTTAGTCAAGAGGACGCGGTTGCTAGGGCATTTATGTTGGTGTTGACCGTCACGCCTACTATTGTGGCAAGGGTGGTTGAATCCCAAAGGAGGGACAAAGTTTGTTAGGACCACATACACAAGTTGTTGACCGAGGGAGCAGAGTCCTACTCTATAGGTTCCGAGGGTGGGGTGTGTTTCCACAGGAGACTTATTCTCCCGGACAAAGGGGACTTAAGATAGGCCGTAATGGAGGAATCTCACGGTTCCAAGTTTGCAGTGCATCCGGGTAATGACAAAATGTATCAAGACATGTGTCATCAGTATTGGTGACCAGACATGAAGTGGAATATTTCTGAGTTCGTGTCCCAATGCACCACTTGTCAATTGGTCAAGATAGATCATCAACGACCGACAGGTTTGTTACAACCGTTGGAAATTTCGGTGTGGAAGTGGGAGAGTATATCGATGGATTTCATCACCGGATTGCCAACGTCACAAAGTGGCACGATTCTATTTGGTTTATTGTTGATCGTTTGACTAAGTTGTCACACTTCCTACCGGTACGCACCGATTACAATACCGCTCGTTATGCCCGGTTGTTTATTGAGGAGGTGGTTAGTCTTCATGGGGTGTCCTTAAATATAGTTTCTGATCGAGATAAGATTTTTGTTTCCCACTTTTGGCGAAGTTTCCAAGAGGCAATGGGAACCGAATTGAAGTTAATCACTTCTTACCACCCTCAGACAGATGGGCAGACAGAAAGAGTCAACCAAATGTTGGAGGATATGCTCCAAATGTATGTGCTTGATTTCAAAGGTGGTTGGGAACAATATCTCCCTTTGGTTGAATTTTCTTATAATAATTCATACCAATTTACTATTGGTACGGTGCCTTATGAAGCACTTTATGGTCGGCTTTGTAGATCACCCACTTGTTGGTTGGAGGTGGGGGATAACAAATTTCTTGAACTTGAAATGATCCAGGATACTTCTTCCAAGATTGAACTCATCCGGAATCGCATTCGAATAGCTCAAGATTGACAAAAGAGTTACGCCGATGCGAATATAAGGCATGTTGAGATGGAGGTTGGAGACCAAGTTTTGGTGTGAGTATCACCAATGAAAGGTATAAAGTGCTTTGGGAAGAAAGGAAAGCTTGTGCCGCGTTATGTTGGACCTTTTCGTATTATTGACAAGATAGGTTTAGTGACGTATCAACTTTCCTTACCGAAACACTTACAAAAAATTCATGATGTGTTCCATCTTTCCTTTTTGAAAAAGTATAAAAGGTTTGAAGGTTCCCTTTGGCATATTCCTTTTGAGGATATCGATTTGCAACCTGATGTTTCATATGAAGAACAACCGGTTGCAATCTTAGAGCATGGGGAGCGTAGATTGAGGTCTCGAGTGGTGCCCTTGGTGCGAGTCCAATGGAGTCATCACAACGCCAAGCAATAGACGAGGGAGCGTGAGGATGATATGCGGGAAAAGTATTCGCATCTCTTCTTTTAAGGTACACTTGAATTTTGAGGGAAAAATTCCCTCATAAGGGGAGGAGTATGTAACAACCCTCGCTTTTAAGGGACTTATTTTATATTAATTTACTGCATGAGATAATTATATAAAATACAGATGGAGTAAATATGAACTAAATGAGTTAATGGAGCATATTTACTAAGATTGTTGCATATTTACTGTATGTGTATGTAAATATCATCATGTGCATTTTATAATGTCATATGCTTTAAATGACACTTACGGTTTAAATGAAATCGGAACTTGAAATGATTTATAAAATTTTCGGATGCCAATTTAGAGGGCGTAGTTAGTCCCGAAATGTGGGAGATAGTCGAAATAAGTGTCATATTGTATTTTTCTATTTCGGGTACTTTTGACTGGTTTTAATTTAAATGTGTAGTTGTGAGTTATTTTAATGTGGTGTTAACCATTTAAGTTGGGAATTTTTTACTAATGCCACGATTTAGTCCTGCATTTCATTTATTTCCCTTATGTGCATTTACTAAACATAGAGAGATGGAGAGAAGAAGAGAATTGAGGAGAAAAGAGAGAAAATTGGAGATTGAAGATTGGGATTGATTCTACCAGAAAGAAATCAGAGATTCCTACTTTAAGGCAAGTTTTCTACTTGCTAATATGTGATTTAAGATGAATAAATTATGTGATAGTTGTGTATTGTAATTTATGGATCAAATGTAGAAATTGTGGTGTTTAGCCCTAAACATAGCTTGTATTGATGATATTGTGGATAATAGTAGTTGATAATCATGTAGGATGATTTGGGGTAGATTAATGTTGTTGGATGTGTGTAAAAATGGAAGAGATTTGAGTTTTGGGGAAAAACTAGGGTTCATAATCCGTAGCCCCATTCTTGGCCAAATCGCAGGGGCGAATCGATTCGGCCCTAGGACGAATCGATTCGCTAAGGGGTCATCCTACATGTCTGCAAACACGAATTGATTCGGGATAAGGACAAATCGATTCAGCTATAGCAGAAAGTTGGATTTGTCATCCGAATCAATTCGCTTTTGGGCGAATTGATACGCTGCCTGGGGCGAATCGATTCGAAATCAGGCTATTTTGAGTTATTTTTCCAACTCAATTTTTATCCTTTTTCTTTAGTCTTAGGACTTAGGAACCTTCTTGTATGAAGTAAACTTAGATTCCTAGAGTTCTAGATGAGTTAGTTACCTACCCTACGTTAGAAATGGGTCATGTGGGTGTTATTCTGGGGTGTCCAAAATCGATGCTAGGACATTCTTTTCTTTTAGTTAACTATTATGGGACTAGGAGTTTTAAGGTCACATTGGGAGACTTTAGAAGCTCAATTGAGGCATGATAGTCATGGTGGGTTATAATAATACGCTAAAATGTTTGGAGAATGAATCGAGAAATTATTCATTCATTGAGGTTGTAAAGATGATGTGATTTACATACGGCTCCGGATAAAATATGATATATCCATTAAATGAACATTCACATGGCAAATGGTAATGAAATGGAAATGGTATTGATTATGGTAAATGATAATTTACTTAATCATGAATATGGTAAATGATAATTTACTTAAACACACCTCTCTAAATGCTATCATAGGGGAAGTACGCGCATTAGGTGATGTCCCCTGACTATTTAATGGAGGGAGACTATAGTCCTCGGCCATATGATTGGTTATTACGTATGTTTTCTGCGATGGTGAGGTAATTCCGGGTGTGGTTATGACTCTCTCGCAGGCATATGGTCACTTCCTGATGTTGCGATAGGTGCCCAGGTTGTCTTGGTTGATAGGCCCTGAAAGATGATAGTCATTTAGGGGCGCGTCCAATGGGGAAACTTGGAGGGACGGTCTTAGAATCGTTATATGAATATGAATATAACAATTCTTAATCAAGTGGGACTTGATGTTTAATAAATGCCACAAAGAGCATATAACAATGATTATATTCCTGATAAGGAATGGAATGCCAGAAAGAGCATATGATAGTAATTATATTCCTAATAAGGAAGGGAAAGATGGAATGAAACATTATAAAATGATGGAGACTTTTAATTAAAGATTCTCATTTACATCCTCTTGCATAAATAAATTAAATGTATAATCATTTAAACTGTCTTAGTTTATACTTTGAGATTATGTTGTTAGATTCTCGTCTTTATCTTCATGATTAACTGTTCATAACTGTCATACTTTTTATTGATCTGGTGATCATATAAAATCGTCCCCTGACCCGTTCATATTTCTTGTTGTGCATGAATCTTGTATCCGCTCACGTGCTCCGCCGTAAGGACGCCCGTTCTAACTTTCCTACTCTGGTATTTTTGGGGAGCCGTGATACTTTGCGGATATTACGGGATATGTTGTTAGATGCCTCCATTTTTCTTCTCTAGTTATGATCGGGTCATTTATTTGGGCGTGTGGCCCAAGCTTTTGTGATTGTCTAATGAAATGTAGTATGTATGTTAATGGACATGTTAAATAGTGGTGTATGAAACTATTGACCGACAGCATATTCGGTCCCTCTTATTGCATATTTGTTGTGGATGTAATATAAGTTATTTTGGGTTCCCACTTTCTTTTCAAATTGGGTTGTTTAAATTCTTTCGTAACTTATGAAACAAAATTTTTGGCAGCCCGTTTTTCTAAAATATAGAGTGGTTATCCCGCATACTTATTATATTTTTGGGATGCTAATAATTATCCATCCATGATTCCTATTTTTTTTAGTATCGGGCTGGCTACCCCTTATTTTGATGAGCGGGTTGTCACACAAACCACTACCTAAGCTATTTGGATAGTAAATAGATTCATATAGTAAATGTTACTTTGAGATTGCAATTATGTTTATTGAATGGTCTATGTTTATTGAATGGTTTATGTCAACTAAACTATACACAGTAAAGTTTATAATGTTCATTACCTAATTGATACAATAGTAATATGTTTATTGAATGTTAATATGTTTATTAAATGGTTTATGTCATGTAAACTACACATAATAAATTTTATTTGAATTATCTAATTGATATGGATAATAGTATTTCATAATGACAAACTTTATTTTGAGAAATGTTGTTATTCCGATAGTAAATACGGTCATATAGTAAATATTTCTTTGAGATTGTAATTATGTGATTGGTCTATGCCATGTGATTTACACACAATAATTTTTACTGTGTGCATTAATCACTAGCAATATATCAATGTACGTATTTATTTTCAAACCCATCTTCCCCACATACATATTCACATGTGTGTTCATTGTTGATATATTATTGTACGTGATTGTAGCTGGTTTATGAGACTTGTAATGTAGCTTGAGTTTACACAAGATTTGTGATGAATTTTGGGTTATATGGCCTTGGAAGTATGTGCATTGGTTATTAATTGAAAATAGATGATGTTAAAAATGTACGTGATTTTATTCCAACCATTATCCCTAATCGGTGGCTACACGTCTTGTAATGTTTGATATATTTGAGTGATGAAAAAAATGATTTCCATGCCTTGTTTATCTTGTACCGTTTGCCTAAACATATACCGTAATTTAAAATGACTTGTTTTGGTTTGGGGGAGTGGGGGTGGGGGGGAGGGGGTTGTCATGGTTACGACATTGATACATTAGTAACATATGTATATCATCTCCGATTTTTTGCATACGCAACATTTTATTCATCGCATTCAACTTTGTAGTTTCAATATTCGGTGTTTCAAGTATTATATATATTCAATGATTATGGATAACACATTTTTAAATATAATGGCTATGATATTGAGACAATATCAAATTGTTACTAACTGCACGTAATCGTATAAAACATGAAATTATTTTTTCTCTTATATAAATGGCAGCGTACATAGTGTATCTAATTGTATGCATCATTTAGTGACATCTAGTCTATAGACTAAAGTATAATGTTTGAATTACCTAATTGATGTGGACAATAGTCTTGGATAATGACAGACTTTATTTTGAGAATGTTACAATTCGAATAGTAAATACGGTCACATAGTAAATGTTACTATTTGGATAATAAATACAGTCATATAGTAAATGTTATTTTGAGATAGTAATATGTTTATTTAAGGGTCTATGTCATGTGATTTACACAGTAATTTTAACTGTATGCATTAATCACTAGCAATATAGCAATGAACATATTTATTTTCAAACCCATTTTCCTAATGTACATATTCACATGTATGTTCATTGTTGAAATATTATTATAAGTGGTTAGAATTTGTTTCTAAGACTTGTAAAGTACCATGCGTTTACACAAGATGTTTGATGCATTTTAGGTTATATGGCCTTAGAATGATATGTACTGGTTATTAATTGACAATAAATGATATTAAAAATGTTGGTGATTATGTATCAACCATTATTCCCAATCGGTGGATACATGGGTTGTAATCTTTGATATATTTAAAAGGATGAAAAAAAATAGGTTTCCATGCCTTGTTTATCTTGTTATTATTTGCTTAAATATGTATTGTAATTTAAAATGACTTCTTTTGATTAGGTGGTGGGTGGTGGGGAGGGGATTGTCTTGGCTATGACATTGATACAATAGTATTATACGTAAAATATCTTCAATTTTTTTGCATAAGTGGGGTATTTTGGTGTGGTATTGGGGTGCCATTAGCACGAACCTTTGATGATAAGATAAACGTTACTATTAGGATAGTAAACACAGTCGTATAGTAAATGGTACTTTGATATTGTAATTATATTTATTGAATGGTCTATGTTTTTTCAATGGTTTATGTGATCTAAACTACACACAGTAAAGTTTACTATTTATGACAAACTTTATTTTGAGAAATGTTAACATTCGGATAGTAAATACTTTCATATAGTAAATGATTGTTTGGACCGTATACAGTCATATAGTATATGTTACTTTGAGATTATGATTATGTTTATTGTTTGGTCAATGTCATGTGATTTACACACAATAATGTTTATTATATGTATTAATCACTAGCAATATACCAATGTACGTATTTATTTTCAAACCCATTTTCCTTACGTGCATATTCACAGTGTGTTCATTCTTGATATGTTATTGAACATGATTGTAATTGGTTTGATGTATTTTGGGTTATATGGCATTGGGACGATGTGCATTAGTTATTAATTGAAAATAGATGATATTAAAAATATAGGTGATTATATTCCAATCATTATCCCCAATCGGTGGCTACACGACTCGTAATCTTTGATATCTTTTAGTGGATGAAAAAAATTGGCATCCATGCCTTGTTTATCTTGTTACCGTTTGCCTAAATATGTATTGTAGTTTAAAATGACTTTTTTTGGTTAGTTGGGGGGGGGGGGGGGGGGGGGGATTGTCATGACTATGACATTGATACATTAGTAACATATGTATATCATCTTTGATTTTTTGAATACGCATCATTTTATTAGTCACATTCAACTTTATAGTTTCAATATTCAGTGTTTCAAGTGTTATATATTCATTGATTATGGATAACACATTTTTAAATATAATGTCTATGATATTGACACAAAATCAACTTGTTACTAACTGTACGTAAATCGTGTAAAATAGGAAACTATTTTATTTCTCATTTAAATGGCAGCCTACATAGTGTATCTTATTGTATGCATCATTTAGTGACATTTAGTCTACACAGTAAAATTTACTGTTTGAATTACCTATTTAATGTGGACAACAATTTTGCATAATGACAAACTTTATTTTGAGAAATGTTACTATTCGGATAGTAAATACGGTCATATAGTAAATATTGCTATTTAATTAGTGAATACGATCTGTAGACACCACATTCTAGGATCCCCTAAGTCTCTCCTTATATCCTTAGCACCTCCCCATTTCACTAGAAATCCTAGGTCATACTCCAAGTACTAATCTAGAGGCCATCGGGCACTCCCGGGCCCCATTTGACTCCGATCAACTTCATTGTCAGAGAAAAAGATATTTGAATCTTCGAAAGGCTCTGAATCCACTGTTTAACAGTCCACCCCGTGTATGAATCAGAATAAAATTTCGGACGAATGGACCATTTTACTATCAAAAATCGATCTAGGGGCCACCGGGAACTCTTGGGCCCCGATTTGACCTCATTCAACTTCACCGTCAGATAAAAATCTCTCTGGATCTTCAAAGGGCACTAGAACCCCTTTCCAACGATCCACCCCGTGTGCGAAACGGCTTAACCATTCGAACGAACGATCAGTTTTCCTCTAAAATTTGATCTGGAGGCCATCGGTCACTTCCAAGCCTTGTTTTATTAAGGTTAACTATTTAACTCGAATGAGACTGAATGAATCTCTAAAAGGAACTGAATACCCTTTCCAACAATCCACCCTATGTGCGATTCTAACTTACGATACGGACGAACGATCCGTTTTACTTCGAGAGGTCACCGGGTCCTTTCGGGCTCCAGTTGACTAAGGTCAACTTTCTGAATAGAGCGAAGCTCATTGGAATTCTAAGTACATCACTTAACCTTTCCAACGATCCACCCCGTGCGCGATTATAGATTACTGTTAGGACTAACGATTCATTTTTGTCTGACGATGTTCCGTCCATAGGATCGACATGCGCTTTCGAGCCACACTTGACCCAAAGCCACTCCCAGACCCGAGAGCAGTCCGAAGGACTCTTGAAGGTCCCTGAATTAACTTTCTAATGATAATCCCCATATGCAATTTGAATCAATGGATTGCATTTTACGACCATTATTTTGGAAAAATATGCACGAGACTGCCAATCGGTAGGTCCATTTCCCTACCTATCTCCAGTGTGCCAATGGTTACTTGCCAATTGGCAGGGCTAGGTCCAGGACGATCGACACCATTACTGACGCTATAAATAGAGGGTATGACCTCACTCCCAAAGCACACCTCAGATCCATCATCATCACTGATCTCAACAACATTATCTCATAATCAATGAAGTTTCTTCATATGACATTCCATTCAAGCTTACATTCCTATCCTTTTCATACCCAATTTGGAAAAATCTCATTCTCTCTCATCCAACATTCATCACAAATTCAAGGGAGTTCATCCAACATCAACGATCAAGCTCTAAAGAAGGATTAAATCCTTCCCCCTATCTTTAAATTCCTTATTTTTGCATTAAATACATTAGGTTCATATTCTAGTTTAGTTTAGTTCATACACATTAACATCTTACATTTTTATTAGTATATTGCACATAATTTATTTTCTAAAAAAAACAAAACAAACAAAAGAGGGTTATGCCCGTAGAATTCGAATGGGATTATCCATCACACATTTCCAAAACTAAAGCACATTTTTCTACACACGCACATATAATAAAATCTCGTTCGAATCTATGGGATAAACCCCACCCTTATGTTGCATGTGAACTACGTGGAGTTTGATATCTATATAGGCTACATAGGTGTCTCAGATTAAAACTCGAGACTCAAGTCCAATTTTCCAATTTTTCCATTTTTTTAATTTTTCAATTTTCTCATTTTCCAATTTGCCAATTTCCCCAAATTCTCCATTTTCAAATTTATTATATTCTTACATTATTATACATATTATATTTGTGATCCTTGTTACCATTTTATCCATCACCTATTATCGTTCCATCATAACGATCAATATCACGATAAACGCTTAAAATCATATTTTATGTTGAATATTTTAGGAACATTCGTATGGATGACCTCACTCTATCTCTTCTATGGTATGAGTTAGGCGATTTCGATCTCCATTATACACACACACACACACATACACTTCACGAAGAAATGAAGGAAAATAATAACACAAAGCCATAAGAGATTGAAAGGCCGGGATGGGAGCCTAGCAACTTCCCATTCCACAACTTAGCCGTTGAATCCTTCGAATTATTGGTTTCGTAAGCATCAGTTTGTTTTTTATGCCGCTCTCTGGAGGTAGAGACATGTTTTTTTGCCTGTTTTCTGCAAAATAGGCTAACAACTCCATCTCTTTACATTCACCCCACATTGATGATGGTCAAAGCATTACTAGACCGAAAGAGGGTGCGAGACCTTTTCATCCCCCTTTTCTTTCCCCGACCCCCATTCTTGGGAAGCAGGAGAGAGGAGAAAGAAATAAAGGATATGTGTAAATTGGGATGGCCACAGTGGAGACTCCACTGGGGATAATTTTCATAAGAGGGCTAGACTTTGTTGCATGGGTGTTTTGTTTTCTTGTGTGCATATGCACCTATCTGTATGTTTCCTCGTTATCCTCTGTTATTTCTTGTACATATATACCCCATGCTTATATAACTACTCACTCACACTTCTAGATACTCTACATGTACACTTCGCACCACATGCACCTAGGATCACCTATTTCCATATGTTCCACACACCACTTAGAATATTCATGCTTAGGTGTCACTAACACATAATTCCACTAATCACACACCTCCACTTATCACACTTGTATATATCCATGATCAATCACATTTGCCACACACCACCTGCAGTTGATCCGTGCTTAGGTTCACTATCACACACTCACTTGTAGATATTCAGACATCACTTAATCTCACATATCCATGCTTAGTATAATCTTCATGCTCTTAGTTAGATTAACTTGTACACTCTCCCCTGCTTAGTATATGCTCATCATGCTAAATAGAGATACTCTCTCCATAATGTATTAATCAAGAATCATGCATTTTTCACACTACATCACGAAAGAGAATGGCTATTGACCAATTTTTTTCCTATAACTAGCAGGTCACTTCGTGATGGGCACTGGTCCGGTAGGTTGCAGTTAGCCTAAGCGATATGACCCTCACCTTCCATTGTCCAGGTACCTTCGACGTATATCAAACAGTTCCCCCCGCATTGTACCACTTGATCGAAGTCATGACGGGAGGTATATCGCAGGGAAATCATTCACGTACGTCATGTATATCAAATTCTCTATCACACATATTGTTCCCACGAGGTATATACTGAGGCAATTCACGTACAATCAGTCTCAGGTATATCAAATGGCTTGTCCATACGTACCGATTGACCTTAAAAGCAAGACGTATATCATGGAAGTCATGCCAAAGGGGGAACCCTTCCAAATAACCCAAGAACTGCATACCTTCATGTAGGCGTCAAACCTAGGGCACTCATATTTAGTTTGTCATTTTTTACCCTAAACTTTGCCGAAATGATGTGTTGGCATGCCACCCAAATTTTTGCTCAATTTTTAAAATAGGACCTTGCCAATGAGCCTAGTAATAAGTCTAACCATATTTTCTTCGAACCCAATTTGTCCAGGCTCAGGTCCCGTTCGGCATTTCTTTTTGCATTTGGATAAACCTAATACAAGTGAGAACATGATAAACATAATAAATAATCATGCTGAGACCTATCTACTATTTTTTCCTCTTTCTTTACCAAATGTATCAAAAAAAAATTTACATCTTTTATAAAAAATACAAAAAATATTTTTCCTCTTTTTTACCCAAAAACATTTTGTCCTCCTCTTTTCCAAAAAAAATGTCAAAAACATTTTCCTCCCTTTTCGAAAATAACAATTTTCCCTGTTCTCTTTCATAAAATAAATTTGAATTTTTATCCTTCTCAGGTCGATCGTATACCCTTTCCCAGGCTCCCTATTTGCTTCGATCTTCCATCAAACCGCCCCAAAAGCTCCGGCAGTTCCCTCACTTCCTCCGAGTCTGGAATTCACCTTCATCCATTTTCCATGGAGAATACAAAACAAACACTGAATGTACAACTAGATTTGATGACGATCTTAACCCAACTCACTACCAAGATTAATAACTTTCAAACCAAGGTTCATCATATGAAGCGAAACCGAGTCCCTATTCCCAAAGAGCTCGAGGTCCTCTTCCTTTGCGTTGTTGATCTGCCTGTACCCGAGCCTATTTGAGTTGTCGAGGAATATCAACACGCTCCATGTGCTCTTCTTACTAATAGGCCATCTCCAACCTAGGTCCCTATACCGAATCTTACCCAGTCAGGGGTTGACCTACCCATGACTGTTAATCCAAAGGAGGAAGAATCGAGCACGATTAAGGAAGACCTTAAGATGTTGACCACAAAGTTCGATCAAGTCACAATATCTATAAATTACATGGATTACACCCACATACATCCCTATCCTAAACTAGGTTGCCAGAAAAGTTCAAGATGCCCAATATCGAGAAATTTGGGGTTAGTGGACCCCCAATTTTCCATCTCTGAAGTCATCACCAAGCCATGACTTTCGTAGGGGACTCCGAGGAAAGAATGACCCAAATTTTCCAATAAACTTTAAAGGACAATGCTCTACACTTTTTTTTATCCCTTGAAGAGTCCAGAATTTGGAGTTCAGAGGATGCTGCCTGTGAATTCATGGCATAGTACAAGTACAAGGAAGAGTTTGAATTCACCTTCCATGATTTAGAGCTGCTCAAATAGAACCCTGGAGAATCAGTCAGTAACTTCATAGCAAGGTGGAGAGAGAAAGAATCAGCTATGACCAACCTACCTTTCGAAGAGGAGAAAGTAAGCATCGTGAAGAAGAATTTCTTACCCAATGTCCGAGCGATGATAGTAGGACAATACTTTCCAAGCCCTCTGAGGAGAAGGAGTGGATATCAAAGAAGGTCTTACCAAGACAGAAGTTGAACTTAAAAAAGTGCCTGGACAGTTCACTCCCAGAAAGTATGAAAAGCTTGCCAGTACCGCAATTTTAACCATGAACAACATCTCTCACTCTGTCCCTTCATGAGCACTAGAAAGCCACCCTAACACACCAAAGAAGGAATATATCAAGATTCATGCTCCAATCTCTGAAGTTTATCAGGCCCTCCTAAGCCTAAACCTTATCAAACCATTGGAACCTCGTCCATTAACAAACCCACTTCCCAAAAATTTTAAACCAGATGCTTGTTATGACGTTCACTAAACTGTTGACCATACCACTGACTAGTGTTTCCAACTCTGAAATTTAATCCAAGGTATAATAGAGTGGGGTGTTATCACCCTACTAGTCATTCCCAAACCAAACACTACCCACAATCAACTCCCAAATCATACAAGTGCCATCTTCCTAGAAGAAGACCCAAAATTTGATCCATCTACCCAGATCGTATAAAGTAAATTACCCATCATACCCATATAATCTCTTAGACCACTCTATGTGTGCCCATATTTTCTCCTACACCTACTAGATTTGTTGATTATGCCATGTCACCCTTACCAGAGCATGCATCACTGTCGTACCCATTCAAGAGGTAAAAATATGAAATTATTAGAAGTTCTAAACCAACTCCTAGAGTTTGGGTTGAAATTTCCCTCCCAGATGACCATTGACTACTAGAGATTCAGTGTGTTGTTCTTGGAAGCTCGAAAATGGGCTAGAGAGTCAAATGATTTGGTGGTACCAACCGATGAAGTCAGTCTAGATAATGTCGTCCAGATCATTACGGACTTAGTTTGACATAATAGTGATATTTGCAGTATGTCCAATCTAATTGATACTTTGAAATTACAAGGGTGCCTGGTCCCTTCTCTTTTACATCTTCTTGTCGAATGGGAGTATCTATACGAAGAGGCTATTGAAGTTATAGAGTGTTTTAACTTTTCATGGAAAGATGATGTCATTGCCATCGATAGTCAGCATATGTGGAATGATATCGTCTGAGGAGCTACTAAAATAAATCAATAAGGTGGATGAAGAGCTCGATATCGATGAGGAAACGAGGTTCCTATTTCCTCCCGCTTTTGTGAATTATATGACCAAGTCAGGGAGACATTACTAAGTCCCCAAACCTGCCACCATCAACAAGTGATAAAGGAAAAAGGTGTTGAGAATCTCCCTATGCCAAAAATGACCCTCGAGGAGACCAAGATCTTTGATCAGTTAAAGAAGACCCAAGATAACATAACTCTGTGGGGACTCTTTTTATCTTCCCAGATGCACCGAAATTCCTTGATCAAACTTCTCACCGGATCCACAGTCCCTTCTTCCATCACACTAGAAGAAACAATGAATTTGTTTGGATCCCTAACCTCTAATAAAATGCTCTCCTTCTCTGAATGAGAAATCCATAAGATTGGGCTAAACCATAACTATTCTCTCAATATCTCCATTAAATTCATGGAAAAGATTATCCCGCTCTCTCTTAGCGATAATGGATAAGATCTTAATGTCTACCCATTGAGGACCCTTAATTTTTTGGGAATGAAAGTGAGCAACCTTGCTCCAAACTCTATCATTGTAGCTGCTTATAATAATACCCGTCGAGAAGTAATAGGATCCATAAAGCTTATAATAGGGGTTAGCCTATATATCTTGTTATTTGAATTCCAATTCATCGATATCCCAACTTGTTTCAATCTATTTCTTGGGCGACCATGGCTCCAAGGGTTTGTCTTCTTCCATACATCAGAAACTGAAGTTCTTCGCTAATGGGAAGGTCATGACCATCTTGGGCGACAATGATAATGTTGAGAATGTAAGCATCAGTAATCCATTACTGGAGATATTCCATAGGGCAAATGATATGCTCTGTCAGGTTTTTGAGTCTAACCACTTTTACTCCCAACTGGGGATGATTTCAAAGATAGGGTTGGTCTGGAATATAACCTCATGAAAATTTAATGTGATCTAGATGTTTAAAATAGATGCACTTTATGCTCGGATTGGGGATGTGATAAAGACACCAGGTGATACTTAAACCCATTATGTTGAAGAAAGCTTTTCCTCCTTATGGCCTAGGCTATTAACCATCAGCAGAAGAACTCAGAATGATTCACCAACCTCGACTGAAGAGAAGGATAATAATCACCAAAACTGTCTCAAAGAATTTCTTGAATGGAAGATTCATGAGAGAGGGTACATATTTCCCCTTTTATGACTTTTCTGAACTGTGGCACGATCATATGGATAAGAAAATGAAACTAGTAATGGAGATCTTTTTTTCAAGACAACTACTCATAGGCTGAGAGTTCCTAGCATGATGTGCAACCACTTATATAAGAGACCATAGATGATACTAGAGATTTCAAGGGAAGTGACTCTGAGGATTCCTTTAACTTGCAAATATTGGAGCTAACACTCTGTATGATCCACTCAAGAACTAAATCATTGGATCCATCCTGTCTGACCAAAGTTGTTAATGAACCTCTTCTCAACTGGCATACTGTACCTTCTCAAATTCAACCTAACTCTGATTTTTATCCCATTTACTCTTCTCTTATTATTTCTACTTACTCTAATGTAATCGAGACCTCCTTCGATGAAGTTCACAATGTTGTTTTTCCTATCAATGATATAAATGAATATTTTGAGTATCTTATTGTGCCTTACATTAATTTTCTTAATTCTAATCAAACTCTTAATGATGATGATTTTGCAAATGAAAAATTCCTAACTGATCTTAATAATTTTAATAACAAGCAATATAACCGCGTTTAATTTAATGAAGATGAAACTGTTGTTATTAATATTGATTCTAGTAGCCAACTGTACGAGATTAGGATATGGGACACCATTAACGAGCATTAGTGTGCGTAACTCGAGGAATTACTAAAGGAATTTATGGATGTCTTCGTATGGTCCTATGAAGATATTCCTGACATTGATCCCGAGATAGCTCAGCATGAGATCCAATTCTCTCAGAATGAAATGGTCAAATAGAAACTGCGAAAGCTTTGCACCGAATGGATGCTTAAGGTTAAGGAGAAAGTAGTCAAATAGTTAAACGTGTATTTTATTCGTGTGATCAAATATCCCACATGGCTAGACAATATCGTACGTGTGCCTAAATCTGGAGGGAAGGTTCGCATCTACGTCGACTATCGAGACTTGAATAAGTCCCCTCTGAAGGATGACTACCTGCTACCCCATATTGACATGATTGTAGATAACACAGCAGTCATGCTCTTAAGTCATTCATTGATGGGGTTGTCGGATATAACCAGATCAAGATGCGCCCAGATCATCAAGAGAAAAACACATTCATCGCCCCTTAGGGAACTTTTTGCTACACCATTATGCCATTTGGTCTAAAAAATGCAGGGCTACTTACTACAGGGTTGCTATAACAATCTTGCATGATTTGATGAACAAGTAATTCGATGTCTATGTGGGAGATATGATTATCAAGTCTAAGACTGGAGAAGGTCGTGCTCTCGTTTTTGAAAATTCTTCGAGCAACTGCGGTAATATTAGATACGACTTAACACGTCAAAATATGCCTTTGGTGTAACAAAAAAGGCCCTTGGGATTTATGGTTAGTGATAAATGGATAGAAGAAGATCTTGCCAATCTGAAATCCATACTCGAGATGCCACCACCCCAAACGAAGAAGGAAGTTCGGGGATTCCTTGGAAAATTATAGCATATTAATCGGTTCATTAACTATTTGACTTCTATATGTGAACCTATCTTCAAACTCCTCCAAAAGGATTCAACCAAAGTCTGGAATGAATCTTACCAAGAAGCCTTTGACGGAATCAAGTAATACCTAACCCGACCTCTGGTACTCATGCCGCCGTAGCCTAGTTTTCCCCTACTCCTATACCTAACTGTAACACATACTTTAGCTAGGAAATTGATAGCCCAATAATCTAAAGAAACACGTAAAGAGTGATCCATCTACTACGCTAGTCACAAGTTGGCTCGATACAAAGTTAGCTACATAGCCTTAGAAAAATCATGTGTTGCCCTCGTCTAGGTCACCAAAAAATTACAGCACTACATGCTCGCCTTTCCCATCAAACTTTTATCCCAAATGGATCCTATCAAGTACCTACTCAAAAAACCTTCCCTGTCAAGTTAAAAATCCTAATGGTTGATGCTGCTGCCGAATTTAATATCATACAAAAAGCCATGAAAGTTAGAGCCATCACTGACTACCTCACTGACTACCCTATAAAATAAGGCAATGTCTGGATTTCCATATTCTGAGATGAGAATATCCTTTATACCTCCCATGAAGACCTCTGATGGAAAATGTTTTATAACGACGCAACCAATAAGAATGGGTATGGCATTGGGATACTCCTAATTGTCCCTTATGACTCTCACACTCCAATTGCCATCAAGCTAGATTTTCCCTGCACGAATAACATAACTGAATATGAGGCATGCATAGTAGGCCTCAAAGTCACTCTCAAGAAAGGAATACGATACCTAGATGTCAATGGGGATTCAACCCTCATCGTTGGTCAAGTAATCTGTAGATGGAAAGTTGTAGTACCCCTTACTTTTGAGTAATTATTTTTTATAAAAATTTGCCATGTGGGTTAGTCATTTATTTTAAATGAAAATAAAATCAAATATTAATTTTTATTATTGAAGAGTTAATATTTATGAGTATTGCATATTTACGGATACATGAATGTAAATAGTGTAATATTATGTTATGTTGCGTCATTGCGTATTAAAGCGAAGGTTATGAATTATAACCCAATGGGATTATTTAAGAAAGGTAATATGATGCAAGGATAGAAAATTATAAACGATATCTTGGATGTTAGTTTAGAGGGCACGGTTAGTTCGAAAACAATTGAGATAGTCAAAATAAGTGCCGGGTGTGTTTTTGGGTTCTGGGGCACTTTTGGCTAGTAACGACTTAAATATGATTTTACGAGTCATTTTAAGTATCTATTATCATTTAATATTAGACTTAAATATATTTGAGATATTTTGGGTGTTTAGTCTAGAAAGAGCAATTAAAGCTAATTTGTGTTTGTAACTTAGAAAGAAAGAGAGAGGAGAAGAGCTTGAGAGAAAGAAGAGAAAAGGATATGAATCGGTGATTTGATCTTGAAATCGTTTCAATGAGGAGAAATTCGAGACTTCAATCCTGAGGCAAGTTTTCTAACTTGCATAAATGTATGATTGTGTGTTAATAAATTGTATAAATTGTTAGGGTTCTTGAGTTTAAACCATTTGGTTATATAATGTAAACATGATTTGAGGGGTTCATAATTGTGGGATATTATATAGGAATGATTTGTAGATGATGTTGGGTTTAGACGGAAGAAGAAGAAGTTGGGGGATTTAGGTTTCATATAAACCCGTAGCAAAAATTGGAATGTTGGACCCAGGCGAATCGATTCCTCCCTAGCGAATCAATTTGGTAAAATAGTAGGCTACATATCTGAGTTAGTGAATCGGTTCGGGTAGGACGAATCAATTTGTGGAGAAATCAAAAATTTTGGTTCTCTCGACCGAATCGATTTGGCTGGGGTAAATCGATTCTCTTTTAAGGGCGAATCTTTTCGAAAATAGTGTTGTTTTACAAAATTTCTTTAACTTTGTTTTAACTCCTTTTCTCTCGGGTTTAAACATTTGGAACCATATTATAGGATGTATTATAGATACATGTGACCTAATATGAGGAGATTAATACCTTAGGATTATAAGGGGGTATTTGGGCCTATTTTCGGGACTAAAAACGATAGTATAATACCTCAATTGGTTAAGAAAATCATAGTAGGACTAGTGTATAGTAGGAATTTGTTGTTTTTGCTTTTGAGGACTAGTATGGAAGTGGTTATATATTGTATTGTTAGTTTATTATACATCTATGCGTTCAGGTATAAGATTTGTCATTTTAATTCATTATAGATACATTTTGTGATTTTGGCATACACACACATACCTCTCTAAATACTATCATAATGGAAGTTATGCGAAAGAGGTGAATCCCCATGGCCAATGAATGTAGGGATAGTATAGTCCTCAGTCCATAGCACCAATTATTATATTATGTGATTGTTTATTCCATGTGAAGTCATTCTAAGTATGGTTACACCTCACTATCGAAGGTATATGGATGCTTCCCATGCGTTGTGATTTAGGGTACCCAGTTGGTCATGAAACTAGGCCTTGGAAGATGATAACAGTTAGGGAACGCATCCAGTGGGGTAATTCCTAGAAGGATGGTCAGAGAAATGTTAATTGATGAATATAATTGTTCTCATTCGAATTGTGTTTTATTGCAAATGTTTAAATGGAATTATGAATGAATTCTGATTATATGTTATCATTAATGATTAATTGACTTGCTAGGATAAATGATAAATTGGTGAACCAGGAGTATTGGATAAAGTTAGGTTATTCCTATTATGTAGTCAAGTAACTTAACCTAGCAATTAATTGTACGTATTAGGATGTGCACTTTAGAAGAGAGGTGTGTATAATTCTTCAAGCGAAGAGGGAATCTAACCTGCTTATGTAATCTGGAATTCATAAATGTTATGCATTTTATTCACTTCTAAATCATATGAAACCGGGACCTGACCCGTTTATATTTTGTCTCTTGGTGTGGTTATTGTTTATGTTCAGGTGTCCCGCCTCAAGGGTGCCCATTATAACCTTTCCTTCCAGTGTTAAGGAGCTCCGACATAATGCGAATATTGCAGGATTTTTATATTTGATGAATCAAACTCTTTTTGGATATTCTAGTTATGATTCGTTAGTGGTATTTGGTCATGTTGCCCAAATTTATATCTCATAGCTAATGTTATATTTGGTGCGACCTTTTTTTATCAGTTTGTTAACCAACACTATATTCGGTTATGTTTTGTAAATTCTATCAAACTGTTAGTTGTATATTAACCCTTTTGTTACAGAAGTAGATGACTGAAATAGTTTTATTTTAAATTGGAAAACATTTTAACATCCATTTTTAACATATTGGGTGGTCGTATCATATTATCTTTTATGCGACAGTGACGCTAAGAATGGACCATTTAAGGTTCCTATTTTATTGGAGTAGTGGCCTGGCCACCTATTATTTTAATAAGTGGGGTGTCACAGATGGTATTTGAGCATCAGGTTCTAGAGTCTTTAGGATCTGTGTGAACTTGTCACGTTCTACCGTAGCATTCTTTTATATAGATCCCTATTACTAGGACAGTTTTATTTATGCGTCTTCATGATCTTTCGCATGGATAAATTGTTTAACTGTTTATTGACTCAGTCGCTTTTTATCTCACATGCCGCCTAGACGTGGTCGCCCGACAAGGGTAAATCGAGTTGCAAATGACGTAGAGCCCCCACCACCATTACAGGGAACTATGGGAATGCAACGAAGGTGGCTAATATTATTGACCAGTCGGTCAGTGCTGCAATGACCGCTATGGCATAACAACTTCCCCATGCTCAACAATTGGAAACACCAATGGCTTATGCCCATACGGGACCTCCGCGTTGGAAAGAGTTAGAGAATCCTTCCAGAAAGGTCACCCTCCAGAATTTCAAGGTGGAACTGATGTGATCTTGCCAAATCAGTGGATGAAGGATATGCAACGCCATCTTCGAATTGTGCAATGTAGTGAGGAGAGGGAAACGATTCTCGCCACTTTTAAATTGGTGGGAGCAACTCTCCAATGGTGGGAGTTGGTGACAACTCCGGAACAAAGGGATACTATGACTATCTCGGAGTTCAGGATTCTATTTGAACGAAATTATTTTCCTCCTCAAGTCCAGAAGGATATAGGAAGGAAGCTTCAGGATATAACTCAAGGGGAGAGAATAGTGGCAGAGTTTGAAGAGGAATTTACCCATTTGGCAAAATTTGTGCCGGACGAGGTAAGTATGGAAGAAAAGATAATCTCTAAATTTGTCAGGGGTTTGAATTTGAGGATAAGGCAGCACCTATTGGGGAATCATGCCCTACAAAATTTTGGCAACGTGTTGAATGCATCTTTACTTCATTGTCAGGATCATAGCCTTCATTTGAAGGGGAGTAAGAAGATAGGGGATTCTGGACAATCTAGTAAACCAAGAGGAAATGGTGCCGGTGGAGCACTATCACCACCACAGTAGTCGAGGAGTAAGAAAAGGATCGGGATCTTCAGTAGGGGATCCAGCTAAGAAACAATGCTTTGGGGATTTCAGTTTTGGTGGAGGTGATTTTAGGCCAAATCAGGGTGCTCAGCAGCAGCAGTACCAAAAAATATCCTACAAGGCTAAGTCGATAGAAATAATGGAGGTCGAGGCCAGCAGGGCCAAGGTGCAGGGAAGTTTTGAAATAACAATTGGAGCTAACATTTGGGGAATTATGCGGGACGTTATTTTTAGTGTGGTGATACGGGTTACATGAAGAGAGTTTGTCCACAATTGAACATGGGTCAATTGCCTGAAGGCCCTCATAATTAGTAGGCACCTTTACAACCTCCAATACCTATTCCAGGAGTCCTTCTACAATAAGGACAACTTCAGTTTGGGCGTATGTATAATGTCCAAAATGCTTTGTTGCCTCTAACACCGCCAGCTATCGATGGTATGTTTCCCATCCATAGGGTTGTGGGTCGAGTGATATTTAACACGGGTACAATGAAATCATTTATAGCTATATACTTTGCTCATTCGATGGGATTATTAGAGTCTTTCGATAGTACTCTTATGAGTGTAGATTATCCTATGGGTGATGACTCACTTATATTCTTTACTTGTAAAGGGGTGGGAATAGATCTTGGTAGATTATGCTTTGAACCTGACTTGCTTCTCTTGGATATGGTCGCTTATGATGTTATTATGGGCATGGATTGGTTAGTGAAGTACCAAGCCATGGTGAATTGTTATGGGAGGATTATAGTCTTTACTATTTCGGGGCAGGAAATGTTTTTAGCAGCCATGACTCTTTTGAAAGGAGGATCGAGCACTCACTTATACTCTATTGAGGAGGAGACTTCGCAAGGTATAGTTATTTCCTTAGACTTGATTCCAGTTGTTAGCAATTTTGAGGATGTATTTTAGGAAATTCCAGGCTTACCTCCAAGTCGTGAGATTGAGTTGGTAATTGATTTAGCGTGAGGGACTAGGCCGATTATGCGAACTTCGTACTTCATGACTCCTTTAGAAATGTGGGAGTTACGAGATCAAATTCAGCAACTATTGGGGAAAGGGTTGATTCAGCATAGAACATTACCATGGGGTGCCCCTGTATTATTCGTAAGGAAAATAAATGGTTCCCTCCAGTTATGTATTGACTATCTCGAATTGAATAAGGTAACCATCTGAAATAAATACCCATTACCTCAAATTGACGATTTATTTGATCAATTGAGAGGAGAATCGTACTTCTTTAAAATAGATCTGAGGTCTGGGTATCATCAACTGCGAATTAGGGAGCAAGACGTGTCCAAAATTGCGTTCTTGACCAGGTATGGGTCGTTTGAGTTTCTGGTTATGCCCTTTGGGTTAGCCAATGCTCCTGTGATATTTATGGACCTTATGAAATGAGTATTTGGAGACTTTTTAGACCAGTTTGTAGTAGTGTTCATCGATGACATTCTAGTCTATTCTTACTAAACACTTGAGATTAGTCCTGCAGACACTACGAGATCATTAGCTATATGCAAAGTTTGATAAGTGAGGTTTTCGGTTACAAAAAGTGCAATTTTTGGGGCATATCATAACGGCTTAGGTTATTTTCATAGACCAAAACAAGGTTGCAGCGATGAGGGAATGGGCTCAACCCAAGACACCGACTGAGATTCGTAGATTTCTGGGTTTGGCGGGATATTATCGCCGTTTCATTAAGGTTTTTTTGAAGATTGCTTGCCCTTTAACGAACTTGACCTGGAAAGGAGTGCGATTTATTTGGGACAGCTCCTGTCAGCTAGATTTTGAGGAGATAAAAGAAAAATTGACTTCTTCCCTTGTACTCGCATTGCTAAGATCGGGAGTAAATTATTTAGTGTTTACTGATGCATCTCTACAGGGATTAGGGGGTGTGATACAACAGGAGCATAGGGCCATTGCATACGCATCTCGCAAGCTTAATCCCCATGAGAATAATTATCCCGTACATGGAGAGCTTGCAGCAGTAGTGTTTGCCTTAATAACATGGAGGCATTACCATCTGGGTGAGAAATTTATCCTCTTTACGGACTACAAGTCATTGCAATATTTGTTCACACTGAAAGACCTAAATATGCAGCAACATCAATGGTAAGAGTTTATGAAGGACTGCTAATTTGATATTCATTACTACCCAGGTAAGGAAAATGTGGTAGCTAACGCGCTGAGTCGAAGACTCGCGGGGCAATTAGCGAAAATTTGGAAAGCTAAGTGGAAGGAACTTGGCCTGGATAACACTGTAGCTAGAGCATGAATGTCAATGTTAACCATTAAGCCCAATATAATTATGTGATTAGTAAAAACATAAGTAGGGGATAAAGACTGTTAAGGCTAGGTATGACAACTATTGATTAAGGGAGTGGAGTCCTACTCTATTACTTTTGAGGGTGGGTTATGTTTCCATGGAAGACTTATAGTCCCAGAGGACAGAGACTTAGGACGTGATGTCATGACCGAATACCATGGTTCTAGATTTACAATACATCCCGGTGGGGACAAAATGTACCAAGATATGCGTCATCGATATTGGTGGGCATGAATGGAAAGGGACATTTCTGAGTTCGTCTCCCAATGTTCCACTTGTTAATTAATGAAGGTGAGCCACCAGTGACCGACTGGAATGTTGAAACCGTTGGAAATACTGATGTGGAAATGGGAGAGTATCATAATGGATTTTATCATAGGATTGACGATGATGCAAAGTGGGCATGATTCGATTTGGGTCATTGTCGACTGCCTGAACAAATCGGCACACTTCCTACAGATGTAGATGGATTATAATACGACAAGTTACGTTAGGCTTTTCATAGCAGAGATTGTGAGACTTCACAGGGTGCCGATCAATATAATATCAGACCGAGATAAAAATTTTGTATCCTATTTTTGGCAAAGCTTGTAAGAGGTGATGGAAACCGAATTACGGTTGATTACATCATACCATCCACAAATTGACGGGCAAACAGAGAGAGTCAACCAACTGTTGAAGGATATGCTTCGAATGTGCATACTTGATTTTAAAAGAGGATGTTAGCATTACCTTTCATTTGTCAAATTTTCATATAATAATTCGTACCAATTTACGATAGGTATGGCATTGTATGGACGACCGTGTCGATCACCTGCTTGTTGGTTAGAAGAAGGAGACAATAAGCTCCTTGAACCTGAAATGATCCAAGATACATATTCAAAGATTGAGATTATTCGAAATCACATACAGATTGCATAGGATCGTCAAAAAAACTATGTCGATACAAATCAGAGGCATGTGGATTGGGAAGTGGGGGATCAAGTTTTATTGCGGGTGTCTCCAATGAAAGGTGTTATACGATTAGGGAAGAAAGGCAAACTTGTGCCAATATATGTAGGACCTTTCCCATTATTAAAAGGATAGGCCCCGTGGCATATCAACTTTCTTTGTTGGAACACCTACAATGAATTCATGATGTATTCCATGTTTCTTCTTTAAAGAAGTATAAAAGATGTGAGGGAGATCATTGGCATGTTCCATTAGATGATATTGAGTTACAACCCGACATTTCGTATGAGGAACAACCGATTGCTATCTTAGACCACGGTGAGCATAGACTAAGGTCGAAAGTTTTTCCCTTGGTTTGAGTCCAATGGGGACACCACAATGCCGAGGAATAAACTTGGGAGCGAGAGGATGATATTCGAGAAAAGTACCCACACCTCTTTTTACCAGATATGTCTAAATTTTGAGGGAAAAAATTCCTTATGAGGGGGGAGTATGTAATACCCCTTACTTTTGAGTAATTATTTTTTTATATAAGTTTCCATGTGGGTTAGTCATTTATTTTAAATGAAAATTGAATTAAATATTAATTTGTATGATTTAAGACTTAATATTTATGAATATTGCATATTTACGGTTATATGAATGTAAATAGTGTAATATTATGTTATGTTGCGTCGTTGCGCATTAAAGCGACAGTTATGGCTTATATCCCAATCGAATTATTTAAGAAAGGTAATATGACGTTGGGATAGGAAATTATAAACGATAACTTAGATGTTAGTTTAGAGGGCATGGTTAGTCGGGGAACAGTTGAGATAGTCAAAATAAGTGCCGGGTGTGTTTTTGGGTTCTCGGGCACTTTTGGCTAGTTACGACTTAAATATGATATTACGAGTCATTTTAAGTATGTAGTAGCATTTTATGTTAGACTTAATTGTATTTGAGATATTTTGGGTATTTAGTCAAGAAAGAGAAAAGTAAAGCTCATTTGTGTTTAAGACCTAAAAAGAAAGAGAGAGGAGAAGATCTTGAGAGAAAGAAGAGAAAAAGAGAGGAATTAGTGATTTGAGCTTGGAATCGTTTCAACGAGGAGAAATCCGAGAATTCAATCTTGAGGCAAGTTTTATAACTTGCATAAATGTATGATTATGTGTGAATAAATTATTTAAATTGTTAGGGTTCTTGAGTCTAAACCATTTGGGCATTTTGGTGATTTTGATGTGTAAACCCTTAAGTGTATACTGTTAACATGATTTGAGGGGTTCGTAATGGTGAGTTATTATATATGAATGATTTGTAGATGATTTTGGTTGATTATGTTGGGCTTAGATGGAAGAAGAAGAAGTTGGGGGATTTAGGGTTCATAAAAACCCGTATCCAAAACTGGGTTGTTCGATCTAGGAGAGTTGGTTCGCCCCTGGTAAATCAATTCGGTAAAATGGTAGGCTACAGGCCCGAGTTAATGAATCAATTTGGGTAGGACGAATTGATTTTTCAAGTTAGGAGAAAGTTTGGTTCTCTCGACCGAATCGATTCATCTTTCAAGGGCGAATCGATTCAGAAATAGTGATGTTTTACAAAATTTCTCTAACTTTGTTTTACCTCCTTTTGTCTTGGGTCTAAAGATTTGGAACCTTATTATAGTATGTATTATAGATAGATGTGACCTTATATGAGAAGATTAATACCTTAGGATGATAAGGTGGCATTCGGGCCCTTTTTGGGGATTAGAAATGATAGTATAATACCTCAATTAGTTAAGAAAATGATAGTAGGACTTTGTTGTTTTGGCTTTCGATGTCTAGTTTGGAAGTGTTTATACATTGTAGCCTTAGTTTATTATACATATATGCATTTGGTTATAAGAATTATCGTTTTAATTCATTATACATATATTTTGTGATTTTTGCATACACACACATACCTCTCTAAATGATATCATAAGGGAAGTTACATGAAAGAGGTGAATCCCCCTGGCTAATGAATGCAGGGAGAGTATAGTCCTTAGGCCATAGCACCAGCTATTATATTGTGTGATTGTTTATTCAAAGAGAAGTAATTCTGGGTATGGTTAAGCCTCACTGTCGTAGGTATACGACTGTTTCCCATGCGTTGTGATTCAGGGTACCCAAGTGGTCATGAAACTAGGCCCTAGAAGATGATAGTAATTAGGGAACGCATTCAATGGGGTAATTCTCGGAAGGATGGTCCTAGAAATGTTATTTTATGAATATAAATGTTCTCATTCGAATTGTGTTTTAACGTAAATGATTAAATGAAATTATGAATCAATTCTGATTATATGTGATCATTAATGATTAATTGACTTGTTAGGAAAATGATAAATTGGTGAACCATGAGTATTGGAAAGAGTTAGGTTATTCTTATTAAGTAGTCGGGTAACTTAACTTAACAATGAATTGTACACGTTAGAATGTGAAGTTTAGAAGATAGGTGAGTATAATTCTTCAAGCGAATAGTGAATCTAACCTGCTTATGTAATTTGGCATTCATAACTGTTATGCATTTTATTCACTTCTAAAATCATATAAAATCGGGCCATGACACGTATATGTTTTGTCTTTTGGTGGGGTTATTGTTTATGTTCAGGTGTCCCACCGTAAGGGCTCCCGTTCTAACCTTCCCTTCTAGTGTTAAGGAGCTACGACATATTAGGGTTGTTGTATGATTTTTGTATTGGACGCATCAAACTCTTTTTGGATATTCTAGTTATGATTCGTCAGTGGTATTCGGGCATGTTGCCCGAGTTTATATCTCAGAGCTAATGTTATATTTGGTGTGACCTTTTTGTATCAGTCTCTTAACCGACACCTTATTTAGTTATGTTTTGTAAATGCTATCAAACTGTTAGTTGTATATTAATCTGTTTGTTACAAAAGTAGATGACTGAAATAGTTTTATTTTAAATTAGAAAACATTGTGACATCCATTTTTAAAATATTGGATGGTCGTATCATATTATTTTTTATGTGACAGTGATGCTAAGAATGGACCATTTAAGATTCCTATTTCGTTGGAGTAGCGGGATGGCTGCCTCTTATTTTAATAATCAGGGTGTCTCAAAAGTCAAGGACAAGAAGATCTTACCCTTCCATGCCCACTTAAAAGAACTAGCCTCTCAGTTCCAAGATATCACCTTCCACTACCTGCCCTGAGCAAAGAATAACCTAGCTGATGCCCTTAGTAACTTAGCCTTCGTGATTGACATGCTTGAAGGAATAATAATGGCCCCTTTCCTAGTTCAAAATCAAGATAAACTAACCCACTACTCCCACATTGAGCTCATCACAAAAGAAGACCCGACTATTGGTACTATAATATTATGCGCCTCCTCAAGCTGGTAGGTATCCCCAAGGCTCTAACAAGAAAAACTGAGCAACCCTTAATAAACTGGTTGCCCAATACATTGTCTGCGATAATGCATTGTTAAAAAAATACTTCAATGGAACCCACTTGCATTGCATCGCAGGGGCTTACAATGAAGAAATGATGTAGAAAATCCATAGCGGGGACCCCACATAAATGTCCATATGCTTGCCAATAAAATCATCCAATAGGGTTACTAATGGACTACCATGGTTTAATATTGCACCGCATATGTTCGAAGATGTCTCAAATATCAATAGTTTTCTAACGTCTAACACTTACCTCTACAGGAGTTGTACAACATGACTTCTGCCTGGCCGTTCTCCACATGGGGTATCGATATCATAGGGAAAGTTACACCCAAAGCCTCTAAAGGGCATGAGTTCATACTATTTTCCATTGACTACTTCACTAAATGGGTCGAAGCCAAGTTGTATGCGGTGTTGAATGCCAAGAAGAGGGCCAAGTTCATCAAGAAAAATATCATTTGCCTATCACATTCAAGGATACTATTGTCGAATGGTGCGATCATTTAATAAGAGAGTCAAGGACTGTGGTGTCTAAGAAGTGGACTTAGCTCTTAAAGAAATTGTACAACCCATCTGGGACCCCGGAAGGAAATTCAAGCCCAATTGGAGTGGCCTCTACATTGTAAAAAAGATCTTATCCGACGGCGCCGCTATGCTCACCGACCTCGATGGGAAAGAGATGTCTCATGCAGTATACTTGTACTGTCTCAAGAAATTCTACTCTTAATCTCGACGCGCTACGAATCTTTTCATCTCCTTTCTATTCTTGAAAAAAATCTTCATTTCCCTCTACTCAGAACTACGTGGGGCCTGATCCTCTAAAAATATTTTGGCTCTAAAAAATGAAACTCAATTTTTTTTCAAAAACACCAAGAGGTACATAGGCAGCTTATAAGCTTTACATGAGCATAATCCCCTTCTTTTTCACAAAATGCCATTCTTTTCTTATCCTCGAGAACGATAGTTCATTCTATCATTCACATGAAAAAAATGATTATGTATGCTTTAGCTATTGGTACAGATAATTCAACTGAATAAACTCATCAAGAGGCACAATAATATAATTTTTTTTTATTTCAATGATGAAAAATTTCGGTAGATTGTCATAGGGAGTTAAATAACTTCCCTAGACAACCTACCCCGATTTTCCTAAAACCAAATAAAAACAAAAACAAGCCAAACTAATCCTAGACAGTCTTCCCAAATTTATTCCCATACATAAATTCTCTTATTTATGAATTTGTTACTTTACTTTCACTTTAGTGCTTTATTTCATTACATCATGCATTTTAATTCCAAATCTTTATTATTAGTATTTGCACATACTTTATTTTCATAAAAAAGAAGAAAAAGAAAAAGAAAAATAGGGTTTACTTGTAAATTCCAAAGGGGAAATTCTCTTCACATTTTTCACACTAAAACACCTTTTTCTACACACACACACACACATGAGTCAAATCCCTGGTTGGATTTATGGGTTAAATCCCACCTCGTATTGTCTTTAAACTATGTGGACTTTGATGCCTCCCTGAGCTTTGTAGGCGTCTTTGGAAAATCCCAAGACTTGAGTCCTCCCATATCCATTTGTTACCTTGTTCTTCTTATATATTCTTAATATATTATATATTCTTGCTTACTTGTGTCTTTTCCGCTATACGCATTTGTTCTTGTATAACGACTTGTGAAATGGTAAGCACTTACATTATACTTTGAACTAATATTTTTGGAACATTCCTAAGGATGAACTCACTCCACGTTTGTCCATGACATGAGTTGAGCGATTTAGTTCTCCATTTATATTATGCACGTAAGCACCTACATCATGGAGGTTAACAGAAAAAGATCAACACATGCCCATGACAGACCGAAAGGGAAGGATAGTTCCCTAAAACCTTTCCATTCCGTAACTTAGTCCCCAGACCCTTGAACTACAGGATGGGTAGGATCCTTGGGGAATTTATTTGTAAAGCTTTTTTTATGTGTTTGGTTTAAAGACAAAGGGGAAGAATTGGACCTTCTTATGAAGACTTTGAATTGATCTTTATTGTAGATGCGCTGATCTCACGATGACATGATGGACGTATGATGAGATGGGTGAGAACTTTCTAAAAGGGGTATACAAAGATGGAGGAAATGTGGGAAATAAGATTTTTAAGAGAGGAAAAACTTTGAATTCGAGAGAATGTTTTCTGAATTTTTTGGAGGAATGTTCAGGGGTTCTGAGGTGTGTTGAGGTCATGGCCTCTATTTATAGGGCCAAGGGGGTGCCGATCGGTAGGGTCCATGATCATCCTATCATTACATAAACCTCAGGCACACTGCCAATAGATAGGTTCTAGGGGTGCCATTCGTTACTCTGAGTCAGGTTGGAAAGGGTATTCAGACCCCTTTAATAATCCACTGAGCCACTATTGGGTTCGGGAGTTAACCGAGGTCAAACGGGGCCTGGAAGCACCCATTGGTCACTAGATAGGAAATTCGCGCACATGATTGATTGTTCGTTCGAACCATAAGGTTGATTCACGCATAGGATGGACCGTTCGAAAGGATATTCAGTTCCCTTTGAGACTTCATTAAGCTTCGTTTAGTTTGGAGAGTTTACCTAGGTCAAATGGGCCCAAAAGCACCCGGTGATCTTTCGAAGTAAAATGGTTCATTCGTCTGTAATGTAAGGATGATTCTCGCATGGGTTAAACTGTTGGGAATGGTATTCAGAGACCTTCAAATATTCATTTGTCTTTGTTCAAGATGAAAAGTTGAACAGGGTCAAATGGGGGCCAAGAGCCTCTAGTGGCCCTAGTTCAATTTTGGGGTAAAAGAGATCGTTTGTCCAAATTGAAAGGATGATTCATTCACAGGTTATACCATTTAAAAGGGTATTCAGATCCCTTCTAATATTCATTGAGCCCTCACTCAGGAGAGGAAGTTGATCAGAGTCAAATAGGGGTCCGGGAGCACCCGGTGGCCTTTAGATCAGTTTTTGATAGTAAAATCAATCGTTCGTCCAATTTGTAAGGCTGATTCCTGCACAGGGAAGACTGTTGGAAATTTTATTTATCTCCCTTCAAACATTCATTGAGCTTTCGCTCAGGAGAGAAAGTTAATCAAGGTCAAATGGGGCCCGAGAGTGCTTGATAGCGTCTAGATTGGTACTCGATGTATGACCTACGGTTTGCGAAGAATGAATGAGTGCTGGGACCTAAGGAGGTTCTTGGGGGGGTCCTCGAATGGGGTGTGTACATAGACCCCCCAATAGGTAAGCTTAAAATAAGTGAAGGCCATGAAATGATAAACACTACATCGACATTTTGAAAATAGGTTTTAAGTTAATTCCGAGGACTTAGAGGATGAGGTTAATCATTTTGAGGTTCAATGTTAGTTCAAAGTACATAAGGAGATGAAGGTGACCAATTTTTAAGACCTAGGTAGATGAGGATGACCAGTTCTACAGGTCGAAGATGTATTCAGATTGGTTTTAAGGGGGCTAGGGAGACCAATTCAGCGGATCGAGGTTGATTCTGAGGACCTAAAGTGATGTTGGGGGGTGACCGATTCAACAATCGAGGTTGATTTTAAGAACTTGAAGTTGTAGTGACCAATTTTGAGGGACGAAGTCAATTCTGAGGACTTTAAGTTGTGATAACCAATTCTGAGGGTCGAGGTCAGTTCTAAGGACCGTAAGTTGTGTCAACTAATTTTGAGGGTCGAGGTCAATTATGAGGACCGTAAGTTGTAGCAACTAATTCTGAGGGACGAGTTGAGGACCTTAAGTTCATGGCGACCAATTGTGAGGGTCGAGATCAATTTTGAGGACCATAAGTAGTAGCGACCAATTTTGAGGGCTGAGATCAATTCTATGGACCTTTAGTTGCAGCAACCAATTCTGAGGGGCGAAGGTCAATTCTGAGGACATTAAGTTTTAGTAATTAATTCTGAGGACCTTAAGTTGTAGCGACCAATTATGAGGGCCGAGGTCAATTATGAGGACCTTAAGTTATGGAATTGTGTTGTTTTGAGACTCCACTAGGGGGATGTGTAGTTTTGAGGTTCCGGTTAGGAAATTATTTAGGACAGGGGTGTAAGATTAATCCTATTGGGGATTATGCTAGAAGTAAGAGCGTACAATTATTCCAGTTGGGGATTTTGAGAGTTTTTAAGGGTCTTATTGCTCCAAAAAATTACTTTCTTGAGGAAAATGACGTTTTATATTTTTTAGGGATCTTTATAATTTTTTGAGAAATTTTGGGATTTTTCAAGAATTTTCTGGCATTTTGTGCAAAATTTAAAAGAGAGTGCTAATAAGAAGTCATAGTAGGGTGACAATCGATAAGGGCATGGACTCTTGGGCTTCCTTAGGAAGAGGAAGAGGCAGCTACCAATCGGTATGGTCAGGGAATTGCCCATCGGTAGGCCTCTTAGCCTTTTATAAAAAGGGAGAGACTGCTTCCTATTTTTCGCACATTCAAGTGTTTAAATCTTCTACTTTCTCTCCTTAAAAATTATTCTTTAGTTATTTTTTCTTCAAGATAGATGGTTCTTTAAATGAGGGATACAACACTGAGTGGCTAGCCGTTGATGACTGGGCTGGCCTGGAGTGGTATTCTAAGGTGCCTCTTGTATTGGGTAATGAAAATGACTTTGATTTGTTTGATCATATTGCTAATGATTGTGCCTTGCTACGTGAGCTGGCATACCACCATTCGTCTAGGGTGAAGAACTCTAGTGGCTACGTGAGTTGGTAACCTTTGGTATTCCATTTTATTTATCTTTGTTCTTTTTTTATTCTAATGAAGGTTTTTCTTCTTCTTCTTCTTCTTCTTCTTCTTCTTCTCTTTCTTCTTTTGCAGACTGACATTTCTTCTTCGAGCATCCGGTCTCGGGGGATGATGGGGTTAAAGGAGGTTTGGGAGAAGCTCCCTGTTGTGGTGTGCTAGATGGTTTTCTATGCCGGTTTGGCTATTTGGCACATGCTTTGGATGAGACACCGCGTTCTACTATAGTATTTTGTTCTCTATGTGAGAGGTGGTGGGATACTACCCACACCTTTCATCTTGTGTTCAGGGAGATAACAACCACTCCCGCAGATGTTTAGTATCTGATAAGGGTTGATTGTGATAGGTTCCAAATAGTGGTGGATCGCACGTTGAGGGTGACATCGAAGGCAGTTTAGGCAATGTTGGGGGATGTGAGTAGGATCGTATCTTGGAATTCTATTCGCATTTCTTCTTTGAAGGAAACTCTCCTGAAAAGGAGGGTGGACATGATCAATGGGCATCAGGTGAGACAAATAGCCCATTTATTTATTTTACTTTTGTTGGGTGGCATTCTGGTGGCAACAAGTGGCAATGTCGTCCATATTTAGTTCTTGAGGATGGTTTTCTATGTCTAGTTTTATGATTGGGGGAGAATGACTTTGGAGTCCCTTTATTCTTCTTTGGATCCGGTGCTACCAGTAGACTTTTACACGGGACACATATCTTTTGGAGGTAACTTTGGATTTATTTCCTTTTTATGCATTTCCTTGCATTATTCTTTTGTTCTATTTTTTTGAATCCTATATTTTGCACACGTGGTTCTACGAGGTGATAGGGGACAATATATGGTTAATAGCCTTGAAGGATGAGGAATTAGGGGAGTTTTATTGAATGTTCCGGTGGTAGAAGTCCAATTGGTGATCGAATCAATCTTTATCTTTGGCGGACGTACGACGGGATTGAGTTTTCTTTTGGCATCTTCATTTCTTAAGTAAATATGGAATCTCTGTTGGGGATTTCATGTGACTTTCTACCCTATAGGGAAGACTTCGCAGGATACTGGGGCGATGGGATTACATGTGCAGTTGTTGTGATTGATTGCGGATGAGTTCAAATGTCTGGTACCTAAGGAAGATTATGGTGAGGAAAATTGTGGAGGAGGAGGTGATAGTCCCACTATCAGTGCCCCCTATGTACATGAGGCGAGTGAGAGAGATGTCGGATGATGCTCGGATGGTAGCGATGATCGACGAGCCCTATATGCATTATAAGGATACAGTGGGAGGATATTATTATCTAGATTTTGTGACGAGTTGGTTGATGCCCTCCTATATCTATGACGTGGAGAACATTCCACCACCCGCCAAAGCTTTGGGCAGGGGTACTAGCACACTAGTACGATCAGCCCATAGTGAGGATGGTGGCACGCTGGCGGTGGCATCAATCGAAGAAGCTCCGATAATTCAGGTTACTACCCCTTTCAATAATTTTTTACTTACTAGCAGGGAGTCACTAAGTGTGCCACACCGTCCTAATAAGTCGGTGTCTGGATTGACATGGCTTACAGATGAGGCCCTCCGGCCTGAGGTATATCCTTTTTTCTTCTCTTTTCTGTTGAATCTTCTTTGCTTCATTACTGATTGATTTTTCTTTTTCTGTTTCTTCTTTGGTTGTAGTATGCTTGGGTGTCGATCACTTGGCTGAGGGACATCAAAGATTAGATTACCTCCACGTCGGATTATATTAAGAATTCGTCTCCTTCATGCTTTGTTCCATTTGCCACCTCAGACGAGGGTTTGGGTTTGGGGATTAGAGGATCCACCGCTCGTCGTTAAGGAAAGGGCATCCATCGTGGGGATTGAGGTCTAGAAAAAGAGAATTGAGGGTTCGGGCGATGTCCCGTTCGTATGTTTTTGGTTTTCTTTTTATCAACAAAATGTAACTAAGTGAATTAAAAAACATGCATTTTTTGTCATTTTTCTTGATATAGTGACTTATCCTATATGCATTTTTAATTTTCTATTGAGATTGTTTATTTTATGCAAAGATATAGATCCTTATGGAAATGATAATGAAAGGAAAAAATGTTTATTATTATTATTTTAGAAAAATGAGAAAAAATATTTTTCAGCAAGAATTTATTTCAAAAATGAAAATGATTTTTTTCTTGAGGGAAGATAAGTAAATTTCAAAGAATAATTCGGGGGTAATTTTTTGCAAAATGAGAATTCTTCTGAGATTGATTTTGATAAAAGAGGAAAGATGGAATTTTCCAAAAGTAGGGGGATGCCGATCGGCATACCCCTTGACCTGGCTATCGGCATGTGAGTCAAGTGAAATTATCCATTAGCTATGATTGCACTTTTATACATATTAGAGTAATCTTATAGGGATTAAAATTAATTGGGTTTCTAGAGTTATTATATTTTTCCAAGGGTTTTGAGTATAAACGGGGGGTATGGGATTGGTTTTCTCCACCAATACCCACATTTCTCTTCTTACTTCATATTTCTTATTCTCAAAAGGCTCTTCCTATGTATGAATAAATATCCTCTTACATCGATGGTCTGGAGTCCATGTGCATATACAATGTGGATTATGATGCTTTCAACTTGTGTCGAATTTTTTTGTGGCGTAATTGAGCCATAGACTGTAACATCTTAGTAGCGGCGGTACAATTCTGGTTACCTAAGGACCATGCCTTTCATTTTGTCCTGAACGAGGTCTGTCCCACCTATGATTAATTCTCGACCATGATGGAGGTCAGCCCCAAAGTGGCGACGAATATGCTCGATTTCTCCTGTACTCCCTAGGTATTTTTGGCGGAGTTGCTTCACATTTATCCTTTGGCGGCTCGTTATTTGGATATTGGAGGGATTATTTCTCATCATGTGGTTATGTATTTATCTTTCTTGAGGGATTTTGAGAATGCTGGCTTTATTGGGGTTATCGCCTTAGGCCTTACTGGGAGGCTTTTACTGGTGACAGGGGACATGATAATCCCCAAGTGACTACGATAATGGCATGGATGTCTTACCGCCATAACCCTGCGATAGTGGTGCTGTCTGAGACCGTGAATGGTCTGAATGCTTGGAAGGACGGACGTTCTTACTTTTTCAGGGAGAGCTTGATATTTCTATTCATGTGTCTTATAGAGAGGGTTCGTCTAGAAGCCCCTACTGAGTATTCCTTGATAGGTGTGCCCAATTACTTTTTCTATTTTTTCTTTAGTTTTGGACAATCTATAGAGACTAACATTAAATTTTTTTTGGAGAACATAGAGCTCGGTGTCTTTATTGGTCAGTGCCATGGTGAGGGAACTTACAGCCTATTTTACATCTTGAAGAGTACCGATATGTGCAATTTATGATCTTTCGATAAAATTCCTTCTATTCCCCCAGCGTCTTCAGCGCCGAGTTAGGAGGGAACAAATTATCCCCCCTCGTATAACAAACTTCTTTATGGTGGAGGACTTGACTGAATCACTGAGGATGATGTTGGGCTCTTTATGGTAGCACCATTGGCCGTCTATTCGTCCTTCATAGTTGTGGGAGTGGCATAACATGTTTCTGGGGACTACCTAAAATGGTTATGGAAGCGAGTATTATAGAAAATGATAGTGTAGGAGACTAGTAAAAGGTGGTTCATTTCCTTCAACACCATGGAGGACGATGTTGTGGTTTTATCTAGGCTTGTCAGGGTGTACTGTTCCATGAAGCACATACAAAGTGTCAACCAAGAGTGGGAAACTAGGGAACCTCTTGGGGTCAGAAATGATGACGAAGTCAGTCCATCAGGCAGTAGAAGGCAATGTCTTATGAATCTTGGGTATTTTTTTTGTGAAGGTATGGTAACTTTGGTG
The DNA here is from genome assembly GCA_949130495.1 of Sambucus nigra. Lineage (NCBI taxonomy): Eukaryota > Viridiplantae > Streptophyta > Magnoliopsida > Dipsacales > Adoxaceae > Sambucus > Sambucus nigra. The sequence continues at coordinate 315,828,786 of OX422214.1, read as the reverse complement.
TTTTGTGTTTTTTGGGTTTTAGAGTATCTTATGGTGTAGCTCGATAAGGGTTATTTTTATTTAGGAATGGTTCAACCAGTGGAAGGGAAGGGTGGTTTGTTTATTTCCATTCGCTAATACTTTATGTAACAACATTGTATTCCTTATTCGGAAATAAAAATTGAATTTGATCATATTTTGTTGTTCTTCTTGATGAGTTTTGCATTTGAATTATCTATACCAATCGTGAAGGTATACACAATCATTTTATTCATGTAAATGATAAAATGGACTGACATTCTCGAACGTTAGAAAAGAATAACATTTTTTTGAAAAAGAAGGGGACTGGACTTATGTATGGCGTATGGGCTGCCTACGTACCTCTGGGGGTTTTGAATGTTTTTATGAGTTTCATTTTGGAAAGAATTTTTTTTAGAGGATCAGGTCCCATATAGTTCTAGTTAGGGGAAAATGAAGATTTTTTTTTATAATTAAAGGGGATGAGAAGAGTCGTAGTGCACTGAGATTTCAGACTAAGGGTAAAATTTCTTGAGACGATCCAAGTTGACCGAACGCACCATCTCTTGTCCATCGAGATTTATGAGCATAGCGATGACTCTTGAGATAATTTTTTTCACAATGCAAGGACCATTCTAATTCAATTTTAATTTCCCTCTGGGATCCCATACGGGTTCTATGATTTATTTGAGAGCGAGGTCTCCTATTTGGACACCGCGGTCCTCAATTTTCGATTGAATGATCGCATTATCTGGTGACGGTACCCATATATATGGTATAAAGCCTTCAAAATATTTTCATCCAAGAGTAATACTTCATCAATGAGGTTTTGATGCCATTATTCTTCGTTAACCTTACTTTCAAGCAAGACACAGAGGGAAGGTATCTCCAGCTCAATCGACAGGGACGTTTCCGTAATGTACACTAAAGAGTAAGGGGTAGCCCCAGTAGGCATTCGTATTAAAGTGTAGTATCCCCAGAGGGTGTAAGGGATCTGGTCAGCCCAATCTCTATAACTCTCAGTAATCTTGATGATTATGGTTTTGAGGCTTTTCTTCGCGGCTTTGAAAACACCATTGGTTTGGGGTCGATAGGGAGAAGATTTGTATCTCTGAATCCCGTACTTTTTGACTAGTTTCAGAATCTGAGCTTCGAAATGGAGCCCATTACCTGATACTAACTCATGGGGAAATTTGTATTAGTAGATGGTGTTCTTTCTGATAAACTTGGCCACTTTCTTATCATTCACTACAACATATGAGTCGGCTTCGCCCCATTTGGTGAAGTAATTAATGGACACTAGGATAAATTCGTGACCATTTTAAGCTTTGGGAGTAACCCTTCCTATGATGTCGATGCCTCAGGTGTAGAATGGTTAGGGTGAGGTCATGTTATATAGTTCTTGAAGAGGTAAACATTGGAGGTAGTACAATCTTAAAAAATAGGTAGCACAATCTTGAATCGTGGTGGTCCAATAGTATCATTAACGAATGATATTATTAGCAAGCATATAATCGCTCACGTGGGTCCCGCATTCCCCACGGTTTATCTTCTATACTATTTCTTCAACATCATCCCCATCTATGCAGTACAAATGGGTTCCATTGAAGTTTTTCTTGAAAAATGCTTTATCAAAGATGATGTACTAGGCAGACAGTTTGTAAAGGGTCGCACGGTCTTGATTATCGACATCTCGGGGATACCTATAATGCTTGAGGAGGCACCAAATGTCATAGTACTATAACTCGACCATATTAAAACCTTCCTTGGGAGCGAGTTTAATGTGGTAGCAGTGGGTAGGCTTATCTTGGTTTTGAACCAAGAAAGGGTCCATTGTTATTCCCTCAGGCATGTCGACTATGGAGGCCAGGGTAGCAAGGGCATCAACTAGGATGTTATTTGCACGAATAAGGTAGTGAAAGGTGACATCTTTAAATTAGGAGTCCATCTCTTCTAGGTGGGAATGGAAGGGTATGAGTTTCTCATCTTTGACTTTCCATTTTTTTGGGATTTGGACAACGATGAGAGCAGAGTCTCCGTCGATGTTTAGGTTCCGTATTCCTTTCTTGAGGGAGATATCGAGGCCTACTGTGCATGCCTCATACTTAGTTATGTTATTAGTGCAGGAAAAGTCTAGTTTCATGGCAATGGGATTGTAAAAGTCATCAGGGGCGACCATGAGTATCCCAATGTTGTATCCTTTCTTGTTGGCAGCTCCATCAAAGAACATTTTCCATCCAAGGTCTTTATAAGAGTTTCAGAAAATATCTTTATCCTAGAATTTAGAGACCTAAACATGATTCCTTCCATGGAGTAATCAATAATAAAGTAGTGGATGGCTCTCCATTTCATATCTTTCTGTGTGATGTACACAATATCGAACTCGACTAGCAATATCAACCAATCGGCCATTCGGCCGGATAAAGAATGCTTCTCTAGTAGGTACTTAATGGTATCCATATAGGATACTAGTCTGATGGGAAAGGCAAACATGTGGTGTTGTAACGTCTTCGTGACCCAGACCAGGGCGACATATGCTTTCTCCAAAGCTATATAGTTAATTTCGTACCTAACCAATTTTTGACTTGAGTAATAAATTGCTATTCCCTTGTGGAATTATTTAATGTATTATGATAGCAAATCCCCTATTGAAGTATCTATGACGGTTAAGTATAAGAAGAGGGGGAGACCTAGGTGCGAAGGCATAAGCACCGGAGGTTGGGTAATGTATCACTTGATTCGATCAAAGGCTTCTTAACATGCCTCATTCCAGACTTAAGTTGAATCCTTTCAGAGATGTTTAAAAATGGGTTCATAAATTAAAGTCAGTTGGCTGATGAACTGACTGATTTACTATAGTTTTTCGAAGAATCCTCGGACTTCCTTATCCATCCGTGGTGATGGCATCTCAAGTACGACTTTCAGTTTGGTTGAGTCTTATTTGATTCCCTTCTCATTGACCATGAATACTAAAAGTTTACCTTGCCTAACATCGAAAACACATTATAATGGATTTAGCATCATCTAGAATTATCATAGTCGCTTGAAAAACCTTCTAAGGGCAAGAATAGGACCTTCCCGAGTCTTAGATGTAATGATCATGTCGTCTAAATAAAATTCAACCTCCTTATCTATCAAGTCATGCATGATGGTTGTGGTAGCCCTTTGGTAGGTTCTTGAGTCCAAATGGCATAACAGTATAGCATAATTTTCCCTATAGGGTGATGAAAGCAGTTTTCTCCTGATGGTCAGGGTGCATCTTGATCTAGTTGTAATCGGACAATCCATTGATAAATAACTTGAGGGTGTGGATAACTATTTTGTCCGCAATTATGTCAATGCTTGAAAATGGATATTTGTCTTTTGGGGATGCTTTATTCAAATCCCGATAGTCGACGCACATACAGACTTTCCATTTGGACTTTAGTAGTGGGACGATATATGTGATCCATGTAGGATATTCGACTATGAGAATTAAACCCATGTTCAATTTCTTAACCGCTTCCTTTTTTACTTTGAGCAACCATTCGGTGCAGAGTTTCCTTGTCTTCTATTTGACTGGCTTACATTATGGAAATATTAGGATCTCATGCTGAGATATTTTCAGGTCAATAGTGGGCATATCATCATAGGACCATGCGAAGATATCCACGAATTCTTTTAGTATCTCTTCAAATTATTGAGCATGCTCATGCTCGTTATGGGTGGACCCTATCCTAATCCCGCATTGATGTCTACTAGAACCGAGATTAATAACAACCGTCTCATCATCTTTTATTTAAAGGTTGTTATGTTGTTTGTTATTCTCCTTATTAAGATTATTTAAGAAGTGCTCATTTACAAAAATCATCATCATCAAAAGTGTGATTAGAATCAAGACAATTAATGTAATGCACACCAAAATACTCAAAATTCTCGTTTATTTCATTTTCTGGAAATCCATCATTGAGAACCTTGTCAAAAGAGGTCTCAGTTACATTGTTATTAGAAATAGAACAATAATATCAGGTGAAGAGACTTGAATAGGATAAATATTAGGGTCAGGTTGAATTTGAGCAGGTTAAACAGACACGACATTCTAGCTGAGGAGAGGCATGTCAGCAGCTTTGATCTTAGCGGATGGGTCTAACGGTGCGACATCTGAGAAAATCATGCAGAGACTCATCCCCTGTGTCTGTAGGTTGAACGAGTCCTCTATATCACTTTCTTCAAAATCCCTGGTAATTCTCATGAATTTCTTGATGAGAGGTTACACTTCATGTTGGTCGTCTTTAACCCAAGAGTTACTGTCTTAAAAGAATATTTCCATCCCTAGTTTCATCTTCTTATCGACATGGTCATACCATGGTTTAAGGAAGCCACAAAAGGGAAAGTCTTTATCCTCCATGATAAACCTTACATTCAATACAGTCTCTTAAAATAGTCCTTTCATCGTCTAAGCTTCTTTTCGATCTTAGTTGTCGGAGTGCTTTGAATTCTTCTGGTTAGGGATGGTAACCAAGGCCACATGGGGTAAAGGCCTCCTTTAGGACTATGGGCTCATATGATGTGGGCATAAAGTGCATTACATTAATTGTCTTGATTAAGATTAGTTAAGAAGTGGCCTCCTTATTAAGATTAGTTAAGAAGTGGGCATAAAGTGCATGTTCTTAAACATCTGAATCACATTGACGCTTCCATGTGGGTTGTGTTCTGGAAAGGCTTGGTCTTTGAAATTTTCTCTAGCTGGAAGTGGAAGCGGATCAACTTTGAAGTGAGGGAGGAACATGTCATTCATATCGTACTGAATTTCCAATACTGGGTTATTAATGTTGGCATTGTCTGTATTGTCGTTATCTCCCAAGATAGTGATAACCTAGCCTTTGGTAAAGAACTTCAATTTCTAATGAAGATAAGAAGATACCCCTCGAATGATGTGGAACCATGGATGGATAAGGTGAAGATTGAAACATGTAGTTATGTTATTGACTTGGAACTCAGTGAGAGGATTGATTAGCTCATCCTCTATTGTGAGTTTTATGGACCCCATTACTTATCGACGAGTATTGTCGTAAGCATGTACAACGACGGAAGTGGGAGTGAGATCACTAATTTTCAATACCAAGCAATTGAAGGTTATGAGAGGATAAATATTAAGGGTAGATCCATTGTCAATGAGTGAAAGCGAAACTGTCTTTTCTAAGACTTCAATGGAGATGTTGAGGGAATAATTATGATCAGGGCTGATCTTTGGTATCTCTACTTAGGAAAAAAATAGAGTAATATGGAAGAGGTCAAGGACCCAACCATATTTATGGATTTTTTGGAAGTGGTGGAAGGAGGGAGTGTAGGCCCGGTGAGGAGTTTAATCAAAACATTTCGCTGCAGCTAGGAGGACATGAAAAGCCCATATAGGGTGATATTGGCTTGGGTTTTCTTGAATCGGTCAAGTACTTTACTCTCTTGAAAGGTAATTTTTGGCATGGGAAGCTCTTCAACAACTCCCTGTTCTTTATCTGTCTTGGTCACATGAGGAATTGAATCTTTGTAGTGTCTCCCTGACCTTGTTATGTAATTTATTGAGGCATGGATGAAAGAACCCTGTGTCTTCATCAACCTCGGGCTAAATGTCCACCTTAGTGATTTTCCCCAATAGATCTACGAAGGATATAATTTTGCATAGACTGGATACTAGGATGGTTTCTTCCCAAATGGTTTCGTTATCTAAACTATCAAAGTCATACCCCCATTTGATGATGACTATGTCCTCTTTCCAAGAGAAATAAATACATTAAACAACCTCGATGGCTTAATTGTCAAATCTTCCCACTTAACGGGGAGGTGTAGTAGTGAGTATCTCATCAATGCTGCAAACTTCACTTGTCAGTTGAAATGCATCGTCTATTATCTGTAATACATAATCTAGACTGACTTTTTTAAGAATTACCAGCCAATCATTTGATACTTGCGCCCATTTCCAGGCTTCCATGAATACGCAACTGAATTTACGATAATTAATAGTCATCTTGGCAAGCAATTTCAGCCCAAACTTAAGAGTTGGTTCAACACAGCTGGTAACTTCATGTCTTTCCCTTCAGACCGAGTACGGATGATAATGCAGGCCTTTATATGGAGTGACAAATCTTGATCGGTGAAGTATGTAGGATGTAGGAGAAAATATGGACAAACTTTGAGTGGTTTAGGTGATATTATAGGTATGATGGATGTTTTGATTGGCATTATTTAAATAGATGGGTTAAATTCTGAGTCACTTTCTCGAAAGATGACATTTGTACGTGTTGGAAGTGGGTTATGAGTGATATTATGTGATGGATTGGCTGGTGGGGCAATGATAACTTTATCCATTAGGCCTTGGATCATATTCCTAAGGTGGAAGCATTAGTCGATAGTGTGGCCAGCGGACTGGTGAAAATCACAACGAGCATCGGCTTTAAAGTTTTTAGGGAGTGGATTTGGCAATGGATTGGAGTCTAAGGGTTTGATGAGGTTTCGGCTCACAGGGCATCGTAGACTTTTGTTAGGGGATCATATAGTTCAATGTATTCTTTTTTGGTAGGATTAGGCCGACTTTTCGATGCCCAAGAGGTAGCAGGTTGGGAAATGTTATTGATGGTTGATACCGTAGCACTGGAAGGCTTCTCATACTTGCGAGGAGTCAATTGTTCGACCACTTTCTTTGGCTCAGATTCATCTTTGGAAATGCCTTCTTAAATTTCTTCACTATCATCTCAAAGGGCACGAAGGTGTGGGTAATACTCACTACACCGAAAAGGACAAATTGTCACCTTTTAGCCGGCCAGCCTTGTCACGGTCATTGATCATGATTAAAAAAAACACGTTTTTTTGTCATGGTCAATGACCATGACAAGTCCGTGATAAGGGCTTGTCACGGTCATTGACCGTGACAGCATTAGAAAGTTTTCCTGGTCAAAGACCATGATAGGTCCGTGATAATTTTGTCACTAAAAAAACCCTTCCCCCTTCTTTTTTCCTACCGTTTTCACTTTCCCCCAATTTCTCTCTCGAAGCGCACGACTGCTCTCTCTCTCTCTCTCTCTCTCTCTCTCCACATTTTCAGGTGAGTTTTTTTCTCTTTTTCTCTTTCCTTTGTGTATATGTATGTGTATGTGTGTGTGCACGCATAGGTGGGTGGGGGGGAGGGGGAGGGGGGCATGGGCAGTGGGCTCTGTGGGTAGGTTGTGTGTGTATGTATGTGTGCGTGTGTATGTGGAGGGGGAGGGGGTCAGGGGGTCTTTGGGTGGGGTGTGTATGTGTCTATGTGTGAAGGTGGGGGAGAGTGTGTGTGTGCAGGTGTGTGTCTGTGCGTGTGTGGTGGGGGGGGGGGGGGGGGGAGGGGCTGGGGGTGGGGGTGAGTGGGGGGTGTGTGTGTGTGTGTGATTTTCAATTTGGGTCTAGGAATTATAAATATTGATTGGGTATTTTTAATTTTAGTTAGGAATTGAAATTAATTGTTAATGTTGATTGGGTGATGTTAGTTGGGAGTGAAATTAACAGGTATTGTTAATATTGGTTGAATCTTATTGTATATTCTTATTCAGGTTTGAAATTGGTAATGTTGAATCAATTGAGTTGATGAATTAGAAGGAATATGGGATATACATTTGTTGGTTTGTTGTTGTTGTTGGATTATATTGGACAGATGTGGTTGGATATGGAAGTTAGTTGTATAATTATTTTAAAAATCCTTAATTTAATTCACACTAATAAATCCTTAAATAATTATATTTCCTTAATTTGTGGGGTTAGTTAATTTTGGAAGTGGCACAACCACTGGATTATTGTCAAAATGGGAGGGGGGAGGGGGAGTTTTCAAGTTTTTCTAAAATTACTTTGTGTCACGACCCATTCGAGAGTGTCACGACCACGGACTTATGATAATTAAATGAAACATACTTGAAATTACACATAGTTCTCATAGATTGTAGACTTCTACTTCTTATGCGTACGCATTTAATAGCCCTTAGACTTGTTCGAGAGTCATTACCCCTATAATGAGATCTCTTGAATTGTCCCGTTTGGACGGTTTGGGACCGCATAGTTTCTGTATAATAATATTCTCAGTGGCTTAAACGTGTTACTTTTGGACGAAGTTCTTCATCTATATCTTAATGTTCTCTAGGTACATACTAGATTATGCGATGTCAAGTGTTATTTCAATTATCAATTGAAATAACACTCACACTTGCGAATCTACGTCGGGTACTTGGAGAACTATGGCGATATGTTGTCGAATTTTCCTGAGATTGGAACAATGTGCATGAGCTATTAAGTATATTATACAAATATGCGGTCTTGAATGGGATACAACCACTAATCCTTTAGAGGAGATAGAGGAAATAGGAATTAATATTATAAATTGAATTTGAATTTGAATTTGAAATTTAAAAATCCAATATAAATAAGACATAACTAAATGAAACTTACTATAAATTTTATACAACAACTAATAGGTGATTGTTTATACTAATGGAAACTAAATGTTCACACTTTTATTTATACTAATCCACGAATATACGCTTCTTACCTATAATAGGTTATTATTTGGAGTAGCTGTGAAGGGGTATCCTAAATACAAAGCGTAGATGTGAGACAAATAGATTAGGGGATGTGTTTCGCAGAGGTGCTAATGAATTTATAAAATAGGCAAAGAGATGTCATAATGATGAAGAGTTTCCGTGTTCGTATGCTAGGTGTGTGAATGTTAAGGTGTTTGAGTGGAAATTAGTTTACTACATTTGTTAAGATGGGGTACGCAAGATAGTTATCGATTTTGGAGTTTTCACGAGGAATCAAAAGTTCCTTTTGTCCCCGAGCAACCTTCACAACAATCTTCAACAAGTAGGGTAGATGTACAAGGGGATGAAGTAGATCATAATATATTAGAGGATTTAGTTGATGAAGTGTACAAGGATCATAAAGAGGAAGAGAATGAGGTCATTGACGATGTATAAGGTCCAGGTGCTCATGAAGATATCATGATAAACCTTGACGATGACTACCAAAGTTTAAAATTTAAGGCGGCCCAACAGATATAATCTGGCTATGGGAAAGATCAAACAACTTTTCATGCCATGGTTGGTTTGCATAGTTTGAAGACCCAATACGGTTTGTCTGGCAATAGCGTGATAGAAATTCTTAATCGAGTGAAGGGCTTGCTACCCAAGGAGAATATGCTTCCAAATAGCTATCCTGTTATGAAGAACATTTTGAAAGGTTTAGGAATGAAGTATAAATCGATTCATGCTTGTATGTATGACTGTATACTATATCGAAAGGAGTATGAATTGTTCTCATACTTACGAGGAATGAATTGTTCATCCAATTTCTTTGGCTCATATTCAACTTTGGAAATTCCTTCTTAAATTTCTCCACTAGCCTCTCTAAGGCCTCTAAAGGGTGGGTAATACTGTACTCCCATGGATGCTCGAATATGGGGTAAGAAGTTCTTCTTCACAATACTAGCGTGTTCCTCCTCAGAGGGTCTATTGGTAATGGTAACAACTTTCTTTCTCCACCTTCCTATGAAGTTAGTGACTATTTCCCCATGGTTTTATTTAAGAAGTCCTAGATATGAGTGTGTAACCTCTATCTCCTCATTGTACTTGTATTGAGACATGAATTTTCGGGTGACATCCTCCTAACTACGAATTTTAGATTCTTCAAGTGACAGAAACTAACGGAGGACACTTTCTTTCAAAGTCTGTTGGAATATCTGGGCCATTATCTCTTCGGAGGAACCAATGAGGGTTATAGCTCGGTGATAGCTTCGAAGGTAAATAATTAGGGATCTGCTTCCCCCGAGCTTCTCGATGTCTGGCATCTTGAACTTCTCTAGCAGGCTAGCTTTGTGATAGGGTGACATATGGGTGTAGTCCACGTAGTATAGTGATATCTTTACTTGGTCTAACGTCTTCAAAAGAAGTTTGAGGTCTTCCTTGACCTTGTCCAGTTCCTCCTCCTTTGGATCCGTGGGTACTATCGGGTTAGACCCGAATTAAATAAGGCTAGGGATAGTTAGTTGAGCTGGTGGTGGCCTATTAGTAGGTGGGTAACATGGAGCATGTTGTTACTCTTTTGGGACCCAGATAGGCTTGAGAGCGGATGGACCAATGGCATGAGGAAAGAGAACCATAGGTTCTTTGGGAATCTAGGCCTAGTGATTCATTATCTCATGGACCCCGATAAGACGGTCATCAGATGGGGTTGCACATTCAATGCTTGGTCAATGTTCTCCATAAAGAGATCATGAAGGTAAATTCAAAACTTTGATGAAGTATCAGAAGAATCAGCAGAGCTTCGGGGCTATTTGATAGAAGATTGAAACCAATAGGGAGCCAAGCCAAAATCGAGTATGCGTTCGACCTAAGAGGGAAAATAGTTCGAATTTATTTTAAAAATTAGCGAGAAATTTTTTGGTATTTTGGAAGGATGAAGAGAAAAGGTTTTTGGCATTTTTAATTTTTGAAAGAAGGAGGGAAAAAGGAGAGGAATCTCATAAAGATTATTACATATGTTATTATTAGGTTCTCACATATATTAGGTTTGTCTAAATAAAAATAAAATGTCGGACATGACCCGACTCGGGGAAAATAGGGTTTGAAAATATTTAAGACACAGTTGGACTTGTTTCTTGGCTCACAAACGGGATTCTATTTTGAAACAAAGGCAAAATAGAGAAAAAATTTGGGTGGTACACCGATTCTAAATTTTGACAAAGTTTCGCATGGTAACAAAAAAACTAAATATAAGTGCCCTAGGTTTGACACCTATATGAGGTTTATGTAATTGTTGGGTTTTTAGAAGGGTTCCCCCCTTTGGCATGACTTCCAGGATATACCTCTTGTTTATAAGGGCAATCATTCATCTATATGTGTGGACAAACCATGTGATATACCCGAGTGTACGTGAATTTACTCAATATATACCTCATGGGGACAGTACGTGTGAGAGAATTCAATATACCTGATGTACATGAACGAGTTTCATGCTATTTACCTCATGTCGTGAGTTCGATCAAGCAGTACGATGTGGGGGGAACCGTTCGATATATGCTGGAGGTACTACGGAAATGGAAGGTAAGAACCATATTTCTTAGGCTAACTGCGATCTGCAGGACCAACACCCATCACAAAGTGACCCCCAGTAGGGGATAAAATTTTGATCAATATTGTCATGCTCTAGGTGATGTAGTGTGCAAAATACACGAGTCTTAATTAACATATTATGGAGAGAGAGTACTTTTTATCATTTTTATTGGCATGATGAATAAAGGGAGTACTACACTAATGAGGGAGCATATACAAGTATTATAAAAAGTAAATATATCATGGAGATTATAGTAGACATGGATATATGTGAGTGAGTAAGTGACATGAGATTATATACGAGTGTGTGTAGTAGTGAGCCTATACATGGATCAACTACAAGTGGCATGTCATATGTGTAAGTGAGTATGGACATATATACAAGTGTGGGAAGTGTGGGTGTGTGCTAGTGAAGCCTAAGCATGGATATTCTAAGTGGTGTGTGAAGCATGTGAGTATAAAATGAAACTAAGTGTAAGTGTGTAAAGTGTACATGGAGAGTATATACAAGTGTGTGAAGTGTATAAGTGAGTGAAAAGTAATATATACATGAGAGAGATATACAAAAAGGTAAATAGAGGATATAAAGGAACATACAGGTTGGTTCATACGCACTCATACAGAAAATAATAACACACATGTAGAAATAGAGTCTAGTCCTCTTAAAATTTTCCCAACAGAGTCTCCACTGTGGCTATCCTGGGGTCAGGGGGTCTCCCGAGGAGGATACCTCTTTCCTTCCCTTCGAACGTGCACGTGGGATTGCATCCTTTATTGAGGCACTCAGGTGTCATCGATGTGGGGGTGATATGTAAAAGTAGAGTTGCTAGCCTATTTTGCACAAAATAGGAAAAATAAATGTTACTGCCTCGAGAGAACGATATCAAGGACAGTACCGATTCTTACAAAACCAAGTAGTTCAAGGGTTCGGGGACTAAGTTACGGAATGAGAAGGTGTTAGGAACCTATACCACCCTTTCTATCTCTCATGGTCATTTGTTAATCTTTTACTATGAAACTCTGTTATGTGTGTGCGTACGTGCATAATATAAATGGAGAATAGAATCTCTCAACTCGCATCATGGACAAAGGTGGAGTGAGGTCATCCTTAGGGGTGTTCCCAAAATAGTAATTCAATGTGAAATGTAAGTGTTTGCCGATTCACAAGTCATTATAGAAGAACGAATGCATATATCGGACAAGGCACAAGCAAGCAAACATATAAAATATATTAAAAATATATATAATAAGAACAAGGTAACAAACGAGTATGGGAGGACTAGAGTCTAGGGATTTACCTAAGAAGCCTACACAGATTGAGGGGGAATCAAAGTCAACTTAGTTCGAATACAATACAAGGTGTTTTAATGTGAGAAAATGTGATGAGAATTCCCCATTTGGAATTTACAAGTAAACTCTCTTTTTTTTAGAAAATAAAGTATGTGATAATAATAATAATAATAATAATAATAATAATAATAATAATAATAATAATAATAATAATAATAACAACAATAATAATAATAATAATAATAATAATAATAATAATAATAATAATAATAATAATAATAATAATAATAATAATAATAATAATAATAATAATAATAATAAAGGTATGAAATTAAGGTGTATGATGTAATAAAATAAATCACTATAGTGAAAGTAAAGTGACTAATGCAAAAGTAAGAGAATTTAAAGATAAGGGGGAAGAATTGGACCTCCTTATGAAGACTTGGAATGGATCTTAATTGTAGATGCACTGATCTCATAATGATATGATGGAGGTATGAGGAGATGGGAGAGAATTTGCTAAAAGTAACAAAAAGGATGGAGGGAATGTGGAAAATGGGCTTTTTAAGAGGGTAACAACTCTAAATTCGAGATAATGTTTTCTGAATTGTTGGGAGGGATGTTTAGGTGTTCTAAGGTGTGTTGAGGTCATGGCCTCTATTTATAGGGACAAAGGGTGTGCTAATCGGCAGGGTCCTTGATCTTCCTATCAGCATAGAACCCCAGATACACTACAGATAGGAAGGTTCCTAAGGGTGCCATTCGACAGTCTGTTGCAGAAGTTTCAAAAAAATAGGCGTAAAATGCGAATTATAAGTCAGAATTAAGCATGGGGTGGACCATTGGATAGGTTATTCAGAGAACTGTAACAATCCATTAATCCACTACCCGATTCCGGAGTTGTCCGAGGGCAAATGGGACCCGAAAGTGCCCGTTCTTCATTAGACAGAAAATTCATATAGGAAAATGAATCGTTCGTCTGAACCATAAGGTATATTTGTGCACATAATGGACTATTGGAAAGGTTATTGAGTGCCTTCAAGATTTCATTCAACTTCGTTCAATTTTTGGAGAGTTGACCCAGGTCAAACGGGGCCCCGAGGCACCCGATTACATTTTGGAGTGAAAAGGGTCATTTGTCCGTACCGTAAGGCTGATTCTCGCACAGAGTGGACCGTTGGAAAAGGTATTCAAATCCCTTCAAAAATCCATCAATCTTAGCTCAACTTGAAGCATTAATCGGGGTCAAATGGGGCCCGAGAGCGCCTAGTGGCCTCCGAATCAATTTTTAGTGTAAAACGGATCGTTCGTTCAAACTCTAAGGTTGATTCGTGCATGCGATAGAAAGTTGAAAAGGGGATCCACTTCCCTTCAAAGATTAATTGAGATTTTTCTCATGTGAAGAAGATGATCAGAGTCCAATAAGGGCTTGGGAGTGATCGGTGGCCTCCAGGTTAGTTTTAATAGTAAAATGGACCATTTATCTGAACCATTAGGCCGATTATCACATGGAGTTGACCATTAGAAATGGGCCTTTAAAGATTCATTGAGAATTCGCTTAGGAGAGAAAGTTAACTAGAGTCAAATGAGGCCCGGGAGCGCTCGATGGCTTCTAAATCAGTACTCGAAGTAAGACCTAGGGTTTGCAATGAACAAGTGATTGCTAGGGACTAAGGAGGTGCTTAGAGGGTACCTAGGATAGGGTGTCTATAGTTGTTTCCAAGATAACGGACATAATAAAGGCAATCTCCCAAGGGGCCATGAATTTCCTCGAGCAAGACTTGATCAATTTTATGTTATCGCTTTTGAAGTAAACATTTTGTAATCCCAGTGATTGAGCAACTAAACAGGCATCTCTCGGAGCAAAGGCTTCATTGTATAAAGGAGACCATGTCATTTTTTATTTGTGAAAGCCCATGTGAAAAGCACCATAATTATCTCATAAAATCCCATAAATTATGGTTTTACAAGATTTTGACAGAAAGATGCATCTATATTGAATTTAAATATGCCAGTCTGAGAAGGTACCCACATGTTTCCTTGATTTTCTCTTATATCTCAGTTCTAATAAGATATAACATTCGTCTTGATGCAGTTAAAAGCCTACATATCTATATAAATTAAGTTGGCTATACCATTGGCAGATATATCCTACTTTTTGAATATGATTTCATTTTTTACCTTCCATATATTCTATAAAACGGTAACCAATCTTCTTAGAGACATAACAACCTTGCCCATTGAGGCTTAACGATCCACCGGCTTTGATAACCATTTCAAAAAGGAGTTTTTATTAGCCATTTCCCATTCCTCAAGATCCCCCTATTTTTTTCCAAATAACTCTTTCCTTTTTGCACCGGAGAAAGATTTATTCCAAGTCTTCCACTTCATTGGAACATATGTCAAAGAGGAGAGAGTTAGAGAATTTCGTCTTAGACAAATTGGAATTTAAAGGCAAAGCATTATTGGCCAGCAGCTACATGAAATTTTTTAATTTTAGTGGTGTGTCCATGTGCCATATAACCTTCCACATATTAGGATTAGGTTGAAATGAGGTAGAGGTAGTCAACTTTCCAATATCTTTATTATGGATCTGAGAGGCTTTAATGTATACAAACTTGACAAAGAATGCTCCATTCCTATTGAAGTTCTAGACAATTTATCATTGGTATTTACATGGACTATAGGAATACACATGATTTCTCCTCCTCTTCACTAATTAAAAACTCTTTAACCCTATCCACTATCCATTATTTGGTATAAGGGAAAATAAGATCAACCACTTTTTATTTCCCAAGCTCCTTGTGACCTTTTTGGGAATGTCTTAAACCCTTTTGACAAGGAGATCCACTTGTCATTCCAAATATCAATGTTGTTCCCATTTCCCAGTTGCCACCTTAGCCCACTATAAAGCACTTCTCTACTCTTTGATATACTACTCCAAAATAAAGATGGTTTGGCTCATTTTTAAGCAGTTAAAAAGGAACCATTAGGTATGTAGATTTCCTTCAAAGTTTTAGCCTAAAGTTCATTGGGGTTCATAAGGAGGCACAAACCTTATTTAGCGAATAAGGCCTTGTTAAAGAGCTGAGTCTCATGAAAACCTAATCCAACAAGGTTTTGGGGTTGGGTTAGATTGGACCATTTTGTTCAATGTATTTTACTGTTATCATCAGATCCACCCCACCAAAAGTTACTAAACTGGAGTTAATTTTGGAACAAATGGACTTGGGGAGCATAACATGGGACATGACATAAGTAGGTATCTCTTGAACAACTTATTTAATAAGAACTCCCCTACCTCCTGAAAATAAAAGTAGTTGTTTTAAGCTTTTAAGATTTGGGGATACTTTGTCAATGATAAAGGATAAACTATGATGTTTAAAACTCCAATTTTAGGAAGAAAATACAAGATATTTAGCTTTAGGGTCTATTGGATCGACATTAAGGAGACTATATATATCATTACTTTTTATATCATCAGTGTTTAGGGAAAAACAAACACCTAATTTTGGAAGTTAACACTCTAGCCCAAGGCAATGCCATAGTTATGGATAATATTGATAACCTCATTGCATTCATTGGGTCTGGCTTGGAGAAGGAGGATAGAGTCATCAGTAAAGGTGAGATGGGAGAGGATAGGGCAACCTCGTTTCATAACCGGAGACAAGGCCACTCAAGGTGGCTTTCGTGATAATTTTCAACGTACATATTGGGTATGGATGAATAAATAAGGAAAAAAATGGTATCCTTAACGTATCCCACTTTCCAGATTTGTTTCATAACATTCATATCCATTAAGGATAACTTTAAAAGTAATTGAATTGACACACTGCACGATGAGGTGAACCCACTTGCTAAAAAATCCCATTTTCTGCATAACCTTCTTTAAAAAGGCCCATTATAATATATTGTATGCTTTCTTAAGGTTGAGATTTAGGGACATATCTTGTTTCCTTCTTTTCTTCCCCATCCTATGGTAATGGAAGGCCTCATGAGCAATAATAATGTTTTCTTGCATTAGTCTATTAGGATTGAAGGCTTCTTAGTTCGGTGTAATCAAATTTTAAAGCATGGGTTTGATTCCGTTAACCAAAGTTTTAGATATGACCTTATAGATAAAATTACATAGCCTGATGGGTTGGAATTGATTAATGTTCTCAGGGGATGGGTTTTTTGGGAATGAGGACTATATTGGTTATGTTAAACTCCTTTAAAATGAAATTTCCCCCAAAAGCCTTTAATTGCCTTGTACACATCTTTCCCTACTATATGCCCATATTTATGGTAAAATAAACATGGGAACCTATATGGTCCATGGGATTTTATGTCCCTTAGTTGATCTATGGCTTTGGTAATTCTATCGCTCATAAGGGGCGTACACGTCTCTTTATTAATATCACGGGTGACGATTTGATCTATAACAATAAAAGGGACTACTTAGTCTTTTTAGCCTTGAGAAAGGAGAACAAGGCTAAAGTTGTAATGCCATATGGAATGCTCTTTTTAGTCGTGGATGTTATAGTCACTTGTTCTCATATGGGAAAAAATTAAACTTCATTAATAAGGTAGTCTTACATAGCCTCGGCATTTAATAAGACTTGTACTGACTAACAGAGTTGGCAAGCAAATCAATTATCACAGTTTAGTAATTGCTAATTCCATTGATGATAAATATTGATACAAAAATTAGTTAGTTGACGTGGACTAGTTATATGAATACACGTGTCATCCGGCATGGCACAAGTTTAAGTAGCAAGATATTTCCAATGTACCAAGCTATTTAGAGTACCGAGTTACTCAATGTACCGAGAAACCTAGCATACCGAGCTACTTGTTAGGAAGAAGAAACGACCAAGACATATTCAATGTTTATTGTATTACAATCATTCCTTATCATGTATAGATGTCTATGCCAATTCAATAAAGGCTTATCATCCATTCATATAGACAGCCCAAGGGCTATAATACATTGTAAACTCCTCATGGTAGGGTAAGAAATCATAAGCGAACATAATCGAGATCAAGGCAAGATACCTAGTAATACAAAACAGTGGACGTAGGACATTTTCCTTAAGGATGAACCACTTTAAAAATATCTTGTCTTGTTTCTTTATTCATATTTATATGTGATTAATTAATTAGATCAAATCTAGTTTTTTACATCAACAGATTGGCATCGTTTGTGGGAACGACTATACGTAGCATTTTTCACTAAAAACTCATCATAAATGGATCATCTCCCAGAATCTAGCAATAGGAACAATGAAGGGAATCCTCCTCACCCTTTTTCCCCTCCAAATGCAAACTATATCACAGGAATCTTGGCAAGCTTAGATAGGGGACAAACGACTAGCAGGAAACTATGTGAAAGTTCATTCAGACTGTTCAAAATGGAGCATCTACCCAGTCAGACGAACGAAGCATTCATAGAAGCATGCGTCCACCATCGTCGTGACAACCACGGTCTATATCACGAACCAGACATACTGAAGTCCATTATTTTGGGAATTCAAGTAATCCATCCTATCATCATAGTTTAACTTCTCCTATAAGAATTTTGGATTCTCAGGAACTCATCACTCTAACTTCAGATAGACCAAACACTCTAGAAAGGTTGATCAGGGCATCTCCCTTCGACCGTTTAGGCCCCATGAGGAATAGAAATCCTCCTCAAATTGCGTCAAGAAATTCTTAATGGCCAAATGATTTAAGGGAAGGCTCAGCCCAATCACATCCAAACCCCAGACATTCAGTTTATAAAGAAAGATCCCAAGAGGAGAATTTTGCGCGACTTGTTGCTTGGGTAAATATAAATAAATCAAGGGCTGGGAATGATGAATGGAAAAGGATTTATTCAGAGATTGGAAGACAAGTTAGGAGAAATGGATAAGGCAAAAAACCCTTTCCAAAGAACCTTTATCAAGGGATATCCATTTGTATAGGAAATTGTGGATTTTCCCACACCAGCAACATTCAAGGCTCCTATGGTCACACTGAAGTACGATGGCAACACTGACCCTGTTCTCCACATAAAACAGTACCAACCTGCAACGAAAATTTATGCAGTCCCAGATGAAATGAGGTGCAGGGCATTCTCAAGGACCATTACCGGAACTGCTCAGATATGGTACAACAATCTTCCTCGGGGCAGATTCCAACCTTCCACCAACTAGCAGAGCTCTTTACAGGAAATTTCTATTTTGGTGTGAAGCTAGTTAAAAGGGTAGCACATTTGTTGAGTGTTATGCATAAATCAGGCGAAAGTACCAGGTATTATATCACTCGTTTCAACAACGAGAAATTGGAAGTCATAGACTATTAGGAGAAGACAACCATTACAGCTCTCATGAGTGGTCTTTTTCTAGACAAGCTGTATTACACCTTGGCCAAGGATCCCCCCAAATCCATGGCTGAATTGATGGCTAAAGTGAATGCCGAGGAGGCTATGGTTGCGAAGAAGAATGCTGAGACAAAGGTGGAAGCTAAAGGTGAAGGCAAGTCAGAGAAGAAAGATCGCAAGAATAATGGTGGGATCAAGAAGTCGAAAGGCAAAGAAACGCTTGATCACTTAAGGAAATACCCAAATTATACTCCCTGAAAGGTGGATATAAACCACGTTCTAAAGGAAATTAAGAATAACGAGGAATTGAATTGGCCAAAAAAACTGAGGTCAGCTCCCGAAAGGAGGGACAAATCCAAGTATTGCGAGTTCCATAAGGATCATGGTCACACAACCAAGTAGTGTATAGCTCTCCAAAATGAGATAGAGGCACTCATTCGACGAGGAAAGTTGAACATGTGTGTTGATTGTCATAATGGTGGAAAGACCAATAATAGAGCTCAAGAGAGGTCTAAATATCCTTGCTGACCAAGAGATGATAAGAAAAAGGACCATAAAGATGATCCTAATCTCCCAAAATGGCCAAGACAACCTGAACATGAGGTATTTTCAATTCGTTTTGGTTCATTCGATTGTAAAATAATTACAGGTGGAGACGCATGAGGAGGTGATCGTACCACTGAAAGGAAAGATTACCTCAATGAGGATCAAGCTTGCTCCTATATACAGCGGATAAATATTGCAGAAGAAGATCGCCCGAGGAAGGTCACCAAAGATAAGCTAGTCATTGGCTTTTCTAAAAATGATCTGGAAGGCGTTTTGTATCCTCATGATGATCCTTTGGTGATCAAATGATAATGAAGGATGTAACCATTTCAAGAGTGTTTGTGCACAATGGTAGCTCGGTAGATATCATGTTCTACCCTTATTTTGATAGTCTAAATTTGAAACTTGGTCAGTTAGAGCTGTATCACAGGCCCCTCATTGGGTCATCCAGAGAAAAAAAAATTCCACTTGGAACGATCAAGTTAGACTTGTTGATTGGTTTTTTGCCAACTAATAGAACAGAGAAGGTTCCCTTCTTTATAATGGATAAGAATGTCCAATAAGCCTACAATATAATCATGGGAATAGTAGGTTTGAAAAAGTTTGAAGCAGTCCCATCCATTGTACACCAGTGCTTAAAATTTCGGACCAACTTTGGGGTTGGAATTGTGAAAGGATATCAAAAAGTAGACCAGGAATGTTACTACTCATCTTTCGAGTAAGATGAATTGGAAGATGCAACGAAGACAACAACCACTTATCAAGTAAATAAATCTAATGAGTCTGAGATTGAATCATTGGACCCAAGAGATGAAATGGGACTTGTTAAAGGATAAGTCATAGAGGCATTAAAAAGTATTATTCTGGATGATAAGCAACCAGAAAGAATAACTCAGATTGGTGCTTCACTTGATCCAGTATTGAAGCAAGAGTTGGTGGAATTTTAGAAGCACATAAAATAAGTATTTGCATGGAGTCATGAGGATATGCCGGGGATAGACCCAACTTTCTTATGTCACGATCTCAATGTCAACAAGGAGATAAAATTGGTGAAGCAAAGGATAAGAGTCTTTAGTTCAGAGAAGAACCAGGCTATTCAAGAAGAAGGGGAAAAGCTGCAAAAAGCTTCTTTCATTGAAGACGTGAAATATCCTGATTGGCTGGCTAATGTTATGATGGTCAAGAAGAAGAATAACTGGAGAATGTGTTTGGATTTCATTGACCTGAATAAATATTGCCCAAAAGATCATTTTCCTCTGCTGACGATAGATCAACTTGTGGATCCAACATCGGGGCATGAGTTGCTAAGATTCATGGATTCTTATTCTGGATATAATCAAATTAAAATGAACCCAGAAGACAAGGAAAATACCTCTTTCATTACCCCACGAGAAAAATATTGTTACAATGTTATGCCTTTTGGTCTTAAAAATGCAGGTGCTATATATCAACAGCTGGTGAACAAGGTGTTTGCGGTGCCTCGATAAAATTTGTACAACCAGCCTTGAAAAAATCTGTACATTTCTTCATCAACTCTGTATCATGAGCGGACAATAATTCCATCCTAGCAATAAATTAAAAAGGAAAAGTAAAATCAGATCAATAACAACATATCTATATTGAACAGTAAAGGAGAAATTCAAAGTAAGTAACAACAGCATAGCTATATTGAGGGTACAATGAAAAGTACAAAAAAAAGAAAAAAAAAAGAGAGAGGAAAGTAAAAAATTGTCGAACAACTTTACACCTTCTCCTTATTCCCCACAACATCTTCGGTTGATTTTGAAGAAGGAATTGGTTGCTAAAGTTTCTCGGAGGGCAGCTGACGTTGTTTGGAAGAAGTTATTGTCTGATGGACTTGCTTGGAAGATTGAGGGATAATGGAAGAAGGTATTTGTTCTACCATTATCAAAGAAGATTCAACAGATCTAGCTTCATTTTCTTCTTCAATAGCAGGAGGAGGGCCGTGAACATGTTTCTGAAATTATTCAGAGTCTTCAACAACACTCAAGTCTTTCATAACTACAACCCATCCATCCCTGAAGAACTTTAAACGTGCATACTCCATTTGAGCAAAGGCATCAGTTACTGCTTTGTTCCACCCATCGTAACTAGTGGTGAATCAGATGCTAAGTCTTTATGGAGCAAAAGGGGAGTTTATGTCTTGATACTTAATTAAAGTTGTGGAAATTGTAGCCAAATTTGTAGTTATTCAAGTAATTAGAATACCTAGACTAGAGAATGCAAGGGCAGATGCACTTATTCGATTAGCCTTAGCTACTCGCACTGAGCTATGAAGAACAATACCGATTGAAGTACTTACAAGAAAAAGTATTGATGAAGACTTGATGGTGAATTTTATCGCCTTGGAAATGGGAGAATCCTCGATGGCTCCCATCAGGGCTTACATTGAAGAAGGTACTTTACCAGTCGACCTACTTGTAGCCAAAAGGTTGAAGTAGACGGCTGCGAGATATGTTTTGAATAATGGGTTCCTTTACAGGAGAGGTGTGATAGATAGTTTGCAAATGTATGTTCACCTAGCAGAAGTTAAAGACCTGATAAAGGAAATCCATGAAGGATCTTGTGAAGCTCACGTAGCAGGTAGAACTCTTTTACAGAGAATGAATATGCAGGGGTACTACTGACCAACGATGTGCGCTGATTGTATAGCTTATGATAAAAAAATGTGACAAATGTTAGCGATTTTCTACTATACGAAGAACTCCTGAGTCGCTGTTAACACCAATCACTTCACCTTGGCCATTCTCTATGTGGGGAATATTTTTAGTTAGGCCTCTTCTAACCACAAGAAGACGATTCAAATATCTTGTAGTAGTTGTTAATTACTTCACCAAGTGGGTGGAAGCTGAACCTTTAATCGATATGGCCTATGAAAGGGTTTATCAATTCATTTGGAAGCATATTATTTGCAGATATCGTCTACCCGATGCCTTTATAACTGATCATGGTACCCAATTTGATAATGATGAGTTTCCATCATACTGTTTACAAACCAACATTTAAAAAGTCCATTCTTCTCGCGGTCATCCCCAAAGTAATGGGCAAACAGAGGTGGTGAATAAAACTCTATTGAATGAATTGAAGAAGATATTGGATGGTGCTAAAGGGAATTGATCAATGAGTTGCACTCATTGTTATGGGCTTATCGAATAACTCCCCAAATAGCAACTGAGGAATCTCCTTACATGTTGTCTTTTGGGAGTGAAGCAGTGATACTTGCCGAACTAGGATTACGTACTCACCGGGTGCTTAACTTCAATTCTCCAGTAAGTTATTTGATGAGACGCTTGGACTTGGATATGCTCAAAAAAGTCAGAGAAGATGAGGTGATCCAAAATTCAGCTTATCAGCAATGGACTACCATGTTCTATAATTAAAGGGTAAAAAAATGTGATCTCAAGGAAGGTGATTACGTGCTCAAGAAAGTAACTCAAAAGCACAATAAGTTGGAGGCCAATTGGGATGGCCCATATCATATCACAACTGTTGTTCGACCTGACACTTATAGAATAGAAACTCTTGAAGGGGAAGAATTCAAAAATGTCTAGAATGCAGAGCACCTGTGAAAATATTATAAGTAATGTAATTGACCATGTACCCAATTATTTCCGTATGAATGAAAATAATGATTTCCCCATTTGTTTTTTTTAGAGTACTAGTGATACACACTGCACTTAACTTTAAAGTAGAAAAATCAGCAATCCCCAACTAAAAGTTGGCCGACTTCAGTAATCACCAACTAAAAGTTGGTCGGCATCAACACCCACCAACTAAAAGTTGGTCCTCATTATCATACCACTAACTAAAAGTTGGTTGGTATCAGCAACCACTACCTAAAAGTTGGTTGCTATCAACATAAACACCGACAATATTGGTAAAATAATCGAGTCATGCAAGTTCTGCTTGATTATGGGTGACCGAAGAGGCATCTAAACTAGGAACGAAGATGGGTAAAATATCCACTGCCTAGGCACCAGAGCAATTATTTACTTAAATGATTGTTACAACTAAGCAGGAACATGGGATAAAAATAATTCCATTGCTTAGGCACTTATGGGTGATAAGTCACTACAACTAGACAAACATATGGGGCAAAAGTTCCATTGTCTAAGTAATCAAATCAAAAAGGGCAAAATGTCCAGTAAAACACTACTATAGTTTAACAAAGATTGACAAAATAAATTTCATGAAATTGTTTTATTTCAAAGGAAATAAAATTACAAAACGATGAGTTTTTCTTCATTCCCACCAACAATTACTAACAAAATACAAATAGTCTATTCGATTGGTTTTTTTCCTTCAGATTTACGTATAGGATCCATCCTAGCTGGAGGATCATCTAAAGCAAAAGTAAAATTGATAAAGTTCATGTCCTGCAGTATTATGGTGTTGCTCGAACTTGGTCGGTCTAATAAATGTGGAGGTCGAGATATCTCAAATTCTTCGTGAAGAATCTAATCACCAAGGTATTTGGAAATCAAACACTGGGGAATAAAGCTAACTGGAATCCACCTAACATCCAGATAAAATGTAAGAACTGGCAAATCAAGTAACCCAGGCTCATACCAATCCCACAGCTTCGTTCCTTGCTCAACTTTCATTACAGTCAAAGCATTCAAGCATCCCTGCTTACACCCTTTATTGTTTGTCTGTTTCAACCTGGCATCAAGATGATATAAATCCTCATTATATCCTTCCATCCAAAATTCTCTGGGCTTCTTGTGAAACTGATAAGTTAATCGTTCAACATGTTGATGAAGTATTTTCAGCACACTTTCTTTATTCTGCAACGTAGAATTCTCATTGGATAGTTGCTCTGTAAGAGTTTGAATCTTTTGAGACATCTCTTCCAGAGCTTGATTTTTTTCCTTCAATTAACCCGCTTGATTTTCTAAGGCTTGGTGAGTTCTCGTCTCTTTAATGCTACTTCGACCAGCTCTTGTTCTACCCCGAGAAGTGAATGTAGGTCTTACTCTTTTCAAAGTTTCTAATTCTTCTCTTAATAAAGCATTCTCAGTCTCCAAAAAGGAAAAACCTTCATCGTAAATTGGGACCAGAGTTTCAGAGGAAGAAGCATGTTTTTGTTGTCTTAATTCTTCTCTTAAAGCAATATTTTCTTCCTACAGCAGTTTAGCAATGTTTCTATGCTCCTCAATTTTAAGTTTTAGCACACTCTCTCTCTTATTATGGGCAGAGATAAATTTGTCATAACCCCGATTAGCACTCAACTGTTGGTACTTCCTCTCATAAACTTCATGAAGATGAGTAGTGGCCTCCTTGTATTGAATTTGATGTTCTTCAATCATTCCTTGAAGATCTTCAATTATTTTATAGTAAGCTACGTTATTCACTACTGCACGATCCAGTAGACATTTTAAATACTAGTAAGCCTCAATTGCTCGTTCAGAGGCATCAGATCCAAGAATGTCAATTATTTATTCCTCGATAAAATATGCATAACTAGCTTTGAAATAATCTGTACATTTCTTCATCAACTCTGTATCATGAGCAGACAACAGTTCCATCCTGGCAGTAAACTAGCAAGGAAAATTAAAAATAAATCTACAATAGCACAGTTATATTGAACAGTAAAGGAGAAATTCAAAATAACTCACAAGTCCATTTTATTAATCATAATAGATGAGGGTACAACCAGAAGTACAAAAAAAAGAAGAAAAAAAAGACGAAAGCAAAAAATTATCGAACAACATTACACCTTCTCCTTATTCCCCACAACATCTTCAGTTGATTTTGAAGAAGGAATTGGTTGTTGAAGTTGCTCGAAGGGCAGTTGACGTTGTTCGAAAGAAGTTATTGTCTGCTAGATTTGCTAAGAAGATTGAGGGATAATGGAAATAGGTGTTTGTTCTACCATCATTAAAGAAGATTCATCAGATCCAACTTCATTTTTTTATTCTTCTTCTTCTTCAATAGCAGGAGGATAGCCATGAATATGTTTCTGAAGTGATTCAGAGTCTTCAGCAACACTTAACTCTTTCAATGCTGCAACCCATCCATCCCTAAAGAACTTTAAACCTGCATACTCCATTTAAGTAAAGGCAGCAGTTGCAGCTTTGTTCTTCCCTTTATCCCAGCCAAAGCTAAAGGACTTCTTCACAGCAGACCTTCTCTTCGTCTTCTCTGAGGAAGCATTTTCCCTAAGAAAATCTTCAACATATTTTATTTTTTGCTCAAGATCTTTCTTATATTGTTCAGCCTCGTCAAGCTTGATCTCAGCTTCCTCCTTGTTGGTAACGACAACCTTTAATTTTTCCTCTGTCTCCTTGGAAGAATCTAGATCTTTTTATTGAGCTAGATCAGCCTCCTTTACAGCACCCACACCTTTTTATTGAGCTATCTCAGCAGCTTTGATTTTAGTCTCCTAAGAATCTTTGTTATCTTCATATATATGCCGAGAGTCCGCTAAATATTTTGATAACCTAGCAAGGGATTCTTATACTTCACTGTAAGAGGAAGCATCTTTGATAGCTTCATCCTTCTCCAAGATATTATTGAAATAAACCAAAAATTGAAAGACGGAGAGAAACTCAAAATTAAAATATGAAAATTGAAAGCATAACTGAAATGACAAAGTATAATAACACTTACTAATGCAAGGTGTTGACTTTTCCCCGAGGAGGAGAGGTCTCATCAACTTTGTGGTCAGGAAGAGTTCCAGACCAAATTATTTTCCTGGCCAAACCAGGAGTAATGACCGCTAGAGGACCAACCTTCAAAGAAGGTATTTTAACCCTAGTAGGTTGAGCGACAACATCAATATCTTTCTCAGCAAGACCCCTTCTCAATCTTCTGAAAGGAGCAGCTTCTTGAACCAAAGGTGCTGCCTCTTTTCAAACAACAACAACCTCTTCAGTCAAAGGTGCTGCCTCTTTTGGAGCAACAAGGGGATTCTTGATGACCTCCTTGACAACTTTGATTTCTCCCCCAGATGGAGAAATATCTTTTTTCTTAGTCCCTTCAGGTGGGACATCTTCTTTGCTCTTTTTTACCCCATTAGCACCAGGGATAATCTTGGTAAAAAGATCAGTCATTCTTAGCTTCTTCATCATTAAATTAGCAACGGAGGTAGAGAAATCAGAAGAAGATTCTTCAACGGCTAAAGAAGATGCTGGAGCCTGCTCAAGACCAATCACCAAAGGAGGAGCATTAGGACGAGAAATAAAAAAGGAACTGGTGTTCTTATATTGCAATAAATAGGAAGCAGCTCTCACGTGCTCCCCAGCAACTGATTGATGCAAACCCCATATAAATTTCAAATCTTTTCTATTGATATCACTCTCTTTTGGGGGTTTTCTTTTATTGTCAACTGCAAATTAAAATTGAAGAAAGCAAAAGTCAGTGACACATTTTATCAAACAAAAATAGAGTTAGTTGAAAAATAAAGAACAACCCATCCCATTACCATAAAGAGGACATCTGGGACCTTGGTGCACGTCATTCCCCTTTAATGGGGGGTGTTGCTAATTTTTCATCACAACCCCATGTTCAAAATAATACCTATAAGAATCAGGGAGATTGACCACTAAAGCTCTATTAACAAACCTAGTTTTTAAATAAAAAGTAGTGTCACTAGTGACCTATTCATAACAAAACAAAATTTCAAGAATCCAAATATGAGTTCCATGAATTGATTCAGCCTGAAAAAATTCCAAACACATGGGATTAGGCGAAAAAGAAAAACCACATTCTGCTACAAAAATAGAGAGAAACCACTGTCCCTCGGCCAAAGAAAATAAATTAGAAGGAAAAGCAGCTTCTTCCAAGACAACCCAAGAAGGAATTTCAAAATCGGCCCAAAACTTATCTAATGACTCGATAAGGTAAACTATGATGACTAAAGAAAAGAAAGAAGAATGAAGGAAGAAATTCTTACATAAGATTAAGGAATCAGCTAAGTCAGATAACAAAAAGAACGATCGTAAGAAGAAAAGGGAGAAAACAAAGAGTTTGGGAATCTAGATGGCAAAAGGTAGAAGACAATCGAATTTTATCTCCTTTATATACGCTGCCTTGGAAAACGAGAAAAGTAATGATTAGAAGTGACGATGGTTGCATTTTCAGCGACTAATTAAAGAAGAAAGACGCAAGTACCCAAGCAATCGCTAAAAACTCAAAATATTTACAAATTCGCCATTTAGCGCTTAAAACTATTACGCAAAGTCGAAAAATTTTAAAAGTGAGGAAGGTAAGGTATGAAATTAATCGAAACATGAGAAATATGCCCGAGTAACTTTTTGGGTAAATGTTCCACTCTATCACATCCAACCTCGACTGTGAAACATTAGGGGCTTTTATTAATATAAAAATTAGTCAGCTGACGTGGACCAGTTATATGAAGACAAGTGTCATTTGACGTGGCAAAAGTTCAAGTACCAAGCTATTTAAAATGTATCGAGCTACTTAGAGTACCAAGCTACTCAATGTACTAAGCTACCTAGCATACCGAGCTACTAATTGGGAAGAGTAAAAGACCAAGATAAATTCAATGTTTATTGTATTATAGTCATTCCTTATCATGTATAGATGTATATGCCAATTCAATAAAGGATTATCATCCATTCACATTGACAGCCCAAGGGCTATAAATACATTATAAACCCCTCATGTCAGGATAATCAATCATAAGCGAACATAATCGAGATCAAGGCAAGAAACCTAGTAATACAAAACAGTGGGCGTAGGCCATTTTCCTCGAGGTTGAACCACTTTAAAAATCTCTTGTCTTATTTCTTTATTCATATTTATCTGTGAGTAATTAATTAGATCAAATCTAGTTGTTTACATCAACAATAATATAAAAGTCTCGAATACATGCTTTAACCATAAAAACCTTTCCCCTCATATGGCCACTTAAGATAAAAACTCCAAAGATTATTAAATATTACTAAGATTGAAATATAAGTAAAAATATCTCAAATATCTATCACTATCTATAGCTTCTATAAGTATCCGTGTATCCTCTAGAATTCTTTGAGGCTTACAATACCTCTGTGGCTACTATCATAAGAAAATAAGGACTATAGAAGGGATGAGGTCAAATCAAAGTCCTCAACCTACCGGTTAATATTTGTACTAGGAAATAGAAGATATACTAACAAGGCAATAATACAATTAATCAAGATAGTGTAATATAAGAAAATATGAAGGAAAATAAGGTAAATTTACCAAGCCCTTATTTCACCCCATTGACCTAAGGATTAATCTCCCTTAGTTCACATCGTGTCCCCCATGTCTCTATCTCCCATGGTCCTCCCTCATAGTCCACGGCCTTTAATATATTTACCTTGGACATATCACATCCGTGGACTTATTCTAGGTATCTTTGACCTAGTCATGCCACAGGCCGCGACCTCCCTTCTTGTCTAATTTTAGGACGACACATCCATTAATTGTTGTTAACTCCACCCCTTGGTCGAGATCTATCACGGTGTAAGACCCATAATTAGTCCTAGGCTCAATCGCACTGAGCTA
Source organism: Sambucus nigra (assembly GCA_949130495.1). NCBI lineage: Eukaryota > Viridiplantae > Streptophyta > Magnoliopsida > Dipsacales > Adoxaceae > Sambucus > Sambucus nigra. The sequence continues at coordinate 315,799,989 of OX422214.1, read as the reverse complement.
ACCATTTTGACCACAAGCAAGAAGCAGGAGGCCCTCGAAAGACAATGACACCTCGGCTTAGATAAATAATGTTGTGTCCTCGACATCGAATCCCATCTCAAAAATACCCCGGAACAATATAATACTCCCCAAACTTTGTGGCCTCATAGAAGGTGTTTGAACTCCTAATCAATAACAAACAAGGATATTTTGGTAAAATAATGGTTTAAACCCTAATTATCTCCAAGCTCAATGCTTCAAAGATCAAAGGTAAAACCATAAGTGAAACCTCATAAGATCAATATGAATAACCTCAATTACTCATGTCCTCTACACATGAAATCTAGAGGAAAACTATTAATAAACTTGGGATCAAAAGTAACTATCCATGGCCTATAAATCAAGAAAATCCTTATGAACAGTAAATGACCATGGCCTCTAACCCGGAAAAAATCAATGCATAGTAAAACTCCAGGGACTAAACCCAGATTGTATACGAAATCTTATCTCATTTAATAGGAAGTATGGAAATTAGGGTTTTAACCAAGGAATAAGAGGAAGATGACATATTCCTGACCTTAATGGACTTTACCCTGATAAATAGTAACCTTCCACCGCCAATAAACACGTTTTTGATAAACAGTATATGTCCATGACCTTTTTTTCCAGTAGCAGCTCCCCTCTGTCTTAAAATCTCACATTCTTTCTATTGTGGGGAACATGGTTTTTAGCAGGTTTGGTAAGTGTGCCAAGAGTTGTTATTTATAAGAATTTCAAGGGAACTTAGGATTTCCTTTATGATATTACTTTTCCATAAATACCCCTCAAAACGTTTTTTAGAACTTTTAAGACTTGTTTCTCAAGTTATAACCCAAATAGGACAGGGCATCGCCTCACGTGATTTTCCCTTATAAGTCTAGGACATTAACCGTCCTGGCCTTGTCCCTTGGGCTGTGGCCTTCCTTTTAAATCAGTGGAGTATAAACCCAAGGATGCATCTCCTACTCAGGCGTTCACTTGTGGTCATGGTCTCTTATGTGGTTGCGACCTCCATGGGTTTTTAGGGTCGTTATAAAATTATTCGCATCCTCATTCCACTAAATAACAAGAACCCCAGCCTTACGTCTTGGTTCTACATAGAAGTAGTTAGTCAACCTTATCCCTCTCCCAATCCATTCCAATATATTTTTTCAATTTTCAGTCTTCATTAAGAAAATAATTGAGGGACTATTTGACTTTATGAGGTCCTTCATCATTCAAATTGTCTGGGGTGGCTCGACTCCCTGACAATTCTAAAGAGAACTAACATTGGTCTTATGGATGATTAGGGTCATCCACCACTACCCAGTTTTCATTTAGATACTTTCCTTCACCACCTCTGTTCTTAGAGTCTTCATGAGAAAGTCCTTGAACAGGGACTTAATATAGTTGTGGACTCATTTCCATCAACTTCTCCATTGACTAGGTAGATAATTTCTCCTTTCTTCTGGTTTGTTTCGAGTGTTTTCCTTCGGGGGCATGTTTTTACTTATGAAACTTTTTATGGGCAGAGGTTGTAGTTGGGTGTTTGCATGTCTTTTTAGGGTTTCTTCATCATCCATATCATCATCATCATTTCTTTTTCTCTTGAGGGAGAGTAACTTTAGGGATGAAGTCAATTTCTCTTCAGCCAACAACACTAATATGGGGTTGAGGTTTACTTTTATAGGTATTTGTTTTTTGAAAAAATAAATTGATTTCTTAAGGTTTAGATTTCTTTAAAGTTCAAAGGGCTTGTTCGTTGTTTAGTTCGGTGTCAAAGTAAGTTGGTGTTGGTAAATGTTGTGAGGGGTTGGAAAGCCTATTATGAGAGTTGGATATTTTGAATGATGGGTTTAATTATTATTAAGGTGTGGGTATGGATGAAAAATATGGGGTCCTCTTTCCAGATAATGTCAACATCTTCTTGGGGTTGTTTTCCACCTTTACCTGTAAAGAACAAGTCATGGAATATTTGGGTGGGGTTCCTTATCCGCTTCTTGCATATTGCTAATTATTACGTTCATTTAATTTATAGCCATAATGAGCTTAATAGTGTCAGCCAAAGTGGAGACTGTTCTTGTGCACATTATGTCTCCCCATGTTATCCCTAACGATCCTCAGTTGTCGTGGCTTTTCAAAGCTCAACCCTTAATCGTGGCTGGTTTGTTCTAAACCATCGTAGCCTTTCTTGTTCTATGCATGTATGTGCATCAACAACATATTGTTGTAAAAGTATTCTTGAGCACAAAATGATGTGAGCTTCATTTGTCCTTTGATGTAAACAGAATCCATATTATTCCCTCATAGTTAGGCAATTTCGTTTAGTCTTACGTTTCCCATTATTGTTTTTTGTAATTTATACCCAATTGATAACTATCTTATCCATATGGTAAAAATAATGGGTATTTCATAGCCATAAAGGATGGATGAAGATTGCTAATTCTTTGTAACCCATTTGACTTATGATTAACAATAATATCTCTCATAATATTTTCCGCAGTAAAGTACCCAACAATAAGTGCTGATATTTCAGAAGTGGTAGGCATATTGTAAATCGATGGGTCTTTGCAAAGATTTCTAATTAACCTTATTCTCGTAGGCATGACATTTGAATGCTGAAAACACTCATGTTCCATTCAAAACACTTTTTCAATCTCATTGTGCTCATCAAGCATTGATAGTAATTTAGAAATTACTTCTGCATCCAATTTTGTTGTTGACATATCTCCTCCTAATGATTTTATTTGATTAACCAACTCATTCCCTGTGTCATAAATATATAGTTGCGCAAACTTAGGTTTTTCACCTACAACTAAAAGCAATGAACCAAGAAAATGATGGTTTTCCCCGCTTATGCGATAGATATATGGACCAATACAATTATTTATTTTATGATCAACTTTAGCACCAGTAAAGGTAAAGGCGAACATTGAATTGTATGCTCTAATATGTTCCTTGAATTTAGATGAACCCCCATCATTTTCAGAATTTAGTAGATCATTTAAAATCTGTGATGCTGTGTTCATAATGGGTAAGATGATATTTCCTTCTTGGCGACACAATGAGAATTTAGGAGATGTCGGAGTATGGTTCTTATCACTTCTCTCGTCGTACCATAGAATTGCACTACAATTTTCGCAAATCGCGCTTTGACCACCGAAATCCCATGCTTCTTTAAGCTTCTCTATAAACTCGTTAAATTATCAAACTTGTTAAATAATATTTGAACTAAATCCATAATTTTTTATGAGTTTTTTCAATGATTTCTTACTAATACCATACATGCTTTTCGGCATTCTATTCAAATGAGGCTTGCTTCGATTTATACGCTCAGTTGGTGTTGTATCCCCAATAGTCCCTAGATACATATAATAGTCATTAATTATATTAACAAAACAAAAAATATTTATTCCTCATATAGAAACATGCTACGGGTATGTACAGTTAATAAATGACTAGCATGATCCATTTACATCATCCTGGGATTCCAAAGCATGGTCTACAAAGGTAATGTTATATCCATAATAGTTATTGGGATGATTAGTCACATTTGATGAGTCGTCAGAAATTGTTGTTGTTATGACATCTCCATTTTCTAGTACTTTTGTTCGAGATGTAATTGTATTTCATTTCTTTGGGGGAGCACTACCTCGGTTCCTTAGATTGTCAGGAGTCCAACTAAGATGCCCAATGAAAGACATGTTTTGAACCGACGGATGAAGATTATACGATATATTACTTAGAGCAATAGTTGGTGTTGGCGTACGAAGCACGTTACTGGATTGCTTATTAACCATAATCAACCTACGATGGGTTCTAGCACTGCGAGATTGGTACGTAGGATCCATCTAATTTTAATGAAAATAAGAATTATGTTTCATTAATTGATGAAAAATATAATGAATTCATGAAATATATATAACACGGCATAGCAAAAACATTTTATATCCTTCATGTAAATAGTTATATTCTTTTATTCATATATCACATGATAAAATAAGTTTATTTCTGGTGTATGAAAATTATAATACTCATTGCCAACATTATGTACACGAAAGTTGTCCAACTATAACATGATCAGTTCTTCGTTCCTACTTCGGAAATTCAAACACCTCTCTCTTTAACAATGGGTATATCGTCAAAATATGTCCCTAACTCTTGATATGTGGAGGTTATTTTTGGTTGCATTACTGCTACAATTCTAGTATGAATTTTGGATGTTAGCCTCATATTCTACACTGTGCTAATAGGCTTTGTGGTATGATCAATAAAAATCTCATAAGAAAACACGATCAAATTTGCATTTTGAAACTAAGGTGATTGGGGGTTTGAAGTATTAGAAAAACATAGTAACTTATAAATTGTAAAACCTCCACCAAATTGTACAAATTAAAAATTTATGGTCAAAATCTAGCTGAACTAGAGATTGAAAGCCCATACTAATAAATGCATATATTTTATATAGAGTTGAACCACAGATTGAAATCCATGCTTAATCTTATTATGCACATATTTTATAACAACAAAATAACAATCCCCAACAAATGCATACATAAACAAACAAACAATTGTGTCAACAAATGAACATATGTATTAGCATCATTATTAGTATGAGCAGATATTTGGTTAGAACTTAAATGACAAACATATATTTAAATGACAAACATACATGTACATAGATATCATAATGGTTAAAACGACATAACTGTACTGTTTGAAATTTCCTCAACCACATTACCGACCTTATCGCACCGCACAAAATTGAGTAGATAACCAACTCCCAGTTGAATGAATCAAATAGACTAAAAAAGTGGAGTTGGGTAAATTTATGAGCCTCTAGTGCATTTCTAAAAGGTCTAAGCTGATAGTGCATGGATAAATACTGCCGAGAGTAACACTTGATGACAAAAAGTAAACATATGGTCCAACTATATATATTTGATGTCAATGAAAAAGAAAGAACTTTTAGAATGTCGTCCCAGTGACCAAGATGTGAGTAATTTGATTAGGAGGTTGCGAACTTGAGAGTTTCATCTCTTCTATGCTTAGGATAATACAATATCTAGAATGTATATACCATAAAAAAGATAAAAGCATGTACAACTCCAACTATTATGACAACAAAACATCGAGCAATTACATCACAAAATCAAGTCTATGATAAACCAAACATTTAGATATAACACTGCATTTCAGTATTCAAGCAACGCAGTGAGTCTACACAATAGCTTTTCGTACTTCAATACGGAATTTACCTGTGCAGTTTTTACGAAAGTGCAAAATTTAAAAGTTCATCCACCAAAATCACAATTTGCAGTATGTACTCTGCGTGTACTCGGGGTAAATGCACCAGCTATCCATTCTAAAATAGTAGTAAATCATAACCACATATATATATTGATTTTTTCACAGAGTGAATCAACTCTAAAAGTAACATTCAATTCCTCCAAGACCGTGGCATTCTTTAAAAAAAAAAACTGCCAAGCGAATATCTGAAAACACGAAGGAAACTCTAGGAACATATTAGAAATTTTGAACCATGTAGCGTCCTAAAAAAGAGAGGATGTTTATAAATTGTGTGAGCTATCCTATAATTTACAGAAGAAATTCAAGGCAGTGATAAAAGATCACCTCAGAAAAAAGCCAAACTACAAAAATAATTTCATATTATAATATACCAAACCAAAAATTAAAAAAGTATGTAAATTTTCAACGCATTTAAACATGCACAAAAATACCAAAATTGTAGCCACGCTTCTGAGCCTTTATGGGTATCCATTTTGCCCTTAAGTGAAGACGCATAAGCCTTATTAATAATTCGAGTGTAACACTGATTGTACATGTATCCATATTAGTGTTTTGATTTTGGTCAGCACTTAATCCAAGAGATAGAGAAGGAAAGGACGGAAACTTTAGAAGGAATGAAAGGGGTGGCTGTGTTGCTTGGGTGAGGAAAATAGTGAATCACGTTTCTAGCTGCTATCCTTAATGTATACAGATGTCACCTGTTATATATATATATATATAGATAGATAGATAGATAGATAGAAAGATAGATAGAAAGGTCATTAATGAATGAAGATGGGAATAAAGGGCCTGAGGAGTTGTCTCTCCTCATGATTTTTGTCGGCTCAAGGTTTCTTTATATGGGCGGTTAATAAAAGCTTTGGTAAGGGGAAAGTCAGCAGCTCTGTTAGTCATTTGAAATTTACGGTGGGTTTGAGCAAGGGGTACTGCCCCCCCCTTTTCATTCGGTGGCACCATTGTCTTTCTTGGATTACTCAAAAGGCTTATGCAATTAAAGTTACTTGTTTAATTGCTTAAAAATGAAAATATATTTCGTTCGCTTGCAATACAAAATCACACAACTGTAAATAAATCCCACAATTAGAACCATAATCCCATACCAATAACAACTTTTTCATAGTGACACTAAACATACATCTACGCTAACACAAATCAAAGGCATTTTATAAAAAAATTCCTACAACTAAGCATAATCCATCTTCGGCAATTAATTGAGATGAAAAATATGTGTTTACAAAATATACAACCAAATCTTTCTCTTTCACTCTTTTCATCAAACATCTAATGGGCATCTTTTAATATGTCATACTCTTATGCCTATTCATACCCACGGAGTGAGTATAAACAATGAAAAATTAATACATTTACATATAAGAAGTGGTATACTTACTTCATAAAACTCACCAATCAAGTTCTCCTTATCAAAATGTAAGAAATTCAGAAAATGCAACTATTGCAATGCAAATGTTTTTTGAATATTATTCTTTAACTTCCCAATATTGATTAATATTGATTAATATTTCATAAGGAACAAACTCACTTAGATTTGTATTTTGAATATTATTCTTTAACTTCCCAATATTTTGAAGTTTAAACTGCAAATTTATAAAGGCAAACTTTGCCTAAGAAAATTAATAATTGGTATTTTCCTTCATGATTTTCTAATACTATTCAATTCCTCTATTGTGATATTAACAACTGAAATCGAACTGATAAAAGAATCTTCCTTTTCAACTTCATCATCACTTTTGATGTAAACAAATATTTGTGTACATGAACCAATCAGAAGTGAACACTTGTCCTCTTAAGTAGCTAAAATCCTAATCAACAGATAGTAACTCGGTAAGAATGCCGACCAACATAGAGAATGCCAACCATCAATACCAATTAAGGGTCACCTCCTAAAAAGTCTTACAACACGTGGTTAGAACAATCAACTGCCAAATTTATTATGTACGAATGTAAATGCCTAAATATATAAAGGCAATCCATCTCTTGGAATTCCAACCCTTGACCTCCGGGTCACTATAAATACATTGTACCCCTTTCATCAAGGGCAAGGTAGAACATATTCTAGGCAATTCTTATTGACAAAAGTACCTAGCTTTCTGTAACCTCTGAAATCAATACAATCAGAGTGGACATAGGCTTTCTTAAATAGATGAACCACTTTTAAAAACTCTTCCCCTCTCTATTTTATTTACCATTGCAATTATATATTTTATTTGTGATTATAATATTGGATCAAGTCCAATTTTTTACATCAACAATCACCAACCTCACTTTCTTACTTATTAAACTAGTCCAGAAAAAAAAGTTTTGGTTTTAACTATGGGGTAACTTGTCATTATATGGGAGTTTTGTTAGAATTATGTTAAATAATAATTCTCTTTAATGTATTTCAAAAATTATTATAATACTTAAATTCACTTTGGTTAATGAAAGGGTACTCCAAATACCAAAAGTCAAAAGACTCTTAGTTATCTTCCTTTATGGTTGGTTGAGATTAAGTGAGTATTGGAGATTTGGATCCTATCCTTACCTATAAATAAGTGAGTGATTTTTCATCATTCAGACACCCTAAAAGACAATATTTTTGTAACACCCCACGATTTTTGAGACTGAGAAATTAAATTTTGGGAAAATAAAATTTAATTTAAATCGGAGAATTTTAAATTTGGGAATTCAAGTCCAAAAATATAGGATGTTGTAAAGTATTCTGGATGAGGATTTTGAGGGTACCATTGATCCCGGAAGGGTCGAGATAGTCAAAATGACTGTGATTGAGTTTTATTTCAGCTCCGGAATATTTTTAAGTCAGTTGACTCGAATTGGAGTAAACGAGTCATTTAAGATGTGTATTAACATTTAAAATTGGATTTATTGTTTTAAAGGATTTAAGGCTTACAGATTAAGCATTCTCCTTTGAGAAAAGAGAGAAAAAGAAAGAAAAGAGAAAGAAGAAGAAAGAAAAGGAGAGAGGGAGAAAAGCTTGGGGATTTCCGGCCAAATCGCGACATCGAGGACGATCCAACCTCTACAAATCTGAGGCAAGTGTTTAATCTTGCTAAATACCTATTTGTGTATTTCATTTCATAATTTGTGGGTTAAAGAAATGGTTTTTGGGTATAAACATCAAAACCCTAAATTTTGGTTCAAATCTTGAAATTGAAGATTTTAATTGGGTTTAAGGGATATAAATTGATGAGGTTAAATTTAGGATGTGTTTTGATGTTGAAAATTATGTTGGGATTGAAGATTAAGGGTTGGAATTAGTATAAATCGAATTTTGGGAAGTTTTGGGTTATAGAAAAATAACCATTTTCGTGGCTTTCTGAACTGGACGAATCGATTCGCCCCCACCGAATCGATTCGCCAGGTTGCAGAAGTCTCAGGTCTTTAGGACCGAATCGATTCGCCCCTAGCGAATCGATTCGTAGGGTTGCAGAATCTCAGGTCCCTTGGACCGAATCGATTCGGATGGGCCGAATCGATTCGCTATTGAGCCGAATCGATTCGAAAACAGAGCATTTTGAGAAATTTTCTCTTTAGTGAATTCAAACCCTTTTTGGTTGGGTTTATTGATTTAGGGCTTTCTCTTATGAAGTGAGAGATATCTTTTGGTGACTTATAGGGGGTCTCTCACTTAGTATATGATAGTGGGGACTTCTTGGAATAATTGGATAAGAAATATCTATGTATGTTGTGAAATTTCTAGTCCGGCCTTTATGTCAAATCCTTATAAGGATAGGATATTGTTAAGATACAATTTGGGGCCAAATGGAAGAGAGTAGTCGCATACTCTTAAAGAGTGAGGGGTCTCATATACTTAGAAATGTTTAGACTAAGGAAAAATTGATAACTCAATAGGAGTAAGGGTTCCTGAGATTTATTTGAACAATAGGTGAAATTGGGAACGTTTGGGATTGTACTATCGACTAGAATAAGCGGTAGCATAAATTCTAGTTAGGATAGTTTACACGTAATTGTGGTGATATGACCATTGAGATTCCAATACTTGAAACGAGGTTGGAATAATTTGAGGGTTTTAGACTATTAAGTCATTGATGTGCCTATGGTTAAATAGTACTAAAGGAAAATATGTACTTTTAAATATGGATGAAATGTGTAGTGATGGATTCCTACACAAACTCTTGGGTGATAACCCTAATGTTGAATATATATGTATAGATACAAACATATGGTTTTGGGAGACTATTCATCATAGGAAAAATGATTGAATATGTTTCTAGTGAGGGATTGTATTCACATATCGAGGTAAATTTAAAGGAAATTGTGGTGACGGCTTGTATATTGAGGATTATGTATACTTATAGCCGGGTTTATATATCTTATACATATGAACGAGAATTAGTTTGTATATATAATGATGTACCGATGTGTGAATATATGTACATATATCTATATATAAATATGAATATATGGATATATTTATGTTGTGGACATACATGGTATGGATGTTTAAACCGTATATGATGGTTTACTATTTGATCATATGATGGGATCATATGGATGTATGTATATTGCGCATGTGAGCGATATATATACTTATGTGGTTAAGCATACCTCGCTCATGCTATCAGTGGGAAGTTTTCGCACAGAGGGTGAGCATCCTGGCATATAGAGCAGGGTGTGGATATTCCCCAGGTCATAGTCGTCCGGTGTGTTATTATACGATAGATATATTTTTGGGATGAGACGTGGTGGGTATGTTTCGTCTCATTGCCAGTGGAGCTATGACCGCGTCTCAGGACGTCATGTGTGTGAGTTATCACGAGGTGGGTGTCGTTGATCCCCACCAGGTGGTCCCCAGTTACTACGTGAGCCGGGCATCGGGAAGATGATAGCATTGATGCAGTTTTATCGGCGATATATATAGCCGAGTGAATTATGTGCATGTCCATTGTACATCAGATATGATACGTACACTTGGTCATGGGTATGGATGATTGGTATATGTATATATATGGTGAGAATAAAATACCTATATATATATATATATATATATATATATATATATATATATATATATTTATATATATATATATATTTATATATCCTATAGATGAAAGGATATAGAATCTTTGTGGAGTACATCTTGGATGATTATGGTGTACTAGATTGATGGGGGTTGATGTATCTCATTTAAGAAATATTTCGGTTACATCATCCCAAGGATATTATTGGAGTTTTGGTAATAGTGGTAGTATTATATTGTATATATGGCATTATGGATCTCTAGGATTGACATTGTCAAGGAGTAGTGTAACGGGGTGGTTCCTTGTTTGGATTTCGCTTTGCGAGACACCCCACGCATGAAACGCGGTGCAGTGTTGAGATTGGAGAAAAGTTCTTCCAATTATGGTATGTAGGGCATTATGGATCTCTATGATCGACATTGTCAAAGAGTAGTGTAACGGGGAGGTTCCTTGTTTGGATTTCGCTTTGCGAGACACCCCACGCACGAAATGTAGTACATTGTTGAGAGTAGAGAGAAGTTCTGTCGATATTTATGTGTGGCATAATGGATCTCCAGGATCGACGTTGACATGGAGTAGTGTAACGGGGTGGTTCCTTGTTTGGATTTCGCTTTGCGAGACACCCCACGCACGAAACGCAGCACAGCGTTGAAATTGGAGGGAAGTTGTGTCAATTATAATTTTGCATGCTTATTAATTAGAAATTAAATCATATGTTTCAACCCAAAGGCATATTGGGTAACTTATTAAATTATAATTGGTTAAAGTATTAATCGGAATCCACTAAGCCTAATCAGGCACACATGATTGAAAATAAATACTTAACTATGGTATAAAAAGGAGTGGATTCTTGGGGTATGATAGGAATGTAGATCCCGTGGGTATAGGCTAGGCCTATGATAAGTTAGGTTGTCCTAATAAATGGGGATAATTTAACTAATAAAAATTAAGGACACGAATAGGTGCGCGCCTTTAGATGAGAGGTGAGTTGGGGCTCCACGAGTGTGCGATCCCATTTTTAATTATGAAATAAGTGCACCGATATTTATTATGCATGGTTAACACACTTGCTAAATATTTTCACAACTCGGGCTCTGACCCGTTTACTTTTTTCTCCTGCCTGTATATATATATATATATTATTACAGGTGTCCTACCGCATGGATGCCAGATGACTTTCTATCCAGAGTCTTGGGAGCCGTGACAGGTGCGGACTGTTGCGGAATGTATCTGGTAGTCGCCTCCTACTTTCAAAATTCTAGGATTCATGTTGTATATCGGGTTTGTACCCAAGGGATATTTATAGATGTTTATATTTATTCCATTCCAGTTATTGTATTGGCTGTGACCCGACAACTTATTCGGGTCTACTTTTTTAGTATATTTTGGGGTAGTTATTTCTTTCATTTTTTATTCTAGCATTTCATTTATCTAGTTTTTTCATGCATCTTTCTTTCTTTTATTAGTAGTGTTAGTTGGTTATCTGTTGCATTTTATTTAATTTTAACATCTCGCGTATATGATAGCAGGTAGTTAGTCATATATTATATAGTATCGACAGTTGATGTTGAGACTGGACCATCTGAAACTCCTGATTTAATATAGTATAGGGCTGGCCAACCGTTATTTTTTTAGGCGGGGTGTGACAATTTTGAAATTATGGGATAAGGAAGAGAAATCTAGATTCTCAATGAGAGTTAATCTCACAATAGTGTTTTGACCATAGGGAGATATAACTATTGGAATGCACCTAAACTTGGACATGGTTTTGCCAGAGACAAGATGAAGTCGTAATTCGAAGATCAGCTCGACCGAACATCGTTGAGGTCGACTGCTCCGTCAATCTTTTCAGTTTTGATATGATGGAGGTATGTGATTATAATATCATTTTATATTGCGCATAATGATGATATGTGATAATCATATTGATCTAAAATCCTAACGTTAAATATATAATATATAATGTTTTGTATGATTAAAGAAAAAATTACATGTATAATTGGATATTCATGTGTTAAATTAATGGATTCATACAAAATTGTTAATTACGTGTTCTTTTGATTTTGTTTACACGTGGTATCAGAGCATAGGTTTCTGATCTCATGATTATCCATTAAGATTTTTTGCCTACAAAATGAATCCGAGTTTAAAAAAAATTGGGGAACTACTGAATTTTTTTAGGAACATTTTCATCAACAATTTTTTTTCTTGTTCTGAATTTTATGATATTCAAATGGTTACCTGAAAACGTGGAAATAAACCAAATCCATTGTATACAATGGGCACCAACATATCTTGGAGATTTGATGTCGTCAAAACTGCTAAAAACATGTTTTGTCATCTTTAATAAAATAACTCTCGCTTAAAAATTAATTTTACGATTTCACGAATTAGAGAGTTCTTGAAGAGATTTGTGTTATTGTGGTGATAACTCAAAAAATTTTATTTCGGAAAAAATAAATAATTTTTTCGTATTTTATTGTATAAATCACTACATATATTTTTTTTAATCATTAAATACTTGTTATGATATTCATATTATGTATTATTTCATATTGAACAAAAGGTTCAATATAAAATTTTGAATAATCGAAGTATGATTAGGGGTTTGACCATAACATTTATGATAAATTAGCTTATTGCGTATAATCTATATTTGGTTGCCAAAAGGTCCTAATATAATTATGAATTAATTTTGCGACACTAATATTTATATGATGTTAGATTAGGAAGAAATTAAAATGTATTAATCTATACTTATAAATATTAGATTATTCTATTTGAATATAATTTTGGACCCTTAATTATACATTAAGTTTTGCGTATAATATTTTTTGGGGGCATTGATGTAATATGTGTGTGCATATATGTTCCATGAAATTTTTGTTTTCACTATGTGTGCATGTATATTTCATAAAAGTAAATTTTTTTGCACACTCTATGAATTATATATTTAAAGCGCAATTAAGGCTAAACAAACTTAGGATCTTGTAACAACCATCGCTTTTGAGAACTTATTTTATATTAATTTACTGTGTGGAGTAATTATATAAAATGTTGGAACATGGAGTAAATATTAATTGCATGAGTTGAAATTTAATATTTACTAGATTGTTGCATATTTACTATATGTGTATGTAAATATCATCATGCTATGTTTTATAGTGTCATATGCTTTAAATGACATTTATGGTTTAAATGAAATCGGAACTTGAAATGATTTATAAAATTGTCAGATGCCAATTTAGGTGGCGTAGTTAGTCCCGAAATGTGCAAGATAGTCGAAATAAGTGTCATATTGTGTTTTTATGTTTCGGGCACTTTTGACTGGTTTTAACATAAATGTGTAGTTGTGAGTCATTTTAATGTGGTATTAACCATTTAAGTTGGGAAATTAGACTAAAGTCACGATTTAAGTCTTGCATTTCACTTATTTCTCTTAAGTGTATTTACTAACCTATAGAGAAAGAGAGAGAAGAAGAAAATTGAGGAGAAAAGAGAGAGATTGAAGATTGGAGTTTTTGCCATCCAAGAAATTTGAGATTTCTACTTCAAGGCAAGTTTTCTACTTGCAAATATATGATTCCTTGTGGATAAATTGCAATGATAGTTGTATGTTTAGGAGATTTGGGCAAATATTAGGTTTTGATAGATATGTTTGTGTTTAAATCATTAGATCTTGAATTTGTAGGATCTAAATGGATTTTATTGGTTTGTTGAAGTTTAGAATTGTTGTGGTTATGTTATTGATGTGGGTCAAGGGAAGTGAGGCAAGAATGTGACATTAGGCTTTGGTTGTAGCTTTGTAGAAGAGAAAGGAATTCTAGGTCTGCTAAGTGCGGTCAACCGCGGTCGCAGGACCGGTCGATCGGGCCATCGAGGGAGAGCCTACTTCTTTCCCACGTAAGTATAAATTTAGGTAGCAGTCGACCGCGGCTCCCTGACCGGTTGACCGGCCCCTCTGAACTCAGCTTTATGTTTTTCTTCTTTGACAAAATCTTGAGATGCGGTCGATCGCGGCCTCTTGACCGGTCGACCGGTCCTCTGTTTTTCACCCATAAATCCTAAATGTCTTCTAGTATCTTTCTCTTAAGATAGGGACTTAGGAGCCTTCTTGTATGAAGTAAATTTAGAGTCCTAGAGTTTTTAGATGAGTTAGTTAATCATCATATGTTAGAAATGGTCTAGATAGGACTTGTTCCGGGGGTATCCAGCGTGATGTTAAGGCATGATTTTTCCTTTAGTTAGTTATTATGAGGCTATGGGTTTTAATATGATATTGGGGGACTTTCGAAGCTCATTTGAGCTATGTATGACTTGATGGTTTATAGTGACACCATAAATTCTTGAAAAGTGGATAAGAGGGTTATAAATATTTAAGGTTATAAGTATATTATAAATTACGTATGGCTCCGGATAAAATGTGATATATTTATCAAAATGGAAATGAAAATGAATATGGTAAATAATAAATTTACTTAAACACACCTCTCTAAATGCTATCATAAGGGAAGTTCACGCACGAGGTGCTGTCCCCTGGCTAGTGAATGCAGGGAGACTATAGTCCTCGGCCATATGATCGATTTTTATATGTTTATTCTGCTCTAGTGAGGTAATTCGGGGTGTGGTTATGACTCACTCGTAGGCATATGGCCACTTCCCTACGTTGTGTTAGGTGCCCAGGTTGTCTTGGTTGATAGGCCCTCGAAGATGATAGTCATTTAGGGGCGCGCACAGTGGGGAAACACGGACGGGCGGTCTTAGAATCGTTATATGTATATGAATATAACTATTCTTATTCAAGTGGGACTTGATTTATGAAAAATGCCATAAAGAGCATATAACTGTGATTATGTTCCTAATGAGAAATGGAACGATGAAATGAATTAATTTAAAGGATGGTGATTCTTAGTTAATCGTGCTTATTTTCATTTTCTTGTATAATCAAATTTAAAATTTTGATCATCCATGTTGTCCTAGTTTGTGTTCTAGAGTTTGTATACAGATTCTTGTCATCATTTATGGTATCAATTGCCCATCATTATCTTGTATTTTATTCACATGGTGATTATATACAACCGGCCCTGACCCGTTCATATTTCTTATCTTGTATGAATTGTTCATTCGCTCAGGCGCTTCGCCGCAAGGACGCCCGTTTCGACTTTCCTATTCCCGTGTCTAGGAGCTGTAATACCTTGCGGACGGTTACGGGATATTGTTGATATTGGCGCCTCCATTTTTGTACTCTATTTATGATAGGGTCCTTTATTTGGGTGTGTGGCCCAAAGCTTTTGTAATTGTCTAATATAATGTAATATGTAACTTAATTAACTTGTTACTTTTGGTTTGTAAGGACTGTGGACCGACAACTTATTCGTTCCCCTTATTGTATACTTGTCGTTGATGTAATATAAGTTCTTTTGGGTTTCCACTTTCTTTTCAAATTGGGTTGTGTAAATTCTTATTTTAACTTGTAAAACAAATTTTTGGCAACCCGTTTTTCTGAAATATAGGGTGGTTATCCTGCATAGTTATTATATTGTTGAGATGCTGAGAATGATCCATCTATGATTCCTATTTTTATTTGAGTATTGGGCTGGCCACCCTTTATTTTGATGAGCGGGTTGTCACAGATGGTATCAGAGCATCAGGTTCTAGAGTCTTTAGGATCTATGTGGACTTGTCACGTTCTACCGTAGCATTCTTTGATATAGAGCTTAATGTTAGGGATGTTTTTTTTCCTATGTTTACGATCTTCTGTGAAATAGATTGTTCTAAATAGTATTATAATTCTATTATTTCTTTATCTCAGATGCCGCCTAAGAGAGGCCACCCCGCTAGAAGGAATAGAGTTGTAGAAGAGAATGTTGGTCCTCCACCACCGCCACAAGGAATTATAAATGCTACTGAGGTAGAAAATATCTTGGCCCAAGAGATCAATGATGCTATGACCTCCGTGGTTCAACAATTACCACAAGCCCAGCAAGCACGGGCTCAGGATGTACAAGCTCCTACTGGTCCTTCTCCGTGGGAGAGAGTTAGGGAGTCCTTTTTAAAGGGACATCCCCCAAAATTTGATGGAGGCTCTGATGTTATTAGAGCTAATCAGTGGAAGAAGGATATGCAGCTCCATCTGCGCATGGTGGAGTGTAGCGAGGAGAGGAAGCAAATCCTTGCTACTTTTAAAATTATTGGAGCTGCACTACATTGGTGGGAGTCGATGACTACGCCAGGGCAGAGAGATACCATGACTATCAATGATTTCTGGGTTTTATTTGATCAGAAGTATATCCCTTCAGTAGTTCAGAGGGAGATAAGAAGAAAACTTCAAGATATGGTGCAAGAGCAGCAATCAGTGGTGAAATATGAAGAGGAGTTCACCCGATTAGCGAGTTTTGTACCTGATGAGGTGACTCCAGAAGAAAGAAAAATATCGAAGTTCATGGGAGGTTTGCACTGGAGGATACGGCAACATTTGCTGGGTAATCCAGCTTTGCGAACTTTTGGAGATGTGATGAATGTGGCGTTGCTTCATTGCCAAGAACATCGATTGTGTGTCCAGAGTAGCAAGAAGGCTACAGTGATGGGACAAGTGGAAAAACCTGGAGGCAATGGGACCGGAGGAGGAGTATTTCCTTCATCCCAATCTTTGGGAAATAAGCAAAAAGAAAGGGATCCCCAGCAAGGGGACTTGTCAAAAAGGTAACGTTTTGGTGGGTTTAATGTGGGTGGCAGTAATATTAGGCACAGTCAAGGTGCCCCACAACAACAACAAGCAGGTCGGGGTGGTAATGGAGGTAGAGGCCATCTGAGACAAGGCTTCGGGCAGATTCAAAACAATCGGGGCCGAAACTAAGAGAATATGACGAATCGATGCTTTCAATGGGGAAAGTCGGGTCATTTCAAGAGGTCATGTCCTCAGTTAATTGGGGGATAGCTTCCTAGGGTTCCATAATACCCACAGGCTCAGTTACCGCTATAAGTACCTAATCCAGTTATCCCTCCACAACAGGGACAGCTATAGTATGGTCGTGTTTACCACATTCAGGATGCTATGCTTCCTCTGGCCCAGCCGGTGCCGCCAGTCATTGAGGGTAAGTTTCTTATTCAAGGGCACATGGGTCGTGTATTGTTTGATACGGGTGCGACACGCTCGTTCATTTCTAGAAGTTTTGCTCAGTCCACAGAGTTTATTAAATCCGCAAAGAGTACCTTCAGTAGTGTTGAGTCTTCTATGGGCGATGGCTCACTCATTTTCTTTATTTGTAAACAAATTGGAATAAATCTTGGTAACTTGTGTTTTGCGGCCGATTTGCTCATCCTTGATTTGGTCGGGTATGATGTAATCCTGGGTATGGATTAGCTAGTGAAGTATCATGCGATAATTATTTGCTGTGGGAAAAGTATAGTTTTTGCCGTTCCGGGGCAAGAAATTTTTCTAGTGGTTATGCATCATTCAGAAGGAGGTACTAGCACTTACTTGTATTGTATCGCGGAGGAGACTTCTCGGGATTTAGTTTTTCCCTTAGATTCTATTTCAGTTGTTGGGGAATTTAAAGATGGTTTTTCGAAAATACCGGGTTTGCCTCCGAGTAGGGAAATTGAGTTCGTAATTGACTTAGCACCCGGAACGAGACCGATTTCTAGAGCTCCATATCATATGGCTCCTGTTGAGATGAGGGAGTTAAGGGATTAGATTCAGGACTTTCTAGAGCAAGGGTTTATTAGGCGAAGCACGTCGCCGTGGGGTGCTCCGGTGTTGTTTGTGAAGAAAAGGGACGGTTCTCTCCGGTTATGTGTTGACTATAGAGAGTTGAATAAAGTCACCATCCGGAACAAATACCCATTGCTTCGAATTGATTATTTGTTTGATCAACTTAGGGGAGCGTCTTACTTCTCAAAAAAAGATTTGAGGACGGGGTATCACCAATTACGGATACGAGAGCAAGATGTGTCCAAGACTGCTTTCCTAACGAGATATAGGTCCTATGAATTTTTGGTTATGCCTTTCGGACTAACCAATGCCCCCGTCGTGTTTATGGACATCATGAATAGGGTGTTTCGAGACTTCCGGGACCAGTTTTTCATCGTGTTCATTGATGATATTCTAGTGTATTCTCAAACAGAAGCTGATCATGCTACTCATTTGCGGTTGGTCCTGCAAAAGTTGAGGGATGAACAATTATATGCCAAGTTTGAGAAGTGTGGTTTTTGGTTACAGGAAGTACAGTGTAAAACCCCGTATTTTTGTGCATTTAATATTTAATTAATTTGGGAATTTTAAATTACTTGTGTGTTTTAATTTTAATTGAATTAATTATGACAATATATTTATTTAAATATTAATCGGGGAGTAAATGGTTAATGTTTAGGGAAATTTATTTACTAAGTGAATAGTAATAATTTAATTACGTCATTTCGGGTATTAATGACGGGGTATGCACTTATCCCAGTCGGGAGTCGGTATAGACTAAATGGGGTGTGAGATAAGGATTTTTATAAATTAATTCGGATGTCAATTCTGACTGCGCGGTTGAGTCCAGATGGGTCGAGATAGTCAGAAAAGAGTACCCGGGGGTAGTAATTGGGTCTCGTGGTATTTTTGGGCATAGCCGGGCCCACACGGGGTGAGTTGGGCCACTTTAATTAAGCCCATTAGGTGAAAAACGGGATTAAGGGTTTTTAACCTAATGGGAAGATTAGGAAATCAGCAGCCATCAAATCTAAGCCTAGGGCTTGAGAGGGAAATTGGGGGAAAGCTTAGAAAAAGCCAAATTGAGGATTTTGGAGCCAAATTGAGGGACAGCAACAACGGATTAGACACTACAAACACTTTGAGGAAAGTGGTTAAATGTTGTGATTTCTAAAAGTTTGATAATCAATTCATATCATAGTGATGTGTGTATGAAAATGCATTTTGGGTGTGTCACCAAAATCTAAATTGGGTTTTTGTAAATTTATATACCTTAATGAGATTTAGGGGGAGATTAATCGTGTTTATGATTCTAGAATGTAGAAAACTGAATCGGATGTTAAAATCAGTAAGATTAGAGGGTTCATTACTAATAAAATGAATGAAATTTGTATTGGGGATTGTAAACCTGGGTAATACCCAATTCGGGAAAAGGTAGGAAATCTTGAGATTTAATTCCAGATTGATGTTCTATAAGGTGCTTTGATCCTATTCTTATGTAGAAATAGGGTTGATTAGGCTTGGGTTAGTCCAGGGGAAAGAATGAAGGTTTAAGGTTTCGTTAATGGTGAACTGCTTCTTGAAGAAGACGAAGTCAGGGACGATCGATCGATCGACCCAGGGGTTCGATCGATCGATGATTCAGAATTTTGGGCAGTTCGCCCAGTTTGATATATGGGGAAAATTAATTAGAAGTTTAATTCCCAAACATTAATTAGTGATAAATAAATATGAAACAAATATTCCTAGCAATTTTGAGAGAGAGTAATTGGGACTAGGATGAATTTATGTGGGACATTTAATGAATAAATTTGAGAGACTTTATTCCAAAAATGGTGAGGTACGGATCAAGTGAGTGAATCCGGGTAAATTGGTAAAGCGACACAAGGTAGTGAATTAAGTTTGGAGATAAACTAAGTAATTTCGAGTCGGGATATAGACTCGGGAAATATTTAATTTCGGGCCAAGTGAATCGAGTCCGGGTATGTTGATAATTATAGGCAAATATAATTGGGAAAATTCTAGAAATAAAGGTGTGACACATTGTAGGCAAAAAATGTGGGTATTATATTATGAGATGTAAATTGGACCAAGTGAGTGAGTCCGGGTATGTTGGTTAAGTGACATCAAGGTATTAAATTAATTATAGAGAGAACGTAATTAGTTTGGAGTCGGAACATTGACTCGGAAATGTGGAGGTAAGGGCCAAGTGAGAGAGTCCGGGGATAATGGTTGGGTGACACCAAGTTATTAAATTAATAAATGTGGTAATTAATTTAATTAGAGACGGATTGTAGACTCGGATATGTGTTGATTAATTAATGTGTAAATTAATTAAATAAAAGTCGAATTGTAGGCTCGGGTAAGTATTAAATTAATAAATGTGATAATTAATTTAATTAGAGTTGGACGATAGACTCGGGGAGATATTAAATTAATATGTGTGATAGTTAATTTAATTAGAGTTGGACGATAGACTCGGGAAGATATTAGATTAATATGTGTGTTAGTTAATTTAATTAGATTTGGGTGGTAGATTCGGGGAGATATTAAATTAATAGGTGTGTTAATTAATTTAATTGGAGTCGAGCCACAGACTCAGGAAATTTCAGGTAGTATACGGGATAATGTGAGTACACGGTAAAGCCGGAGTTTATATTATATATATACGGTGTAGTGATAGTATATATATATATGTGTATATATTTTGTATGTGATAGTAAATATTAGTGACTAGATATTTATTCAATTTAAATACTCTAATGCTATCAAGGGAGGTTGCGCGATGTGGGTGAATCCCCTAGCTTGAGGAGTAGGGCGAGTATATCCCCAGGTCATAGCGTTCGGTACATGGGTGAGGAGATTATCTCACTTTCAGGAAGGAATATGACCGCCTCCAATTCGTTATGTAGTAGACCAGGTTGGTGAGCGAATCCAACTTGGAAAACTAGGTTTTGTGAACACACCTAGTGAGATGGCATTTTAGAGTGAATCATCCGGTGAGGGTATACTCGGAAGGATGGATACGCGTATGATATATGTGTGGATGTTAGTAAAGGTACGTATAATATGGTAGTAAATATTATATGTAGGTGATAATACAGTGCGTGATGTATTTATCTTATATAACGCAGGTTACAGTTATATGCTATTAATTAATGAGAAATTAATTAAGTTAATCATTGGTGGAAATAATACAGTGTGTGATGTATGTACTTTATATAACTTGTGACACGGTTATATGCTATTATTTAGGAGGAATTAATTAAGTTAAATTGTGAAATAACTTATAATTCAAGAATCATTATACTCGGGTTAGAGTAGTATGGCAAGGGAAGGTTATACCAGAACTAGTTGGACGGGGTAGTACAACTAGGTGGGGTTAAGATAACTGTTAGGTGTGCACAATAGTGGAGGGGTGAGAATGTCCACAAGGGAGTGCGACACTAACTTAAATATGAAGCGCATTCATGCATTTTAAATTATTGCAGTTAATTCACTTGCTAAATATTTTCAAAATGTTTTGGGTTCTAACCCTTGCTATTAAAATATTTTTAAAACCTTTTAGGTGTCCAGCCACAGGGACGCCAGTATTGATATTCTATTCCAGGGACACGGAGCTGCGGCACATGTGGATGCTAGCAGGAGTTTGGATTAGACGCATCTTTCATTCATTCCTAGAGTAGGAATCTTTTTATCAGTCTCAGTTTTATTTAGGGCTTGTAGCCCAGGCTTCTCGGTGCAGTGTTCAGGTGTAACTCATTCAGGTGTTGAATATTTGTATTGGATTATTTAATTGGTGGCCGGTGATTTATTCGGCAAGTTGTGTAATTATTATTCTATTTACTTTCATTTAGTTGTGTGAATGGTTTATATTTTAATTCCGCATGTATTGTTTTGTTTAATTAAAAAGTTAAAATTTGCACCAGTTTTTGGAATACTAGGTGGTTAGTAATTTTTAAAAAGTTTTCGACAGTGATGCTAAGGATGATCCAACTGGGATTCCTGTTTTAATTTGGTATAGGACTGATCACCCGGTATTTTATTAGGCGGGGTGTCACATACAGTTTCTGGGTCACATTGTGATAGCCTAGGGTATTTCGGTAGACCCAAGTAAAGTGGTAGCAGTGAGGGAGTGGGGTCAGCCCACGACACCTATCGATATTCGTAGTTTTCTGGGATTGACGGGTTATTACCGCCGATTTATCAAGGGTTTCTCTAAAATTTCTATCCCTTTGATAAATTTAACCCCAAAAGGGGTGTGGTTTATATGGGATAACTCTTGTCAGTCAGCTTTTGACGAGCTCAAGGATAGGTTGACTTCTGCTCCAGTCCTTGCGTTACCAAGGCCAGTATTGGAATATTTGGTCTCCACCAATGCATCTCTACAAGGATTGGGAGGTGTGCTTTAACAAGATCAACAGGCTATTGCTTATGCTTCTCGTAAGATAAATCCCCATGAAAAGAATTATTCGGTGCACGATTTGGAACTTACCGCATTTGTTTTTGCCTTGAAGATTTTGAGGCATTATCTCCTCGGGGAGAAGTTTAGTCTTTTCACGAACCATAAATCGTTGCAATATTTATTTTCACAGAAAGATTTAATATGTGACAACACCAATGGATAGAGTTTGTGAAAGACTATCAATTCGACATCCACTATCACCCGGGCGAGGCGAATGTGGTGGCGGATGCTTTATGTCGAAAGCTCGAGGGGGAGTTAGCGAAGGTATGGAAAGATAAATGGAATGAGCTTATTCAGGAGGACACGGTTGCTAGGGCGTTAACATCGGTGTTGACCGTTACGCTTACTATTGTGGAAAGGGTTGTAGAATCCCAAGGAAGGGATAAAGGCTGTCAGGACCGTATACGCCAATTGTTGGCCGAGGGAGCGAAATCCTACTCCATAAGTTCAGAGGGTGGATTACGTTTCCACGGGAGACTAATCATCCCGGATGAAGGGGATTTAAGACAGGCCGTGATGACAGAATCTCATGGGTCTAAGTTTTCGGTGCATCCTGGTGGGGACAAGATGTACCAAGACATGCGCTGTCAGTATTGGTGGGTGGGTATGAAGCGGTATATTTCTGATTATGTGTCTCAATGTGCTACTTGATAATTTGTCAAGATAGATCA
The DNA here is from genome assembly GCA_949130495.1 of Sambucus nigra. Taxonomy (NCBI): domain Eukaryota; kingdom Viridiplantae; phylum Streptophyta; class Magnoliopsida; order Dipsacales; family Adoxaceae; genus Sambucus; species Sambucus nigra. Next base: position 315,776,853 of record OX422214.1, on the reverse strand, counting down.
TCAGCGACCGACGGGATTATTGCAACCCTTGGAAATTCTGGTGTGGAAGTGGGAGAGTATATCGATGGATTTCATCACGGGCAAGCCAACATCGCAAAGTGGTCACGATTCTATTTGGGTTATCGTGGATCGTTTGACTAAGTCGTCACATTTCCTACCGGTACGCACCGATTATAATACTGCGCGCTATGCCCGGCTATTTATTACGGAGGTTGTTAGACTCCACGGTGTGAAAATAAATATAGTCTCCGACAGAGATAAGATATTTGTTTCCCACTTTTGGAGAAGTTTCCAAGAAGCTATGGGAATCGAATTGAAATTGAGTACTTCTTATCACCCTTAAATAGATTGGCAAACCGAAAGAGTCAACCAAATGTTGGAGTATATGATCTGAATGTGTGTTCTTGATTTCAAAGGTGGTTGAGAACAATATCTACCTTGGTCAAATTTTCTTATAATAATTCATACCAATTCACTATCGGGACGGCACCCTATGAAGCCTTGTATGGTAGGCCTTGTAGATCACCCACTTGTTGGTTGGAGGTGGGGGATAATAAATTCCTTGGACTTGAAATGATTCAGGATACTTCTTCCAAGATTGAGATCATCCGGAATCGTATCCGAATAGCTCAAGATCATCAAAAGATCTACGCCGATGCGAATAGAAGGCATATAGAGTTAGAAGTTGGAGATCAAGTCTTGATGCGAGTATCGCCAATGAAAGGTATAAAGCGCTTCGGGGAGAAAGGAAAGCTTGCGTCGTGCTATGGGGGACCTTTTCCTATTATTGGCAAGGTAGGTTCAGTGGCGTATCAACTTGCCTTACCGGAACACTTACAACAACTCCACGATGTGTTTCATGTTTCCTCTTTGAAGAAGTATAAGAGGTGTGAAGGAGCCCTTTGGCATTTTCCTTTGGAGGACATCAATTTGCAACCTGACATTTCATATGAGGAACAACCGGTTGAAATCTTAGAGCACGGAGAGCGTAGATTGAGATATCGAGTGGTGCCCTGGGTGTGAGTTCAATGGGGTGATAACGATGCCAAGGAATCGACGTGGGAGCGTGAGGATGATATGAGGGAAAAGTATCCGCATCTCTTTATACAAGGTACGCCTGAATTTTAAGGGCATTATCCCTCATAAGGGGGAGTATGTAACAACCCTCGCTTTTGAGAACTTATTTTATATTAATTTACTGTGTGGAGTAATTATATAAAATGTTGGAACATGGAGTAAATATTAATTAGATGAGTTGAAAGTTAATATTTACTAGATTGTTACATATTTACTGTATGTGTATGTAAATATCATCATGCTATGTTTTATAGTGTAATATGCTTTAAATAATATTTATGGTTTAAATGAAACCGTAACTTTAATGATTTATAAAATTATCGGATGCCAATTTAGAGGGACTAGTTAGTCCCGAAATGTGGGAGATAGTCGAAATAAGTGCCATATTGTATTTTTATGTTTCGGGCACTTTTGACTGTTTTTAACATAAATGTGTAGTTGTGAGTCATTTTAATGTGGTATTAACCATTTAAGTTGGGAAATTAGATGAAAGTCACGATTTAAGTCTTGCATTTCACTTATTTCTCTTAAGTGTATTTACTAACCTAGAGAGAAAGAGAGAGAAGAAGAAAATTGAGGAGAAAAGAGAGAGATTGAAGATTGGAGTTTTTTCCATCCAAGAAATTTGAGATTTCTACCTCAAGGCAAGTTTTCTACTTGCAAATATATGATTCCTTGTGGATAAATTGCAATGATAGTTGTATATTTGGGAGATTTGGGCAAATATCAGGTTTTGATACATATGTTGGTGTTTAAATCATTAGATCTTGAATTTGTAGGATCTAAATCGATTTTATTGGTTTGTTGAAGTTTAGAATTGTTGTGGTTATGTTATTGATATGGGTCAAGGGAAGGGAGGCAAGAATATGAAGTTAGGCTTTGGTTTTAGCTTTGTAAAAGAGAATGGAATTCTAGGTCTGCTAAGTGCGGTCAACCGCGGTCCCAGGAACGATCGACCAGGCCATCGAGGGAGAGCCTACTTCTTTCCCACTTAAGTATAAATTTCGGTAGCGATCGACCGCGGCTCCCTGACCAGTCGACCGTCCCCTTCGAACTCAGCTTTCTATTTTTCTTCTTAGACAAAATCTTGAGACGAGGTCGATCGCGGCCTCTTGACTAGTCGACCAGTCCTCTGTTTTTCACCCATAATTCCTAAATGTCTTCTAGTATCTTTATCTTAAGATAGGAACTTAGGATCCTTCTTGTATGAAGTAAATTTAGAGTCCTAGAGTTTTTAGATGAGTTAGTTAATCATCATAGGTTAGAAATGGTCTAGATAGGGCCTGTTCCGGGGGTATCCAAAGTGATGTTAAGGCATGATTTTTCCTTTAGTTACTTATTATGAGGCTAGGGGTTTTAATATGATATTGAGGGACTTTAGAAGCTCATTTGAGCTATGTATGACTTGGTGGTTTATAGTGACACCATAAATTCTTGAAAATTGAATAAGAGGGTTATAAATCTTTAAGGTTATAAGGATATTATAAATTACGTATGGCTCCGGATAAAATGTGATATATTTATCAAAATGGAAATGAAAATGAATATGGTAAATAATAAATTTACTTAAACACACCTCTCTAAATGCTATCATAAGGGAAGTTCACGCATGAGGTGCTGTCCCCTGGCTAGTGAATGCAGGGAGACTATAGTCCTCGGCCATATGATCGGTTGTTATATGTTTATTCTGTGCTAGTGAGGTAATTTAGGGTGTAGATATGAATCACTCGCAAGCATATGTCCACTTCCCGACGTTGCGTTAGGTGCCCAGGTTGTCTTGGTCGGTAGGCCCTGAAAGATGATAGTCATTTAGGGGCGCGCAAAGTGGGAAAACCCGGACGGGCGGTCTTAGAATCATTATATGTATATGAATATAACTATTCTTATTCAAGTGGGACTTGATTTATGAAAAATACCATAAAGAACATATAACTGTGATTATGTTCCTAATGAGAAATGGAACGATGAAATGAATTAATTTAAAGGATGGTGATTCTTAGTTAATTATGCTTATTTTCATTTTCTTGTATAATCAAATTTAAAATTTTGATCATCCATGTTGTCTTAGTTTGTGTTCTAGAATTTGTATATAGATTCTTGTCATCATTTATGGTATCAATTTTCCATCATTATCTTGCATTTTATTCACATGGTGATTATATAAAACTGGCCCCTGACCCGTTCATATTTCTTGTCTTGTATGAATTGTTCATTCGCTCCGGCCCTCTGCCGCAAGGACGCCCGTTCTGACTTTCCTATTCTAGTGCATGGGAGCCGTAATACATTTCGGACGGTTACGGGATATTGTTGATATTAATGCCTCCATTTTTGTACTCTAGTTATGACTGGGTCCTTTATTCGGGCGTGTGGCCTAAAGCTTTTGTAATTGTCTAATGTAATGTAATATGTAACTTAATTAACTTGTTCTTTTGGTTTTTAAGGACTGTGGACCGACAGCTTATTCGGTCCCCTTATTATATACTTGTTGTTGATGTAATATAAGTTCTTTTGGGTTTCCACTTTCTTTTCAAATTGGGTTGTGTAAATTCTTATTTTAACCTGTAAAACAAATTTTTGGCAACCCGTTTTTCTAAAATATAGGGTTGTTATCCCGCATACTTATTATATTGTTGAGATGCTGAGAATGATCTATCTATGATTCCTGTTTTTATTTGAGTATTGGGCTGGCCACCCCTTATTTTGATGAGCGGGTTGTCACCGATCTCTACGAATACAACCAAATAAATTTATTGGTATATTTGTATGATAACATAAAAGAGAGTTTCATAGACGAGATTGTTGGATTAAAAAAATTTGACCAATTTAAAATTAGATTTGGTTTCCTTGTTATGATTTTTCTTGGTGGCAATTTAATTATATCTTTAAATTTTCTTATATTATAAAAGTGTAATCTAAAATTGTGAGACGTTTTCAGTGACAATTTTGTTATTCCCATAATAATCAATATTTGAAATTAAAGTTTCGGCTTACTCGGGATTTCATGAATTTTTTATGTCAATCTGAAACGGTCTAGTAATAAAAAAAACACCTTTTTTACGATGAACATTGTTTTGGCTATTTGATCACATTTAAACTCTCAAAACGTTAAATTTATTATATTTGGTAATAAAGTTGACAACTATTTCTTTCACCATTTTTTTAAATTTCACTTATTGGAGATTATTATAAGAGTTTTTTTTAACTCTTTTGTAGTGATTACTCAAAGTTTTATGATATTTAAAATTTTTGTATTTCTTTTTTATATGTGTTTTAATAACTACATTAGTTGTACAACCTTATTTGGTTGTCATAATATTCATATTATGTAATATTTTTTATATACACCAAATATTATTATGACTATTATAAGGGGCTATGTAAATTTAGGACTTATTGTAATATGCATTTTTGAAATATGACAACAAACATTTTATTTACAGTTTTAGTTCCTATTTTTTAATAAAGCCGCTCGCGCGGACCCATATTCATCAAACCTCAACCAATCAAAGCATGCCACGTGTCCCTTTAATTTGAAAACAGGGACTAAAAATGGAAACAAAATGTTTGCTGTCCTATATCCATAATCAACATTATTTTAACACCTAAAATTACATAATCTACTATTTATAATTATGGTTAAAGTTTTGACATTAATATTTATATTATGTTAGATCAGGTGTCCATTAAAGTAACATAGTATATAATTGTAAATATTAAATTACTCTTTATAAAATTGAATGTCCGCATGTCCAAATACAATTATGGATGTTAGATTGTTGATGCAATGATGATATGACTTGTTCATTATAAGATTTCCCAAAGCAACAATTAATATTTATTAAATGATCATTAAAATGTAATATTCTTTTGCATTAATTTAACCTCGAAGGATTTTATTTTTTCCTTGAAACTGATATTTACGTGAACTTTAATTTGGTGCTCAAATTATAAATATTAGATTAATGTGTATATGCTTATTATGTCCAATACTAGTAATGGAATATTAAAAGAATGCCTTAGATTTTTCTTTTTCGTATTTATATCACGATTAGAATACGATTCCACCAGCGTGGTCTAATCTAATAAACTGTGAATGTTGAATTTGGTGATAACATCCAAATGCAATATTTTGGCAAACCTTAAGGTTTTCATATCAATATTTATATTACGACTAGGTTACGATTCTACCAAAGTGGTCTAATCTAATAAACTCTAAATGTTGATTTTTTTTAAAACATTCAAATACTATGTTTTGTTTGCGCCAAAGAGTTCGGATATAGTTTTGAGTGTTCGAATTATTAAAAATTTTAGTATGCTTCAGTCGTGATTTGGTTGCTCGGAAGAGTCCAGTTGCGATTATGAAGTAAATATTAAGGGCCAATATGTTTGTTTATTAAGGTTGGTATCATTTATTCCAAAATGTCCATAACCTTTCTTAATTTATAAGCACATTGTCCATCTTATGCCTTTTGAAAACATTAATGCTTGTGAAATTATTATGTAATCCATGGAATAATATAATATTCATATGATGGATAGTTTGGTAGTCACCAAAGTGACCCAGCAATAATATTTGTGAACATTAAATTTAAAGAAGAAAGTGGTAGTAATAACTCATCATGCTTGTATGTATGTAAACACATGAATGGGATATATTTGGTTTATTTCGTCAGGAAATATAATTTTCCAAAGTAAATTGATTTTGAGTAAATGAAATAAATATTAAGGAATTATAAAATTAGGAGGTAAAAGCTTATCATTGATAAAATGGCCATATAAATTACGTAACATAATACCAAATAAAGTCATATATAAATATTCAAAGTTATTACGAAAGAAAATCCACATTTATTAAATTTTATTAATGTAAGTGTTGTCATCTCATAGCATTAATGTAGTGAGGTGTTTATCTCATTAATTGTCTATCATTTTATTTCTCTAAAATAACATTTTTTATCCGTTTTATTTTTTTCGATACTGAATTCTTAGAATGAAATGAAGAAGCTTACTTTCACTTACAAATATTGAATTATTATAATTTTGTTTTACTTCAGGAAATGACTATTAATGACATAGTGTTTGAAACTTGTTTCAAAAATTGAAGAATTATTAATCGGAATAAGCATAATGCTTATTAAAAATATCATAATGTTAGAGATTAATATACGAGTACCCATTATATAGCATACATATTTTAAGATATATTGTGTGAATTATAATGTGTCGTTCGATATGAATGAAATATTTTTTTTTTAACTTTTCAAAACTAGGATGCTACAAAAAATAGTTCTAAATAAATATGAGGATGCTTACAAAACAAACCATAGAACCAACCATAAATTGTTGGATTCGTTTTCATGTGTTATATTGGAATCATTTAAAAAAAAACTGATGACCTTTCACAATATTTTTCTCAATTTTATCATAAGAGTTTTTTAGTATACAAAAGGTAATTAAGTTTATATGAGAATATATTTTCTTAATTATGGTGTTCTCATTGGTGGTTTGTATAATTATTGATAAAACTTTTACAAGAAAAAAGATTATGATCCTATATCATAATGTTTAACTTCAAAGTAGCTTTTCAATCTTGTGGCATAATTGAATATCATATTCTTTTAAATCTGGACTTACTTTAATAATTTAATAAACCAGACTGTCTTTGGGTTGTTATTTATGAATCCTCACACTCATGTTTGAGCTTTTAAGGTTTTAGAGGAGTTAATTATAATCAATGACATAAAATTAGACTTATGGACAAAGTTTTCATTATGAATAGAGAAATGAGTGTAAATAAATATTTTCAGCTATATTATAGAATGTGAAATTCTTATGACTTTAGTAGTTCTTTTTGAGTAAGAGTTACATTTTGTGTGAAAACATATAACTGTTTAAAAAAAGAACTGTATATGTTTATAAGTCACTATATAAACTTATGTCAGTTTTGCATAAATGGTATTTTAAGAATACTTTATATAGTATATATATATACACATTGAAGTGAGTTGGAGTAAATTTATATTTTTCTTGGATTTCTCTTAGGTTTTAATGATAGATTAGAGAAATAAAATATTTTAAGAGTATGAAGTAATGATATTCCTTAAATATTATATGCTCACACTTATGATAATTATTCTCTCCTGATTAAGTAGGTTTGTTTTGGCCTACTGGACAATATTATGAAAGAATGAGAAACAATTAAATATTAGATGTTGCGTGCTTTGAGGCTACAATGTATGGACTACGGCTGCAGAAATTTATTTTGGGACTAGGAGTTGTCGACACCATTACCAAGTCACTGAAATATTATGATAAAACGATGAAATCTTCATTATGAAGAACTGAGAGGTATTTTTCAGAACCTAGGCACATTGTGATATACTACCTATATGTGAATGAAGAAGTTCAGAAACAACAAGTGTCAGTTGAACATATTGGTACAACTGTTAACATAATATAGCCCCTAACAAATGGGCTATCACTAAAGGACATTCATGAAGTAAGGTTAAGATATGAGTCTTGCATGTAGCCAATTATGTATAAGTGTTGTGGATTGTTTGGTGCTTAATTTTGGCACTATATTTTATATAAATTAAAGTGTATTCTGAACATTTCAATTTATGTCTTGCAATATAAGTTTACATGCATGTGCATTGATGAATGTGACAGGGATAGTCTTTTATATACGACATTATGGGACCATTACTGAATAACCTAATTTATTGACCTTGTTAGATGAGTTGTTAATGTTGTGGTAAGCGATCATGCTATTTAGTTAGTATGTGAATGCCATGACCCGCATTAATAGATTGTTTAATGTTGGAACAATAGTCTCCCGATTTAAAAATTCTTTGTACTTCAAAAAGTAATAATTTCCTTTTATAGATGCGAAAGCATAAGATGGTTCGATTAAACAACAAATTTTAATTTCTTATCAAATTAAAAATAAACAAAGTGAAATAAGATTAAATTCAAAAAAATTTAAATTTCACTTAAACCAATTAATTTAACCCAAGTCCTAGAAATTTGCCTAAGTCATATTTTCAATATTTCCAAATTAGGCCAAACCAAATTTTACAAAATTAAATTAAATGACTTGACTTGAATTAAATTAACAAAAACATTACCCAATATTAGTTTAGCACCAAATTAAACATAAGTAGTGATTAAACCAAATTTTACCTTTTTACATAAGCATGCATTCTAAGTGATATATCAAGATAAAATTAAACATTGAATCACTAGGGCGCGATGTACAAGGAAAAACCCACAATGGGAAAAAAACCTCAGACGACCCTAGCCTCAAATCCACTAAGTATGGTTTTACATATACAAGACAGTAGACTTACAACACTCGACTCGATCCCTCTCAAGCCCCGACGCTTCATCTTTTATGCACCTCCACCTAGCGAATAAGCATGGATCTCCACCACGGTCTCGAAATCCACCGATCGGACTTTATATGCTCATCGTCACCAGAACAAGGAGCCTTTCTCCAAGTGGGTAAATCAACGCAAACATCTTCTTCTTTGTGGGATTTAGAAGCAAACCCAAAACAATATCTTCTTCAATATGTAGAGATAAACCGGTGCCAAACTCCAAGAAAAGTATATATATATGGATGAACTTGGATAAACAAACTTTGGGTGTGAAACAAGTGTTTAAAAGATTTTTCTTGGAAAAATATACACTTAATCAATGAACTTTTCTTTGGAAAGGTGAACACTCAAAAACTCTCTATAAGAGTTATAATAGTATGAAAAGTTAAGTTGAAAAAACTTGGTTTCCGCACTTAAGAAGTTCTGTCAAAAGATAGTGGGAAAAGAAATGGGAATGAGGGAAAAAAACTGCTCAAAACTGCCAAAAACCTGTTCCTGCCAAAACTCGTTCGAACAACATTTTCATTTGAACGAAGTCTCGTTCGAACGAGGCTTCTAACTAAGTTCCAGTGTGAACTCATTAGAAATATCATTGGAAATCTCGTTCGAACATCATGTTCATTCGAACATCATGTTCGTTCGAACGACACTTCGAACGACATTCCAGTGGCCTTTTGGGGAACTCGTTGGCAAACTCGTTCAAACGACACTTCGAACGAACCTCCAGAAAGTCTGAAAAATTCTATTTTTAGCCTAAAAATTTTATATACTTTATTTTAAAGTTTTAATAAAATATTTCAGAAAATAAACAACAGTTTTAAATAAACTACACCCAATATGAAATGTTCCAAGCTCCTATATATATATTAAAATGCATTCATACCTTAGGAGTAAATGGAACATTGTTGATTATGTAGAAAGGAGGCACTACAAACACGACATTTGATGAAGCTTTATGAACTTGGCCGCTGTAATACCCCATGATTTTAATGACTTTTAAAATGTGTTATATTTTAAATTAATGGATTAATTGGATTTTATTATAAACTAATTCATTTGGGTTTTATCCGAATTGTGGATATTAAAATGAATGATTCTAAATATTACTTAAAGATATTTAGGTAATATATGAATGTGATGTTATTGATATTGCTGTGACTTGTTAACTCAGTAATTTGAATTTTTAATCGGACGCGGTATGGGACGTGTCGGGACTAATTTGTGAGATTAAATAAGAAACTTATTTTTATAGTGACCTTATAGTCATTTTGAGTGCGTCTTTGAGTTCGAAAGGGTTGAAATAGTCAGAAAATTCTATTTGGATGTTAATTTTGAGTCTCGGATTATTTGGAAATGAAAAGACAACCCAAAAGGGCATTTTTGTCATTTTTACAAGGTGGTGAATAGTGATTTCGGATTTTGTCTTATTATAAGTATTTGAAGATTAGTTGAACGTGGGTTCATTCATCTCTTCTACATAAATTGAAAGGTCATCTTCTTAGAGAGAGTGAAAGGTTGCTTGGGAGGAGAAAAGCTTGCTTGGAAAGGAGGAGAACTAAAGAACAAAGGTCACCACCACCAACGGCCACTTTCGAGAACCAACTATGATTTACAGCCCCAAAGGACCAAACCTTCATTAGAGGCAAGTGTTTGATAATTGCAATCTAAGTTTGTATATTTTCCATGTTAGGATAGTTATAAAAAGATGAGATTTTTACATGTTTGGAAGATAACGAAGAGTTGTTAATGGATTTCTGAAAAATGGAAGTTTATAGGAATCAAACTCATGTTGTAGGTAGATAGTAATCCACGAAATAATCATAAATTTGTTGAATAAATGATGAGAATCAATGGTGTGTTCTTGAAGATATCATGTATATAATTTTCTGGAAAAAGAGGATAACATATGCTTTTAATTCAAACTCTTGATGATTCTAGGATGTTTAGAGCATTAGAAATCATTCACATATGTTGCTATATCATGTAGTAAGGTTTATAAGGAATTTGGGTAGTTAATATGAAGGTTTGAATGATCTAAAGTGATGAAATCCGTAGTAGAAGAAACGCTGAAAACTGGGCTGTTATCTGGGCGATCAATCGAACGACCCCTTGCCTTCGATCGATCGACCTCCCTAGAATCTTTGAAGTTATTTTTTTTTAATGCTTGTTCTTATCCCGAACCTTTTGTAAGTCTTTATTGATTATTAATTGGATATTATGGGACTTAGGGAAGATCAGTAAGCCCTAGATGAGAATCGAATTAATGTGATTGGGATTTAATTGATTAGAATTATGATAATTAAATTTAAAGAAATTTCGGTTTCTAGATTCATGTGTTGGATTATAATTGGTATGCATGAGGATTAAGGATATGTCCAGTAGGGGAGATTGAATATAACACCTGGGTATCCTTAGGGTTACAATTTGAACATCAAGGACTGAGTTTAAGCTCATTATTGATTTCGCAAGGACTGAGTGTAGTACAAGCGCTTAGTGGTATGACTCCTGGATAGAGATGGGAGTTTAGACCACATTTGGTTGAAAGAGGGGATGAGGTTATCCCAATTGCGTATTTGAAGTTGACGGACCTCCACGACTGACAAAGTTAAGTTGTAGTGTATTGGAGGGGTTCCTTGTTTGGATTTCGCTTTGCGAGATGCTTCGCGCATGAACCTTAACGATGTCGGGAGTGGAGAGATGTTATAGGATGCGAGGATGTTGTTTTTGTTGATAAGTGATATAGTGTGAATGAAACCCTATAGACTATGAGCCATGTGATGATGGTATTCAATCCTAGTTGATAGAATATGTGTTTATAAGAGATTAGAAACAATCGATTATAACCCTAATTAAAGGAGAGTCAATTCGTGGTAATTCGGGAGATAAGATGATATGGACCAGTAGGATATTAGTGTTTTCTTACTGAATAAAATGTTGAGGAAAAACCTATTTGAACCTTGAGTAATGAGTGAGGCTCGAGGATGATTAAATTTAAAGAGATATAATGCTACGTATGGGAATTATCTTATGGTAGTGTGAGTACCTTGTTGATATTGTATTATAGGTAGATGATAATGCCTATTTGATTTGATTGAAAATTTATGTGTATGAGATACCTAGATTACTTTCTATCGATGGGAGGTTTGCATGTGAGGGCAGTTATATCCTGATGAATACATGGGATCATTGATTTGTCTCTCAAGAACATAAGTCTATGAAAGACTTGTGACAACCCGCTATCCGAAATAATGGGTGGCCAGCCCGATACCCCGATGAAACATGAATCATGGATAGATATCATTCCCAGCATCACAATATCATACAGAGTATCAGGAATAACCACACAATATTCCAGAAAACGGGTTATCAAAAAAACAATTTGTAATTTAAAGAAAACACTTTCAACAACCCATAATAGAAAAAGAGGGTGGAAACTCCCACAAACATATATATGTAATCCAATAGATAAGAAAGGACCGAATAAAGCATCGGTCGATACAATCCATACAATATACAATAAGTTTCATGTGTTACATAATACATCATTTATACAATTACAACCATTTGGGCCACACGCCCGAATAAAGACTGATCTTAGCTAGAAAATAATAATAGAGGTGTCTACACAAAATATCCCATGATACCTGCAAAATGTCACGGCTCCTCAAAAGACTCAGATAAAAGAAAGTCATTACGGGCGACCTTGCGGCGGAACACTTGAACGAATATAGAAGATACATACACAATAAGAAAACGAAGAACCGGTCAGAGGCCGGTTTTATATGATCACTAGATAAATGACAGGTATGACAATAATGGACAGGTAAGCATGGATGATACGGATGATATTCTAGCATGGTAACATCATATAAAGAACTAAGACAGTTAAATGATTATTAAAATTAAATTCAATTATACAAAGAAATAAAAGTACTTATAAGCCTTATTCATCTTTCATCATTTTCATTTCCGTCTTCTTTCCATTCCTTATCAGGAATACAATTATTACCATGTGCTCTTTATGGCACTTATCTCAATAGTATGCTCTTTGTGGCATATACTTTGCTCTTTATGGCATTAATGTTCCATCGAGTCCAACTCGATAATAGAATAGTTATAAATATGTATATAATGATTCCAAGACCGCCAGTCCGGGTTTCCCCACTGTACGCGCCCCTAAATAACCATCATCTTCCAGGGCCTAACATAAGACAACCTGGGATCCTATCGCAAACGTCGGGAAGCAGCCATATGCCTGCGGAGTAGTCAAGACCACACCCAGAATCTCCTACCCATCGCAGAAAAATATAAAACAAGCGCTCATATGGCCTAGGACTATATCCACCCTGCATTCATTAGCCAGGGGGCTTCACCTCATGCACGGACTTCCCTTAAGATGGTATTTAGAGAGGTGTGTAACATCCATTTTATTAATTTCCATTTCATGATTCAGTAAATTATGTTTTACTTTATCCATTTTACATTTTATCAAATGCATTATGGTGTACTTCACATCATCATAATAACCTCGAAGAATATTTAAACTCCCAAGTTATCTCTCCCAAATGTCCTTGTTTGGACTTTATAATAACCCATCAAATGAGATCTAGTTCGCATTTACTCCTAAAGTCTCCAAATTCGACCTTAAGATTTCCTGGACTCTTATAGAACTACATGACAAAAGTAATGCCTAAACATTACTTTAAATCCCCCCCCCCCTGACAGGAACCCTAGATGAACCCCTTCGAGTCTAGGGAGTAGACCGAACTTAACTAATACTCTAAGACCCTATTTTTACTTCATTTAAGAAGGTCCTTATGATCCTATGAAAAGAAGAAGTTAAAGACTGAAAATAAAATGTTTGGGAAGAAAACAGGGGACCGGTCGACCGGTCCTAAGACCGCGGTCCACCGCGTCTCAAGATTTGGCCTAAGAAGAAAAGCAGAAAGTTCATTTCGGCAGGGCCGGTCGACCGGTCAGGGGACCACGGTCGACCGTGCCATAATTTTAGGTCTTTGAAAGAAATGCAGTGTACCCTCTCCCGAAGACCCGGTCGACCGGTCTGAGAATCGCGGTCGGCCGGTCCCTGCAGACCTAGACCAAGACTTCCTATTTTTAAGAAAATCCCAAAGCCAACTCATTTATTCTCACCCACACAACATAAATGCTACTACCACTACCATCAACATCAACAATCATTCAACTATTCTTTAATGATTCAAAACCAACCAACATCCAAACCCTAAACTAGTAAACCATAATCAAATACATCATTCTCACACAAATCATTTATCTTAAACCATAAATAGCAAGTAGTAAACTTGCCTCAATGTAGAAAATGTAGATTTTCTTGGTGTGGGAGAAAGAATCCTTCTTAAATCTTCAATATCCTTTCTTCTCTCTACTCTTTCTCTTTCTCTCTTTAGTTCTCTAGGTTTAGGAAATACAATTAGGTGAATAGTGATTTAATCAAGACATAAATCGTGCCTTTAGCCAAAATCCCAACTCAATTGATCGATATTGTGATAAAATAATACGCAATTGCATATTTAAGGCATAATCAGTCAAAAATGCCCAAAATCTCAAAACACATAATGGCACAATATTTTACTATCTCGCACGTTCCGGAATTAATTGCGGCCTCCAAATTATCATTTGGACATTTTATAATTCAATTTAAGTTTCGGTCTCATTATTAAGCCAAATATCATTTTAATTCATATGATATTAATGAGCATAACATAGCAATATTCACCCATAGTTATGGTATATATGCAAACTCATAGTGAATATTAACTTTTCTTCATTAAATTAGCACTCAATTCATAACCCAAAACTTATATCTAATTACCATACCTAGTAATTAATATAAAATACGTTCTCATAAGCGAGGGTTATTACATACTCCCCCCCTTATGAGTGAATTTTGTCCCCAAAATTCAGGCGTACCTTATAAGAAAAGATGTGGATATTTCTCCCGCATCTCGTCCTCACGCTCCCACGTTGATTCTTTCTCATTGTGATGACTCCATTGAACTCTCACTAAGGGCACCACACGAGACCTTAACTTGCGCTCCCCATACTCAAGAATAGCAACCGGTTGTTCTTCATATGAAACATCGGGTTGCAAGTCGATATCTTCAAAAGCGATGTGCCAAAGGGCACCCTCACATCTTCTATACTTATTCAAAGAGGAGACATGGAATACATCGTGGATTTGTTGCAAAGGCTCTAGTAAAGCAAGTTGATACGCCACGAGACCAACTTTTGCAATAACTGGGAAATGTCTAACAAAACGCGGTGCAAGCTTTCCTTTCTTCCCGCAACGTTTAATGCCCTTAATTGGAGACACTCGCACCAAAACTTGGTCTCCAACCTCTAACTCCATGTGTATCCTACCTGCTTCGGCGTAGCTCTTTTAACGGTCTTGGGATATCCGAATGCGATTTTGAATAAGTTCAGTCTTTGAAGAAGTGTCTTGGATCATTTCAGGTCCAAGGAATTTGTTATCACCCACTTCCAACCAACAAACGGGTGACCTACATGGCCGGCCATACAAAGCTTCATAAGGTGTCATTCCAATAGTAAATTGGTATGATTTGTTATAAGAAAACTCAACCAATGGTAGGTATTGTTCCCAACCGCCCTTAAAATCAAGCATGCACATACGAAGCATATCCTCCAACATCTGGTTTACCCTTTCAGTTTGACCATCTGTTTGAGGATGATAGGAAGAGCTTAACTTCAACTCAGTCCCCATGGCCTCTTGAAAACTTCACCAAAAATGGGAAACAAATATTTTATCTCCGTCAGAAACAATAGTTAAAGGTACCCCATGAAGTCTAACGATCTCCTCGATGAACAATTGGGCGTAGCGAGCGGTATCATAATCCGTACGTACAGGCAAGAAGTGTGCCGACTTAGTCAAACGGTCGATAATCACCCAGATTGAATCATAACCTCTCTGTGATCTAGGTAAGCCCGTAATGAAGTCCATCGAAATTCTTTCCCATTTCCATACTGGAATCTCCAGCGGTTGCAACAAACCTGTCGGTCGTTGGTGGTCAATATTAACCAACTGACAAGTAGTGCATTGGGATACAAACTCCGAGATATCCCTCTTCATACCAGACCACCAATACTGACGGCGCATATCTTGGTACATCTTATCCCCACCTGGATGTACCGTAAACTTTGACCCGTGAGATTCCGCCATCACCGCTCGTCTCAAGTCCCCATCTTCGGGAACAATAAGTTTTCCATGGAAGCATAGTCCACCCTCAGAACCAATCGAGTACGACTCCGCTCCCTCGGACAACAGTCGGTGTATATGGTGTTGACAACCTTTATCTCTTCCCTGGGCTTCCACAATTATCTCTATAATCATAGGAGTAACAGTCATCACAGAAATGAATGCTCTTACCCCCGCATCCTCCAGACTGAGCTCTCTCCACTTAGCTTTCGACACATTAGCTAAGTCTCCCTCAGGCTTCCTACTCAAGGCATCCGCTACTACATTCGCCTTTCCAGGATGATAATGAATATCAAATTGGTAGTCTTTCACAGTCTCCAACCAACGACGCTGACGCATATTCAAGTCCTTTTGGGAAAATAAATATTGTAGCGATTTATGGTCTGTGAAAAGACTAAACTTTTCCCCCAAGAGATAATGCCTCCATATCTTCAAGGCAAAGACAACTGCGACAAACTCTAAGTCTTGCACTGAATAGTTCCTTTCGTGAGGCTTCAACTTACGAGAAGCGTAAGCAATAGCTTGTCTTTCTTGCTGAAGAACACCTCCTAACCCTTGAAGATATGCATCGGTGAAGACTAGGTATTCCAATCCCGATTTTGGCAATGCAAGGACTGGAGCCGAAGTTAATCTATCTTTGAGATCATCAAATGCAGCTTGACATGAACTGTCCCAAATAAATCTCACTCCCTTTCGGGTTAAATTCGTCAACGGGCTAGCGATTTTTGAAAAACCCTTAATAAATCGACGGTAATAACCCGCCAAGCCCAGAAAACTACGAACCTCAGTAGGTGTCATGGGCTGACCCCACTCTCTCACCGCAATCACCTTGCTAGGATCCACAGATACACCCTGGGATGACACCACATGACCCAGAAATTGAACTTCCTTCAACTAAAAGCCACATTTCTCAAACTTTACATACAATTTGTGATCCCTCAATCTCTGCAGGACCAACCGTAAGTGAGTAGCATGGTCAGACTTTATCTGAGTATAGACTAGGATGTCATCGATGAATACAATAACAAAATGGTCAAGGAAATCCCGAAACACCCTGTTCATAAGATTCATAAATACAGCAGGAGCATTAGTTACTTAAAGGGCATAACCAAGAATTCATAGGATCCATAACGGGTCAGAAATGCAGTCTTGGATACATCTTGCACCCGTATCCTCAATTGATGATACCCCGTCCCTAAATCGATTTTGGAGAAGTATGATGCTCCCCTAAGCTGGTCAAACAAATCATCGATGCGAGGCAAAAGGTATTTATTCTGGATGGTGACTTTATTCAACTCCCTATAGTCCACACATAACCGGAGAGAACCGTCTCTTTTCTTCACAAACAATACCGGAGCACCCCATGGCGATGTGCTACGCCTAATAAATACCTGCTCCAATAGCTGCTGAATTTGATCTCTCAACTCCCCCATCTCTACACAGGAGCCATTCGATATAGAGCTTTAGCAATCGGTCGAGTTCCCGGCATCAAATCAATCACAAACTCTATCTCCCGACTTGGAGGTAATCCCGGTATCTCCCGAAATACATCTTTAAAATCTCTAACAATCGGAAGAGAATTTAGGGGAACCACACCATCCCTAGATGCATCTTCCGCAATACAGTATAAATAAGCACTCTTACTCCCTACCATATAAGGCATAACAACCAGGAACATTTCTTGTCCCGAAACTACAAAAACTATGCTATTCCCATAACAATTTACTATCGCGCGGTATTTCACTAGCCAATCCATACCAATATTACATCATACCCGACCATGTCAAGGACGAGCAATTCGGCCTCAAAACACAAGTTACCAAGATTAATCCCTACGTTTTTACAAACAAAGAAAATCAATGAACCATCACCCATAGAGGATTCAACACTAGTGAAGGTACTTTCAACAGATTTTATCAAACCTGTGGTCTGAGCAAAACTCCTATAAATAAAGGAGTGTGTAGCACCCGTATCAAATAGTACTCGACCCATATGCCCATGAATGAAAAACTTACCCTCGATCGCTGGCGGTGTCGGAGGGGGTGGAGGAAGCATAGCTTCTTGAATATGGTAAACCCGTCCATACTGCAGTTGCCCCTGCTGAGGAGGATCAATCGGATTAGGCGCCTGGGGCGGAAACTGTACATACGACTGTTGTAGAGCCCTAGGAAGATGCCCTCCAACCAACTGAGGACACGCCCTTTTATAATGGCCCAACTCCCCACACTGAAAACATTTATTAGCCGCATTATCCTGATTCCTACCTTGATTGTTTTGAAATTGCCCCGCACCCCGGCCCTGCTGGCCCTTACCTCCATTTCCACCTCTGCCTCCCTGTTGTTGTTGTTGTCCGCCTTGACCCGGCCTGTTATTATTATTATTATTTCCACCAGCATTAAACCCACCAAAACGTTGACGCTTGGACAAATCCCCTTGCGGAGGATCCCTCTCTTTCTACTTGTTCCCCGAGGACTGGGACGAAGAAGATGTTCCCCCTCCGATCCCATTACTTCCCGATTTCACCACTTTCCCCATTGCTGCAGCCTTCTTATTATTTTGCACAAATAATTTATGCTCTTGACAGTGAAGTAAAGAAGCATTCATCACGTCCCCAAAGGTTACCAAAGATAGATTTCCCGGAAAATGTTGTTTTATTCGCCAGTGCAAACCTCCTACAAATTTGGAGATCCTCTTCGCTTCCGGAGTCACTTCATCCGGTATAAAGCTTGCTAACCGGGTAAAGTCCTCTTGGTATTCGGCAACCGATCTCTCCCCTTGTACTAAATCTTGAACCTTCCTCTGCATCTCCCTTTGAACTGTAGGAGGGAAATACTTTCCATCAAACAAAGCCCAAAAATTGGTGATTGACATTGTATCCCTTTGTTCGGGTGTCGTTATTGACTCCCACCAGTGTAAGGCCGATTCGACAAGCTTAAAGGTAACGAGGATTTGCTTTTTCTCCTCACTACATTCCACCATCCTAAGATGGCGCTGCATGTCCTTCTTCCACTGGTTTGCCTTTATAACGTCTGAACCTCCCTCAAATTCTTGGGGATGACCCTTTAGGAAAGACTCTCTTACCCATTCCCACTGAGAAGGTCCCGTAGGAACTAGTGATTCTTGTCCCCTCGCTTGAGCTTGTGGCATTTGTTGTGCCACTGCAGTCATCGCTTCATTAACATCTTGGGCCACGATATTTGCCACATCAGCGGCACTGATATTCCCCGGTGGCGGCGGTGGAGGACCAACCTCATTCTCGACAACCCTATTGCGTCTAGCGGCCCTCTCTTTGGCAGCATCTGAGATAGAGAAGAGATAGAGTTAGAATATTATATAAAACAATCTATCTAGCAGAAGATCGCATACATAAGCAACAAGACAATCCTAACATTAAGTTCTATATCAAAGAACGCTACGGTAGAACGTGACAAGTCCACATAGATCCTAAAGACTCTAGAACCTGATGCTCTGATACCATCTATGACAACCCGCTATCCGAAATAAAGGGTGGCCAGCCCGATACCCCGATGAAACAGGAATCATGGATAGATATCATTCTCAGCATCACAATATCATACAGAGTATCAGGAATAACCACACAATATTCCAGAAAACGAGTTATCAAAAAAAAAATTGTAATTTAAAGAAAACACTTTCAACAACCCATAATAGAAAAAGAGGGTGGAAACTCCCGCAAACATATATATGTAATCTAATAGATAAGAAAGGACCGAATAAAGCGTCGGTCGATACAATCCATACAATATACAATAAGTTTCATGTGTTACATAATACATCATTTATACAATTACAACCATTTGGGCCACACGCCCGAATAAAGACTGATCATAGCTAGAAAACAATAATAGAGGCGTCTACATAAAATATCCCGTGATACCCGCAAAATTTCACGGCTCCTCAAAAGACTCAGAGAAAAGAAAGTCATTACGGGTGACCTTACGGCGGAACACCTGAACGAATATAGAAGATACATACACAACATGAAAACAAAGAACCGGTCAGAGGCCGGTTTTATATGATCACTAGATAAATAACAGGTATGACAATAATGGACAGGTAAGCATGGATGATACGGATGATATTCTAGCATGGTAACATCATATAAAGAACTAAGACAGTTAAATGATTATTAAAATGAAATTCAATTATACAAAGAAATAAAAGTACTTATAAGCCTTTTTCATCTTTCATCATTTTCATTTCCGTCTTCTTTCCATTCCTTATCAGGAATGCAATTATTACCATGTGCTCTTTATGGCACTTATCTCAATAGTATGCTCTTTGTGGCATATACTTTGCTCTTTATGGCATTAATGTTCCATCGAGTCCAACTCGATAATAGAATAGTTATAAATATGTATATAACGATTCTAAGACAGCCCGTCCGGGTTTCCCCACTGTGCGCGCCCCTAGATAACCATCATCTTCCAGGGCCTAACATAAGACAACCTGGGATCCTATCGCAAACGTCGGGAAGCGGCCATATGCCTACGGGGTAGTCAAGACCACACCCAGAATCTCCTACCCATCACAGAAAAATAAAAAACAAGCGCTCATATGGCCTATGACTATATCCACCCTGCATTCATTAGCCAGGGGGCTTCACCTCACGCACGGACTTCCCTTAAGATGGTATTTAGAGAGGTGTGTAACATCAATTTTATTAATTTCCATTTCATGATTCAGTAAATTATGTTTTATTTTATCCATTTTACATTTTATCAAATGCATTATGGTGTACTTCACATCATCATAATAACCTCGAAGAATATTTAAACTCCCAAGTTATCTCTCCCAAATGTCCTTGTTTGGACTTTATAATAACCCATCAAATGAGATCTAGTTCGCATTTACTCCTAAAGTCTCCAAATTCGACCTTAAGATTTCCTAGACTCTTATAGAACTACATGACAGAAGTAATGCCTAAACATTACTTTAAATTCCCCCCCCTGACAGGAACCCTAGATGAACCCCTTCGAGTCTAGGGAGTCAACCAAACTCAACTAATACTCTAAGACCCTATTTTTACTTCATTTAAGAAGGTCTTTATGTTCCTATGAAAAGAAGAAGTTAAAGACTGAAAATAAAATGTTTGGGAAGAAAACAGGGGACCGGTCGACCGATCCTAAGACCGCGGTCGACCGCGTCTCAAGATTTGGCCTAAGAAGAAAAGCAGAAAGTTCATTTCGGCAGGGCCGGTCGACCGGTCAGGGGACCGCGGTCGACCGTGCCATAATTTTAGGCCTTTGAAAGACATGCAGTGTACCCTCTCCCGAAGACCCGGTCGACCGGTCTGAGAACCGCGGTCGATCGGTCCCTGCAGACCTAGACCAAGACTTCCTATTTTCAAGAAAATCCCAAAGCCAACTCATTTATTCTCACCCACACAACATAAATGCTACTACCACTACCATCAACATCAACAATCATTCAACTATCCTTTAATGATTCAAAACCAACCAACATCCAAACCCTAAACTAGTAAACCATAATCAAATACATCATTCTCACACAAATCATTTATCTTAAACCATAAATAGCAAGTAGTAAACTTTCCTCAATGTAGAAAAAGCATATTTTCTTGGTGTGGGAGCAAGAATCCTTCTTAAATCTTCAATATCTTTACTTCTCTCCACTCTTTCTCTTTCTCTCTTTAGTTCTCTAGGTTTAGGAAATACAATTAGGTGAATAGTGATTTACTCAAGACATAAATCGTGCCTTTAGCCAAAATCCCAACTCAATTGATCGATATTGCGATAAAATAATACGCAATGCATATTTAAGGCATAATCAGTCAAAATGCCCAAAATCTCAAAACACATAATGGCACAATATCTGACTCTCTCGCACGTTCCGGAATTAACTGCGGCCTCCAAATTATCATTTGGACATTTTATAATTCAATTTAAGTTCCGATCTCATTATTAAGCCAAATATCATTTTAATTCATATGATATTAATAAGCATAACATAGCAATATTCACCCATAGTTATGGTATATATGCAAACTCATAGTGAATATTAACTTTTCTTCATTAAATTAGCACTCAATTCATAACCCAAAACTTATATCTAATTACCATACCTAGTAATTAATATAAAATACGTTCTCATAAGTGAGGGTTATTACAAGACTTATCGGGGAGTTGATAAGTCCGCAGACTATGGGAACGTAGGTATGTGCGTGTCCCGTGGGTATGAGAACTATGTTCGCCTTCAATTTTTGTGTTGTTATTTGTGGTTGGCGGAATCCTTATCGAACCTTTAGTCCCCCTATTCAGCGACCATCGATATTTGGATGTGATAACAGAGTAATGCATGCACCGCAGCTGTGTCTCGGGGTGCCGTATTATATATGTATATAATAATATAATGAATTAAATGTATGTGTATAAAGTGGTTAGATCATCTACTGTGTGGTAATTGTAGATAAAGGTGAATTGAGAAAAAAAAAGAATTGAATTAAGTTAATGAATGTTTATTCTTATAGATTTGAAAATCTTAATTCATAGTAATGAGAAACGATGCATGTTAATGGGAAAACGTATATGAACGATTATACGACGTATGGTATGGGACATACGGGGTTATGATATGGGATGGAAATCAAATTATGAAAATTAGTAAAGAGGAACCATTGACTAGGAGGTTAATAGGAAACGTTAAGTGTGCACTCTAGCTGAGAGGTGAGAATATCAAGTGAGAGTCTGGATACTAACATGTACATAATAAATGCTTTATTGCACTTGTTAAATACTTGTTGTTTTAAAAATCATTTTCACATCGGGCTCTGACCCGTTTCCTTGCATATTTTATTTTCTATTGTATCTTCTATATCAGGTGTCCAGCAGTAGGGACGCCAACCTTAGAGGATTATGATGAGCTATGTAGCTATGGAGTATTGCTTAGACGCCTATCTTCATTTGATTCACAGTATTCTTCTAGCTAGGGCATGTCGCCCAAAGTATTTCAGTTATCTCTTTTCTATCTGAGTCAAATACTCTTGTATTCGTGTCATTTTAATACATTTTTTATTGTTGGGATTACTGTATGGGATAATTATTTGGGAATGTTTATTCCAATTGCATTTAAATTCTTTTGAGTTATCTGTTCGGTTATTAATGTTGTAGAATATAATGTGTAGTGTTATTTGTAAACTAAAAATGGATTTTGTTGAATAAAAATTTGAAAAGTTTTTAACACCAGCTTAATTGGGTATTGGGTGATTAGTTAATCTTTTCGATAGTGATGCTAAGAATGAGCCAACTGTATATTCTGTTTTAATTTGGTATGGTACTGGCCATCCGGTATTTAATTAGTCGGGGTGTTACAGTTGCTACATCTTCAACTTTAGTATGTCATAGGCTTGAAAGATGATTAATAACTCTATCCTATGACTCAAACGTTTTTGTCCGGAATTGAGCCAAAACTACAAAGGACTCAATTGGAAATTTGTGTCCTCACATTTAATTAAGGAAGAGAAATCTAAATTGTCAGTGAGAGTTACTTTCATAATAGTGTTTTGACCATAGAAGAAGGTCTAAACATTAGAATGCATTGAAATTTGAACATGGTTTTGCCAAAGATACGATGAAGCTGTAAACCGAAGATCAACTCGACCAAACATCATTGAGGTCGACTGCTCCATTAATCATTTCAATTTTTATTTGATGGAGCTATGTGATTATAATATCGTTTTATGTTGCCCATAATGATTATATGTGATAATCATGTTGATATAATATCCTAACATTAAATATATATTATATAATGTTTTGTTTGATTAATAAATAAATAATATGTATAATAGGATATTCATGTGTTAAATTTATGGATCCATACAAAACTGTTAATTACATATTCTTTTGATTTTGTTTATACGTGGTACCAGAGCTTAGGTTTCTGATCTCATGATTATCCATTAAAAAAAATTCAACAAAATGAATCCCGCTTAAAAAATTGGTGAATTACTCGAATTTTATGAAATTCATATGGTTACTTGAAAACATCGAAATAAACGAAATCCATCGTATACAATAGGCATCACCCTATCTTGGCGATTTGATGTCGTTAAAACTACTAGAAATGTGTTTGTCATTTTTTCTAATAATTTCAACGCTAGTTAATTTTACGATTTTGAGAATTGGAGAGTTCCTGAAGAGATTTATGTTACTTTAGTGATAAATCAAAAAAAATTATTTTGGAAAAAATAAATTATTTTTCTGGATTTTATTGTATAAATGACTAAATATATATTTTTTAATCATTAAATGTTTGTTCTAATATTTATATAATGTATTATTTCGTATTGACCAAAGGGTTTAATATAAAATTTTGAATATTAGAAGTATGATTAGCATAAATTAGATTGTTGTGTATAGTCTATATTTGGTTGTCGAAAGGTCCTGATATAATTATGAATTAATTTCTTGGGATTTCATGATTTTTATGTCAATTCGAAACAATCTAATGATCAGAAATCAACTTTTTTGGCGATGAACATCGTTATGGCTATTTGAGCACGTTTAAGCTCTCAAAACCTTAAATTTGTCATATTTGGTTATAAAGATGATTGTTATTTCTTTTTCCATTTTTTAAATTTGGCTTATTGGAGACCATTTTAAAAGTTTTTTTTAACTCTTTTGTAGTGATTACTCAAAGTTTTATGTTATAGAAATTTTTGGATTTCTCTATTTTATGTGTTTTAATAACTACATTAGTTGTCTAACCTTATTTGGCTGTTATAATATTCATATTATGCAATATTTTTGGTATAGACCAAATATTCTTATGACTATTATATTTATGTTTAAGGTTTTGACATTAATATTTATAATATGTTAGATTAGGTTTCTAATAAAGTAACAAAGTCCATAATTGGAGATATTAAATTAGTGTATATAAAGTTGACTGTCCGTATGTCCAAATACAATTATGAGTGTTAGATTGTTGATGTAATGATGATATGACTTGTTCATTGTAAGATCTTCCAAAAGAACAATTAATATTTATTAATTGAACGATAAAATATAAGTTTTTTTGCACCAATTTAACCTTGAAGTATTTTAATTTTTCTTTGAAACTGATATATACGTGAAGTTTAATTCGGTACTCAAAATTATATATATTAGATTAATGTGTATATGCTTATTATGTCCAGTACGAGTAATGGAATATTAAAAGAATGGCTTAGATTTATCTTCTCCGTATTTATATCACGATTAGATTACGATTCCACCAAAGTGGTCTAATCTAATAAACTCTGAATGTTGAATTTTGTGATAACATCCAAATACTATGTTTTGGCATGCCTTAAGTTTCTAATATCAATATTTATATCACGATTAGGTCACGGTTCTACCAAAGTGGTCTAATCTAATAAACTATGAATACTGAATTTTGTGATAACAATCAAATACTATGTTTTGTTTGCGCCAAAGAGTCCGAATATGATATTGAGTGTTCGAATTATTAATAATTTTATTATGGTTAAGTCGTGATTTTGTTGCTTGAAAGAGTCCAATTGCAATTATAAAGTAAATATTAAGGGCCAAAATATTTGTTTATTAAGGTTGGTATCGGTTGCTCACAAGAGTCCATAACCTTTTTTAATTTATAAGCACATTGTCGATTTATTCCTTTTTGAAAACATTGATGCATGTTGAAATTATTATGCAATCCATAGAATAATGTAATATTAGTATGAGGTATAGTTTGGTAGTCACCAAAGTAACCCAGCTATAATATTTGTGAATATTAAATTTAAAGAAGAAAGTGGTAGTAATAACTCATTATGATTATGTATGTAAATACATTAATGGGGTGTATTTGGTTTATTTCGTCAAGCAATATAATTTTCCAAAGGAAATTGATTTTGAGTAACTGAACTAAATATTAACGAATTATGAAATTAGGTGGTGGAAGGTTATCATAGATAACAATTCCATGGAAATTACATAACATAGTACCCAATAAAGTCATATATAAATGTTCTAAGTTATTACGAAAGAAAATCTACATTTATTAAATGTTATTAATATACGTGTTGTCATCTCATAGCATTAATGTAGTGAGGTGTTTATCTCATTATTTGTCTGTCATATTATTTCTCTAAAAAATTATGTTTTATCATTTTTAATGTTTTCGAGACTGAATTCTTATAATGAAATGAAGAAGCTTAGTTTCACTTGAAAATATTAAATTATTATAATTCAGTTTTACTTGAGGAAATGACTACTAATGAATTAGTGTCTAAAACTCTTTTCAAAAATTGAATAATTATTATACTGAACAAGCATAAAGTTTATTCAAAATATCATAATGTTAAACGTTTATATGAGAACCCATTATATATCAAAAATTGAATAATTTTTAAGTTATATTATGTGAATTATAATGTGTTATTCAATATGAATGAAAAATATTTTTTTAATTTTTCAAAACTAGAGTGCTACGAAAAATAGTTCTAAAAATCAATATGAGAATGCTTACAAAACAAACCATAAATTGTTGGATTCCTTTTTCTTATGTTATTTTGGAATCATTTAAAAAAAACCTTGATTACCTTCCAAAATATTTTTCTGAGTTTTATCATAAGATTTTTTTAGTATACAAAAGATCACTAAGTTTATATGAGAATAAATTTTCTTTATTATGGTGTTCTCATTGGTGGTTTGTACAATTATATTTTTGATAAAACATTTACAAGAAAAATGATTCCAATCCAATATCGTAATGTTGAACTTGAAAGTAGATGTTCAATCTTGTGGCGTTATTAAACATGAGACTCTTTTAACTCTAGATTTACTTTGATAAATTGAATTGTCTTTGGCTTGTCATTAATGAATCTTGACACTTATGTTTGAGATTTTAGGGTTTTACAATTTTAAAACGATCTATCTGGACTTTGTGGGAGATTATGGTCCTTAGATAGTGTACCTATATAAACCATGTCATTATAAAACAATAGGTCAAATGAAACAATGTCGATATCGCCATAAGATTTATTCACACAAATATGGTTAGAAGTGTATTATATAAATTTCACTTTACTTTTCGAATTTGACATGTCCACATGATTGGGAATGTCTACTATATGCATGAATTTAGAATCCACTAAAAGAATTGGAAGTTAGAATTATGTCTACACTTTCAAGAGGGTGTATTATTTACTGTTGAAATTGAACATGCCAAATTCATTGAAGAACAAGGAATTTAGTGGGAGTATCAAATTACCTAATGTGGTTATAAAAGAAGTTAGAATGATCTTATTATTCCCTTAACATCCAAGTTAATGTTCTTTTGGTTTGGGGATATGAATAGTTTTAAGAAAAGAGGAGTTAGTTGACCAAAATGAAGTTTAGAATAGCATTGAATTATCTAATTAACACAATAGAGTCGAGTGTAAATGCATCTGTTGACGCCACTAAAATGGCCCCACTGTCATTTTAGTGGCGTCAACAGCATCTTTACAACTAATGACGACCCTGATAATAATCAATGACATCAAATTAGACTTATGGTCAAAGTTTTCATTATGAATAGAGAAATGAGTGTGAATAAATATTTTCACCTATATCTTAGAATGTGAAATTCTTATGACTTTAGTAGTTCCTTTTGAGTAAGAGTTACATTTAGTGTGAAAACATATCAAAGTTAAATAAAAGAACTGTGTATGTTTAGAAGTCACTATATAAACTTATGTCACTTTTGTATAAATGGTATTTGAAGAATACTTTATATAGTATATATATACATTGAGATCAGTGGGAGTAAATTTATATATTTCTTCGATTTCTCTTAGTTTTGAATGATAGATTACAGAAATAAAATATTTTAAGACTATGAAGTAATGAGATGCCTAAAATATTATATGCTCACACTTATGATAATTATTCTCTCTTGATTAATTAGGTTTGTTTTGGCCTAGTGGACAATATTATGTAACAATGAGAAAAAATTAAATATTGCATCTAGCGTGCTTTGAGGCTACAATGTATGGATTATAGGTGCAAAAATTTATTTTATGACTTGAAGTTATCGACACTATTACCAAGTCACTGAAATATAAGGATAAGTCGCTACAATCTTCATTCTGAAGAACTGAGAGGTATTTTTAAGAACCTAGGCACATTGTAATATACTACCTATATGTGAACGAAGAAGTTCACAAACAATAAGTGTCAGTTGAACATATTGGTACAACCGTTAATATAATATATCCACTAATAAATCGGCAATCACCAAAGGACATTCATGAAGTAAGCCTAAGATATGGATATTGCGTGTAACAAATTAAGTATCAGTGTTGTGGATTGTTTGGTGCTTAATTTTAACACTATATTTTATATCAATTAAAGTGATTTCTGAACATTTTAATTTTTGTCTTACAATATAAGTTTACATGCATGTGCATTGATGAATGTGACAGGAATAGTTTTTTATATACGACATTATTGGACCATTACTGAATAACCTAATTTATTGACCTTGTTAAATGAGTTGTTAATGTTGTGGTAAGCGATCATGCTTTTTAATTAGTATGTTAATGCCATAACCCGCATTAATAGTTTGTTTGACTAGGAAGAGAATTATAAATTCTCAATGAGAGTTAATTTCATAATAGTGTTTTGACTATAGAGGAAGATCTAACCGGTGCATTGAAACTTGAACATGGTTTTTCCAAAGACAAGATGAAGTCATAATCCGAAGATCAACTCAACCGAATATCGTTGAGGTCGACTGCTCCGTCAATATTTTTAGTTTTTATATGATGGAGATATGTGATTATAATATCATTTAATGTTATGCATAATGATTATATGTGATGATCAAGTTGATCTAAGATCTTAACGTTAAATATATAATATATAAAGTTTTGTAGGATTAACAAACAAATAACATGTATGATTGAATATTCATGTGATAAATTTTTGTATCCATACCAAACTGTAAATGGGACAACCCGCAATCCGAGATAAGGGGTGGCCAGCCCGATACTCAAACGTAACAGGAATCATGGATGGATATCATCCTCAGCATCAACAAAATAAACTGAGTATACGGGAAAACCACCCAATAAATCAGAAAACGGGTTGCTAAAAAGTTTAGAATTTAAAACCAGTTAAGAAAATTAAATTAAACAACCCAATCTGATAAGTATAATACAACTAAGACGAATGTACACAATAGGACTGAATAGGCTGTCGGTCCACAACTACATAGAACACTGTACAACAGTTTAATATCTTACTTAATACATTCATTAAACAAGTACAAAATTTTAGGCCACACGCCCGATGATAAGACCAGATCATATCTAGAATACCAAAATGGAGGCATCTAAAACAACGTCCAGTAATATCCACAAAATCTTACAGCCCGTCAAAGTAATTGGAATGGAAACATCAAAACGGGCATCCTTGTGGTGGAGCACCTGAGCGGATACAATCATATACACAATAAGGAAAATAAACCGGTCATGGCCGGGTTCTATATAATCACCAGAAGAAATAAAAAGCGTGATAGAAATGAACAGTTATGCACGAATGATAAGGATGATAATATGGCATGTTATCTAGCATGTTAAGCCTACATTAAAATTTAAGGCAATTTAACTATTTATGAAATTTAAATAATTTACACAAGAGAATAAAAGTAAATAACTTTAATTTAAAACCTTTCCTCATTTATCCAATTTCCATTTCCCTTTACATTCCTTAATAGGAATAAAACCATTTATTTGGTTTAATCAAGAAGATATAATTTCCATTAATTTATTAACTTCCATAGTTAATTATCTTTCCATTTTATCTTTCCATTCCTTAATAGGAATACCATTAGTGTCAAGTGCTCTTTATGGCACATAAATCTCAATCCCATTCTCTTTATGGCACGTATCCATGCTCTTTATGGCATATATCCATAAAGTCCCACTTGATGTAGAAAAGTTATATTCTTATAAATATAACGATTCTAAGACCACCCCTTCGATTTTCCCCACTGAGCGCGCCCCTAAATGACCATCATCTTCCAGGGGCCTATCAAACAAGGCAGCCTGGGATCATAATGCAACGTCGGGAAGTGTCCATATGCCTGTGGGAGAGTTCGGACCACACCCGGAATCCCCTCACCAGCGCAGAAAACATATAAAAACCCCGCATACGGCCTAGGACTATATCCACCCTACATTCATTAGCTAAGGGGCATCACTAAGCGCGCAAACTTCCCTTATGATGTCATTTAGAGAGGTTTGTTTAAGTAAATTAACATTTACCATTTAAATCTCATTTTCATTTTCAATTCCCATTACCAAATTTCCATTTCCATTATCCACGTGTTTGGTTCTTTTTATTCGAACCTATCATTATTAAACAAATGGGTTCATTTTAGTTGAACCAATCATCTTTAACACAGTTTGGGTTCATTTTAGTTGAACCTATCATCTTTAAACAATTTGGGTTCATTTTATGCGAACCTAATTCCCATCGAATATTGTCATTGATATTCCTCAAATCACAAATTCCCGGCTTTGTCTCCAAATGATCATCGTGATCCTACAATTCCCAAAGTTCATATAACTTCGATAAGCCCCTAAAGTATCCAAGCATGGGAATTTAAACTTCTAAAAATTTAATAAAAGAAGTAATGCCTTAGAATTACTTTAAACACCCCCGAAATAAACCCTAGATGACCCATTCTAATCTAGGGTAGCGACCAAACGCAACCACTACTCTAGGACTCTAAGTTTACTTCTTTCAAGAAGGTTCCTAGGTCCTAAGCCTAAAGAGAAAGGTAAAAATTTAAACAAGAAAATAATTCAAAACTGCAGGAACCGAATCAATTCGCTCTGAAAGCGAATCGGTTCGGAAGAAAATTTTAAGTTTCTGCAAAAGCCGAATCGATTCGGCCTTAACCCGAATCGATTCGGGTACACAGACCTGGGAAACTGCTTTTATGCGAATCGATTCGCCTTAGGGTCCGAATCGATTCGCCCCTACTAAAATGCCAAGAATGGCTATGGAGTCTTGAACTCCAAATTTTCTCCCAAACTCAAAACCAACCCAAGCAAGATCATATGCTGCAATTACTACACCAAAAATACCTCTAACTACCAACATTAATATTATTTATCATCCAAATCAATTTCCAAGGGTTAATACCCATAAATCCAACAAAACCCTAAAATGTTAAACCATAAAAATTCAATAACTATCAAAACTAATTATTCTCCTTAAATAACATAATAGCAAGTAGATTACTTGCCTTGAGGTAGGAAAATCAGATTTGAGGAAGATGCAAGCAAGATCCAAGCTCCAATCTCTCTTTTCTCCAAAGTTCTCTTCCTCTCTCTACTCTCTCTAGGGCTAGAAGTGTGTAATGGAAGAATAGAAATGGGGGTTGGGAAAATAAAACGTGGCTTAAGTCTAAGAAGCCCATTTAAGTGATCAATACACGATATAATAAATCGCAACTACACGTTTAAGCTATAACCAGTCAAAAGTGCTCGAAATGCCAAAATGCAATATGGCACTTATTTTGACTGTCTCGCACCTACCGGGACTAACTACACCCTCCAAATTATCATTTGGGAATTTTATAAATCATTTTAAGTTTTGGTTTCACATTAAACCAAAATGTCATTTTAATTCTTATGACACCATAAATCACAACATGGATATTTTTTTTACCTACTCATCAGGTAATCATACAACATTTTAGTAAATATTAACCTTTTTCATATTAAATTAATATTTACTCAACATCCATCATTTTATAATTAATTACTACATATAGTAAATAAAGATAAAATAGGCTCTCAAAAGTGAGGGTTGTTACATACTCCCCCCTTATGAGGGAATTTTGCCCCTAAAATTCAGGCATACCTCGCAAGAAGAAATGCGGATACTTTTCCCGCATGTCATCCTTGCGATCCCTTGTCGATTCCTCGACACTGTGCTGACTACCTTACATCATAACTAAATGTACTACCTGCGATCTCAATCTCCGCTCTCCACGCTCTAAAATAGCAACCATCTGCTCCTTATAAGAAACGTCGGGTTGCAACTTAATATCTTCGAAAGAAATGGTCCTAAGGGCACCATCACGTCTCTTGTGCTACTTTACATGAGAGATATGGAACACGTCATGAATTTGCTGCAATTGTTTCGGTAAATCAAGTTAATAGGCTACCGGACCCACCTTAACATTTATAAGAAAGGTCCAACATAACGTGGTGCAAGTTTTCCTTTTCTACTTGAAATTCTTAATGCCCTTCATAGGCGATACTCGCACCAACACTTAGTCCACCGACCCCAATCTCCACATGCCTTCTCCCCGCATCGACTTAGCTCTTTCGTCGATCTTGGTTATACGAATGCGATTCTGAATGAGTTTAATTTTCGAAGAAGTATCTCGGATCATTCCAGGTCTGGGAGACTTATCATCTCACACCTATAACCAACAAGCGGGAGGTCCATAAGGCCTACCATTATAAGGCTCTATAAAGCGCCATCCCAATAGTGAATCGATACAAATTATAATAAGCGAATTCAACTAGTGGGAGATACTGTTCCCGACTACTCTTGAAGTCAAGCACGCAAATAAGGAGCATATCCTCCAACATGTGGTTTACCCTTTTCGGTCTGGCTGTCTGTTTGAGGATGATAAGAAGTACTAAACTTCAATCCGATTCCCATGGCTTCTTGGAAACTTGCCACAAGTGGGAAATGAAAATCTTATCTCGATCAGAAACTATAATCAAGGGCACCCCATGCAATCCAACTAACCCTTCATGCCCGGCCACCAATACTAGCGACGCACAACTTGACACATAAGTCGTTACCCTGATGCATCACAACCTTAGAACCATGAGATTCCTCCATATCTGCCCTTCTTAAGTCCTTCTCATCTGGGATAAATATCTCCTGTGGAAACACACCCCGCCCTCAGAGTCAATAGAGAAGGATACTGTTCCCTCAATCAACAACTTGTGTATGTGGCTTTAACCACCCTTGTCTCTCCTACGACATCTTGCAACAAAAATATTGCTCGCACGAAGGATTAAATTCTGCCCAGGAAGTAGTACTTCCCTTTCCTATACAGCGGTCACCCCCACGATGAATTTTAATTCAAGCATGGGATAATACTTCCCACAAGTTTAAACTTATGAGGCGCATAAACAATAAGTCGATGCTTCAGTATTATTACTTCCCATTTTGGCAGAAACTTGATAACTGAATTCACCCTTGAGCTTAACAACATGAGCTCAGGAGTGAGAATCAATTCACCCTTTTCTTTTCGAAAGCTGAGTTGACAAAGTAACATTCTAACTATGATAGGCCTCATCTCCTTCGGATTTATCTACCAAACCTCTCAAAATCTCCCACTTCTCATTATTAGGGAACCAATCCCTCTTAGAGTTAACACACAATCTGTTCATGGTCAACTCCCGACAACCCTCCTAAACTAATGTCACATAAACTAAAGGCCTTATGTCCAAAAAATCCTAAGGTCTACCTACCTATATCCTATCTAAGTCGTATACACATAATACTAAGTATATCCCTAGTGCCCAAGACCTTTCTCAACTCCCGACATTTTCTCGGTTTCGTGCGTGGGACGTCTCGTCGAAGCGAAATCCAAACAAGGAACCCTCCCGTTACACTACTACCTCGCGTTGTCGATCATCAAGATATACAGGTCTAAGACACATGTTCGGGACCGAAAAGATTCTACTTATATACATTACCACTTAAATAGCTGAAGCTTTAACAAATCAAACATTCACTTTTCATAAAGCCTTATAATTATATACCCCACAACATATATATACCTTTTTAAATAGCCTTCTTATCAAGGCATAACCCGAAGTCTTAATTCGACTTCGCATCCCAGTCTCCCTCGCATCGTTCAGAGGAGAGAACTATATACAGTGCTTCTATTTCGCACTTTATTAGCCATTAATCACTCTTCTACGTGATTCTCGGCTAAACCTTTCAACCCACCTCTTAACCAACAAAATAAAATAAAATAAAATGAAATGAACTAAAAGAAGAAAGAATAACGTCTCCCCATTCTCAACGTCGCCGAGGTTCACGTGTGGAGCGTCCCGCAAAATCAGAATCCAAACAAGGAACCCCTCCTATACGCTACTACTCAACTTTGTTGGTCATGGAGACAAGGCATACCAATCACATCATACCCGACCATGTCAAGGACGAGTAAATCGGCCTCAAAGCACAAAGTACCACAAGAAATCCCTATATGTTTACAAACAAGGAATTGAGTGAACCATCACTCGTAGAAAACTCAACGCTAGTAAAAATAATCTCAGCAGATTTTATCAAATCTGTAGCGTGAGAATAGCTCATAAAATAAATGAGTGCGTAACACCCGCGTCGAATAACACATAACTCAAGTACCTCCGAAATAAAAAAAACTTACTCTTAATAGCGGGCGGTGCCAACGGAGATGGAGGAAGTATAGCCTCCTGAATTTGATAAACTCTCCCATACAGTAACTGTCCCTGCTGCATGAGAACAACCGGATCAGGTACCTGAGGTTGAAACTGAACGTATGACTGTTGCGGAGTCCTAGGAAACTGACCCCCAATCCATTGAGGACACTCCATCTTGTAGTGATTTGCCTCCATACATTGGAAGCACCATCCCTTCATATCCTCTCGACCTCGACCCCCGTTATTTCTAAACTAGGAAGTGCCTTGGCCCAGATGGCCTTTTCTTCCATGACCACCCCGACCTACATGTTGTGAAGCACCCTTACCATGACTAATGTTATTGCCACCCGTAATAAACCCTCCGAAACGTTGTGTTTTCGACGAATCCCCTTGCTAAGGATCCCTCTCTTTCTGCTTACTACCCAAGGATCAGGATGAGGGGAATGCTCCACCTCCAATCCCATGTCCTCTAGGCTTTCCTGCTTGCCAAAATACGGTAGCTTTCTTGCTACCCTGCATTCATAACTTCACCAAAAGTTCATAAAGCTGGATTCCCCAGTAATTTCTGCCGGATTCTCCAGTTTAGACCTCACATAAACTTTGAGATCTTCCTATCTTCCGGAGCCACTTCATTCGGGACAAAACTCACCAACCGTGTAAACTCCTCTACATATTCCGCCACAGATCTCTTTCCTTGCTCAACATCCTGGAGCTTCTTTCTCATCTCCCTATGAACTGCGGGAGGAACGTACTCACGATCGAACCAAGCCCAAAACTCAGTGATCGTCATTGTGTCTTTTTGCTCTGGTCATTGTCTCCGACCAGTATAACTAAGATCCGACTAACTTAAATGTGGCAAGGACTTGTTTCTCTCCTCGCTACATTCTGTCACTCGAAGGTGGAGTTGCCTGTCCTCTTTCCATTTATTGGCTTTGATAACATTCATGCCTCCCTCGAATTCCGGGGGATTGCCCTTTAAAAAGGACTCCCAAACCCTTTCTCACGGAGTAAGTCCCGTAGGAGCTTGAACATCGTGATCCCATTGTTGAGACTGTGGCAATTGTTGGACCACTGCGGTTATGGCGGCGTTAACTGCTTGAGCTACCATGTTTGCTATATCCACAGCATTAATGGTCCCTTGTGACGGTGGTGAAGGACCTACCTCCTCTTCTATAACCCTATTTCGTCTCACTGGGCGACCTCTCTAGGCGGCATTTGAGATGAAGAAACAATAGAGTTAAAATACTATTTGAAACTATCTATCTTGTAGAAGATCGCAAACATAGACAACTACACAGTCCTAACCTTAGGCTCTATATCAAAGAACGCTACGACAGAACGTGACGAATCCACATAGATCCTAAAGACTCTAAGACCTGATGCTCTGATACCATCTGTGACAACCCGCGATCCGAGATAAGGGGTGGCCAGCCCGATACTCAAACGTAACAGGAATCATGGATGGATATCATCCTCAGCATCAACAAAATAAACTGAGTATACGGGAAAACCACCCAATAAATCAAAAAACGGGTTGCCAAAAAGTTTAGAATTTAAAACCAGTTAAGAAAATTAAATTAAACAACCCAATCTGATAAACAAGTGGAATTCCAAAAGATGTAAGTATAATACAACTAAGACGAATGTACACAAGAGGACCGAATAGGTTGTCGGTCCACAACTACATAGAACACAGTACAACAGTTTAATATCTTACTTAATACATTCATTAAACAAGTATAAAATTTTGGGCCACACTCCCGATGAAAAGACCCGATCATATCTAGAATACCAAAATGGAGGCGTCTAAAACAACGTCCTGTAATATACACAAAATCTTACAGCCCGTCAAAGTAACTGGAATGGAAACATCAAAACGTGCGTCCTTGTGGTGGAGCACCGGAGCGGATACAATCATATACACAACAGGGAAAATAAACCGGTCAGGGTCGTGTTCTATATGATCACCAGAAGAAATAAAAAACATGATAGAAATGAACAGTTATGCATGAATGATAAGGATGATAATATGGCATGTTATCTAGCATGTTAAGCCTACATTACAATTTAAGGCAATTTAACTATTTATGAAATTTAAGTCATTTACACAAGAGAATAAAAGTAAATAACTTTAATTGAAAACCTTTCCTCATTTATCCAATTTCCATTTCCCTTTACATTCCTTAATAGGAATAAAACCATTTATTTGGTTTAATCAAGAAGATATAATTTCCCTTCATTTATTAACTTCCATAGTTAATTATCTTTCCATTTTATCTTTCCATTCCTTAATAGGAATACCATTAGTATCAAGTGCTCTTTATGGCACATAAATCTCAATCCCATGCTCTTTATGGCACGTATCCATGCTCTTTATGGCATATATCCATCAAGTCCCACTTGATGTAGAAAAGTTATATTCTTATACATTTAACGATTCTAAGATCGCCCCTCCGAGTTTCCCCACTGGGCGCGCCCCTAAATGACCATCATCTTCCAGGAGCCTATCAAACAAGGCAGCCTGGGATCATAACGCAACGTCGGGAAGCGGCCATATGCCTGCGGGAGAGTCACGACCACACCCGTAATCCCCTCACCAGTGTAAAAAACATATAAAAACCCCGTATATGGCCTAGGACTATATCCACCCTGCATTCATTAGCCAGGGGGCATCACCAAGAGCGCGAACTTCCCTTATGATGTCATTTAGAGAGGTGTGTTTAAGTAAATTAACATTTACCATTTAAATCTCATTCCATTTTCAATTCCCATTACCAAATTTCCATTTCCATTATCCATGTGTTTGGTTCTTTTTATTCGAACCTATCATTATTAAACAACTGGGTTCATTTTAGTTGAACCAATTATATTTAACACAGTTTGGGTTCATTTTAGTTGAACCTATAATCTTTAAACAATTTGGGTTCATTTTATGCGAACCTAATTCCCATCGAATATTGTCATTGATATTCTTCAAATCACAAATTCCCGGCTTAGTCTCCAAATGATCATTGTGATCCTACAATTCCCAAAGTTCATATAACTTCGATAAGCCCCTAAAGTCTCCAAGCATGGGCATTTAAACTTCTAAAAATTCAATAAAAGAAGTAATGCCTTAGCATTACTTTAAACACCCCCGAAATAAACCCCAGATGACCCATTCTAATCTAGGGTAGCGACCAAACTCAACCACTACTCTAGGACTCTAAGTTTACTTCTTTCAAGAAGGTTCCTAGGTCCTAAGCCTAAAGAGAAAGGTAAAAATTTAAACAAGAAAATAATTCAAACTGCAGGAACCGAATCGATTCGCTCTGAAAGCGAATCGGTTCGGAAGAAAATTTTAAGTTTCTGCAAAAGCCGAATCAATTCGGCCTTAACCCGAATCGATTCGGGTACACAGACCTGGGAAACTGCTTCTATACGAATCGATTCGCCCTAGGGGCCGAATCGATTCGCCCCTACGAAAATGCTAAGAATGGCAATGGAGTATTGAACTCCAAATTTTCTCCCAAACTCAAAACCAACCCAACCAAGATCAGTTGCTGCAATTACTACACCAAAAATACCTCTAACTACCAACATTAACATTATTTATCATCCAAATCAATTTCCAAGGTTTAATACCCATAAATGCGACAAAACCCTAAAATGTTAAACCATAACAATTCAATAACTATCAAAACTAATTATTCTCCTTAAATCACATAATAGCAAGTATATTACTTGCCTTGAGGTAGGAAAATCAGATTTGAGGAAGATGCAAGCAAGATCCAAGCTCCAATGTCTCTTTTCTCCAAAGTTCTCTTCCTCTCTTTGATGATGCTAAGATTTAGCACCACCGGATAAGTGACAGTGAACTCAAACAGTAGTAACCATGGTAGCCATAGAGATGTATAAGTGTATAAGTATGTAGAAGGGGATGAGTATAAGAGGAAATAAGACAATGATGTATAGTGGTTCAGCCAATTTGGCCTGCGTCCACTGTGAGTGTGTGATCCACTAAGTATGGGCACTAATGGCCTTGGATACAATGCACATAAGCTCACTTTCTCTCTCTACTGTGTGTACAAGCAGAGTTTTATCTAGGGTTACAAGAAATTGATCCCCCCCTTGTAGGGTTGTAGGTGACTAGTATATATAGGTCTTGGGGGTGGAGTGTACCCTCCCCAAGTATGCATGGTGCATGTGAATGATGATCTAGCCAATCCCCTGTTGACACATGTAGATGCCAAATGATGACATAATATTCCCTCACGTGAGGGTGTGATTTTGTTATAACAGTCTGCCACGTGCCATATGAGCCTCACGCGTACTTTTCCACGCGTCACCCAAACCACGCGTTGTGATGATGTCACCCTCGGCCTATGAGCCGAGGCCGAGGGAAAAGTTCCTTCCAGTAGTGAGTCTGGCCCAATTTTGGACTCGTACTGTCGTACCCTCGGAGGTTCGTTCGGAGCCTGATGAAGGGTTGGTCCCCTGAGGGGTTGTCCGGAGCCTGATGAAGGGTCGGCCCCCAGAGGGGTCGTCCGGATCCTGATGAAGGGTCGGCCCCTGAGGGGTCGTCTGGAACCAGATGAAGGGTCGGCCCCTTGAGGGGTCATCCGGAACTTGATGAAGGGTCGGCCCCCTGAGGGGTCGTCAGGAACTTGATGAAGGGTCGACCTCTGAGGGGTCATCCGATTGGAGGTAATCTTCAGCCAAGCCTAGGATATAAGCGGGTGTATCAATCACCCCCCAACTCTTAGCCATTAATGCTGTTGAGATGGCTGAGGGATAGTATTGTAATTGTGATGTATGTATGATCAGTTAGGCGAGTGACACCTGGATGGTCATTCATTGCCACTTCAGTTTCCTAGGCATGGCTGCTGCACACTTTGCCTGGGGCTTTGTGCCCTAATGATACCCTTCTTGGTTAATGGGCCCACTCATTAATAAGGTATTTAAGAGATTTTTGAACTCTCTCTCTTCTTCTTCTTCTTCACGCCCAAGCTTTCTCTTTCTCAACTCTCCAGCCTTCCTGCCATTTTTGCAGCTTTCGAGTCTTCGACTTAGCAGCTTCACCCTTTCTCTTTAGGTAATCTTCCGCCACCAACGCCTTCTTCCCTTTCATTTCTTTTTTGCTTTTCTGCTTTAGGCTTGGAGGGCTTGATTTGGGTTGTTTTACAACTTTTTCGGCGACTGTCTTTTGAGTGTTCTTGAATTTCTTGGGTATTCTTGAGTGAAAATCATTGATTCCCCTTATTTTAATCCAAAAGTCTACTTTGGTCAACTGAAAACTTGTTTGTAGCTAAGTTCCCCAAATTCCTCCAAGTCTAGGGTCTCCCCCTTTAATGCTTAAGAGGCTTTATAGTTTAGTATCTGAATTCCCTTCCCTGAGAGAGAAATTATTTGTTGAGATCAGAGGAATAGAGGAAGAAGAGGAGAGGAGATGAGGGGCCGACCCTAATTGGGTACGACCCATCTTTACTATTCCCCTAGACATAATAAAACCATTTGAGTCGTTTGAGTCTTGTGGGTCGTCCCATCATCCAGCCGAGTGTCAGTCAAGTGAGATGGACGAGAGAGCATCCTCGCCAACTGGCGCTGGTCCTTCTGGTAGGAGAGAGACATCTGACCTAAGCCCAGGACGAGAGGCTGAGGGTATGGTCCCCTCCGAGGTTGTCCCTGTGACAACCCTATCTCCCCATGACTTCCAGGTGGCCTTTCCCAGGGCCCTCTGGCAGATGACGAGGCCGAGGGAGAGGGGACTGAGGACGAGGGCGATGATACAGATGACCAGGTTGATACCTCCCATGCCTCGTCCTATATCTCCTCCGTTAGGGATCGCGACCTCTTGTTGTGGAGACATGCCTATGGAGTGCCCCTCAGCATAACCATGAGGGTTCCCTCTGAGTCTGAGAGGGTTTTTTATTGTCAAGAGGGAGAGGTTGCAGTATATGAACAGATGTTCAAGGTTGGTGTCAGATTCCCTCTGCATCCTGCCATCGTAGATATCTTGTCATCCCTTGGTGTTGCCCCCTCTCAGCTTCCTCCCAACTCTTGGAGGACGATTCTGGCCTACATCTCCCTGTGGAAGAACGCTTTCACCGATGAGCCCTTGGCCGACATATTCTTGGCCTGCTACAATATCACCTCCTCGTCCAAACAGCCTGGATACTATCATCTGGGGGCGAGGAGGTCTGAGAAGAAACTCCTCCACTTGTCTTAAACCTCCAACCACGATTGGAAAAAGAGATTCTTCTTCGTCTCTGGGGAGTGGGAGTTCTCCGCCGAGGCATCCCCTGCTGCCGATGGTCCGAGGGTCCCCAGTAGATGGTCTAACCCATCAATGAAGGCTAGATCAGACCCCGGACTTAGTCTGGAAGAAAATGACATCGTTGAGTATCTGAGGGGATGAGGGAGAGGGGGTGAGATTGCAAAATTTGAAGATTTGATGACCCCCCGGTTCCTCAAAGAAGCTGGTCTGAGGGTCGGACCTCTGACAGAACTATGTGAGTTCTACTGAACGTTTTCCATTCTTTACTTATTTCTGAAGTGTTTCCTCTTTATCTATGTACTTTCCTTACATAACGTACCCTTTTCAGGTCGTCCTGCAGGTGTATCGGACTACCTTTGGGAAATGACTGCTCCCATCTTATTATCCGGTTTGGCCAAGAAGAAGGGTAAGGAGCCTCAGTAGGCTCCGAGGAAGACGAAGGTCGCTGGGCCGACGGTTGTGGATCCGACCGCCGATAGCCACAAAAGAAAGGAGCCTGAGGCTCCTATTGACCCTCGACCGGATTCTCGGACGAGGGCCAGGGTCGAAGCATCTGAGGGGACTGCTTTTTCATCCAGCATGGGGGTCTTCTGGTCCCAGAACCTAGCACATCTCAGGGCCGAGCCCTCATCATTGATCACAAAGTTGAGGGAAGCCAAGGCCTCAATTTTTTCTTCTCCCTCGGCCGCTGATTACGAGTTCCTGTCGAAGATGCCTCCTACCAAGGTGTACGACTATGGTTTGCACGCCCTTGCACAGGTATTGGTCTTGACCCACTTCTTAAATTTCATTCTTTCACCAACTATTTCCTTGGCCTCTTGACATCTGTTTATTTTTATTGTGTAGTCTGTATGCGCCTTAACTTCGGCCACCAAGTGGATGGCTGAGAACCAAGCAAAGTTCCATAAAGCTGAGAGGGCTATTCAACACGAGGCAGATCTTCAATCGGAGCTTGATACTACAAGGGCCGAGTTGGAAAGTACCAGGACTGAGCATGCAAGGATCCTGGACCAGCTGACGAGGTAGCACGACGAGGACCTCAAGGCCAAAGTCTTGCTTATCAAGGAAAAGGACGAGGCCTTAACCAACATGGGAGTCAAGCACAGGACTGATCTTGAAGCAGCTATCAGGAAAGCCGAGGCTGATGCTGTTGAGGCTTATAAAATTTCTGACGAGTTTCAAGGCTTCGGCCTTGAATATTTGGAGAGAGGAATCAGGATTGCCTGTCGGTGGGTCGTCCTCAGGTTTGGTGATGTCATCTCCTCAGTCCGCCCGTCGATTGAAGCAGTCAGATTGGACGACCCTATGATCGCCGAGTCTCTAACTCGGGTGGAATCACAAGTGCAAGTTTAGGGGGTCGGCACATCTGAGGATCAGCCGGTTATGGTCATTGAGGAAACCCCTCTAGTGGATGTTGAGGCTCTGCCCTCCGATATCGTCCCATAGGGTGGCTGTCTGTAGCCCATACCCTCTTAATGTAATTATCATTTTTGTACTCTATTTTGTATAACATTTGACATTTCATTTATACTATCGTCTCTTTTACTGTCTTCCATGTTTTTGCTTTTTGTATGGTTTGTGTTGTGAATCTTTTATATCATTATTAACCTCTCCCTCGTCTTTCTTGAGGGTGAACGAGGGGTCGTCCCCTGCGTTGGCCCTCATTATAGCAGAGGGTTCAACTCACCAAATTAATGGTTTTTTAATCAAGTGGTCCCTCGTCTTTCTTGAGGACCATGGTGGGGTTTTCCCCTCCATGTGACCTCATTATAGCCGAGGGTCACAATAACCAAACTAATGGTTTTTAAATCAAGTGGTACCTCATCTTTCTTGAGGACCATGGTGGGGTCGTCCCCTCCATGTGACCTCATTATAGCCGAGGGTCACAATAACCAAACTAATGGTTTTTAAATCAAGTAGTCCCTCGTCTTTCTTGAGGACCATGGTGGGGTCGTCCCCTCCATGTGACCTCATTATAGCCGAGGGTCACAATAACAAAACTAATGGTTTTTTTTAATCAAGTGGTCCCTCGTCTTTCTTGAGGACCATGGTGGGGTCGTCCCCTCCATGTGACCTCATTTTAGCCGAGGGTCACAATAACCAAACTAATGGTTTTTAAATCAAGTGGTCCCTCGTCTTTCTTGAGGACCATGGTGGGGTCGTCCCCTCCATGTGACCTCATTATAGCCGAGGGTCACAATAACCAAACTAATGGATTTTAAATCAAGTAGTCCCTCGTCTTTCTTGAGGACCATGGTGTGGTCGTCTCCTCCATGCGACCTCACTGTAGCCGAGGGTTACAATAACCAAACTAATGGTTTTTTAATCAAGTGGTCCATCGTCTTTCTTGAGGACCATGGTGGGGTCGTCCCCTCCATGTGACCTCATTGTAGCTGAGGGTCACAATAACCAAACTAATGGTTTTTAAATCAAGTGGTCCCTCGTCTTTCTTGAGGACCATGGTGGGGTCGTCCCCTCCATGTGACCTCATTATAGCCGAGGGTCACAATAACCAAACTAATGGTTTTTAAATCAAGTAGTCCCTCGTCTTTCTTGAGGACCATGGTGGGGTCGTCCCATCCATGTGACTTCATTATAGCCGAGGGTCACAATAACCAAACTAATGGTTTTTTTAATCAAGTGGTCCCTCGTCTTTCTTGAGGACCATGGTGGGGTCGTCCCCTCCATGTGACCTCATTTTAGCCGAGGGTCACAATAACCAAACTAATGGTTTTTAAATCAAGTGGTCCCTCGTCTTTCTTGAGGACCATGGTGGGGTCGTCCCCTCCATGTGACCTCATTATAGCCGAGGGTCACAATAACCAAACTAATGGATTTTAAATCAAGTAGTCCCTCGTCTTTCTTGAGGACCATGGTGGGGTCGTCTCCTCCATGCGACCTCACTGTAGCCGAGGGTTACAATAACCAAACTAATGGTTTTTTTTAATCAAGTGGTCCCTAGTCTTTCTTGTGGACCATGGTGGGGTCGTCCCCTCCATGTGACCTCATTGTAGCTGAGGGTCACAATAACCAAACTAATGGTTTTTAAATCAAGTGGTCCCTCGTCTTTCTTGAGGACCATGGTGGGGTCGTCCCCTCCATGTGACCTCATTATAGTCGAGGGTCACAATAACCAAACTAATTGTTTTTAAATCAAGTAGTCCCTCGTCTTTCTTGAGGACCATGGTGGGGTCGTCCCATCCATGTGACCTCATTATAGCCGAGGGCCATTCTCTGGAGATGTTTTCACGCGTACTAGATCTGACAAACACAGGATGAGGGGAA
Organism: Sambucus nigra; assembly: GCA_949130495.1. Lineage (NCBI taxonomy): Eukaryota > Viridiplantae > Streptophyta > Magnoliopsida > Dipsacales > Adoxaceae > Sambucus > Sambucus nigra. The sequence goes on along the minus strand of OX422214.1, from coordinate 315,733,126 downwards.
ACATATATATTTCTCATTAATTTTCCAAGTGTTTTGTCGGAGCAACTCTTATTACAATTATGGTCTATCAAGACCTTACAACACTACTGATAGTATTTTTTCAAATGATCCGCATTCCAGGGGTTGGAAAAGGGTTCCCCTTCTAGGTTTTCTAGTCTATAGGTCCTAGGGACGACTTCATGGATGACCCTATATGGGCCATGCCAATTAGGATGGAGCTTGTTGGGCTTTTGCCAAGTCTTCTTGAGGACCAAGTCCCCCACTGCGATTGGTCTCTGTTTCACCCTCTGATTGTAAAACCTTGCGGTCCTCTGCTAGTAGGCGGCCTGCCTTATCTCGGCATCTTCCCTCCTTTCCTCAATCAGGTCTAAGTCGAGTCTCCTCTCTTCTGTATTTCTCTGGGTGTCATACATTTGGACCCTATGAGTAGGAAACTCAATCTCGGTGGGGATGACGGTTTCTGAGCCATAAGCTAGCATGAATGGGGTCTCTCCGGTAGAGGTCCTCACTGTCGTCCTGTATGCCCACAGCACGACATATAACTCATCGACCCATCTTCCCTTTGCCTCCTCAAGCCTCTTCTTGATTCCATCTAGGATTGTCCTGTTTGTAACTTCTGTTTGCCCATTGGACTGAGGTCGGCCTGGGGTGGAGAAGAATTATTTGATACTCACCCTTTCACAGTACTTCTGTAGAGAGGTATTCTTGAACTGAGTCCCGTTATCCGAGATGAGGGTGTTGGGAGACCATATCTGCATATGATATTTTTCCAGATGAACTGGAAGGTCTTCTGCTCTGTGATCGTCACCCTCGGCTCCGCTTCCACCCATTTTGAAAAATAGTCAATGGCTACGATGAGGAAGCGATAGTTATTGACGACCCTAGGTAAGGGTCCTACTAGGTCAATTCCCCATACTGCAAATGGGCATGGGGATGTAATGGAAGTAAGAGGCTGATGGGGTTGGTGAGGGATGGTGGCAAATCTTTGACATTTGTCACACTTTTTTACATATGCTGTGGCATCCTTCCCCAAGGTCGGCCACCAGTACCCTTGGGTGATCACCCTCTTCGCTAGGGATCTGCCCCGATGTGGCTTGAGCACGATCCTTCGTGCACATCTTGCAAAATGGAAGGGACTTCTGAGGGATGTACACACCTAAGTAAGGGGAGTAAAAACCCCTTTTTATACAAAGTGTCTCCAATGATAGTGAATTTTGCAGCCCTGTACCTCAGCTTCTTCCTTTCTTTCCTTGCTTCTGGCATCTCACCCTCTTTAATGTATTTTATCAAAGGATCCATCCATGAAGCTTCTTGAGAAACATTTAGGCAATTGCCAAGTGTTCCCTCTGCATCTTCAATAATTGGCTGAAGCAAAATTTCTACTGGGATCATCCTCCTGATGTCTGTCCTAGTTGCCGAGGCCAACCTCGCAAGGGCATTAGCACGACCATTGTCAAGCCTAGGTATCCTCTTTAATTTCACTTCTCTAAAGCCTTTCAGTAATGACCTCACCTTCTCAAGATATCTAGCCATCCTCTCGTCCTTGGCCTCGTAGGCTCCTAGTATCTGATTCACTACTAGCCTTGAATCACTATGGACCAAAATCTGGCCGATACTAAGAGACTTGGCTAAGGAGAGGCCTGCTATCAAGGCCTCATATTCAGCCTCGTTGTTGGAGGCTTTGAAGTTGAACCTCAGGGCGTATTCAACGTCTGTGCCATCGGGCGCTGATAGTATCAGTCCAACTCCACTTTCGTTATCACAGGAGGACCCGTCAACGAAGAGGCTCCACAGAGTCTTTCCCTCTGAGAAATTTCCCTCGGTGAGGGATCCCTGTCTAAAGATGTATCTTCCCTCTTCGTTTTCAGCCGCTTTCCTTCTAGCGGTGCTTGTCTCAGCCCAATCTTTGGGTGTGTCGGTGGGCCTGTCTTGTTGTGTATCTGTCTTCCCGAGGGTCACACCCTCGGCTTCATCTCCTTCCCAAGTAAACTCATCCACGAAATCCGCCAGCGCTTGCCCCTTAATGGCCGTCCTAGGCTGATACACAATGTCAAACTCCCCCAGCTCTATAGCCCAGGTCATTAGACTTCCTAATTTTTTGGGCTTGTGCAAGACCTGCCTAAGAGGTGAGTCAGTGAGGATGACCATTGTATGGGACTGGAAGTATGGCTTCATCTTTCTCGATGCGTGAATCAAGGCGTAGGCCAACTTCTCCATCCTTGGATATCTTTGCTCTGCCCCCTGGAGTGCCTTGCTGTTAAAATACACAGGCTTCTGTATCCCGTCTTCGTCTCTTATAATGGATGCACTGATGGCGGACTCTGAGACGGTGAGGTTCACCTAAAGTCGTTCACCCTGCACGGGGGGTGACAGCAACAAGGGAGACCCCAGATATGATTTTAGCTCCTTGAAAGCCTCATCACACTCTTCACTCCATTCGAAGGCCTTCCTGAGGATCTTGAAGAATGGTAGACACCTGTCTGTGGCCCTTGAGACAAATCTGTTCAAGGCAGCAACTCTCCCCGTGAGTCTCTGAACGTCTTTGATGGACTTGGGGTTCTTCATCTCAACAAGGGCTTTTATCTTTTTGGGATTGGCCTCGATGCCTCTTTGGTTGACAATGAACCCCAGGAACTTCCCCGCTCCGACCCCGAAGACACACTTGGTCGGGTTGAGCTTCATCTGGTATTTGTCCATCGTGTTAAAGGTCCTCTCCAGGTCTACCACATGATCCTCTACCTTCAAACTCTTAGTCAGCATGTCATCTACATAAACCTCCATAGACTTCCCAATTTGGTCTTCAAACATTTTATTTACAAGGCGCTGATACGTTGCCCCTGCATTTTTCAGACCAAAGGGCATGACCCTATAGCAGTATGTCCCCTTATCAGTAATGAAGGCTGTCTTCTCCGAGTCTTCGGGGTTCATGAAGATCTGGTTATACCCTGAATAGGCATCCATAAAGCTCATGAGCTCATGGCCTGCGGTAGCGTCTACCATCTGGTCAATGCGGGGGAGAGGGAAGCTGTCTTTGGGATAGTGCTTGTTGAGGTCTGTGAAGTCCACACACATTCTTCACTTTCCGTTGGCCTTTGGAACAATGACTGCGTTGGACAACCATTCGGGGTAGATGACCTCTCTGATAAACTCAGCGTCTTCTAGTTTTTTGACCTCATCCCTGATGACCTCATACTTTTCTCTAGAGTAAATTCTCCTCTTCTGCTTTACCGGCTTCACTCCCTCTTCCACATTGAGCTTGTGGCACATGATTTCAGGGTCAATCCCCGGCATATCTACATGACTCCACACGAAGACACTTCGTCTTCTCCTCAACAATTTAATGAGGTCTTCCTTGATATTGGGCTTCACAGACTTGCCGATTTGGACGGTTTTTTCCAGGTCATCCTCATCGAGGATGATGGATTCTACCTCTTCCGCAGCCTCTCCTTTCTTGAGCTTCATCTCGTCCCTGGGGTCTAGGGTATTAATGTTGTAAGTGGCCGTAGCCCTCTTGTGTGCCTCCCTTTCTTCAGCGGAGTTGTAGTAACATTCTCGCGCTGTCGTCTGGTCTCCCTGAACTTCCCCCACCCCGTAAGGGGTGGGAAATTTGATCATCTGATGGACCGTAGACGGCACAACTTCAAACCCCATGAGCGCCACATGCCCTAGTATGATGTTGTAGGCCTAAAATACATGCTCATCCATCACAAAGAAACTGACCTTCTTGGTAAGCCATCTCGGCCACTCGTCCCCCATCCTAACATCAGCCTCATACAATCCAAGGGGATGAACCTTTTCTCCACTGAACCCAATCAATAGATGATGGTATGGGACGAGTCTAGCACGGCTGAGACCTAAGGCTTTGAAGCACGGACAAAACATTACATCTGCAGAACTGCCCCCGTCGACCAATATCCTCGGCACCTCGCACCCGTGCACCCTGGTAGTGATGACGAGAGGGTCATCATGTGGGGCTAAGAGGCCTTTGAAATCAATTCTTGAAAATCCCATTATCAGAGTGTCCATATCAACCTTCTTCCTCTTTTCTGACTTGACCTCCAGAGAGGTTGAGTGTACCGTCTTCGTCACTGCCTTGGCCTCGGTCACATGGGCCTTCCTGTCAGCAACCTTAGACCCTCCTCCTGCTAGACTCCCGAAGATCATTTCCACTCCGAGCGAGATCATATTAAGCCTCTTGACAGGACCTTGGTCGTCTCTCGGCGGGAGGTCAGGGTCGTCCTCATCATCAGAAGGGTCGTCCCCTTTTTTTGAGGACCTTCTCTGCATGCATCGCCTCGCTTCTTTCTGGGGTCATCCCATCAGCCCCTCTTAAAGGCACCTTTGTCGATGTACTTTCTGAGCTTCCCTTCTTTCAGCATCTTCTCAATCTCATCTTTCAGAGCAAAGCATTTGTCTGTTACGTGGTCGTGGTCTTGGTAAAATTCACACCACAGGTTCTTATTCCTCTTGCTGGGGGCTACCCTCAGCTTCTCAGGCCACTTCAGGGACAAGTCACTCTTTATCTCATTGAGAGTCTGTTCACAGCTGACCGTTAGAGGGGTGTAACCAGCGAACTTGTCATCCGTGGACCTCTTCTTCCCCTCTTTGTTCTTCTTAGGGTATTTACCCCCACTAGCACCTCCTTTTTCATCTTCATATTTTGCGGCCATCGCCTCTTCGGCGTTCATCACCTTTCCTGTTGTCGATAGCAATTCATCCATCGTCTTCGGAGGGTCTTCAGCGAGCTTCCATAATAGCTTCCCCTTTTGGAGTCCTCCAATCAGGGCTGTCATAGCTATGCTCTCCTCATAGTCTTCCACCTCCAGCTTCTCTTTATTGAACCTGGCTATGTAGTCCCTCAGACTCTCATTCTTCCCCTGCTTAACATAGATCAGGTGGGTGGTCTTCTTCTGTGGCCTCACCCTAAAGCAAAAGTTGTGGATGAACCGGTCTGCCAACTGCTTAAAGTTTTCAATGGAATTTTTTGGAAGAGACGTGTACCATACATTTGCAGCCCCTGTTAGGGTACCAGAAAAGGCACGACACCTCATCTCATCTGAGATAGAGTATATGTCTGCTGTTGATTGATACATCTCAACATGGTGGACAGGGTTGGTACTCCCGTCGTATATTGGGGTGACCACAGGTGGCTTGAACCTCGATGGCGTAGGGAAGTTGACTATCTTCGCCACAAAGGGTGAGCCTATGGTATATCCCTTCTGAAGAGGGTCCTAGTTCCTCATTATATCACCGATCTTATCCTCTAGTCGCTGGATTGAGTCATTCCAGGGCCTCACAGGGTCGGCTTGGCCGATGTTATCCCCTGCCGCCTCTTTAAGGTGGACGGAGAGTTCTGCTGCAGCAGGCCTGTGTCGGCTGTTTACTTCCCTTTGGCCGTCATCCCATCCTTGGGGTCGGCCACATGTTGCCTCCCTCCTGGACCTCGCAGTACTTCTTGACCTGGACAATTGTTCCCGCAGGTCATTTACTGGGCCTAGCCTCTAAAAGGCTGACCCCCTGCTCAAGCGATCAAAAGCAGAGCCTCTCTGGCGATCGTCAGGATTCGGTCTCCCGCACTTTCCTCTACTATCCTGGAGAGGTCGTACAGTATTGTTGGAGACCTCATATGGTTCCCAGCATTCTATAGGGGCCTCCTCTCCCTCCAAATCGTCATACTTGTACTCAGGGCAAGGGTTTCCTTGCTTCCCCAGGCATAGACGCCGGGGGTCAGCAACATCGCTACGCCGCTGAGGAGATGGCAGGTCTTTGCTTGGTGCTTGGGGTGGTCCCCTGGCCTCATGCAGTCCTGGAGCTGCTGCCGGAGTAATCATCTCAGGTGAAACCCCTGGTGGTCTTAGTATGTTCTGGTTTAGAGCTGTGAACTGCTCCTGCATCATCCGCTGGCTTGCTTCCAGGGACTTTAAGGCTGCCGCCACATCAACCATCTCAAACTGAGGCAGCGGCTGACTGGAACTGGGTCTTCCCCCATCATCCGGCGGGGGAAGCGGTGGCGGTGGCATTTCAGGTGCCATGTGTTTGAGCTATGAAAAGCTGAACTGAAGAAAAGACTGGTGAGCTTGAGAACCTTAGTGGGTCTCTTTCAATGGTGAAACATCTCCTCTCGGGGGGAGTGCTGGCTCACCACCAGAGTGCCCAGTGAGGTCAAGCTGTACAAAGGAAGAGGTGTCTTCTCGTTCCCACAGACGGTGCCAAACTGATGATGCTAAGATTTAGCACCACCGGATAAGTGATAGTGAGCTCAAACAGTAGTAACCATGGCAGCCATAGAGATGTATAAGTGTATAAGTATGTAGAAGGGGATTAGTATAAGAGGAAATAAGACAATGATGTATAGTGGTTCAGCCAATTTGGCCTACGTCCACTGTGAGTGTGTGATTCACTAAGTATGGGCACTAATGGCCTTGGATACAATGCACATAAGCTCACTTTCTCTCTCTACTGTGTGTACAAGCAGAGTTTTAGCTAGGGTTATAAGAAATTGATCCCCCCCTTGTAGGGTTGTAGGTGACAAGTATATATAGGTCTTGGGGGGTGCAGTGTACCCCCCCCCCAAGTATGCATGGTGCATGTGAATGATGATCTAGCCAATCCCCTGTTGACACCTGTAGATGCCAAATGATGACATAATATTCCCTCACGTGAGGGTGTGATTTTGTTATAACAGTCTGCCACGTGCCATATGAGCCTCACGCGTACTGTTCCACGCGTCACCCAAACCACGCGCTGTGATGATGTCACCCTCGGCTTATGAGCCAAGGCCGAGGGCAAAGTTCCTTCCAGTAGTGAGTCTGGCCCAATTTTAGCCTCGTACTGTCGTACCCTCGGAGGGTCGTCCGGAGCCTGATGAAGGGTCGGCCCCTTGAGGGGTCGTCCGGAGCTTGATGAAGGGTCGGCCCCCTGAGGGGTCGTCCGGAGCCTGATGAAGGGTCGGCCCCCTGAGGGGTCATCCGGATCCTGATGAAGGGTCGGCCCCTGAGGGGTCCTCTGGAACCTGATGAAGGGTCGGCCCCTTGAGGGGTCGTCCGGAACTTGATGAAGGGTCGGCCCCCTGAGGGGTCATCCGGTTGGAGGTAATCTTCAGCCAAGCCTAGGATATAATCGGTATATCACTCTCTACTCTCTCTAGGGCTAGAAGTGTGTAATGGAAGAATAGAAATGGGGGTTGGGAAAATAAAACGTGGCTTAAGTCTAAGAAGCCCACTTAAGTGATCAATACGCGATATAATAAATCGCAACTACACGTTTAAGCTATAACCAGTCAAAAGTTCCCGAAATGCCAAAATGCAATGTGGCACTTATTTTTACTGTCTCTCACCTACCGGGACTAACTACACCCTCCAAATTATCATTTGGGAATTTGATAAATCATTTTAAGTTTCGGTTTCACATTAAACCAAAATGTCATTTTAATTCTTATGACACCATAAATCACAACATGGATATTTTTTTTTACCTACTCATCAGGTAATCATACAACATTTCAGTAAATATTAACCTTTTTCATATTAAATTAATATTTACTCAACGTCCATCATTTTATAATTAATTACTACATATAGTAAATAAATATAAAATAGGCTCTCAAAAGTGAGGGTTGTTACAGTAAATTACGTGTTCTTTTGATTTTTTTTACACGTGGTATCAAAGAATAGGTTTCTGATATCATGATTATCCATTAATAGTTTTTGCCTACAAAATGAATCCGGGTTAAAAAAATTGATGAATTACTGAAAAAAAGGTTTTGAGGGACGTTTTCAACGACAATTTTTTTTTTCTGGTTCTGAATTTTATGAAATTCATATGGTTACTTGAAAAAGTCAAAATAGAAGAAATCCATGGTATACAATGGGCACCACCATATCTTGGTTATTTGATGTCGTTAAAACTGCTAAAAATGTGTTTTTGTCATTTTTGATAATAATGTCAACGCTAATAACTCTAGATCAAAAATCAATTTTACGATTTTGCCAATTGGAGAGTTCCCGAAGGGATTTATGTTACTATAGTGATCTTTCAAAATTTCTTATTTTGGAAGAAATAAATTAATTTTTCGTATTTAATTGTGTGGGTACCTCGATTAAACATTCTGGCCCAGCTTAGTAGCCCACTTTTATCTGGCCCAAACTAATTCAATTATGACCCATTCAACCCCTAAAATCTCTCACGAGATATTGTAGGAGTTATGGGCTAACGTGGAGGAGTCCAACACCCCCACTCTCTGAGAAACAAGATGTATATATTAAACCCTTAGCCCGGGGCAAAGGACATGCAATTTGTAAACACTCCCCTGGAGTAAAGAGAAATAAAATACTGAGAGCACCACCGTGGATGTAGGACTTCTTACCGAACCACGTATATCTTGTGTTGTGTGTGATTGCAATTCTTTCAAGTTCTTTATTTATTTTGGTGATTGCCTTTGCTTATTAGTTTGTGTTGAGTTTAATTGTCACCACAATTGGCGCCCTCTGTGGGAACATTTGTTTTCCTTTAAGAAAGCCTTCACCAATAAGAATTTGGAATGTCTGGTCACAGCAGCAATGCCCCTTAAGCTGGGGATATTCAAGAGCAACCTTCCCCTCGCATGATTAGATTTGAAGTTCGACGTTCAAATCCTAGGGCTTGCCCAGAATGACAAGCTTCGGAGGAAAGCCAAGGACCAGCCAGGTCCACACAGGTCTCCAGGATAATCGATGCCTATGAGGCCAGGCTCCAAGAGAAAGAGGAGGTCACTTGTAAGAAGGAAGCTGAGAATGATCGTCTCAAAAGAAGATTGGAGAAAATGGAGATAGAACTCCATCGTAGCACCAGGCAACGCCAATATCGCACTCCTATACCTCAGGCGAGAAAGTCTCACAGCCGAGGAAGGAGCCCTAGATGTGGATCTCAAAGGTTTGAGGAATGCAGGTCAGATGATTACTTATCCGAGCAACAACATGCAGCTCGCCATTACGGGAGCCCAGGTTGAGGAAATGATGACGTACAAAATTTGGTCCAGAGAGAAATGGACCAACACCCAGCACATCGGGGTACCAGATCAACCAGAGAGCTATATAGGTGAGCTCTTAGGACCCAGATGAAATCCCCTTTCTCAAGGGAGATAGAAGAAGAAGAAGCCCCCAAGAAGTTCCCGATTCCCAAATTAAAGATCTATGACGGAAAGTCTGATCCTATCGACCATGTTAGGCAGTACAGGCAGGGCATGACCCTTTGGAACCATAAGGACGCATTAATGTGTCGGATCTTTCCCTTGATCTTGCATGACGTGGCCTAAAAGTGGTTCGAGAGACTCCCTCATAGATCCGTTAGGAGCTTCGAGTCCTTAGCAGAGCTCTTTACAGCTCGCTTTATTACCAACAAAGAGGATGTATGCCTTGTTGATAATGAAGAAAATGCCTCAAGAGAGCCTCAGAGACTATGAAAAAAGATATTGGGAGTTATTCAACGACGTCGAGTACTACTCGGACCAGGTCGTTGTGTCATCTTTTAAGATTGGCCTACCTAACTCCTGCCTCTTGCACTAGTCCCTCACTAAGAAGGAGGCCACGACGATTGATGACCTAATGGCTGATATTAAAAAATACACCAAAGTTGAGTATATGACCCGCCTCAGTGCAGGGGAGAATGGTCGTGCCAAGTTCATCGGTAAGAGCAGCGACAAAGCTGAGAACTAAAAGAAAGGGAAAAAAGGGGGTAAGGGTGGCTCCAAGAGCGGAAACAAAAATAATTCTTCGAAAGCATTTCAGGAAGTGAACAATGTTTTTGAAGAACCAATCTACAAGATTCTGGCAAAGATCAAGGACGAGCCATTCGTTAAGTGGCCCTGAAAGATGGGAGGAGACCCCTCAAGAAGGAACAAGGCACTGAGATGTGCTTTCCACAAAGAGGGTGGGCACAAAATCGAGCACTGCAAGGATCTCAAGTCTCACGTTTAAGAGTTATCCCAAACTGGACATTTGAATGAATTTGTGGAGAAGAAGGTAGAGAAGGTCGATGCCAATGAAGACCCGAGGCCTAACAATGTGCTCGAGGAGGATGTTGGCCATGAATTCTCATGGATTCATGGGGCATCGAATATAAAGAAGATTCAAGGAAACTCAACTCGGATGGAAGTTAAAAATCTTACGACAGTAATGCAAGATTTTCAAATCGATCTAGCCAAACCGCAGGCAACAAAAACATCGGCGAAAAGATGACGTCGACTACAGAAAATACAGTGTGTTCATGAATGAAGACCTAGTGGGAGTAAGGACCTCATATCATGATGCCTTGATTATTTCACTCAGGATCACTAACTACGATATCAATAAGTTTCTCATCGACCAGGTAGCTCATTCAAAGTAATGTATCTCAACCTATTCGGGAAGTTAAAGTTAAGCATCGTCGACTTAAAGGAATCCACCTTTCCTCTAGTTGGCTTCGCATGCAAAGTGATCATCCCTTTGGGAAAGACTGTACTGCCATTAAGGGAAAGAAGTGTCTGAGAAATGATCGAGTTTCTGGTGGTCAACATTGACTCACCCTACCAGTCCATCCTTGGAAGAGGGTGTCTATATACGATGAAGGAAGTCCTCTCTACCTACCATCAGAAAATCAAATATTTGATTGAGCGAGGAGTGATGGAGATCCATGGAGATCAGGCAATGATGAGAAAGTGCTTTATAGAAGCCATCTACCCAAAACTGGAGAAGAAGGTTGAGAAGGACAATGAGAAGGTTAAAGAACACGAAGGTTTGGTACCTTCCAATTATCAACTAAAATATGGAAGACCTAGAGTGGAGGAGACCAGGCTCCTCCCCTCTGAACGGGTCATTAAGAACCTAGAGGAAGTAATAGCCGACGGTAATAAGAAATATAGGATGTTCTTAATCAGAGCCTCTCTCATGAATCGAGAGAAGAAGGAACTAACATTAATTTTGTGGAATAACTTGGACTTTTTCATGGGGGAACCCTTTGAGCTGCTTGGGATTGATCCTAGTGTGGTTTGTCATCAGTTGCACATTGACCCGAGTTTTAAGCTAATCGCAAAAAAGACTCGGTGAACTGCACCTAAGAAGGCCAAGGCTATGGGAAGGAAGTGGAGAATCTACTGGATGCAAGATCCATACGATAATTTTAATTCCCTAAGTGGCTGTCCAACCCAGTAGTCATCCCAAAAAGCAATGGAAAATGGAGAGTCTATATTGACTTCATCGACCTCAACAGAGCGTGACCTAAAGACAGTTTTCCTCTTCCAAAGACTGACCAGTTGGTGGACGCCACAAAAGCTCATAAAAGAATGAGTTTCCTAGATGCATACTCCGGGTATCACAAAATCCCTCTACATGATCCAGATCAAGACAAGACAGCATTCTTCACCACCGTCGGGTTGTATTGTTACAAGGTCATGCCTTTTTGGCTCAAAACTGCAGGAGTAACCTACCAGCGATTGGTCACCAAAATGTTTAAAGACCAAATAGGAAACACCATGGAGGTCTACATAGATGATATGCTCGTCAAGATCAGGCATAAAGAGGAACACTTCTCAGACCTATCAAGGACCTTTGAAATCCTCAGGAAATACCGAAGGAAGCTTAACATAAGTAAGTGTTCCTTCGGTGTCAAAATTTCTTGGGTACTTGGTTAGTAAGAGAGGCATTGAAGCCAACTCGGACCAGATTGATTCTATCACTAGGGTCCAGCCCCCCCCCCCCCCCCCCCGTACGATAAGAGACGTGAAAAAGCTCATAGGAATGCTCGCCGCCCTGAACTGATTCATCTTAAAATCATCCGAAAGGTGCTAGCCGTTCTTCTAACTTTTAAAGAAAAAGAAAAATGTAAAGTGGAATGAGGATTTCTCGAAGGCGCTATAAGGACTCAAGGCTTACCTTAGTACACCATTGTTGCTCGTAATCCCTCATTAGAATGACTCTTATGCATGTACCTCGCAGTTTCCAATCACGCTCTAAGTTCTGCACTAGTATGCGAAAGAACAGGGATCCATAACCCGTCTATTACGAGAGAAAAACCCTCTTGGATGCCGAACCGCGGTACCTACCCCTAGAAAAGCTCGCCTTTTCACTAGTGGTAGCCTCAAGGAAATTGAAACATTACTTTGAAGCTCACTCCATCATCGTCCTTACATCTCACCCCCTTAAAGCAATCCTGCGAAAAGTAGATCTGTTCGATAGACTATCCAAGTGGTTAGTCGAGCTCAAGCAATTTGACATCCACTTTCAGCCAACCAATGCAATCAAGGGACAAGTCCTCACCAACTTCATCGCATAATTAATAGGAGAACATCCTTGTGACTAATATCAAACTATTGGTCAAAGGGAAAACCTCTCGGCGCAAGGTGTTTGGCGATTGTTCATTGACGGAGCCTCCAAAGGGGCAGGAATGGGCATCGTGCTGGTTACCCCCGAAGATGCAATTATCGACAAAGGAATCAGACTTGGATTTGAAGCCTCAAATAACGAAGCAGAGTATGGCGCACTAATAGTAGGATTTGAACACTACAAAAGGCACATGCACTGGGGGCAAAGTAACTACAGGTGTTCGGTGACTCACAACTGGTCTCTAACCAGATAAGCCGAGACTTCAACGCGAGGTATGAGAGAATGGAGGATAATATCCAATAATTTCGTAGAGGATAAAATAGCCAAGCTGACGCCCTAGTGGCCTTGAGCTCAGCGATCCATTCTGACCTGAAGAGAATAATTTTGATTGACTTACTTGCCCAACCAAGCATTACCCATATCGAGAAACTACCAAGCATAGGTTGTGTTCTCCTGATTGAATTAGCCCCCAGTTGGATGGACACCTTAAGGTATTATATAGAAGATGGTGCCCAACCAGACGATAAGAAGGCCGCTCATCAAGTAAGAGTCAAAGATGCTCGCTTTCACTTATCTCCTAATGACAAACTGTGTAAGAGATCTTTCACAGGTCACTACCTCCAATGCGTTCACCCAAAATACGTCGAGAAAGTTTTGCACGAGCTCCATGAGGGAATCTGTGGGAGTCACATTGGGGGCAGGTCACTAGCTTTCCAACCAATGAAGGAAGAAAACTGGTGGTCGTACATGCAGAAGGATTATGGGATATATGCTCGCAAGTGTGGAAAAAGTCAACTTCATGCTCCTATGGTTCACCAACCGGCCAGCAACCTAAAGTCACTCACTATCCCATGGCCTTTCGCCCAATGGGGAATGGACATTATGGGCCCTCTTCCTACCAATGTCGATAATCGCAAGTATTTGTTGGTCGTGATAGACTACTTAACCAAATAGATAGAGACAGAGCCGCTGGCGAACATCAGAGACACGGATATGATAAGATTGATATGGAAGAACATTATCACCCACCTAGGGATCCCTAGGACCGTCATCATTGACAACGGAACCAAATTCAAAAGTGCCCTATTCCAGGGTTTTTGTAACGACCATGGGATCAGGCATCATTTCAACTTGGTGGCATACCCTTAGGGAAACGGACAAGCTGAAGCATCAAATAAAATATTAGTTGATGGATTGAAGAAGAAATTAGAGCGAGCTAAAGGGGCATGGGTGAGTGAGCTGCCACACATCCTATGGGCTTGCCTCACTACCCCACGACGAGCAGCTGGGAAAACACCATTCACACTTACATATGGTACGAAGGTAATCATTATCTTGGAAGTTGGCCTCCCCACCATGAGGTCCACCCTAGTCGACTAAGGATAGAACGATGCAACATTGCTCACTAAACTTGACCTAGCTGAGGAATGAAGAGAGATAGCTCTAGTGAAACTAGCACGCTATCAGCAATAACTAGCAAAGCACTACAACAAGAAGGTTAATCCGAGAGCATTCCAAGTTGGGGACTATATCCCATGGAAATTTCTTAGCAGCGCAGTAAAACCATCAGATGGCAAGCTAGGACTAAACTGGGAGGGACCATTCAAGGTGATAAGGAACAACCTTCAAGTATCCTATCACCTAGAAACACTGGAGGGCAGGGAGATACATCGAGCTTGGAATGCAACCAATTTAAAGAAATTCTACTTCTAGTTTTCTGTGTTGATCTTTTATTACAATGTTGAAAATTCCAATTCATTTCGAATTTATAAAAGATTGTTTGGCAGTGGCATTCTTCAAAGTGTTGATTTTTTCTCAAATACTTTATAATTTATGCACCTTTTCCTAGTTACAGGCTCTCCTCTTAACATCTAAAAGAAGGGTATTACCCTCCACAGGTTTTCATCATCAAACACGAACGATATGAAGCCCTGCAGGGTACCCTTAGGTAGCTCGGCCAACTCAAGTTGGTCACCAAACTATGTTTGGCTCAAAAAACCTTCTCGGATAGAGCATCCAACACCATATGTGTCCTCGCCATTTCCACAATTAGTCCTAAGGGAGTGTGATGACACAACCTAAAACGTAAAGTGAGGAGGAATGATATCTTATAAGCATATTAGACTGGGGGATACTCACTCAATAAAACAACTAGGACTATATCAAATCTAGTCGGCTAAGAATAGCCCAATATAGTCAAACAAGAAATCAATGAAGTGAAAAATACACGTGTTTAGTCGACGAATCTCCCAAAACATAATTATTTTATTACATCCATACATATACAGAGTTACATATGCTGAATAAAATAAATCCTAATGAGGATTAGGTCTCTAAGAAAGATAGTCATCCACTTGCGCTCTTTGACCATAATCTGGGTAAGGAGTTAATTCTTCCTCGACTTCATTTGAATCTGTCTCCAATAGATGCCTGGGATAGCATCTATGGAGATCCACTGATTATCCCTCCTAAATGGATTAGGCATTAAAGTTAAGGGAGAGATCTCATGACGATACCAGAGGATAGAGTTCCTAGGTACATGCAACTCCCTAAGAGCACTCAACCATCCCCTAATAAAGGATAACTCTTCACCTTCCCCCGGACTCATCGGAGCATGGGTCCAACCCTAATCATAGCCATCATCCCACACTTGCCGAGGAACTTTCTTGAACAGATGCCTTAGCAAGGTAACATCTCTTTGAAGACCGACATCTATCACGTACGCCCAGCAAATATCGCCTCGAAGCTCGGCAATCTCCCTAGATGAACCTCTGTCATCAGTACCGGCTTGCGGTCCAGCCATGAAGAGAAACCACGTAGAACTCAAAGAGAAATGTTAGGCGCATTCTCCTTGAGTCGCGAGACTTCTCTCCTCAGAGCATCGTTCTATTGCTAAGGTACCTCTCAAACCCAATTAACCTCGGAGGCATCCAGGAGCTGAGCCTTCAGAGCATCCACCTCTCCTTGAACATAAGCGCCGATTTCCTCCATCTCTTGGAGACTATCATTAAGATTGGCTACGAGCTCTGACTAGTCCTTATACTCCATTTTCCTTGACCGAAGAGACTTACAGATCCTTACAAAGGCTCTACGAACTTGATTTCTCACATCAGGTCCAAGAATTTTTCCTAACTGAGAGTTAGTATGAATATAATCCTCAACATCGATGAGCTACAAACCATATAAGCATTAAAAAAGAAAATAAATTAGTACGCGAAAGGAAACTGAATTTCATTTCATTAAAGAAGGTTCAGAGTACATCAACGAATAGAAAGAGTAACTGAAATAAAAAAAATACAAAGAGCTCCCTAAAGAAGACTAGTTGGCAACCCCAGTCTGCTCTGAGGTCCCAGGTTGCTTCCCCTTATATGTAGCAGCTCTGAGCACACCTCCCTCAGATAGAGCAGTCATCATCCCCTGGTTGAGGGGAGCATCAACAGCGGTAGTCAGAACAGCAGGGGCACCTTCATTGGCAGAAGGAAGAGGCACCTCATATACGATAGAGTTGGGACCAAGGTTTTGCTCATCAAAGAGGTTGGAATCAATATCCACCTTGGCAGCGACTAAGGCCTTGTCCCAACCCTTCTTAAAGTTGAGATGACCAATATAGCTAATCTGGGCCTCAGCATCCTCGTACACTGTGACCCATCCAGCATTTACGAACTCTCTTTAAGGGTGGCGGCCTCAAATTCCTCCTTCTTCACCTTCCCTACAAGCACCTTGTTCTCCTCTACCATAGCTAGCTTGTTCGCGTAGACCAAGTCGTAGGACTGCCTCAGCTCTTTGAGCTCCTTGGTTTCCACCTCCTTCGCTTTGTTAGCTTGGGCCAAGGTGAGGTCAGAAGACTTTTGAGCAGAACTGGCAGTCTTCAAGTTGGTCTCTAGCTCAGCATTTTTCCTTTCCACCTCAACGTTGTTCCTCGCTAGCTCGTCGCGACTGTGGTAGAGGAAAGTGAAATCAGACACAAACTGGAGAGAAAATGAGAACATCAGTAGATAATGTATTAAAAGAAGCATTACAATAGAAGAGAAGTGAAAATAGTCTTACCAAGGCTAACCCCTGACTTTCCTTCAAGGCTAACTGGTCGTTATCTATATTTATCGACCTCTGGCAATCAGTTGGCAGCACTGCCCTCTCAATCACCGTCAGAGCTAACTGAGGGGTAAGAGAAACATAAGCCCCCTCAGCCAGAGCAGACACGATCACCAGAGACTATCGCGACTTTGTCCTCACCTCTTCTCTTCTTCCCTCTCCTTCTTCTCCCTCTATATCCTCTTTATCTCTTCCACCTTCTTTTTCTCCCCTTCCTACTTTCTCTACCTCTCTCTCACAAGTTCCTACTCTTCCTTCTTCCTCTCCTGCTTGTAAGAAATAGTCTGGGAGTCAGTGGCGGCATCCCCGCTCACATATTTCTTCTTCTTCAATCGGTGAGAAAGAAGCACTTTGTCTTCTTCATCATCTCAGATCAAATTCTTCCTAGGAGGAGACATATCTTCCTCACTGGAGATATTTGATTCCCCTAAAGACTCCTGAGCCTCCGAGCTAGAATATTCTTCGCTACTTGAGCTCTCCTCAGTGTAATCACCTTCAGCACCACCCCTGTTAGCCCCCTCGCTCTGTTCACCAGAGCTGCTTTCCTCCTTGTCCAATTGGATTGGGTCAGCAACAACCTCTTATGTGATATCTTGTTGAGGAATGCTATCCACAGGTCATGCGATGAAACTGGACCTAATATTCTTGTATTCCAGAATAAATTCCACTGATCGAGGATGATCACCGTCAGCTAAGAGTTCCCTGATTTTCCAAGCCTTAACCAGCTCAGCAGCTCGAATCTCGTGAAGAGCGGGTTCTGAGTTCTTTCTCTTCGCTGAAAAAAGAAAGAGAGAAAGATATGAGAAAGATCATCAACTGAAAGAGGATCAATGAGCAGAACAAGAACTATGCCTACCTATATATTCCTCCCCATAAAAGGGAATCACGAATATCCCATACCTCGACCCTTTACTATGGGGAGGGAACTAGCAATTTCTGGCAATAAAACCCTCATGCGAGTAGTCCTTGTGGGAATCACGTAGATTTACTACCAATACCCTATCAAGACTCTTAGCTTTGAGGTAAAGAAGGCCAGAGCTTATTCGAGAAAAAGCATAGCAATAGCAGATTTTAGCAAGCCCTATATTGGTGCCATGGAGCTGATTGATTCTATGCACACCATTGACAATTTTCCAAAAATTTGGCGAGCACTGTGCAGGAACTATATCGAAGTAACTAAAACAGTGCAAAAATAAGAGATTTAGGGGAAAAGTAAGACCCCCTTGGGATAACAAAAGAACATGTATCTAGTGACTGTCCTCAGTGTCTCTGACATTACGAGGAATAGGGGCACACTCGATGCCTACCCAGTTTGGAATATTGAAGAATTTCCTAAATTCAGTTATCGACCTAGTGCCAATTTTCATCATCAGAAAAGAGAAACCCTAGTATCGAATATGAAGAAATTCTAACAAAAAAAGAAAAAAGAAGGAGTGAGAAGACATTACGAAGTAAGAGTCTGCTTAAGACAATGCAAAGTCGCAAGCAGGGAAGATGAGAAGATGAGGAAAAAGCTTGAAGATGAAAGTCGAGATTTGGAAGTAAGAAAGCAACAGTGAGAGGTTGGTGAAATCTAGAGAACATAGAGAAATGTGAAGCGACGTCATAGAATGACCTCTCCAAACTTTTTTTAACCTTTCTAATCATAACGCACAGGAAACGAAGCAATCTACCGCCTAAATCAACTGGAGAAAGGAGCTTTAATACCAAGATGTCATGTGATTCACAGAAATGTCAATAAGGCAATTATTTAAAATTATTGATCGCAAATTGTGACCAAAAAATATTAGGGGCATTTATGGGTACCTCGATTAAACATTCCAATCTAGATTAGTAGCCCGCTTTGGACCAGCCCAAAGCCGGTTAGTCACACGCATAACTAATTCAGTTATAACCCATTAAACCCCTAAAATCTCTCATGAGATATTCTAGGAGTTATGGGCTAACGTGGAGGAGTCCAACACCCCCACTCTCCCACAAACAAGATGTATATATTAAACCCTTAGCCCGGGGCAAAGGGCATGCAATTTGTAAACACTCCCCCGGAGTAAAGAGAAATAAAATACTGAGAGCACCACCGTGGACGTAGGCCTTCTTGCCGAACCACGTATATCTTGTATAGTGTGTGATTGCAATTCTTTCAAGTTCTTTATTTATTCTGGTGATTGCCTTTGCTTATCATTTTGTGTTGAGTTTAATTATCACCACAAATTGTATAAATCACTAAATATATATTTTTTAATCATTAAATGCTTGTTCTATTATTCATATTATGTAGTATTTCGTACTGACCAAAAGTTTTGATATAAAATTTTGAATATTAGAAGTATGATTAGCGGTTTAACCATAACATTTATGGTAAATTAGATTATTGTGTATAGTCTATATTTTGTTATCGAAAGTTCCTTTTATAGTTATCAATTAATTTTGCGACACTAATATTTATATGATATTAGATTAGGAAGACAATAAAATGTCTTAATCTATAGTTATAAATATTATATTATTATATATGAATCTAATTTTGGACCCTTAATTATCGATTAGCTTTTGCGTATAATATTTTTTAGGGGAATTGATTTTCACATAAGTTGTGTAATATGTGTGTGCATGTATTTTCTTTTCACTATGTGTTTATGTATATTCCACAAAAGTATTTTTTTTACGCAATCTATGAATTAAATATTTAAAGCGTAATATTGGCTAAACCAACTTAGGATCTCTGTGAATGCTGCCAAATGAATTAATTTGTATATTCATATGATAACATAAAATAAAATTTCATAAGACGAGATTGTTGGGTTTAAAACTTGTGACCAAATTAAATTTGGATTTTGTTCGCTTATTATGATTTTTCTTTGCGGCAATTTAATTATGTCTTTAAATCTGCTTATTTTATAAAAATGTAAATAAAAAATTGTAAGATGTTTTCAGTGATAGTTTTATTATGCTTATAATAATCAATAATTAAAATTAAAATTGTCGACTTACTTGGGATTTCATGATTTTTTATGTCAATCTGAAACGATCTAATGATAAAAAATGAGCGTTTTTGGCGATGAACACTGTTTTGGCTATTTGAGCATGTTTAAACTCTCAAAACCTTAAATTTGTCATATTTGGTAATAAAGTTGACTGCTATTTCTTTATCCAATTTTTTTAAATTTCACTTATTAGAGATCATTTTAAGAGTTTTTTTAACTCTTTTGTAGTGATTACCCAAAGTTTTATGTTATTGAAAATTTTGGATTTCTTTATTTTATGTGTTTTAATAACTACATTAGTTTTCCAAACTTATTTGGATGTCATAATATTCATATTATGGAATCTTTTTGGTATACACCAAATAGTCTTATGACTATTATAATTATGTTAAGGTTTTGACTTTAATATTTATATTATGTTAGATTAGGTGTCCATTAAAGTGACATAGTCTATAATTGTAAATATTAAATTACTGTTTATAAAATTGACTATTCGTGTGTCCAAATACAATTTTGAATGTTAGATTTTTGATGTAATGATGATGTGACTTGTTTATTGTAAGATTTTTAAAAGGAACAATTAATATTTATAAAATGAACATTAAAATGTAATTTTCTGTTGCATCAATTTAACCTTGAAGGATTTCAATTTTTCTTTGAAACTGATGTTTACGTGAAGTTTAATTCAGTAATCAAAATTATAAATATTATATTAATATGTATATGCTTATTATATCCAATAAGAGTAATGGAATATTAAAAGCACACCTTAGATTTTTCTTCTCCGTATTTATATCACGATTAGATTATGATGCCACCAAAGTGGTCTAATGTAATAAACTGTGAATGTTGAATTTTGTGATGACATCCAAATACTTGATTTGTCATGCCTTAAGGTTCTCATATCAATATTTAAATCACAAGTAGATTACGATTCTACCAAAGTTGTCTAATCTAATAAACTCTAAATGCTGGATTTTGTGACAACATTCAAATACTATGTTTTGTTTGCACTAAAGAGTGTGGATATGGTTTTGAGTGTTCAGATTATTAATAATTTTATTATGATTAAGTCGTGATTTGGTTGCTCGAAAAAGTCCAGTTGCAATTATGAATTAAATATTATGGGCCAATATGTTTGTTTATTAAGGTTGGTTTAGGTTGCTCCAAAGAGTCCAAAACCTTTCTTAATTTATAAGCACATTGTCGATTTATGCCTTTTGAAAATATTAATGCTTTTTCAAATTATTATGCCATCCACGGAATAATGCAATATTCATATAATGGATAGTTTGGTAGTCACCAAAGTTACCAATCTATAATATTTGTGCATATTAAATTTAAAGAAGAAAGTGGTAGTAATAACCCATCATGCTTATATATGTAAAGACATTAATGGGGTACATTTGGCTTATTTCGTCTAGCAATATAATTTTCTAAAGGAAATTGATTTGTGTAACTGAAATAAATATTAACGAATTATGAAATTAAGTGGTGAAAGGTTATCATAGATAACACATCCATGTAAATTACATAACATAGTACTCAATAAGGTCATATATAAATATTCAAAGTTATTACGAAAGAAAACCCACATTTATTAAATGTTCTTAATGCACGTATTGTCATCTCATATCATTAATGTAGTGAGGTGTTTATCTCATTAGTTGTCTATCATTTTATTTCTCTAAAATTGCGTGTTTTGTCCATTTTAATGTTCTCAAAATTGAATTCTGTGAATAAAATGAAGAATCTTAGTTTCACTTAAAAATGCTAATTTATTATAATTTCGTTTTACTCGAGGAAATGACTATTAGTGATATAGTGTTTGAAACTCGTTTAAAAAATCAAAGAATTATTAAACGGAATAAGCATAAAGTGTATACAACATTAGTGGACCATTACTGAATAAACGGAATTATTAAACGAAATTATTTAACGGAATAAGCATTGATGAATGTGACATGGATAGTCTTTTATATACGACATTATTGGACCATTACTGAATAACCTAATTTAGTGACCTTGTTAGATGAGTTGCTAATGTTGTGGTAAGCGATCATGTTATTTAATTAGTACGTGAACGCCATGACCCGCATTAATAGTTTGTTTGACCAAGGAAAAGAAATCTAAATTGTCAATGAGAGTTAATTTCATAATAGTGTTTTGACCATAGGGGAAAGTCTCACCATTGGAATGCACTAAAACTTGAACCAAAGATAAGATGAAGCCATAATCCTAAGATCAACTCGACCGAACATCGTTGAGGTCGACTGCTCCGTCAACCTTTTTAGTTTCTATATGATCGAGGTACGTGGTTGTAATATCATTTTATGTTACGCATAATGATTATATGTGATAATCATGTTGATCTAATATCGTAACATTAAATATATAATATATAATGTTTTGTTAGATTAATAAATAAATAACATGTATAATTGGATATTCATTTGTTAAATTTAAGGATCCATACAAAACTGTTAATTAAGTATTCTTTTGATTTTGTTTACACGTGGTATCAAAGCATAGGTTTCTGATCTCATGATTATCCATTAAGATTTTTTTCCTACAAAATGAATCTGGGTTAAAAAAAATGGTGAATTAATGAAAAAAAGTTATTGAGGGACGTTTTCATCGACATATTTTTTCTGGTTCTGAATTTTACGAAATTCATATGGTTACTTGAAAACGTCGAAATAAACGAAATCCATTGTATACAATGGGCACCATCTTATCTTGGCGATTTGATGTCGTTAAAACTGCTAAAAACGTGTTTTGTCATTTTTGATAATAATGTCAACGCTAATTAATTTTACGATTTCGAGAATTGGAGAGTTCCTAAAGAGATTTATGTTACTGGAGTGATAACTCAAAAAAATTTATTTTGGAAAAAATAAATTATTTTTCCGTACTTTATTGTATAAATCATTAGATATATATTTTTTAATCATTAAATGCTCGTTATAATATTCATATTATGTATTATTTCGTATTGACCAAAGGGTTTAAAATAAAATTTTGAATATTAGAAGTATGATTAGTGGTTTGACTATAACATTTATGTTAAATTAGATTATTGTATATAGTCTATATTTGGTTTTCGAAAGGTCCTTATATAATTATGAATTCATTTGGCGACACTAATATTTATATGATGTTATATTAGGAAGACATGAAAATATCTTAATCCATATTTTAAAATATTAGATTATTCTATATGAGTATAATTTTGGACCCTTAATTATCCATTAAGTTTTGCATATAATATTTTTTGGCAGATATTATTTTCACATGTCTTATGTAATATGTGTGTGCATGTATGTTCCATTAAATTTTTGTTTCACTATGTGTTCATGTGTGACAACCCGCTCAAAATAATAACGGGTGGCCAACCCTATACAACATTAAATCAGGTGTCTCAGATGGCACAGTCTCAACATCAACTGACAATACTAAATAATATAAGGCTAACTACCCGAAACTATTAAAAGCGGATTGTCAAAAATTTAAAACTTTTGTTTACCACCAATCAAAACCAACCATGAAACCAACAACCAACCATACTACATCTAAATATGGTGAGTGATACACCCAACTCAACAATATGTAAATAAATGAATACAAGAGTACTACAAAATGTACAAAGTAAAAATACCCGAATATGCTGTCGGGTCACAGACAATACAATAATCTGAGAGAGAGAATATAAAAGTGTTAATCTACAACACTTGGGTATAAACCCGATACACAAACTGAATCTTAATATAGATATACAAAAGATATGAATCGACTAAGACAAAGTGCCGCAACAGTCCGCTATTTCCACAGTTCCACGAATACACTGGGTGGATAAACATCCATAGTGTCCTTGCGGAGGAACACCTAAAATAATACAATATATATGCACAGCAGGAGAAAATATAAATGGGTTAGAGCCCGAGTTGAAAACATTTTATAGCAAATGCATTAAAATGCATAATAATTATAAATGCATTATGACATGATTTAATGGAGTCGCACTTTCCATAACAATCCAACTCACCTCTCAACTAAAGTGCGCAACTAAACATATGCACGTGATCTCCAAATAAATGCCCAATTCTAATTAGGCAAATAAATCTAACTAAACCCCAATATAAATATTCAATTAAAATCATCTAACTTATATCCCAATCCACACTTATCTAAATTCCATCTAAAACCTATACTTTACTTATAATGTTAGGGTTCTCATTCATTTGTTCACTTACTTAACATATAGGGTTTACATACCCATTTTCCCACTCCAATCATACAATAAACATAAACATCTTCTTTAATAGAATTTCTCATATTCTAGTTATGCCAACAATATACAATTATATAGATGAGTTATTAGCATCTAAGTGCTAAGGACTAAATTTCTCCCAAGTCTCAATATTGCACTGCGTTTCGTGCGTGGGACGTCTCGCAAAGCGAAATCCAAACAAGGAACCCCCCCCCCCCCCCCGTTACACTACTCCTAATAGTATTGATTTTTAAGATTCATTATGACCTCAATGCATGATGCATGTAACCCAAATTCTTATTACTCCATTAATTAAATTATTATTCCCAATTCTCAATAGTGCACTGCGGTTCGTGCATGGGACGTCCCTCAAAGAGAAATCCAAACAAGGAACCCCCCCGATACACTACTTCAGGCACTGTCGATCGTTGAGAAGTATATACTATATATAAATTTGAGCATTAAGGACTAACTTCTCCTCACTTCGAACATTACACTGCGTTTCATGCGTGGGACGTCTCGCAAAGTGAAATCCAAACAAGGAATCCCCCCGTTACACTACTCCTTGGCAATGTTGGTCGTTGAGGTCCATTATGCCCTCGATACCCAAGTAACCAATCACATCAAATATATAATAACCATACAAACGAGCTATAACTCGAGGACGCAGGCTCACAATGCTATCATCTTCTAGTTGCCCAAACCACGTAGCAAACTGGGGGCCACTTGGTGGGGCTAAACGACACCCACCTCGTGATCAACTCACACACACAACGTCCGGGAAACGGTTATAGATCTTAATCGGCAAGTGATAACGACACATACCCACGACTTCTCACCCCCAAAATAATAAATGTATATCACATAATAATCACTATGGAAGACTATGACCTAGGGAATATCCACACCCTGCTCATCGAGCCAGGATGCTCACCCTCATCGCGCGCAACTTCCCAATGATAGCAAGGAGGGGGTATGCTTCACTATATATATATATATATATATATATATATACACACACACCATCACATAAGGTATACATACATCATCACATCATATAAAGATATACCATCATATAAGGTATACCTACCACATTGTTTATATAGTCGTAGTACGCACTTAGGCGTAGTTGAATTAATATCATTATTTAGTACATTTCTCTCTAGATGTACTAATCGTCGATTCTCACACATCTTCCCCACTTAGTATACACTATGTTATTTCTCACTTGAAGTTCTTGCGTCACTTCTGATTATGAATCGTTTCTCATATCTATTTATGTTAAGGATATTCTCTACCCCAATGCACTTCAATTAGCATTTCTCATTGTGTGATACATCTCCCAAATTAATCATCGTTAAGGATATTTCTATATCCGTATGCACCTCTATTAGCGTTTATATTCTCAATCCATAATATGGTTCAATTAATTGGATGAACCTTTAAAGTTATCCACTTTGGGATTTGATTCTAAAATTCAAACATCACTAAGTTCATTTTCATTCTTTCATATAAATCTAATAATTATCTCCAAATAGTATTTTCATCAATAGTGGGCTTCCCCACTTAGAATATACCATAATCTCTAATCGACATTCCTCAATTTAAGTCAATATGACTCCAATAATATCTTAAAAGGGGAACTCTCTAAAAGTATCCAAAACATACTCCACATAACTCCTATAGAGGTTCCCAATCGATAACCTCAGACGAAACGGAATGAAATTCTCCCTAGAAAACATTCCCCTAAAATGCCCTGTTTTCGAATCGATTCGGGCCAAATCCGAATCGATTTGGCCCTGCGAATCGATTCGGCCTCCAAGGCGAATCGATTCGGGTCATCAGACCTGGGATTCTGTCTCAGACCGAATCGATTCGGCTGCAGTCCGAATCGATTCGGTAACTCAGACCTGGGCAACTGCATAATTCTAAATCGATTCGGTAAGGGGCCGAATCGATTCAGCTCTACAGAACTCACGAAAATGGCTACTTTTTATTTAGCCTAAAATCCCCAAAATATATTTTAATCATTTTCTCTTCATTTCTCTTCAACCCAATCACATATATATCATCAATATTCATCGAAGAACACATATGAACTAATTTATAACCTCAAATCCATTTCTATAAAACAAGTCTAAGATTATACCCAAAAGTTAGGTTTGATACACTAAACCTAAAACCCATAAATTTAATTCACAAATCATGCAATAAATGGTACATAACAATAATCTAGCAAGTTTAATCACTTGTCTCAAGTTTGTAGGGTCTGAATCGTCCTCGAGATCGCGTAATGGCCGGAAATCTCCCTTTCTCTCTCTTTCTCTTCTTCTTTCTTCTTCTCTCTTTCTTTCTTTCTATTTCTCTTTCTCTCTAAGGAGAATTGTTTATCCCGTAGGCTTAATAAGCCTTGTCTCCCAAGATACACAACTTTAAATGATAATACACACTTTAAATGACTCGGTAACTTTAATTCTAGCCAAACGAACTTAAAATATTTTGGAACCTAAATAGACTCCAAGTACAGTCATTTTGACTTTCTCGACCCTTCCGGAAACAACTACACCCTCAGAATTTCCATTCGAAACACTTTCCAACAACTGCAAATTTTGACCTCAAATGCCAATTTAATAATTCTCCAAATAAAATAATATTTATTTCTCCCAAAATAAATAAATTATCGTCTCTAAGGCCTCGGGTTGTTATAGCATGTATGTTCTACAAAGGTAATTTTTTTTTCACACTCTGTCAATTAAATATTTAAGGCGTAATTAAGGCTAAACAAC
This sequence comes from Sambucus nigra, assembly GCA_949130495.1. Lineage (NCBI taxonomy): Eukaryota > Viridiplantae > Streptophyta > Magnoliopsida > Dipsacales > Adoxaceae > Sambucus > Sambucus nigra. Next base: position 315,706,659 of record OX422214.1, on the reverse strand, counting down.
CTTAGGATCTTTGTGAATGCTACCAAATGAATTAATTGGTTTGTTCATATGATAACATAAAAGAAAATTTCATAAGGCGAGATTGTTGGGTTAAATTTTTTTGACCAAATTAAAATTTGATTTGGTTCACTTATTTTGATTTTTCTTTCTGGGAATTTAATTATATATTTAAATCTAGTTATTTTATAAAAATGTAAATCTAAAATTGTAAGATATTTTCAATGACAGTTTTCTTATCTTATAATAATCAATATTTGAAATTAAAGTTTTGACTTACTCGGGATTTCAGTCTAATGATAAAAAATCATCTCTTTTTATGATGAACATTGTTATGGCTATTTGAGCACATTTAAACTCTCAAAACCTTAAATTTGTCATATTTAGTAATCAAGTTGACTGGTATTTCTTTCTCTGTTTTTATTTTAAATTTTACTCATTGGATATTATTATTAGAGTTTTTTTAACTCTTTTGTAGTGATTACTCAAAGTTTTATGTTATTTAAAAATTTGTATTGTCCAACCTTATTTGGAAGTCATAATATTCATATTATGCAATATTTTTTATATACACCAAATATTGTTGTGACTATTATAATCATGGTTAAAGTTTTGAGATTGATATTTATATTCTGTTAGATTAGGTATCCATTAAAGTGACATAGTCTATAATTGTAAATATTATATTACTCTTTATAAAATTGACTGTCCGTGTGTCCAAATACAATTATGGATGTTAGATTGTTGATGTATGGATGACGTGACTTGTTCATTGTAAGATTTTCCAAAAGGGAAAATTAATATTTAAATGAACATTAAAATATAATTTTCTTTTGCATCAATTTAACCTCGAAGGATTTCATTTTTTCTTTGAAACTGATATTTACGTGAACTTTAATTTGCTGCTCAACTTATAAATATTAGAATAATGTGTATATGATTATTATGTCCAATACTAGTAATGAAATATTAAAAGCATGCCTTAGATTTTTCTTTTCCGTATTTATATCACGATTAGATTACGATTCCACCAGTGTGGTATAATGTAATAAAATGTGAATTTTAAATTTTGTGATAACATCAAAATACTATGTTTTGGCAAGCCTTAAGGTTTTCATATAGATATTTATATCACCATTGGGTAACGATTCTACCCAAGTTGTCTAATCTAATAAACTTTAAATGCTGAATTTTATGATAACATTCAAATATTATATTTTGTTTGCACCAAAGAGTCCGGATATGGTTTTGAGTGTTCAGATTATTAATAAGTATTTGACTAAACTGTCAATGCTGAATTTTGTGATAACATTCAAGTACTATGTTTTGTTTGCGCCAAAGATTATGGATATGGTTTTGAGTGTTCTGATCATTAATAAGTATTTGACTCTTTAATTAGTATTTGACCAAATTAAAATAGCATCATTAAGTCACTGAAATATTAGGATAAGCCGCTGCAATCTTCATTCTGAAGAGCTAAGAGGTATTTTTAAGAACCTAGGCACATTATGATCTACTACCTATATGTGAACGAAGAAGTTCATAAATAACAAGTGTCAGTTAAACATATTGGTACAACTGTTAATATAATATATCCACTAATAAATGGGCTATCACCAAAGGACATTCATGAAGTAAGTTTAAGATATGGGTCTTGCGTGTAGCCAATTAAGTATCAGTGTTGTGGATTGTTTGGTGCTTAATTTTTGCACTATATTTTATATCAATTAAAGTGAAATCTGAACATTTTAATTTTTATCTTACAATATAAGTTTAGATGCATGGGAATTGATGAATGTGACAGGAATAGTCTTTTATATACGACATTATTGGGCCATTACTGAATAACCTAATTTGTTGACCTTGTTAAATGAGTTGTTAATGTTGTGGTAAGCGATCATTCTTTTTAACTAGTATGTGAATGCCATGATCCACATTAATAGTTTGTTTGACTAAGAAGAGAATCCTAAATTGTCAACGAAAGTTAATTTTATAATAGTGCTTTGACCATAGAGGAAGATCTAACCGTTAGAATGCATTGAAACTTGAACATTGTTTTTCCAAAGACAAGATGAAGCCGTAATCTGAAGATCAGCTCGAACGAACATCGTTGAGGTCGAATACTCCGCCAATCTTTTCAGTTTTTATATGATGGAGATATGTGATTTTAATATCATTTTATGTTGAGCATAATGATTACATGTGATAATCACGTTGATCTAAGATCCTAACGTTAAATATATAATATATGATTTTTTTATAGGATTAATAAACAAATGACATGTATAATTGAATATTCATGTGTTAAATTTTTGGATCCATACCAAACTGTTAATTACGTGTTCTTTTGATTTTGTTTACACGTGGTATCAGAGCATGGGTTTCTGATCTCATGATTATCCATTAATAGTTTTTGCCTACAAAATGAATCCGGGTTAAAAAAAATTGGTGAATTACTGGAAAAAAGGGTTTTGAGGGACTTTTTCCACGATTTTTTTTTCTGGTTCTGAATTTTACGAAATTCATATGGTTACTTGGCACCACCCTATCTTGGCAATTTGATGTCGTTAAAACTGCAAAAAACATGTTTTTGTCATTTTTGATAATAATGTCAACGCTAATAACTCTAGCTCAAAAATTAATTTTACGATTTTGTCAATTGGAGAGTTCCTGAAGGGATTTATGTTACTATAGTGATCTGTCGAAATTTTTTATTTTGGAAAAAGTAAATTATTTTTCGTATTTAATTGTATAAATGACTACATATATATATATATATATATATATATATATATATATATATATATATATATATATATATATATATATATATATATATATATTTAATCATTAAATGCTTATTCTATTATTCATATTATGTATTATTTTGTATTGACCAAAAGGTTAAATATAAAATTTTAAATATTAGAAGTATGATTAGTGGTTTAACCATAACATTTATGGTAAATTAGATTATTGTGTATAGTCTATATTTTGTTATCAGATTGTCCTTATATAATTATGAATTAATTTTGCGACAATAATATTTATACGATGTTAGATTAGGAAGACATTAAAATGACTTAATCTATAGTTAAAAATATTAGATTATTCTATATGAATCTAATTTTGGATCCTTAATTATCCATTAACTTTTGCGTATAATATTTATTGGGGGAATTGATTTTCACATAAGTTATGTAATATGTGTGTTCATGTATGTTCCATGAAATTTTTGTTTTCACTATGTGTGCATGTATATTCCACAAAAGTATTTTTTTTTTTGCACACTCTACGAATTAAATATTTAAAGCGTAATTAAGGCTAAACCAACTTAGGATCTCTATGAATGTAGCCAATTGAATTAATTGGTATATTCATATGATAACATAAAAGAAAATTCCATAAGATAAGATTGTTGGGTTAAAAACTTTTGACCAAAATAAAAATGGATTTAGTTCGCTTATTATGATTTTTGTTTGTGGCAATTTAATTATGTCTTTAAATATGCTTGTTTTATAAAATGTAAATCTAATATTGTAAGATGTTTTCAGTGATGGTTTTCTTATGCTTATAATAATCAAAAAGCGAAATTAAAATTGTCGACTTGCTTGGGATTTCATGATTTTTTTATGTCAATTTGAAACGATCTAATGATAAAAAATCACCTTTTTGGCGATGAACAATGTTTTGGCTATTTGAGCACGTTTAAAGTCTCAAAACCATAAATTTGTCATATTTGGTAATAAAGTTGACTGCTATTTCTTTCTCCATTTTTTTTAAATTTCACTTATTGGAGATCATTTTAAGAGTTTTTTTAAACTCTTTTGTAGTGATTCGCCAAAGTTTTATGTTATTGAAAATTTTATTTCTTTATTTTATGTGTTTTAATAACTACATTAGTTTTCCAACCTTATTTGGCTATCATAATATTCATATTATGGAATGTTTTTGGTATGCACCAAATAGTCTTGTGACTATTATAATTATGGTTAAGATTTTGACATTAATATTTATATTATGTTAGATTAGGTGTCCATTAAAGTGACACAGTCTATAATTATAAATATTAAATTATTGTAAAAAAAATTGACTGTCCGTGTGTCCAAATACAATTTTGAATGTTAGATTGTTGATGTAATGATGACGTGACTTGTTTATTGTAAGATTTTCAAAAGGAATAATTAATATTTATTAAATGAACCTTAAAATGTAATTTTCTTTTGCATCAATTTAACCTTGAAGGATTCAATTTTTTTTAAACTGATATTTACGTGAAGCTTAATTTGGTACTCAAAATTATAAATATTATATTAATGTATATATGCTTACTATGTCCAATACAAGTAATGGAATATTAAAAGCACGCCTTAGATTTTTCTTCTCCGTATTTATATCATAATGCCACCAAAGTTGTCTAGTCTAATAAACTATGAATGTTGAATTGTGTGATAACATTCAAATACTTGATTTGTCATGCCTTAAGGTTCTCATATCAATATTTATATCACGAGTAGATTACGATTCTACCAAAGTAGTCTAATCTAATTGTGGTACCTCGATTAGTCATTCCGTCCTAGACGAGTAGCCCAATTTATGTCTGGCCCAAAGTCTAGAGGCTTTACGCTATAGATGATTCAGTTGTGACCTATTCAACTCCTAAAATATCTCACGAGATATTCTAGGAGGTTATGGGCTAACATGGAGGAATCCAACACCTCCACTCTTTAAGAAACTAGATGTATATATTAAACCCTCAGCCCGGGGCAAAGGCCATGTATTCTTTTCTGTAAACCCTCCCCCGGAGTAAGGAGAAATAAAATACTGAGAGCACCACCGTGGACGTAGGCCTGCTTGCCGAACCACGTATATCTTGTGTTGTGTGTGATTGCAATTATTTTGAGTTCTTTATTTATTATGCTGATTGCCTTTGCTTATTATTTTGTGTTGAGTTTAATTATCGCCATAATTAGGGCCGTCTGTGGGAAACGTTTGTTTTCCTTAATGAAAGCCTTCCCCAAAAATAAATTGGAATGTCTGGTCACAGCAACAATGCCTCTCAAGCAGGGGATATTCAGGAGCAACATGCCCCTCGCAGGTTCAGATCTAAAGTTGACTTTCAAATCCTAGGGCTCGCCCAGAACAACAAGATTCGGAGGAAAGCCAAGGACCTTCTAGGTACACATAGGTCTCCAGGCTAATCGACGCCTATGAGGCCAGGATCCAAGAGCAAGAGGAGGCCACTCCCAAGAAAGAAGCTGAGAATGATCGTGTCAAAAGAAGATTTGATAAAATTAAGAGAGAACTCCATGGACGCACCAGGCAACGTCAATATTGCATTCTTAGCCCTCAGGAAAGAAAGTCTCGTAGCCGAGGAAGGAGCCCTAGACGTGGGTCTCAAAGATTTGAGGAGCACATCTCAGATGATGAATTGATCGAGCAATAAAAACCAGATCACCATACAGGTGTGACACCCCGCCAAATTAAATACCGGGCGATCACTCCTTTATTAAATTAAATCAAGGTAAACAGTTGGTTCATTCTGAGCATCACTGTCGATAAAAATAAATTTTCCAATATAACACCCTAAATAATTAAGCTAAGTGTCAAAACCATTTTCATACATACTTTCCAAATTTTATTTAAAGAAAAAGATTTATTTATTTATAAACAACATTTCTACAATTAAGAATCACACCACAATAAACCTGGAACACAATCCAATTAATATAAAACATTCGTAAATCGAATGTCAACATGCGAAATATAAAGTAACACAATTCAAACTGAATAAATCCCATAGTGACAATACTAGAAATAACTGAAATACAAATGTCCCAATAACAATGAAATAATGGAAAGGGCGACACATGCCCAATAAATGAGAATGCTAGAAGTGGAGTCAATAAGGGATGCCGTCTACGCAAGTGACCTGCAACTCCCACATAAGTTGCAGCACGTTCCTTTCAAGGGATCCTAAGCAAGACGCCCCTGTGGCTGGGCACCTGAAATATATACATATATAAACCAGAGAGAGGGAGAAAAAGAAACGGGTCAGAGACCGATAGTGTGTATGATTTAAAATTTGTTTAGCAAGTATTTATATTGATACAGGCCAATGCAACAACATATTAGAGCGACACTCTCTTGAGAAATTCTCACCTCTCTTCTAATGTGCACGCCTATCGTACTAACCTACCCAACGGTTTATCTTATTATTTTATCATACTAACCTTCCCAATAATTTGGCTTATCTTAACTTACTCATAAGATTTCAAAATCGAACAGTATCATTGTTTAAAAAGAATACTTCCAATTAGCAGCACAACTCTCGTTTTAGCTTTTATAAATTTATAAAGTTTCCCAGTGTCATATTATACTTTCACAAAACAAGTATTTACTATATGAGTCATCAACCATGTCCTACTTATCAAATCACAGTAGGCAGTTTCAAATTTCCAAATCTCATATATATATTAACTACTCGTATAATATATATAAAATAACAGCACCCCAAATAAAACTATGTTGCGTGCATACTTCTACTATCCAAACCCCATACCACTCATATCAAGGGGAATACACATTCGGAATCACTCTCGAACTGTATTAACACATACACAAACAATATCGAGGCGAAGCATAGATTCCATGTCTCTAAGAGGATGGCACATACTCGCGTCTCTTAGGACCGTCTGAACTATCAATTCGATAGCCTGTACCAAGGATATCTATCTTCTAGGGTACAAGTCAATATCTCCCATAAAGGTCCCATCGAGATAAGACTGTCCCAGCGCGGTAACCTCAAGGATAGCAAGTAGCGCGGTATGTTTTTCACATGTATATAATATATGTACACACGATCATATAAATATACCACTTTTATCATATTAATATAGGTTCCTCTCGTCACCCATAATTACAACATTTATCCTTAATTTCACATTATTAGTATTACGTATAAGGTTTCATCTCTAACCTTAACTCGAAGGGTTTTCTCACTTATTACGTGACACTCGTGGACTCTATCCTTCCAAGTAGAAAATTTAGTAGGTATACCTCTATTACCTCTATTCACTATCGTAGCTATTTGCCGTAATCTCTCACTTGAAATACGCAGTTTCATCGTTCATTATATAATTATCCCAGAAACAAAATTCTCGTCTTATAATAAAGTTCCCAACACTTATTCATATGTCCTACTGGTCTTTCCTATCTCCCAAAACATTTTATTAAGAATACCCAAGAATTATTTCATGATAAATTTAATTTAAGTAATTAAACAAGGGAAATAGGAGTCTGCCAGGAGGGGTCGATCGATCGAGGTCTGGGACTCGATCGATCGAACCTTCGATCGATCGAAGCTCTATGCTCGATCGATCGATCAAGCAGGTATTTTGATTTCTGCAGAATTGCAGTTACGGGTTCTACCATCTATCTTCATCCAAATCCATATTTTTCAACTCCAAACGTCCCAAAATTTCTACTACTAACATTATAACATTATACCAGATGTTTTCAATGTAAAGCATGTGTATTTCTATCATTAAACATGGATAATCAACCCAAAATCTTATCTAATCATCAAGAACCCTAGAGTTTTCTTAATCATGGTTCTAATCTATTTTTTACTAGAATTTCCTTCTAATACATCATCAAAATTTCATGGGTTATTCTTCTAAATCACAAAAGATTTCCAGAATAAGGCTTAAGTCTTTACTACATGCAAATTCCTATCAAAATTTGGGTTTTCTTCCATATATTTCATCCTTAATCATTCCTAAACTAATATGGAAATTGCACAAACGAAAATAGCAAGATAAACACTTGCCTGGGATTTTCAGAAGTCTGGATTGCGGCTGATTTTGGTGTGGTTGCGTTCCCCTTCTCGCGATCTACGCGTTGGTGGTGGCGGCGATGCAAACCGGTGACTTTTTGGCCTTCAATTGCTTTGAGAGCTCTCTCCTCTCTTCTCCAATGGCCGTTCTAGGGTTCTGAATATTCTAACCCTAAATGACTAACCTAAATGGCTGATATAGGTTGCTGAATTTCGTGGGTTTAATTACCCAAGAATGTAAAATGACCAAAATGCCCTCCCGGGTTACTAATTAGGCCTAAAAAAGCCCTGAGACCCAAACTACACCCCCGGGTACACTTTTCTGACTATCTCGACCCTTCCGAATGTGTTGGCGCACTCAAAACGACCATACGGGCAACTTATAAAATATTCACTTTTTATTTATCAAATTTTAGTCCCTACGCGACACGAGCACGTTCCGACTTAAATTTCCGAAATTGTCATTTAACTCACTCATGACATTCAATATTACCAATATAATATATTACTTTGCTCACCAGTAACATTCAACAAATTTTCCCATAATTACTAACTCTCGTCACGTTAATAATTATAACATAATTAATTTCCGAATTTTTATTAAATAATTCATTCACATTAACTTTAATAAATCCCCAAATTAATATAGCATAAAAATACGGGGTATTACATACTTCCCCTCTAATAACGGAATTTCATCCCGAAATTCAGAAAATAAGGCATACCTGGTAAAAACAACTCTGGATATCTCTCGCGCATATCTGCCTCGCGCTCCCAAGTGGATTCCTCCACATTATGATGCTCCCACTGGACCCGCACAAGTGGAACTATCTTCGATCTCAATCTCCTCTCACTATAGTCTAGGATAGCCACTGGTCTCTCCTCGTAAGTGCTATCAGGCTGTAAGTCGATCTCATCTATCGCAATGTGAGTATGGGCCATATCATCCCGAAGATATCATCTCAACGATGATATGTGGAATACATCGTGGATGCGATGTAAATTTTCTGGCAGTCCCAACCTGTATGCAACCGGCCCAATCCTCTCGATGATGGGAAATGGTCCCACATACCTTGGAGCCAACTTCCCCTTCTTCCCGAACCTCATCACTCCCTTCATAGGAGATACACGCAATAACACTTGGTCCCCCACACTAAACTCCCGGAAGAACCGTTTCGCATCGGCGTAGCTCTTTTGCCTGTCCTGGGCTACCCGAATGCGACTCCTGATCATCTCAATCCTCGCAGAGGTCTCCTGAATCACCTCTGGTCCTAACAACTTGTTATCCCCAACTTCGAGCCAACAAGCTGGGGAACGACAAGGCCTGCCGTACAAAGCCTCAAATGGAGCCATACCAATCGTAAACTGATAAGAGTTATTATAAGCAAACTCTACCAGTGGAAGATGTGGCTCCCAACCTCCTCCAAAATCGAGAACACACATGCGTAGCATATCCTCTAACATCTGATTAGTACGCTCTGTCTGTCCATCTGTCTGTGGGTGGTAAGCTGAACTCAACCTCAACTCAGTACCCATAGCCTCCTGAAAGCTTTCCCAAAAACGTGACACGAAAATCTTGTCCCTATCTGACACAATATTCAGGGGTACCCCGTGTAACTTGACAATCTCAGCGATGAATAGCTGAGCATACTAACCCGTGGTATAATTTGTCCGCACTGGCAAAAAATGAGCCACCTTGGTCAAACGGTCTACAATCAACCAGATAGAATCGTGGCCCCGCTGTGATGTAGGCAACCCTGTAATAAAATCCATGGAAATACTCTCCCACTTCCATGTGGGTAATTCCAATGGCTGAAGCAATCCTGACGGTTTCTGGTGGTCCACCTTTAACAGTTGGCAGGTAGAACACTTGGACATGAACTCGGCGATGTCCTTCTTCATCCCACTCCACTAGTATTGTCGCCTCATATCCTGGTACATCTTATCGCCTCCCGGATGTACTGCAAATCGGGACCCATGAGAATGAGTCATCACTGCATGACGTAATTCTTCTCCTTCTGGAACCACCAATCTCCCATTAAACTGCAAACCTCCATCGGAACTAACAGAATAGGACTCAGCGCCCTCGGCTAGAAGTCCTACAATCTGCTCTTGGCAAAACGGGTCTGTGGTCTGGGCATGTATCACCCTCGTAACAATATTGGGTGTGACTGACATCACAGATATGAAAGAACGTGCTACTGCGTCCTGGTGACCCAACTCCTTCCACTTTGCTTTCCAGACGTCTGCTACTTAGTCTACCAGTCTACGACTCAACGCATCAGCAACTACGTTGGCCTTTCCCGGATGATACTGTATGTTGAACTGGTAGTCGTTCACAAACTCTAGCCATCTGCGCTGACGCATATTCAGCTCTCGCTGAGTGAACAGGTACTGCAACGACTTATGGTCTGTGAACAAACGGAATTTCTCCCCCAATAAATAGTGCCTCCATATCCTCAATGCAAAGACCACCGCTGCTAACTCCAGGTCGTGGGTGGGGTAATTATTCTCATGTGGCTTAAGCTTGCGGGAGGCAAAAGCTATAGCCTTATCTTCCTGCTGAAGTACTCCCCCAAGTCCTCGTAAGGACGCATCGGTGTAAACCAGGTACTCCACACCCGGCTTCGGAACGCAAGGACTGGCGCTGAAGTAAGCTTGTCTTTCAGCTCGTCGAAAGCCAACTGACAAGCGTCATCCCAAACATATGGTACCCCCTTGCGAGTCAGATTGGTCAATGGACCCGCTATTTTAGAGAATCCCCAAATGAATCTCCTGTAGTAACCAGCTAACCCCAAGAAACTACGCACTTCCGTTGGTGTCATGGGCTGTCCCCACTCCCTCACCGCTGACACTTTACTCGGGTCAACTGCTATCCCCTGCTCAGAAACAACATGGCCCAAGAACTGTACTTCTCGCAACCAGAATCCACACTTCTCGTACTTAGCATACAACTGATGCTCACGTAGAGTCTGAAGAACCTGCCTCAAGTGCTCAGCATGCTCCTCCTCGAAGTGTGAATATATCAAGATGTCATGTATGAAGACGATGACAACTGATCCAAGAACTCTCTGAATACTCGATTCATTAAGTCCATGAAGACGGCTGGAGCATTTGTGAGTCCGAACGGCATCACCCTGAACTCATAAGACCCATATCTCGTCAAGAAGGCAGTCTTTGAAACATCCTGCTCTCTAATACGTAACTGATGGTACCCCGACCTCAGATCTATTTTTGAAAAGAAAGTTGCTCCCCTCAACTGGTCGAACAGATCATCGATTCGAGGCAACCGATACTTATTCCGTATCGTGACCTTGTTCAGCTCCCGGTAGTCAACACACAATCTCAGTGAACCATCTATCTTCTACACAAACAAGACTGGAGCGCCCTAAGGTGAGGTACTCCTACGAATGAAGCCCTGACCTAACATCTGCTCTATCTGATCTCGTAGCTCTCGCATCTCTGCCGGAGCCATACAGTACGGTGCGCGTGCTATAGGTCTCGTATCTGCCAATAAATTTATAACAAAGTCTATCTCACGACTGGGGGGTAGGCCTGGTATCTCCTGAAACACATCGGAATACTCCCTGACAACTGGGATCGAATCTAAGGTAATCACAACCTCCTTAGACGTATCCTCCTCTATGTATTACAAATGAGCAGTCGAACCTCCCTCTGGGCAAGGCGTCGCCACTACAAACATCTCTTGCCCCGGAATGGCAAAAACAATGCTCCCACCGAAGCAATCAATCATGGCTCTATAAGATGCGAGCCAATCCATACCAATAATCACATCATGCTCGTGCATGTCTAAGACTAAGATGTCTGCAGGTAATACCAAGCTACCAATCTCTACCCCCACTCCCCGGCATATAAAGAAAATAAGTGACCCACTCCCCAGTGGTGAGTTCACACACGTCACTGTGCTCTCTACTGTGGCTAACAACCCTAAGGCCTTCGCAAAATGCGTAGCTATAAAATAATGCGTTTCCCCCGTATGAAACAAAACTCGACCCATAGTACCATGGATAGGAAACATACCCTCAATCGCGGGTGGTACCTGTGGAGCTGCTGCCTGGTGGACGTTATAGACACGTCCATACTGTAATTTCCCCTGCTGCACTGGAGCTACTGGAATGGCTGGTAGGGCTGTCACCTGGGCTGGAGCTGGGAGGTCAGGTGGAAAAAGTGGTCTCTGTGGCTCATTACGGGCTCCCTGCTGCTGTGGGGCCCTATCGCCCTCTGGGCAATCCTGAAGCCTATGGCCATGTTTACCGCACCCAAAACATCGGCCTTTGAAGTTACCTCCCCTCTGACCCTGCTGTCCACGGACCTGTTGGCCGTTACCTCCATGCCACTGGCCCTGTTGGCCCTGATGTGCACGCTATTGGCCCTGCTGCTGTCCCTGCTGTCGATGTTGGCCCTACTGGCCCTGATGATTAGGCTGGCCCTGCTGGTCCTGCCTATAGCCCCCATATCCCTGCCTAGAATCACCTGAACGGAATCGCTTAGCAGGGTCCCCCTGATGGGAACTCTGCTCGTGCTGACGAGTCTGTCCATGAGATAGTGCCCCGCTGGCACTATTACCCCCGGCCCTGCCCTGCTGGCTGGACTCTCCTGCTCTCTTGCTTCCCTGAAGATGGAAGAGATGATCCTGGCAATATAGTAACGCTGCATTGAGTACATCAGTGAAAGTACTCAGGGATAAATTCCCAATAAGGTGCTGACGGATCCTCCAAGCTAACCCGTCGACAAACAGCAAAATCTTCTTGCTTTCAGTAGGTGCCTCATCTGGAACAATGGTGAGAAGTCTCGTGAACTCCTCCTCATACTCCGCTACGGTAAGATTCTCCTGCTTTAGATTTAGTAATTTCTGCCTCATCTCAGTCTGCACTGCGGGTGGAAAATACTTACAGTCAAACCGCTCCCAGAACAACTGAATAGGGATCGTGTCCCTCTCCTCCAAAGTGGTAATGGACTCCCACCACTATAATGCGGCTCCCACCAGCTTAAAGGAAGCTAATAACTACTTTTGCACGTCAGTGCACTCATACATACGGAGATGCCGCTGGATGTCTTTCTTCCATTGGCTAACTGTGACAATATCGGAGCTACCAGAGAACTCGGGGGGATGCGCTTTCTGAAAAGAATCCCGAACCCTCTCCCATGCAGATGGAAGTTGTGCTGGTACTGGCGCCACTGCCTGAACCTGGGGTGGAGCCTGCTGAATCACCGCTAGTGCGGCATTCACCACCTGAGCAATAATGGCGGCTACTTCATTTGCATTCATTGTGCCTTGTGCCGGAACTGCTGGCTGCTCGGCCTGGGCACGCCTATCTTTCGGAGTACGTCTCGGAGGCATCTGAAACGTGAACAAGTTTATTAGTCTACAGTTATTATCAAATCTCAAATAGCTGAAGACTTAAACGTAAAAGCAAGAATACAACAATCCTAAAAATAGGGCTCTATAACAACAACGTTAAGCTGAAAGCGAAATAAGGCGTACAGATCCTATGGACACTAGAACCTGATGCTCTGATACCACCTGTGACACCCCGCCAAATTAAATACCGGGCGATCACTCCTTTATTAAATTAAATCAAGGTAAACAGTTGGTTCATTCTCAGCATCACTGTCGATAAAAATAAATTTTCCAATATAACACCGTAAATAATTAAGCTAAGTGTCAAAACCATTTTCATATATACTTTCCAAATTTTATTTAAAGAAAAAGATTTATTTATTTATAAACAACATTTATACAATTAAGAATCACACCACAATAAACCTGGAACACAATCCAATTAATATAAAACATTCGTAAATCGAATGTCAACATGCGAAATATAAAGTAACATAATTCAAACTGAATAAATCCCATAGTGACAATACTAGAAATAACTGAAATACAAATGTCCCAATAACAATGAAATAATGGAAAGGGCGACACATGCCCAATAAATGAGAATGCTAGAAGTGGAGTCAATAAGGAAAGCCGTCTACGCAAGTGACCTACAACTCCCACCTAAGCTGCAGCACGTTCCTTTCAAGGGATCCTAAGCAAGACGCCCCTGTGGCTGGGCACCTGAAATATATACCTATATATACAAGAGAGAGGGAGAAAAAGAAACGGGTCAGAGCCCGATAGTGTGTATGATTTAAAATTTGTTTAGCAAGTATTTAAATTGATACAGGCCATTGCAACAACATATTAGAGCGACACTCTATTGAGAAATTCTCACCTCTCTTCTAATGTGCACGCCTATCGTACTAACCTTCCCAATGGTTATCTTATCATTTTATCATACTAACCTTCCCAATAATTTGGCTTATCTTAACTTACTCATAAGATTTCAAAACCGAACAGTATCATTGTTTAAAAAGAATACTTCCAATTAGCAGCACAACTCTCGTTTTAGCTTTTATAAATTTGTAAAGTTTCCCAATGTCATATTATACTTTCACAAAACAAGTATTTACTATATGAGTCATCAACCATGTCCTACTTATCAAATCACAGTAGGTAGTTTCAAATTTCCAAATCTCATATATATATTAACTACTCGTATAATATATATAAAATAACAGCACCCCAAATAAAACTATGGTGCGTGCATACTTCTACTATCCAAACCCCATACCACTCATATCAAGGGGAATACAAATTCGGAATCACTCTCGAACTGTATTAACACATACACAAACAATATCGAGGCGAAGCATAGATTCCAAGTCTCTAAGAGGATGGCACATACTCGCGTCTCTTAGGACCGTCTGAACTATCAATTCGATAGCCTGTACCAAGGATATCTATCTTCTAGGGTACAAGTCAATATCCCCCATAAAGGTCCCATCGAGATAAGACTATCCCAGCACGGTAACCTCAAGGATAGCAAGTAGCGCGGTATGTTTTTAACATGTATATAATATATGTACACATAATCATATAAATATACCACTTTTATCATATTAATATAGGTTCCTCTCCCATAATTACAACATTTATCCTTAATTTCACATTATTAGTATTACGTATAAGGTTTCATCTCTAACCTTAACTCGAAGGGTTTTCTCACTTATTACGTGACACTCGTGGACTCTATCCTTCCAAGTAGAAAATTCAGTAGGTATACCTCTATTACCTCTATTCACTATCGTAGCTATTCGCCGTAATCTCTCATTTGAAATACGTAGTTTCATTGTTCATTATATAATTATCCCAAAAACAAAATTCTCGTCTTATAATAAAGTTCCCAACACTTATTCATATGTCCTACTGGTCTTTCCTATCTCCCAAAACATTTTATTAAGAATACCCAAGAATTATTTCACGATAAATTTAATTTAACTAATTAAACAAGGGAAATAGGAGTCTGCCAGGAGGGGTCGATCGATCGAGGTCTGGGACTCGATCGATCGAACCTTCAATCGATCGAAGCTCTATGCTCGATCGATCGATCAAGCAGGTATTTTGATTTCTGCAGAATTGCAGTTACGGGTTCTACCATCTATCTTCATCAAAATCCATATTTTTCAACTCCAAACGTCCCAAAATTTCTACTACTAACATTATAACATTATACCGGATGTTTTCAACGTAAAGCATGTGTATTTCTATCATTAAACATGGATAATCAACCTAAAATCTTATCTAATCATCAAGAACCCTAGAGTTTTCTTAATCATGGTTCTAATCTATTTTTTACCAGAATTTCCTTCTAATACATCATCAAAATTTCATGGGTTATTCTTCTAAATCACAAAAGATTTTCAGAATAAGGCTTAAGTCTTTACTACATGCAAATTCCTATCAAAATTTGGGTTTTCTTCCATATACTTCGTCCTTAATCATTCCTAAACTAATATGGAAATTTCACAAACGAAAATAGCAAGATAAACACTTGCCTGGGATTTTCAGAAGTCTGGATTGCGGCTGATTTTGGTGTGGTTGCGTTCCCCTTCTCGCGATCTACGCGTTGGTGGTGGCGGCGGTGAAAATCGGTGACTTTTTGGCCTTGAATTGCCTTGAGAGCTCTCTCCTCTCTTCTCTAATGGCCGTTCTAGGGTTCTGAATATTCTAACCCTAAATGACTAACCTAAATGGCTGATATAGGTTGCTGAATTTCGTGGGTTTAATTACCCAAGAATGTAAAATGACCAAAATGCCCTCCCGGGTTACTAATTAGACCTAAAAATGCCCGAGACCCAAACTACACCCCCGGGTACACTTTTCTGACTATCTCGACCCTTTTGGACGCGTTGGCGCACTCAAAACGATCATACGGGAAACTTATAAAATATTCACTTTTTATTTATCAAATTTTAGTCCCAACGCGACACGAGCACGTTCCGACTTAAATTTCCGACATTGTCATTTAACTCACTCATGACATTCAATATTACCAATATAATATATTACTTTGCTCATCAGTAATATTTAACAAATTTTCCCATAATTACTAACTCTCGTCACGTTAATAATTATAACATAATTAATTTCCGGATTTTTATTAAATAATTCATTCACATTAACTTTAATAAATCCCCAAATTAATATAGCATAAAAATACGGGGTATTACAATAGGATCCTAGCTCGAGGAAATGATGACATACAAAATTTGGTCCAGAGAGAAATGGACCAACACCTAGCGCATCGGGGTGGCAGATCGACTAGAGAGCTAGCCAGGTGAGCTCTCAGGACCCAGATGAAATCCCTTTTCTCAAGGGAGATAGAAGAAGAAGAAGAAGAAGAAACCCCCAAGAAGTTCGCGATTACCAGATTCAAGATCTATGACGGAAAAACTGATCCTATTGACCATGTTAGGCAGTATAGGCAGGCCATGACCCTATGGAACCATAAGGAATCACTAATGTGCCGGATCTTTCCCTAGAGTTTGCACAATATGGCCCATAAGTGGTTTAAGAGACTCCCTCACAGATCCATTAGAAGCTTCGAATCCTTGGCAGAGCTATTCACAGCTCACTTCATTACCAGTAGCTCCCATCCAAAGAGGATGGATTCCTTATTGACAATAAAGAAAATCCCTCAAGAGAACCTCAGAGACTATGCGAAAAGATATTGGGAGTTATTCAACGAGGTCGAGGACTGCTCCGAGCAGGTCGCTGTGGCATACTTTAAGATTGGCCTACCCAGCTCCTACCTCTTGCACCAATTCCTCGCTAAAAAGGAGGCCACGGCCATTAACGACCTAATGGGTTGTATTAAAAAATATGCCCAAGTTAAGGATGTGACCTGCCTCAGTGCAGGGGAGAATGGTCGCACCAAGTTCAATGGAAAAAGAAGCGATAAAGCTGAGAACCAAAAGAAAGGAAGAAAAAATGGGGGAAAGAGTGGCTCTAAGAGCGAGAACAAAAATAATGCTTCAAAAGAATTTCTGGCAGTGAAAACTGTTTTTAAAGAACTGATCTATAAGATTCTAGCAATGATCAAGAACGAGTCGTTCGCTAAGTGTCCTAGAAAGATGGGAGGAGACACCTCAAAGAGGAATAACGCAATAAGATGTGATCTCCACAAAGAGGGTGGGAACAAAAACGAGCACTGCAAGGCTCTCAAGTCTCACCTAGAAGAGTTAGCTCAAACTAGACATTTGAACGAATTTGTGGAGAAGAAGGCAGAGAAGGTCGCTGCCAATGGAGACCCGAGACCTGACAACGTGCTCTAGGAAGATGCTGGACATGAGTTCTATATCATTCTTAGAGCATCGGATCTAAAGAAGATTCATGGAAACCCAACTCGGATGGAAGTTAAAAAGATTACGGCAGTAATGCAAGATTTTCAAATCAATCCCTCTAAAATGCATGCAGGAAAGCATCAGCGAGTAGATGACATCGACTACAACAAACACAACGTGTTCACGGATGAAGACCTACTGGGAGTAAGGACCCCACATCATGATGCCTTGATCATTACATTCAGGATAGCTAACTACGATGTCAATAAATTGCTCGTCGACCAGGGTAGATCATCCGAAGTGATGTATCTCGACCTATTCTGGAAGTTTAAATTAAGCGTTGTCAACTTAAATGAAGCGACCGTTCCTCTAGTTGGCTTTGCCGAAAAAGAAACCATCCCTTTGGAAAAAAATATACTACTAGTAAGGGCAGGAAGTGTCTCCAAAATGATTGAGTTTTTAGTGATCGACATTGACTCACCCTACCAGGCCATCCTTGGTAGAGGATGGCTACATGTGATGATGGCTGTCCCCTCTACCTACCACCAGAATATCAAATATGTGACTGAGCGAGGAGTGATGTAGATCCATTGAGATCAGGCAATGGCGAGGAAGTGCTTTATAACAGCCATCCACCTAAAGCCAGAGAAGAAGGTTGAGAATGCCAAGGAGAAGGTTGAAGAACAGGAAGGTTTGATACCTTACAAATAGCAGCTAAAATATGGAAGACCTGGAGTGGAGGAGACCAGGCTCCTCACCTCTGAGTGGGTCGTTGAGAACCTAGAGGAAGTCACAGCCGGCGACAACAAGAAAGATAGGATGTTCTTGATCGGGGCCTCTCTCACAAATCGAGAGAAGAAGGAACTAATGGTACTTTTACCGAACAACTTGGACGTTTTCGCATGGGAACCCTACCAGCTGTCCGGGATTGATCCCAGTGTGGTTTGTCATCAGTTACACGTTGACCCATCTTTCAAGATGATCATGCAAAAGGCATGGCGAACTGCACTTGAGAAGGCCAAGGCTGTGAAGAATAATGCCGAGAAGATACTAGATGTAGGATCCATACGAGGAGTTCAATTCCCTAAGTGGATGTCTAACCCATTAGTGGTCCTAAAAAGCAATGGGAAATGGAGAGTCTGTATTGACTTCATAGACCTTAACAAAGCGTGCCCTAAAGATAGTTTTCCTCTCCCAAAGATTGACCAGTTGGTGGACGCCACATAAGCTCATGAAAGAATGAGTTTTCTAGACGCATACTCCAGGTACCACCAAATCCCTCTACAAGACAAGACAACATTCATCACCTCCACCGAGTTGTATTTTTACAAAGTCATGCCCTTTGGGCTAAAAAATGCGGGAGCAACCTACCAGTTATTTGTCACCAAAATTTTCTAAGACCAAATGGGAAACACCATGGAGGTCTACATCGATGATATGGTCGTCAAGAGCAGGCATAATGAAGAACACCTCTCAAACCTATCAATGACCTTCGAAATCCTTAGGAAATACCGAATGAAGCTTAACTCAAGAAAGTGTTCCTTAGGTGTCTAGTCAGGAAAATTTCTCAAGTACTTGGTTAACAAGAGAGGCATCGAAGGCAATTCAAGCTATATTAGCGCCATTAATGGGGTGAAACACCCCCGTATAATTAGAAATGTGCAAAAGCTCACAGGAATGCTCGCCGCCTTGAACTGATTCATCTCAAAATCATCTGAAAGGTGCCAGCCGTTCATCTAACTTTTGAAGAAAAGAAAGAATATAGAGTGGAATGAGGATTGCTCAAAGGAATTAGAAGGACTCAAGGATTACCTCAGTGCAACACCATTCCTCATAATCCCTCAAGAGAATGACTCTCTAAACCTGTACCTCGTTGTTTCTAGTCATGCTGTATATTCAGCACTAGTATGAGAAAGAATAGGGATCCAGCACCCAGTCTATTACACTAGAAAAACCCTCTTGGACACCAAACGACGGTACCTTCCCTAAGAAAATCTCGCCTTTGCACTAGTGGTAGCCTCGAGGAAATTAAAACATTACTTTGAAGCCCACTCCATCATCGTCCTTACATCTAACCCCCTTAAATCGGTCCTACAAAAAGTAGATTTTTTTGGTAGACTATCAAAGTGGTCAGTCGAGCTTGGGTAATTTGACATCCAGTTTCAGCCAAAGAATGCAATCAAGGGATAGGTCCTTGCCGAATTCATCACAAAATTTATAAGAGAACATCCTTGCGACCAAATTTAACCTATTAGTCAAATGGAAAACCCTCAGCACAAGGTGTTTGGGGACTGTTCGTTGACGGAGCCTCCTTGTCTAAAGGGGCAGGAGTGGGCATCGTACTACTTACCCCCGAAGATGCAATCCTCGAGAAAGGAATCAAGCTTGGATTTAAAGCCTCCAATAATGAAGCAGATTATGAAGAACTAATAGTAGGCCTACACAAGGCACAGACGCTGGAGGTAAAGAAACTCCAGGTGTTCGGCGACTCACAGCTAGTCTCCAACCATATAAGTGGAGACTTAAATGCTAGGGATAAGAGAATGGAGGCATACCTCACCATAGCAAAAAAAATTAATGTCTAACTTTCAACAGGTCAGCATCCAACAGTTTCCCAGAGGACAGAAAAACTATGCTGACACCCTAGTGGCCTTGAGCTCAGCGATCAATTCTGACCTGAAGATAATAATTCCAATCGACTTCCTTGCCCAGCCAAGCATTACTCAGATTGAGAAAATGCCAAACGTAAGTTATGTTCCCTAAATTGAATCAGCCCCCAACTGGATGGACCCCTTAACGGATTATTTGAAAGATGGTGCCCTGCTAGACGATAAGAAGGCCGCTCATCAGATAAGAGTCAAAGTTACTCGCTTTCACTTATCTCCTGAGGGAAAACCGTGTCAAAGATCTTTCACCGATCCTTACCTCTAATGCGTTCACCCGATGGAAGTCGAGCAAGTTCTGCACGAGCTCCATGAGGGAATCTGTGGGAGTTATACTGGGGGTAGGTCACTAGATTTTTTAGCGATGAAGGAAGACTACTGATGGTCCTACATGTAGAAGGATTCTGTGATATATGCTCAGAATTGAGGAAAATGTCAACTTCACGCTCCTATGGTTCACCAACCGGCCAACGATCTAAAGTCACTCACTAGCCCATAGCCTTTCACCCAATGGGGAATGGACATCGTGGGCCCTTTTCCTACCACTACCAGTAATAGAAAGTATTTGTTAGTCGCGATAGATTACTTCACCAAATGGATAGAGGCAGAGTCCCTGGTAAACATTAGAGATGCAGATATGATCAGATTCATATGGAAGAACATTATCACCCGCTTCGGGATCCCCAGGACCATCATTACTGATAACGAAACCCATTTCCAAAGTGACCTCTTCCAGGGTTTCTGTGATGACCACGGGATTAGGAACCCTTTCATCTCGATGGCATACCCTCAGAGCAACGGACAAGCTGAAGCTTTTAATAAAATAGTGATTGATGGATTAAAGAAGCGATTGGAGCGAGCTAAAGGGATATGGGTGAGCGAGCTGCCACACATCCTATGGGCTTACCGCACTACCCCACGATGAGCAATCGGGGAAACACCATTCTCACTTAAATATGGTATGAAGACAATCATTCCCTTATAAGCTGGCCTCCCCACCATGACGTCCACCTTCGTCGACCAGGGCCAGAATGATGCAGCGTTGCTCGCTGAACTTGACCTAGCTGAGGAACGAAGAGAGATGGCTCTAGTGAAACTAGCAGGTTATCAACAACAGCTAGCAAAGAACTATAACAAGAAGGTCAATCCGAGAGCATTCCAAGTTGGGGACTACATCCTGAGGAAAGTTTCTGGCAGCGTAGTAAAACCATCGGATTGAAATCTAGGACCAAACTGGGAAGGACCATTCAAGGTGATAGGGGACAACCTGCAACGAGCCTATCACTTAGAAACGCTGGAGGGCAAGGAAATATCTCGAGCTTGGAACGCAGCCAATTTAAAGAAATTCTACTTTTAGTTATCTCCGTTGATCTTTTATTACAAGGTTAAAATTTGCAATCAATTTATAATTAATAAAAGATTGTTTGGCAGTGGCATTCTACAAAATGTTGATTTTTTCTCAAATACTTTATAATCTATGCACCTTTTCTAAGTTACAGGCTCTTCTCTTAGCATTAAAGAAGGATATTACCCTCCTCAGGTTTTCATCATCAAATATGAACAACCTCCTAGCATTGCCCCTAGCAATATATGAAGCCCTACAGGGGACCCTTAGGCAACTCGGCAACTCAGGCTGGTTACCAAACTATGTTTAGCTCAAAAAACTTTCTCGGATAGAACATCCAACACCATGTGTGTCCTCGCCAATGCCACACTTAGGCCTAAGGGAGTGTGAAAACACAACCTAAAAGGTAAAGAGAGGCATAATGGTATCTTATAAGCATACTGGAGTGGGGGGATACTCACTCAATAAAATAACTCTGCCTATATCAAATCTAGTCGGCTATGAAAAGCCTAAGATAGTCGAACAAAAAATTAATGAAATAGAAAATACACATGTTTAGTCAGCGAATTTCCCAAAACATAATTATTTTATTACATCATTACATATACAAGGAGTTACATGTGCTGAGTAAAATAAAACCTAATGAGGATTAGGTCTCCAAGAAAGATAGTCAGCCACTTATGCTCTTCGACCATCATCTGGGCAAGCAGATAATTTCTCCTCGACTTTGTTTGAATCTGGTTCCAACAGCTTCCTGGGGATAACATCTATGGGGATCCATGAATCATCCCTCTTGAATGGGTTAGGCATCAAAGTTGAGGGGGAGATCTCATGGTGATACTAGAGGAAAGAGTTCTTTGGGACCTGCAACTCCCTAAGAGGACTCAACCATTCGCTAATTAAGGATAACTTTTCAACTTCACCCAACCTTGTCAGAGCATCAATCCAACCCTGATCATAACCATCAACTCACACTCACCGAGGACCTTTATTAAACAGATGCCTTAGTAAGGTAAGATCCATTTGAAGACCGACATTTATCACGTACGCCTGGCAAACATCGCCTCGAAGCTCGATGATCTCCCTAGTCGAACCTCTGTCATCAGTACCAGCTCGCGGTCCAGCCAATGAAGAGGAACCACGTAGAACGAGGAGAAATGCTAGGGGCATTATCCCCGAGTTGCGAAACTTCTCTCCTCAGAGCTTCGTTCTCTTGCTGAAGTACCTCTCCAACCTAATTAACCTCAGAGGCATCCAGGAGATTAGCCTACAAAGCATCCACCTCTTCTTGAACAGAATCGTCGATTTCCTCCATCTCTTGGAGCCTGTCCTTTAGCTTGGAAATAATCTCTAACTAGTCCTTATACTCCCGATTCCTTGATCGAAGAGACTTATAGATCCTTAAAAAGGCTCTGCGAACTCGATTTCTCACATTTGGTACAAGAATTTTTCCTAAGTGAGAGGTAGCAGGAATATAATCATCAATATCGATGAGCTACAAACCATTTGAGTACTAAAAAATCAAATAAATCAGTACGCGGAAGGAAACTGAATTTTATTTCATTTAAAGAAGTTTTCGAGCACATCAACGGATAGAAAGAGTAGTTAAAATCTAAAAAAAATACAAAGAGCTCGCTAAAGAAGACTAGCTGGAAACCTCAGTCTGCTCTGAGGTTGCTAGTTGCTTCCACTTATCTGTAGCAGCAGCTCCTGTCACACCTCCCTCAGATGGAGCAGTCACCATCCCCCGATTAAGGGGAGCATCAGCAGTGGTGGTCAGAATAGTAGGGGCACCTTTATCGGCAGCAAGGAGAGGCACTTCATCCACGATAGGCTTGGGACCAGGGTCATGCTCATCAAAGAGGGTGGAGTCAATATCCACCTCGACAACGAGTAAGGCCTTATCCCAACCCTTCTTAAAGTTGAGATGACCAATATAACCAATCTAGGCCTCATATTTTCGTACGCTCTGACCCATCCAGCATTGTACGAGCTCTTTTTGAGGTTGGCGGCCTCAGATTCCACCTCTTTTATCGTCCCAGCAAGCACCTTGTTCCCCTCTGCCACATCTAGCTTACTCGTGTAGACCAAGTCATGATCGCCTCAGCTCTTTCTTCACCGCCTCCTTCACTTTGTTGGCTTGGGCCAAGGCGAGGTCAGAAGACTTTTGAGAATAACTAGCAGTCTTCAAGCTGTCTTCTAGGTCGACATTTTTCTTTTCTAGCTCGGCATTCCTCCTCGCCAGCTCGTCGCGGGTGCGGTAGAGGACAGTGAAATTCGATAAAAACTATAGAGAAAAGGAAAACATCAATATAGAAAGTATTAAAAGAAGCATTGCAAGAGAAGAAAAGTGAAAATGTGCTTACCAAGGCTAGCCACTGACTCGCCTTCAGGGCTAACTGGTCAGTCCTTACGTTTGTTGACCTTTGGCGATCCGCTGGCAGGACCGCCCTCTCAAGCATCACCGGAGCTAACTAAGGGATAAGAGCAACAGAAGACCCCTAAGCCAGAACAGACACGGGCACCAGAGACTTCCCCACCTTTATATGCACCTCTTTTCTTTTTCCCTCTCCTTTTTCTCTCTTTCCATCCTTTTTCTTTCTTCCACCTTCTTCTTCTCCTCTTCCTTCTTTCTCTCCCTCTCTCTCACCAGTTCCTTCTCTTTATTCTTCCTCTCTTTCACATGAGCAACAGTTTGGGAGCCAGTGGCGGCATCCTCGCTCCCAGATTTTTGCTTCTTCAACCAGCGAGAAAGAAGCACGTTGTCTTCATCATCACCCCGGATCAAATTCTTCCTAGGAGGAGCCATATCTTCCTCGCTGGAGCTACTTGATTCCCCCTAAGACTCCTGAGCCTCTGAACCCTCATCCTCACTGTAATAACCTTCAGCATCGCCCCTGTTATCCACCTCTCTCTCCTCACCATAGCTGCTTTCCTCCTCGTCCAATTAGATTGGGTCGGCAACAACCACTTCTGAGATGTCTAGCTAAGGAATGCTATCCACAGGTCTTGCAATGAAACTGGACCCGATGTTATTATCTTCTAAAAGAAATGCAGCTGATCGAGGATGCTTACCATTAGCTAAGAGTTCTTTGATTTTCCAAACCTTAACCAGGTCAGCAGCTCGAATCTCGCGAAGAGCAGGTTCTGAGTTCTTTGTCTTCTCTGAAAAAATAAAGAGAGAAAGATATGAGAAAGACCATACACTAACAAAGGATCAATGAGCAGAGGAAGAACTATGTCTACCTATATATTCCTCCCCATAAAAGGGAATCATGAATCTCCCAGACCTCGACCCTTCGTTATGAGGAGGGAACTACCAATTTCTGGCAATAAACCCCTCGTGCTAGTAGTCCTTATGGGAATCAGGTAGATTTACTACCAATACCCTATTAGGACTCCTATCTTTGATATAAAGAAGACCAGAGCTTGTTTGAGAAAAGGAATAGCAATAGTAGATTTCAGCAAGCCCAAGATTGGTGCAATAGAGCTGATTAATTCTATGCACACCATTGATAATTTTCCAAACTTTTGGCGAGCATTGTGCAGGAACTATATCAAAATAACTAAAAAAGTGCAAAAACAAGTGATTTGGGGGAAAAGTAAAGCCCCCCTGCGACAATAAAAGAACATGTATCCAGTGACCGTCCTCAATGTCTCTGACATTACGAGGAACAGGGGCACATTCGATGTCTATCTAGTTTGGAATATTGTAAAATTTCCTAAACTCAGTTATCGACCTCTTGCCTATTTTTGTCATCAGAAAAGTGATACCCTAGTATCAATGTAAAGAAATTCCAGCAGAAAAAGAAAAGAGAAAGAAGTGAGAAGAACTTACGGAGTAAGAGTCATCTTGAGACGATGCAAAATCGTAAGCAGGGATGATGAGAAGATAAGAAAAAAGCTTGAAGATGGAAGACGAGACCTGGAAGTGAGAAAGCAATAGTGAAAGCATGGAGAAATATAAAGAATGTCAAGAAATCTGAGGCGGCGTTAAAGGAATGACCTCTCTTGTATGATTTGAACCTTTCGAATCATAACGCACAGGAAATGAAGCAATCATCCGCCTAAATTGATTTGGGAAGGGCGCTTCAATCCCAAGATGTTGTACGATTCACAAAAGTTCCATTAAGACAACCATTAAAAATTATTGAGCCTAAACTGTGACCCAAAAATTTTAGGGGCAATTGTGGGTACCCCGATTAGTCATTCTGGCCCAAACTAGTAGCCCAATTCAAGTACGGCCCAAAGTCTAGAGGCCTTATGCTATAGTTGATTCAGTTGTGACCTATTCAACTCCTAAAATCTCTCACGACATATCTAGGAGGTTATGGGCTAACGTGGAGGAGTCCAACACATCCACTCTCCGAGAAACTAGATGTATATATTAAACCCTCAGCTCGGGGCAAAAGGGCATGTATTCTTTTCTGTAAACACTTCCCCGTAGTAAATAGAAATAAAATACTAAGAGCACCACCGTGGACGTAGGCCTTCTTGTTGAACCACGTATATCTTGTGTTGTGTGTGATTGCAGTTCTTTTGATTTCTTTATTTATTCTGGTGATTCCTTTGCTTATTATTTTGTGTTGAGTTTAATTGTCACCACACTAATAAACTCTAAATGCTGAATTTTGTGATAACATTCAAATACTATGTTTTGTTTGCACCAAAGAGTGTGGATATGGTTTTGAGTGTTCGGATTATTAATAATTTTATTATGATTAAGTCGTGATTTGGTTGCTGGAAAGAGTCCAGTTGCAATTATAAAGTCAATATTAAGGGCCAATATGTTTGTTTATTAAGGTTGGTATCGGTTGCTCCACAGAGTCCATAACATTTCTTAATTTATTAGAGCATTGTCCATTTATGCCTTTTCAAAATATTAATGCTTGTTGAAATTTTTATGCCATCCATAGAAAATGTAATATTCATATAATGGAGAGTTTGGTAGTCACCAAAGTGTAGCTATGATATTTGTGAATATTAAATTTAAAGGAGAAAGTTGTAGTAATAGCTCAAGATGCTTATATATGTGAGGACATTAATGGGGTATATTTGGTTTATTTCGTCAAGCAATATAAGTTTCTAAAGGAAATTGATTTTCAGTAACAAAAATAAATATTAACGAATTATGAAATTAAGTGGTGAAAGGTTATCGTAGACAACATGGGATGTAAATTACATAACGTAGTACCAAATAAATTCATATTTAAATATTCAAAATTATTACGAAAGAAAATCCACATTTATTGAATGTTATAAATGTATGTGTTTTCATCTCATAGCATTAATGTAGTGAGGTGTTTATCTCATTAATTGTCTATCATTTTATATCTCTAAAATTTCATGTTTTATCCATTTTAATGTTCTCGAGACTAAATTCTTAGAATGAAATGAAGAAGCTTAGTTTCACTTAAAAATGCTAAATTATTATAATTCAGTTTTACTTGAGTAAATGACTATTAATGAATTAGTTTATGAAACTCTTTTAAAAAATTTGAGAATTATTAAACAGAATAAGCATAAAGTTTATTCAAAATCTCGTAATATTAGAGATTAATATACGAGTACCCATTATATAGCATACATATATTAAGCTATATTGTGTGAATTATAACGTGTCATTCGATATGAATGAAATATATTTTTTTTATTTTCAAAACTAGAAGTCACTATATAAACTTTGATAATTTAATAGATATTTATGAAACTTGACACTCATGCTTGAGCTTCTAGTGTTTTACAATTTTAAAATGATCTATCCGGCCCAAGTGGTATATTATAGTCCTTGGATAATGTACCTATATAGATCATGTCATTATAAAACAAGTCGTCAAATGAAACATTGCCGATATCTCCACAAGATTTATTCACACAAATATGAAAACATATGATTAGAAGTGTATTATATAAATTTCACTTTACTTACCCAATTTGACATGATCGCATGATTGGGAATGTCTAGTACATACATGAATTTAGAATCCACTAAAAGAATTGGAATTTAGAATTATTTCTACACTTTCAAGAGGTTACAATATTTACTGTTCAAACTGACCATGCAAATTCATTAAAGAATGGTGAATTTATTAGGAGTATCAAATCACATAATGTGGTTATAAAAGAAGTTAAGATGCACTTGTTATTCCCTTAATACCCTAAGTAATAGTTCTTTTGATTGGTGGATATGAATAGTTTTAAGAAGCTTACAAGAACGTGAATTTGATAGAGGAGTAAGAAAATATCCGAATTTTATTTTCATAAGTTTTAAAAAAACATAATGCCATTAGTTGACCAAAATGAAGTTTAGAATCGCATTTAGTTATCTAATTGACACAGTAGAATCGAGTGTAAATGCGTTTTTAAAACTAAACACGATGCTGATAATAATTAATGACATAAAATTAGACTAATGGTCAAAGTTTTCATTAGGAATAGAGAAAGGGGAGTAAATAAATATTTTCACATATATCTTAGAATGTGAAATTATTATAGCTTTAGTACCTCGTTTTGAGTAAGATTTACATTTTGTTCGAAAACTTACAAGAGTTTAAGAAAATAATTGTATATATTGAGAAATCACTATATATTCTTATGTCACTTTTTCATCAATGGTACTTTAAGAATACTTTATGTACTTTGATTAGTGTATACATACATTATAGTCGGTGGGAGTAAATTTATATATTTCATGGATTTCTCTTCATAGTGAATGATATATTAGAGAGATAAAATATTTTAAGAGTATGAAGTAATGAGATGCCTAAAATATTTTATGCTCACACTTATCATAATTTTTCTCTCTTGATTAAGTAGGTTTTTTTTGGCCCCGTGGCAAATAATTATGAAAGAATGAGAAACACTTAAATACTGTATGTAGCATGCTTTGAGGCTACAATGTATGGATTATGGCTGCGAAAATTTATTTGGAGACTTAGAGTTGTCGATACTATTACCAAGTCACTGAAATATTACGATAAGCTGCTGCAATCTTCGTTATGAAGAACTGATAGGTATTTTTAAGAACCTAGACACATTATGATATACTACCTATATGTGAACGAAGAAGTTAAAAAATAATAAGTATTAGTTGAACACATTAGTACAAGTATTAATACAATATATCCACTAATAAATGGGCTATCATTAAATGACATTCATGAAGTAAGCTTAAGATATGGGTCTTGCGTGTAGCTAATTAAGTATAAGTGTTGTGCATTGTTTGGTGCTTAATTTTGGCACTATATTTTATATCAATTAAAGTGTCTTCTGAACATTTCAATTTCTATCTTACTTTACAAATTTATATGCATGTGAATTGATGAATGTGACAGAAATAGTCTTTTTATTACGATATTATTGGACCATTATTGAATAACCCAATTTATAGATTTTGTTGGATGAGTTGTTAATGTTGTGCTATATAGAAGCGATCATGCTCTTTAATTTGTATGTGAATGCTATGACCCGTAGTAATAGTTTGTTTGATTAAGATGTTTATGAAAAATCATTTAAGGATGACTCAAAGATTATTGCACCCCTTATGATAATTATGGACCAAGTGGGAGAATATTAGAATTATGTTAAAAATAATTCTCCATAATTATATTAATACTAAGCGTCACTTTGGTTAATGAAAGGGTACTCCAAATACACAAAGTCAAAGGACTTTTGATTATCTACCTTGATGGACGGTTGAGATTAAGTCAGTGTTGGAGATTTGGATCATCTCCTTGCCTATATATAAGTGACTGATTTTTCATCATTCAGACACACTAAAAGACAATATAATGAAATTATATCACAAGGTAGAGCAATCTAAATTCTCAATGAGAGTTAATTTCATAATACCGTTTTGACCATTGCGGAAGATCTAATTGTTGGAATGCACTGAAACAAGAACATGATTTTGCCAAAGACAAGATGAAATCATAATCCGAAGATAAGTTCGATCAGAGATCGTTGAGGTGGACTGCCCCGTCAATTATTCCAGTTTTGGCATGATGAAGGTATATGATTATAATATCGTTTTATGTTCAGCTTAATAATTATATGTGATAATCATGTTGATCTAAGATCCTAATGTTAAATATATATTACATAATGTTTTGTATGATTAAAGAAGAAATAACATGTGTAATAAGATATTCATGGATCCATACAAAACTCTTAAATACGTATTCTGAGGATTATGTTTAGAAGTTTATCCACTATTTTGGTAGAATTGTTGCTTTCCATCATCATATCCATACATTACATGAGAAGTATCATATAAGATTCATACACGTGTAATGTAAAAAAGACTCTCCAATGCAATCCTCTCAAAGAAATATGAAAAGGATGTGGAAATGATAAGTATCCACAATGTAAAGGAGGTAAAGTATACGTCTACTACGAATGTATGTCTTTTATTCCACCTTGGATAGAAATTGAGTCATAGACATTGCTTGGAGAATAACTTATTTTATGAACAATGTGTAAATTGATTTTTTCGCCACATAATACTAGTGTGTCTATTACACATCTGCATAGCTAGAAAAATAGATATTTGCATTAGAGATGCTTTATTTAAATAATGTTTCCTCAACTACTTTTAAATCTCGAAAAGCATTGATAAAATAATAGTAAATAATTTTATAATTTAACTTATATTTAAGTATAACTTTCTGCCAAGAAAATTTTCTTCTGTAGGTTGTAAATTTCAAACCAACATTTTTCTCAAGGACGCAAATGACCGTATAGGCTGCGTAGCTGTTTGGAATGAGCAATAGGTAGGCAACTTCCCCATTACACCGAAAATGAATTACAGTGGTCAAAATTGAAAAATATAGTGTTCAATCATGAAAGCTGGTCCTTTCCCAGTACATAAAATTGGCATGAGTTTAACCTGGGAGGAACACCTACGGTAGGCCCACACCCATGCGCGCAAAAGAAAAGAAAAAATTAAGAGAAAAGTTGTTTTCTTTAAATATCTCACTACTTCAATTCCCTATAAATTGCACACAAAACCCAACACTTGTCATAACTTCCAGTTTGATCTTCACACACACACACACAGAGATGGAGAAGTTCCCAGTGATCAACTTGGAGAAGTTACATGGCGAAGAGAGAGGAGCAACTATGGAAATTATCAATGATTTTTGTGAGAACTGGGGCTTCTTTGAGGTATATAATACTACAAACAAGTTTCTTAAATTCCACGTTATTTTTCATACTTCACTCTCTCTTAATTGGTCACTAACTGAAAGTTATTAAAAAAGAAAAAATCAATATAATTCAGTATTTATGAAGAAGAATATATGCATACTCTTAATTTGAGACACTAATATATTTTTTTAAGTTTGGCTCTGTTCGAAGTAGATTATTTTCATTTTATTACAAATTATTAAACTAAATAGTTTAAAATCATCTGATGGTGCAGTTGGTGAACCATGGAATATCACATGAGCTAATGGACACAGTGGAGAGATTGACAAAGGAGCACTATAAGCAGTGTATGGAATAGAGGTTCAAGGAATTGGTGGCAACCAAAGCTCTAGAGGGTGCCCAAGCAGAAGTTACTGATATGGATTGGGAGAGCACTTTTTTCTTGCGTCATCTCCCTGTCTCAAATATTTCAGAATTCCCTGACCTCAAAGATGAGTACAGGTAAAGTAATAAAACCAAAAAATAATCTCAAAATGTTATAAGAACTGTCAGGTTGATATCTTGATATATTATATTGGATGATGTAGGAATGTAATGAAGGAATTTGCTAAAAAAATGGAAACACTAGCAAAGGAGCTTCTGTAGTTGGTATGCGAGAATCTTAGTCTAGAGAAAGGTTATCTAAAAAAGGCATTCCACGGTTCAATTGGTCCAAATTTTGGGACCAAGGTGAGCAACTACCCACCATGTCCCAACCCAGAGCTAATAAAGGGTCTTAGAGCCCATACAGACGCTGGGGGCATTATCTTACTCTTCCAAGACCATAAAGTTAGTGACCTCCAACTCTTTAAGGACGACCATTGGGTCGATGTTCCTCCAATGCGCCACTCTATTGCAATCAACCTTGGCGACCAAATTGAGGTTAGATAATCACTAGTTTGATTGTAAAATTATTTTTAATATAGCTTGAAATTAATAATAAATTGATGGAAAATACAGATGATAACCAATGGCAAGTACAAGAGTGTGTAGCACCGAGTGATTGCTCAAACGGATGGAAATCGTATGTCCATAGCTTCATTCTATAATCCTGGACATGACGCTTTTATATATCCATCTACAAAACTGATGGAGGAATAAGAAGATGGGCATGAAAAGAAGCAAGCTTACCCCAAATTCTTGTTTGATGACTACATGAAGCTATATGCTGGCCTCAAGTTTCAGGCTAAGAAGCCAAGGTTTGAAGCTATGAAAGCACTGGTGGAAGTTAATGTTGATTTGGATCCTATTGCAAGAGTTTAGATGTTTGCTTGATATTAAAGAAATTGTGGTGTTTTCTCTTCTATATTTTTCTCTTTTTCCAGTTTTGGGTGGGTGTTACTCATAGGGGATGTCCGTGCAAATTAAAAAGTTTCAATGCATGCATATCATGTTTTTATATACAACATATTTGATATCATAATTTAGTGGTAAAATCGATTCACCGACTAAAATCCCTCCCTTCTCTTTCTGCTTTCAACTAAGAAAGGTGAAAGAAGAGTATTACACACTACTAAGTTAACAAAGTTGCGACTTCTGTATGTATCATAAATTAATAAATAATTCTTCTTCTTCTTCTTCTTTTTTCATAATCTAAGCATCAAATTTTAATATAGTAATAAGTCTTAATGTTAGTTATTTGAGTGAGTGTATTCTTAAAAACCATCGTATATCATTTTCAGACGGGAACTCTTAATTTGGAATGAGGTTAAACATATATATCCATAATAGAAAATAAAATATTTACGAGACGGGCAAGGGTGGAGCCCGAATTCATCGGAGGGGTGGGCTAATATAACGACCAAGGGCATATCTAGGGAGGGGAAAGGGGTGGACTCCCCTCCTCCTCCTCCTCCTCCTCCCCCTCCCCCCACCACACCACACCCACCCACCCACAACAAAAAACTTTTGAGAATTTCAAATTTTTACCCTCTACTTCTTATTTTTCTTGAAAAATAAATATATATTGTTATAATTCTGGCCCTCAGAAAAATAGAATTTTAATTTCCCCCCTCCCCCCACACACCACATGCCCCTCTCACATTTCTAGATTTGCCACTGATAATGACATACTTATAACAAATTGATCCTCCATCCGGTTCGAGATGTAATACTTTGCACAACGATGAAAAATAATATTGAACATAATTCACCTATGTGAGGTTGAATTATGTTCGAAATCCTTGTTTAAAATTGTGTAATTCTGGCATCTTCAATTATTTACAATTTGGAACGAATAATTTTTTCGCCGTGTTTTGTTACAAAGTCAGAGAAAGATTGAAAAATAGTTTATTTACATTAGAAGTTGGAATATGAGTGGAAAAATATGAATGTGGTTTGATATTACTTTTAAAGTTTTCCATGAGATCAATGTTAGGTTGAAATGATTGAACTGTGAAGTACTTTAAATATATGTAACTATTGATTTCTTAGAATGTATATGAAATCAAACACTAAAAATATAAAAAAACAAAGAAAAGGAAGTAATCTATTTTTCATGAAAAAAAAATCAACATCAATCAAACACAATATTAATTACAAATATGTGGAAATTATTTTACCACCCACTTTTCATGGCTTAAAATATTTTATCCTTAATTAAATGACCCCTTGAGTAAGGGAAAATAACTTCCCCAATTTTTGGCTTAGATGGTTTAGACACGTCAAACTCAGACTAATCGATGCCCCCGTAGTGAATAGTGATTTAGTTAGTATTGGTAGTAATCTTGGGGGTAGAGATAGGTCTAAATTAACTTTGTGGGATATTGTAAAAAGGAAATGATATCATGTGATTCAACGATGATATTTCGCTAAATAGAGAAAAATGAAAAAATAGGATTAATGTAGTCGGCCCTAATTAATTGAGAAAAATATTTATTGAGTTGAGTTGTAATTTATATACTCGTATCCAAAATTAGTTATCAAATGGATGATATTGTTGGAAAAAAATGAACAGATATTAAGGTGCCAAACAAACTTCTATAAATTTATTATTAAATTATTAGGATAGTAATTCTAGAGAGACTGTCAAATTATACCTACCTAACACACCCAGTAGAGTTGGCACAAATGCATTAATTATTATTTTACATGGATTCCATGTGGACTGAACATACCAAGCAATGCTTTTTGACAACTCAGCTAGATTTATTTAGTTAATTTAATTTGAGGGTTTCTCTAGAACCACTCTTATTAAAATACACATAGTTACAAGTATAGGCATATAAGTGGTATAACCTTGGATTCATATATGTGGGGGGAGAGAGAGAGAGAGAGAGAGAGAGAGAGAGAGAGTAGTCAAGAGAAGTAAAGGAAATGAAACTAACTCGAAATACTAATCGTCATTTCATGCTTGTCCAAAACCATTCTAATGAAGATCTAAATCAATGATAAAATTTTCTACCATTGACTTTATTCTTTGATATCCATGTCTTAAAATGAAGTGTATTATCTTAGAATAGCCTAAAGTGTGTTGGATTGGGTGTTGAGTTGGACAAGAAAATGAATACTAAAAAATTCTGATTTTTCTGGGGTGGCCTACAATATGCCATCCCCATGCTCCACCCTTGGAGATAGGGCATGTTGTGTGAACAATATGTAAAGGCTAAAAATGCGAGCTAAAAGCTCTGATACCAATTTGAAAAAGCAGGATGTGATACCAATTTGAAAAAGCGGGATCTGATACCAATTTTAGATTTAACAATATTTCAATAGAGTTAACGTATTTAACTAGATGTCAATCTCAAAGAAACTAAATTGTAATTTTATTAAACCCCAAACATACATCTACGTCATTTAATAAATAAAGCATGCAATAATAGATTTGGGAAAAAGTTCAGGAAAAATTCCTGCAGGGCAAAAACTTTTGTTTTACTAATAAAATGTAAATCACAACTTACAAACTCACAAGTGAAACACTACAATGAATTCCCCCCCAAACCCACAAATACCACAACCTTGAACTAGTAATGACTCCCTCGAGAATCATAAAAACTACAGTTCCTCCTTCAGCAGTAAATACCCTTGAGTACCCCCTAGTCGAGTAGTAGAGACAACACTCCACAAGAATAAACTTCGACAAATAAATGTTTGAGTTCCAAAGAATATTCACAAAACTAATTGGGATGTGTTTGTGTGAATAAAAAAGGTTTTTATCCCTAAAAAGTGAAGACTCAATTGCAACAGTTCTGCAGTTTGCGTAAATGAAATGTCTTAATTGAAAAGCTTCACGAAATAGGCCAACAAAAATATTTGAGGCGGCGCATATCGTTCAAACAACTTCCTCATGTCATTTGAAAGATATTAAGATGTTTTTTGAATGACCCAAGAAATGACTTTTCAAAAATCAAAACAGTACGGCTCATTTGATCCAAAATCGACCAGGGGCATCATACAACCTATCTAATGACATGCTAATGTCGTTAGAACCACTTAGCCATGTCGTTTGAACGACTGGAGTGAAAAAAATTATTGTTCTTAAAGTCCGCCTACAGGTATTTCAAAATACTTTTTAAGTTCGAAAAACCCCTCATTTTGATTAAAAACAATTAATAAAACTATCCCAATACTTAGTAAAAAATCTAATAACTCTAAACAAAAATATATACCAAAGTATACCTCATGTTGCCTAGATGTTGAAGATGCATGATATTCGAATCCGTTTTCTTGAACATGAACTTCCTTTGACGGTTCTAATGGGATACAACATACTTAACGTAAACTAAGGACTATGAGGAACACACTATGAGAAATATGTTCTTACACAATATATTTTGATTTTGTGAAAATAAAATTTATATCAAGTTGAAAGATATTTCATCTGAATTTAAACATGCCAAAGTGATCAAATCTTTACGTTTAAAAAATGTTCTTACACATACTAAGGTCCCTTATTTGTAGCTATTTGCCATAGCAATATGTTCTTACACAATATATTTTGATTTTGTGAAAATAAAATTTATATCAAGTTGAAAGATATTTCATCTGAATTTAAACATGCCAAAGTGATCAAATCTTTACGTTTAAAAAATGTTCTTACACATACTAAGGTCCCTTATTTGTAGCTATTTGCCATAGCAAATGGGTTTTGCCCACACGTTTTCCTACTTTTGTATTGTTTGATAGCCAATTTTCAAGATGGAAAACTATGACAATATATGGTCACGTGACCCTTATTTGCCCACTTTTGAAGGCATTTTTTGCTTACCTATCTAGGTTGGAAAAAAATTCGGGGGAAACGCAGGTGAGAGAAATCACTAGCAGTTGATGTGAGCTTCATGTCAGGTGAGAGAAGAAGGTAGATTAATATGCCGATAACTATTAACCCAACCGTCTTCATTTATCCATTTGATAAGAAAGGGAGAAGCAAGCTCCCCATTTTGAGAAGGTATTCCCGCATTTTATTCAATTGCTCTTGTATTATTAATTTACTAAACTATGCATCTTGAACATAAAATCGATTTATGCATCTTCATTCTTTGAATCTGGGGTTTGATTGAGAGTTATGTTCTGATTTATGCGTTAGGGGTTTGTTGGAAATTTTCTTGACATGTTGATTTGATTTGGCTTTATTATTATGGATTTATGGGTGAAAATGGTTGTGTTTAAAAATGGTTTGATGTATTCTTATGGATAGAAGTGGTTATCTGGATATAATTGGTTTCTTGTATTATAATGGGTTGAATTAGGTTGAAATTAATCATTATTGTATACCCATGGCTATATATTTATGGGTTGGAATGCATCAATAATGTGTATTTAGGGTTATTATTTTATGGGATTAAATGAGTGCTTATAGCAAACTAAACATCATAAAAAATATACATCTCTGATTTTTACATATACACTTCTCATTTATAAATATACATATGACAAAGACCATTTCATCTTATAAAAGGAGTTTGTTGATTCCCAATGAGTGAATTGCAACTACTAGTGTTTATTAATTGACAATGATTGTTGAATTGCAACTGCTGGTGTTTAGTGATGACAACTATATGTGTTTCTAGATTATACAGAGTATGAGTATCAACATGAATTAGTAAGTACGAATTCAGATCGTTGAGTAAAAAATGAGGATTAACTGAGTATTATTATGTATATTGTTGAGTATTAAAATTGAATTGTTCTTGACAGAAATGATTAGAACCTTTAAAATGTCAAGTCAATAATGTTGAGTATATGAACTGATGCCAAGATAGTAATATTTTGAGTATACAAACTGATGTTCAGTATCATACTGATGTTGTGTAATTTGTGCATATTTGATATGAACCGAATTTGATTAATATGAAGATTGAGTATCAAATTGAGTTTAAATAATACAAACTAATGATAAGTATACAAACTGATGATGTATGAACTGAAGATTCTGTATTAACTAAATCTGAGTAAATGAAATCAATTTTATATGAGATGAATCTGAGTAAATGAAATCAATTTTATATGAGATGAATCTGAGTATGAACTGAATCCGAGTACAATCCTTTACACACGTGGATATTACTATTAGGGGATGTCCTTGCAAATGAAAAGGTTTCAATGCATGCATATCATGTTTTTATCTACAACAAATTTGGAATCATAATTTCATGGTAAAAGCGATTCACTAACTAAAATTTCTCTCTTCTCTTTTTTCTTTCAACCAATAAAGGTGAAAGAAAAGTATTACACAATACTAAGTTAACTAAGTTACGACTTCTATATCTGTCATAAATTAAGAAATTCTTTTTTTTTTAATGATCTAAGCATCAAATTTTAATATAGTAATAAGTCATTATATTGGTTATTTGAATGAGTATATTCTTAAAGACCATGTATATCATTTTCAAATGGGGACTCTTAATTTGGAATGAAGTTAAGCATATATATCCACAATATAAAATTAATACTTAGGAGACATGAAAGGGCGGGGGAGCCTGAATTCATTGGAGGCATGGGCTAATATAACAACTAGGGGCGGATCCCTTGACCGTCCCCCGAAACTTTTGATAATTTCAAATTTTAACCCTATACCACTTATTTTTAAAAAATATATATATTTTTACAGTTTTGGTCCCCATAAAATATTTATTATTTCCCCCCTGGATCCACCACTGATAACGACATACTCAAGACAAATTGATCTTCCGTCTAGTTCGAGATGTAATACTTTGCACCACGATGAAAAATAATATTGAACATAATTTCACCTATGTAGCGTTGAATTATGTTCGCAATCATTGTTTAAAATTGTGTAATTATGGCATCTTCAATTATTTATAATTTTAAATGATAATTCTTTCCGCGTGTTTCGTTACAAAGTCAGAAAAAGATTGAAAAATAGTTTATTTATATTAGAAGTTTCAATACGAGTGGAAAAATATGAAAGTGGTTTGATAGTACTTTTAACAATTTTCATGAGATCGATTTTGGGTTAAAATGATAGAATTATGAAGTACTTTAATTGTATGTAAATATTGATTTCTTTGGATGTATTGAAAATCAAACACCAAAAAAAAGAGGAAGTAATCTATTATTCATGAATAACAAATCAACGTCAATTAAACACACCATTAGTTACAAATATGTGGAAATTATTTTACCACTTTACTTTTCACGTCTTAACAAATTTTATTCTTAATTAAACGACCCCTTGAGTAAGGAAAAATTACTTTCCAATTTTTTCGCTTAAACCCCTTCAGTGAATAGTGATTTAGTTAATATCGGTGGTAATGTTGGTCGTGGAGATAGGTCTAAAATTACTTTGTGGGATATTGTAAAAATAAAATGATATCATGTGATTTAACGATGATATTACGCTAAAAATGAAAAAGAAAAAGTAGGATTAATGTATCTGGCCACAATTAATTGGGAAAAATCTTTGTTGAGTTGAGTTGTAACTTATATATGTATAGCCAAAATGGGTCATCAAATGGATGACATTATTGGGGAAAAATGAAAAAATATTAAGATAACTTCTATAAATTTATTATTGAATTATTAAGAAAGTAATTCTAGAGAGTTGTCAAATTATACCTACCTAACATACCTAGCCAAGTTGGCAAAAATGCATTGATTATTATTTTCCATGGACTCTATGTGAACTCAACATACTAACCAATGCATTTTTTTACAACTTAGCTACATCTATTTAGTAGATTTAATTTTAGAGTTTATCTAGAATCACTCTCAATAAAATACACATCGTTACAAATATAG
Source organism: Sambucus nigra (assembly GCA_949130495.1). Lineage (NCBI taxonomy): Eukaryota > Viridiplantae > Streptophyta > Magnoliopsida > Dipsacales > Adoxaceae > Sambucus > Sambucus nigra. The sequence continues at coordinate 315,667,739 of OX422214.1, read as the reverse complement.
ACATATACGTGGTATAACCTTGGATTCGTATATGTGGAGAGAGAGAGTATTCAAGAGAAACAAAAGAAATGAAACTGAATCGAAATATCAATCTCGATTTCATTGTTGTCAAAAACTATTCCAATTAATAAAAATAACAATGATAAAATTTTGTACCACGACTTTTTTCTTTAATATCTATATTAAAATGAAGTGTGTTATTTTAGGATGGGCTAAAGTTTATTGGATTGGGTGTTGAGTTGGAAAACATAATGACTACTAAAAAAATTCTAGTTTTTTGGGGTGGGCTACAATCTACCATCCCCAAGCTCCGCCCTTCGCGATAGGGTATGCTATGTTAACAATACGTTATAATTTTATGGAAATAAAATTTATATTATGTTGAAAGATATTTCATTCAAATTAAACAATGCCCAAGTGGTCAAATCATTATGCTTTAAAAATGTTCTAGCACATACTAGGGTTATTTGATTGCAACTATTTACCATAGCAAATGTGTTTTGCCCACTTTTGCCCACTTCTGTGTAGTTTGATAGGCAATTTTTAAGATAAATTTTTTTGCCAATATATGGTCACATGACCCTTATTTTCAAAGGGCTAAAGCTCAACAAGAAGAGATTGATTCCTTACCATTAACCCTTGATAGGGTTCAGTGGAGAGAAAGTACATCCCATTAGAGTATTTGAAATGGATGTTTGTATGAGAACCTGGTCGAGGTGCCTATAAAAGAAGGTTAACTTTTTTTGTAATGGATGAAAATTTAGTTTTGGCCTCCAACATCATCCTCAGCCTTTTAGCCCTCAAAGAATTTAAAGTAATGCCCTCTACCGTTCACCAAATGGTAAAATTCACATCTCCTTATGGAGTAGGGGAAGTCCAGGGTGATCAAGTAGAGGCCAGAGAATGATACTTCAGTTCAACAGAGCAGAGAGAGGCCCATTAAAAACTCATAACCTCATACAACATTAATACCCTTCGACCCAAGGGATGAGAGTAAAATAAAGAAGGAAGAAGCCTAAAAGGAGGTAGAATCCATCGTCCTCAATGAAGATGAGCAAAAAAAAACCGTCTATATTCGACTCTTCGTTAAAAAAGGAGGTGAAAGAAAAGATGATAGAATTACTGAGGAGGAGGTAAAGCGGGTTTGCATAGAGCCATAAAAATATGTTACTGAGGAGGTAAAGCGTGTTTTCATATGCTATAAGCTGAACATTGATGAGAAGGCGAAGCCGATGAAGAAAAAAAGGAGGACTTATGCAAGAAAGAAGTATGGGGACATTTAAGAGGAGGTTAAGAAACTCTAGTCAGCTAAATTCAGCAGAGAGATGCACTATCCAAAGTGGTTGTCCAATGTTATAATAGTACCAAAGGCTAACAAATAGTGGCGAATGTGCATTGACTTCACTGATTTGAACAAAGCTTGTCCTAAATATAGCTTCCCTCTACCTCGTATAGATCAGATGGTTGATGCCACAACGGAGCATTAATTGATGAGTTCTATGGACACGCACTCTGGGTGTGATTAAATATTCACGGATGAGGCTGACTCAGAGAAGACTTCCTTTATCACTGATATAGGAACCTACTACTACAAGGTCTTGCCTTTTAGCCTTAAGAATGCACGGGAAACCTACTAGAGGTTTGTCAATAAGATGTTTAAAGAGTATATCAGTAAGACTATGGAATTCTATATAGACGACATACTAACAAAGAGATTCAAGGTCGAGGACCATGTGATCAACCTTAAGAGGACCTTTCATACAATGGATCTTTATTAGATGAAGCTAAATCCATCCAAGTGTGTATTCAACATGGGTACATGAAAGTTCCTCGACTTCATCATTAATAAAAAGGGTATTGAGGCAAACCCAAAGAAAATAAAAGATTTGATTGAAATGAAAACCCTAAAGAACATTAAAGATGTGTATAGGCTGACAGGAAGAGTCACTGCACTTAACTGGTTCATCTCAAGGTCCATAAACAAGTGTTTGACCTTCTTTAAGATTATGAGGAAATCATTTGAGTGGGATGAGGAGTGTAAAAGAGACTTTCAAGAGCTCAAGGCTTACATGTGTTCTCCAATGCTCTTATCTCAGCCCATCCCGATGGAAAAGCTATTTTTATACTTAGCAGTATCAAAGTCGTCAATTAATGCAACTAACATTTAAGATGATGAAGGAGTGCAAAAGTTGATATACTTCAATACTAAGGCTTTTCAAGGGGCCGAGATAAAATTTCTGACGATGGAGAAGTTAGTGTATGATTTGATACATGCCTTAAGAAAGATGAAACCTTACTTTCAAGCCCACATGGTGGTGATCATCGATACTCCTTTGAGGAAAGTCATTCATAAACTTTAGAAATCGGGTAAGCTGATGGCTTGGCCAATTGAGCTCGAGGCGTTTGACATCATATACCGGTCGAGGATAGGAATCAAAGGGTAGACATTGGCCGAATTTATGACTGAGTTATCTTGGAATGAGTCTAATACCAAGGAAGACGAGGTTAAAATTTTTCCAAAAAAAGAAACTGTGGGTTTGTCCACAACCGATGGTGTACGAGCCGACCTTACTGAAAAATATATTTTGTTCAAAAATGGAACCGCAGATGAATGCTCTTTCTTAGTCGACAACCTAGTCTGGAGTCTATTTATGGACGTCTCCTCATGTAAAAACGACAGTGGGGTAGGGCTTATACTATCGATTATAGACGGGACTGACATTGAATATGCATTGAGGTTCACTTTAAGGCCTCCAATAATAAATGGAAAAGTTACGCTTGCATCCCCCATCATCCCCATTAACTTATGTCATCCATTACAACTCGTTAGCCATTTTCATTATAGGGGATTGACTTAGTGGGACCTCTGTATAGAGATACATGCAACTACAGACACCTAATAGTGGTGATCAACTATTTTTCCAAATTGGTAGAGGCCGAGGCCATGGTTTCCATCACAGAGACAAAGACCTTCAAATTGATTTAGAGGAATATCATTTACAGATATGGTCTACCTCACACTCTGATCTCAGACAATGGAAAGTAGTTCAAGAACATGTCCCTAGAGGCTTACTATAGAAGGGTCATCATCAAATAGTTCTATTCAGCTCCATGCCGACCCCAAGCAATAAGCCATATAGAGGTCACTAATAGAACGATTATAAATGGTATCAAGAAAAAGATAGAAGATGCCAAAGGCTTGTGGACAGAAGAGGTGCATGCCATCCTGTGGGATTATAGGACGACAAAAAAGACATTGATAAGGGAGACCCCCTTTATGCTGGCATATGGTTCAGAAGTTATGATACAAACCAAACTCGGACTGCCCAGCCATAGAGTCCATACCTATAATCCAGTGAAAAACAACGAAGAGAGAAGGCTGGACTTAGATCTGATAGGAGAGAGAAGTGAAGATATTGAGGTGATACAAGTATTTTACCAACAAAAAATAACCAAATTATAAAACAAATAAGTCAATCCTAGGCTGATAGCTGTGGGGGACCTTATTCTAAAGAAGGTTTGGAAGAATCCGAATAATTTACACTTGAATTTTCATATCCCATACAAGGTCACTAAAGAGGACATCCCTAGGACGTATTGGCTGGAGAATTTAAAGGGAGAACCATTATCCAATCAATGGAATGGATACCGTTTGAAAAAGTATTATCAATAGTCTTGTGTATATAATTTATGTAAATTTCTCTTTGTATTTTAAAGATTCAAAGTACTGAATGAAAAGAGTTCCAAGTGTTCCCTTATATCCATGTCATATGAATTATCCAAATGCATAGTTTGAATTATCTAAATCCAAACAACATCATTCGTTTGGTGAATTCGCATTGACTCACTCTTAGTGATATGAGAAACCAAGCGGAACTTATCTCGTCCATGGGTTCTAAATAATATCGAGATGGGGATGGTGCTATAAAAAAGCTAAGGTGGTGAAAAACACAAACTCAATTAAAAATCACTATTGACATAAAAAACTAGACTATATCTAATTTATTAATCAAAGATAAAATATGTAATAGTAAAATAAATAAAGAGTTTTTAAAGTGGTTCAGCTGTACCGAAAGCCTATGTCCACTATTATTTTATTCCCAGGAGTTTACAATAGGACAACATGGTGTGTTAAGAATGATTGAGTTTTTCATGTCTGTCTCCCTTTAGCTAAGTTAGAGCATGTATTTATAGGGATTGTTAGGAACTCAATAGATGGAGTGCCTATATATATCTAGGTATTCACATCTGTACAATAAATATAACTATTGATATTCTAAACCAATGGCCTTTGATATTCTCGATGGTTCATATTCTTCAGGTTGGTTGGTCTGTCCGTTAGCTGACCAAGTGTCTTTAAAGACAACCAGTTGAGTGATGACTGTATATGTTGCCAAGTAGGATGGTAGGTGATCTATTTCTCATTAGTCCACGTAGATGGATAATTTTTGGCATCAACAGAAGCCCCCAATGCTCCGTGCTTGATGGTTTACTGAGAGGATGGAGTATTTCTTTTGAAAAGTTGCTCAGCGCCCGTATATAATGAATGATATTGCTGGCCTTGTGAAACATGTGTGGAGTGTAAGACTGTCTTATTTCTTGGTTTAGAATATTGGTGGGCTATCTTCTGGACAATGGATGATTCATGTTAATCGATAATTTTGGTCTGCTTTGGATCTGAACTCTCTTTTGAGAAAGTCTTCTCGGGAGGCAAACACGGGTTATAGATCACCTCTGGGTATCTAAATGAAGGAATGAGATATATTATATTTCTCTTGGCTTCATAAATGATATCATAATCTTTAGGTTCTACGGCCTAACATGTATGATTTGTTCTCTTCTGAATGCTTTACTGGTGTAATATACTAGCTTTTGAACCCCATTCTTCAATCTGATTAGTGCCGAGCTAGTAACGGTTTTTGAAACATCTAAATATAAGCATAACTTCTTACCCAATGTTGGTCGGAACATCAATAGTGGAGATCCGAGTGATGTACATAATGAAAGTGATTCTTGATCGTTAATATCAGAAATAACTCTTAGATGATGATTGGCTAGTGCAACGACCATGTTATGATTTGGAGCCGAATCTGATGCTTGGATGGTGATTTCATTAATTCTTCCGTAAAATGTCTTTGCAACATGAACAATAATCCCCCATTGATGGAATATGAGCTTTGAGTACTTTTTTGGTCTTTATGTATGCTGGTGGTTGGCAGTTAACCTGCCGGACTTTGTAGAATATTTCATCAGCGTTCTTATATTTTTAAAAACTATGAATCATAAAAAAATATTCTGATACTCTTATTTTTTTGCCCTTGTTGTTGATGTTGTTGGGATGGATAAGGCCAAGGGAAAATTGTCCATGAAATGACTCCTAAGATCTTTGCCACTTGTAATAACGATTTCATTTACTAAGGCCATTGTTGTTGGAGTAATTAGTCGATCCCAAGTAAATCACTTATTGTTCGTAATTTGTATGGAGTCATACATGAAGTTTTCATTTGGGCAACATTTGTGCCTTAAGCTTTCATTTATTTGGGCAACATTTGTGCCTTAATCTTTTATTTGGGCAACATTTGTGCCTTAAGATTTTATTCATTTGGGCAACATTTATGCCTTAAGCTCTTATTCATTTGGGTAAAATTTGTGCCTTCAGCTTTTATTCATTTGGTCAAAATTTATGCCTTAAGTTTTTATTCATTTGGGAAACATTTGGGCCTTAAGCTTTTATTCATTTGGGCAACATTTGTTCTTTAACCTTTTTGGTGCCTCTAGTTTGTGATAAATTCAACCTGATTACAAGATCAATTGTGAGCTCTCTTCCGCAGAAGTCTGCTCGTCAACATTTTTTCATATGTAAATTCTATACATAAATCGGTATCTAGGTAAATGGTCGGAGCCCCCATTTTTTGGAGAGAAGATTGAATAGTAGTAATAATTCCTCTCGATAATTCGTCGGGACTTTGTTGCGATATATTGGCGATTATGTATAGAGCATTTGAAAAGATAAAATAATAAGCATGCTCGAACATATGGAGTGAATCTCCAATATAATGCTAATGTAGTCGTTATCCGAGATTGAATAAAGCTAAATTGTGATGATTCACATAATATATACATAAAATATGCATTGAATATTCATCGAAAAATAATGAGAAATTCGTCCAGATAAATAATGAAAGTGCTGATCATCTTCGGGTCCTGTAAATAATGCTTAAGAGGATCGAATGATCCCGTATTTAGAGAACAATATCAAGATGCAACCGAACTTATTTAGTCCCTAATGAAATAATATGTATAAAAATTTTAAGCACCATTATTGGTTCAGCCCAAATATGGTAAATAACTTACCTCGAGGATAAATTACCAATTTTAAATAGATTGTCGAGTTGTTCATCACTAACTTCTGTTTCGGGGCCAAGCCAGTAAAGCGAGTAACCCATCTCTCGAGTGTCAGGAAACGAATAAGGGAAACTACCAGGGAGTAAATCACCCATTTTAACAACGAGATAGTTGAAATGGTTGACTATGAGGAGGAAAAAACCCATAAGTGCTCTAATAAGTGGATTGCTTCCAGAAAAACTATATTATGCTCTGGACAAAGATCCTCTAAGTACCATGACTAAGCTCATATCTAAGGAAGGAAAAATCATGAATGCTGAGGAAGTAATGGCTGCAATGAAGAGTCCATCCACTAATACTAAGAAGAAAGATCAGAAGGAGCAGAAACTGAAGAAGGACGATAAGCCCAAAAAGTATGGAACATGTACACCATTGACCATGAGCATTTACCATATCCTAGAGGAAATCAAACACAATAAATATCTATAATGGTCTAAGAGGTTGAGGGAACCCCCAAATAGGAGGGACAAATATAAATATTATGAGTTCCATAAAGATCATGGCCACACGACTAATAACTATCTCGCTTTGAAAAATGAAGTGGAATCTCTCATTCACCAATGAAAGCTGAATAAATTTTTTAATCTGCAAGAAAGTAGAGAAATAAGGGGAAGGTCAAATTCTCCCCGCAAACCAAGGGATGACAGGAGAAGAAACCATGAAGATGGTTATGAAGATGATCCCTACCTACCGAAGAAGCCTAAGCAACCAGTGTGGGAGGTAGCCATGATAGGTTTTGGCTCTTTTGATTATCATTACAGGTGTCGATGTGGGAGGAGCATATCACACTCTAGAGAGAAAGGCCTACCCCAATGAAGTAAAGACCTATTCTTATATCCAGAGAATTAATATGAATGAAGATGATTGATCCCAAGAAGCCAATAAAGATAAACTGATAATCAACTTTTCTAAAAACGACCTCTATGGGGTATTGTATCCCCATGATGATCCATTGGTTGTCAAGTTCTGAATCTAGGATGTCTTCATTGCCAGGGTTTTGATTGATAACGGGAGATCAGCTTACATCATGTTCTTCCCCTTCTTTCGGAGTTTAGATTTTAAACTCAATCGACTGAAACCATACTACTGGCCAATGTTAAGTTTTTTGGGCAAAAACGTCAACCCATTGGGAACAGTCAAGCTAGAAGTGTTAGTCACCACTTGGCTAAAATAAGTCATACTGAACATATACGATTCTTTATCATGGAAAAAATATTCAATTTGCGTATAATGTGATCCTCGTTAGGGTAGGATTAAAGAAGTTTGACATTGTGCCATCCACAGTCTATCAGTGTTTTAACTTCCCCACTCATTTTGGGGTCGGTGTAGTAAAAGGGGATCAAAAGGTGGACATAGAGTGTTATTACTCCTCAGCCGAGCTGGAAGAATTGGTTAATTTGAAGAAGATGACCACCACTTACCAGGTAGATACTATAGAGCCCAACAGTGAATCAAAAGTTGAATCTCTGGATTCCTGAGATGAAATGGAGTTGGTCAAAGGGTAGATTGATAAAGACACCAAAAGCATAATCCTAGATAATGACAAATGGGAAAGAACCCAGATCAACTCCACATTGGATCCAATCGTTGAACAAGAATTGGTTGCGTTCTTGAGATAACGAAGGGATGTGTTTTCTTGAAGTCATGAGGATATGCCTAGGATTGACCCCAACTTCCTCTATCACGATCTCAACATTGATAAGGATGCCAAGCTGATCAAGCAAAGGCATAGGGTGTTCATCCTGGAGAAAAATCAAGCTATACAGGAAGAGGTGGAGAAACTTAAGAAGGCCTAATCCGTTGAGGATGTCAAATATCTTGCCTGATTGGCCAACGTTGTGATGGTAAAAAAGAAAAATGATATGTGGATAATGTGTGTAGATTTTATTGATCTTAATAAAGCCTGCGCAAATGACCACTTTCCCCTTCCTAGAATTGATCAGTTGGTGGATGCTACATCAGGACATGAGCTGTTTAGGTTCATGCATGCTTATTCTGGGTATAACTAGATAAGAATGAAACCAAAATATAGGGAAATCATTTATTTCATCAATAGTCGAGGTACATATTACAACAATGTAATGCCCTTCGGGCTAAAAAAATGCTAGAGCAACATACTAGAGCTTGGTCAATAAGGTGTTTGAAGAGTAAATAGGAAAGAATATCGAGGTTTATGTGGATGATATATTGAGCAATAGAAAGAAGGATTCATATCATATCCAGGACCTCTGTCAGACTTTTAATCAACTAAAAAAGCATCAGATGAAGCTTAACCCAACCAAGTGTGTGTTCAATGTGCAGGAAGGAATGCTCCTCTACTTCATAGTAAACCAAAGGGGGAATCGAAGCTAATCAAGCCAAAATAAATCTTTGATAGAAATGCAGTCGTCGACCTATAAGAAGGATATACAAAGGCTTACTGGTAGAGTGGATGCTTTAAACAAGTTTGTTTCCTTGACAATAGATAGGTGGTTGCCATTCTTCAAGGTGCTTAGAAAGACCTTCAAGTGGAATGTATAATGTGAAGAAGCGTTCCAAGAATTAAAGAAGTATTTGGGATCACCACCTTTATTGTCCCGACCTATTTTGGGAGAAAAGTTGCACTTATACTTTGCTATTTCTGAGTCTGTAGTTTGCTCGACCTTGGTTTGATTGGATAATGGGATCCAAAAACTAGTTTACTACACCAATAAAGCATTTAGAGGAGCCGAAATCGCATATCCATGCTTGGAAAGACTGTCCCTTGCATTCAATGAAGCCTCCAGGAGTATGAAGCCCTACTTCCAAGAACACATCATAGTTGTGTATACTGACCCACCTCTTCGTCAAGCGCTCTACAAACCTAAGAAGTCAAGGAGATTGATGTACTGCGCAGTAGAACTGGGAGAGTATGACATTATATATGACCAAAGGTTATCCTTAAAAGCTCAAGCTTTAGCGAATTTCATCACAGTGTTAACCTATCCAGAGGTTACCGATTAACAAAACTTTCTTACCAAGCAGACTTCTTTGGAAGAAAACTCGGCTAAAAGGAAAGATAAAGTTATAGACAACCAACCTGAATCATCCATAACTTAAGAAAAAGGCTCATAAATATGAAGATGAGAGTAAGAAGATATTCCACCATGAAGTTCTGTCTACGGAGATCTTCAACAGTGATATCCTATTATGGAATTTTTACGTGGATGGATTTGGAAGTGTAGCTGGTACTATACTTAATACTCTTGATGATATTGATATTGAATATTCCCTTAGGTTTTAATTCAGGGAATCAAATAATGAAGCTAAGTATGAATCTTTAATAGTCGGACTAGAATTAGCCTATTCGTTAGGTGTCGAGAAAGTAGTAGCTCATAGTCATTCAAAACTGGTTGTCAATAAAATGCTTTATCTATATAGAGTCAAGGGAGAATTGATGACTATATACTTGTCCAAATCTGTGGAAGTTATTTCCAAGTTTTCAGGCGTAAAAATGAACATGATATCGAGAATATCTAATGCCCAAACTGATGCACTTGCTCAGATAGCTTTAGCAATAAGAATTCAACTCTGGAGGAACATTTCAATTGAAATCTTGACTAATAGGAGAATAGACGAATATCTAATGGTCAGTTTCATTACTATAGGACCTTCCTGAATGGATCTGATCAAGGCCTATATTGAAGATGGAACCCTACCAGCTGATCCCAAAGAAGCAAAAGAGCTCCAATTTAAAGCAACTAGATATGTGTTGGATAAAGAAGTTTTATACATAAGGGGATTAACTATCTCCTTATTACGTTGTGTTAATCCATTGGAGGTTGAAGATCTAATTAAGGAAGAGCATAAAGGTTCTTGTAGGGATCATTCAGCTAGTCGATTATTGCTCCAAAGAAATAACACAATGGGATACTACTGGCTGACTATGAGGGAAGATTGTAAGGCCTTCATGAGAAAGTGTGATAAGTTCCAAAGGTTATTTGCAATTCATAAAACACCCGACGCTGCTCTAGCACCCATTACCTCACCTTGGTCATTCGCTATTTGGGGAATTCACTTGGTTGGCCCACTATCGACCACAAAAGGCAGGTTCAAATACTTGGTTGTTGCTATTGATTACTTCATCAAATAGGTGGAGGTAGAACTATTAAATGAAATGCCTTATGAGAAGGTGTACCAATTCATCTGGAAAAGCATCATATATAGGTATGGCCTTCCTTATGCCTTCATTACAGGCCATGGAACTCAGTTTTACAATTATGAATTTGAAGCGTACTATGTCTAGTCCAAGATCTAGAAACTCCATTCAATAACAGGCCACCCTCAAAGCAATGGTCAGATGGAAGTGACAAACAAAAAATTTCTCATAGACTGAAGAAGAGGCTTGATACTTCCAGGGGAAATTGGAATAATGAATTACATTCTGTTCTTTGGGCTTATTAAACAATGCCGAGGACAATAACTGGAGAAACACCTTATATGCTTGCATTTGGGACATAAGCCATGGTACCAACTGAGAGAGTCCTACCAACCCCACAGGGTGATGAATTTTGACACTTCAACAATTGACTTAATGTGATGACTGGACTTAGACATGTTAGAGTAAGTTCGGGAAGATGCTTCTCTCATAAATGATGCGTACCAACACAAGACTTCTTGCATTTATAACATAAAGGTCGGGCCAACCAACTTAAAATAAGGCGATCATATACTAAAAAAGGTAATCTAGAACAGAAAAAGTTATGAAGATAATTAGAATAGACAATATATGACATCAACAACCATCCGACTAGGGACGTATCGAATTGAGGCACTAGAAGGAGAAGAATTCGAAAACCCTTGGAACGCCAAGCATCTTCAAAAATATTATCGATAATTCAATGCATTGACATATGGTACTTCTTTATGTTCATCACAACTATTTGTCAAATATAAATCTTAATTTTAGTTCTTTAATTTTTTTTATTCTTTTCAGAGTACTGAGATATACATCCCCTAGAAACAACAGATAAAAATTATCCCTTGGTCTTCAACTCTTACCGATCAATAGCACATAACATTCTTAATCTAGTTGAACTTATCTGTCGATCAAAAGGACATAGTTAACCAGGTTGAACTTATCAAATTCAAGATACATATCAAATTCAAGATGCATCAATAGTTTAAGGCATAACAGTATCTCGCTCAACTTATTACTTCATGCATGATTTCGTACTAACAAGTCACGAACAACAAGTATTACCCGATCAAGTTGAATACAAGAATACACTCCTAACAAACTTGGTCGGCACTAATCATTTACTTCATGTATGACTTCGTCTTTGACAAGTTAAGAACAAGAAGTCTATAAAACTTCGTATACTAATCAAACATTTATAAATAAGTTTTACCTAGCTAAGTTAAATGCGGGAAGACACGTAAACCATTGGAATAGACACATATATTCCTCATACACTTGGTCACCACTGATAACTAATGCTAAACTTGGATTAATAAAACTATTTATAGTTTCATCTAAGTCCATTAGTAGAGTCTATGGCCTTATAATTACATTTTATGATTCATTAGTAAATAATAACTCAGTTCAATGATTGATTAAATAATCATAAGTTGAGAACGCAAATGCATGACTTTTTATTCAAATAGTAACTGTATTACATTCAAGATTAAATGAATAACAAAATATAAAAACTCTATTCCATCGGACTTTTTCTTGAGCTTTGGAAGTTGGATGCACTCTTTCCATACCAGCTTTAAGATCATCCAAGGTATAAGGGGAGTTGATAAAGTTGAAATCCCTCAGCATTTGTCTAATACTGTTGCTCGGCACATTAATCAGATGAGGATGATAAACTATTTTATAAACATCATATAGACCATAGTCTCCCAAGTTTTTGATGATCAATCACTAGGGAATAGAATGAGTAGGAATCCATGATATATCCAATTTGAATGGAGGATAACCACAATCTTGTAGGCCAGTCTCATTCCAGTACCATATCTCGTTGTTATTATCATATTTCAACAAGTTAAATAATTGGTCCATCCCCACCTATAACCTTCACGATGGCTCTGGGAAAGGTGATTATCAACATGGCTAAGAGCTTCATTATAGCCTTCAATCCACACCTCTTTGGGTTATTTATGAAATTAAAAGGTTAACCTTTCAACTTGATGTTGAAGTTTCTTTAAAACATCACTCTTCACATTTAACTGAACATATTGGTCAATAATGGCATTATCCTTAGCTTCAAGCTTTGCAGACAAAACAACAATAGCCTCACTCTTTTCTTTCAACTAGTCGGATTGGTTGGCTAGTGTTTTATTTGTCCTTGCCTCATCTATATTTAAATGGATAAATCTCTGCTGCCTGGAATTTTACCTAGGTTTGGTTTTCTTCAGAGGTTCAAGTTCCTCTACTACCCTAGTGTTCTCAGCCTCTAAGAAATATGCACCTTCATCAGCACCACTGGAAGATGACTTATTAAAAATGTCCAACTCATTTATGAGCTTATTATTTTCCTCCTCAATAAGTTTGGCTATCTCCCTGGCTTCATCCACTTCTCAGCTCAAAAGGAACTCTTTTCTTCTATACATGAGGCATACTGTTCAAGCTTCTTCTCAAATCCCCAATCTTTGACACCCCACCTAATTAAATACCGGGTGATCAGGCTTTTATTACAATAAAATAAGATTTAGAAAATGGTCCATTCTTAGCATCACTGTTGAATACCAAATTTATTAGTAATCATCTATTAGTTAATTAAGCCAGTGTCAAATTTTATCTTTCATTACATAGATAACTATAACATGCGAAAAACCAAAATAAACCTTACACCATAATAAAGTATGAATCATCACAAGATATAGATAAATAAAATCCTACCGAATAAACTATCGGCTATAAACTCCATGTCCAAATACAAAACAAATGATAAAACTAACTCGTAGTAAATAAAACTAAATAAATGTAAGAACTGAATAACTAAAATTCAAGGACAACATGTCCATAACTGAATTACTGGAATGAAATACTATACTAGATATGAAACGATGGATGCGTCTAATCAAAGTCCTGCCAAGCCTCCATAGTACTGCAGCTATACATCCCTGTAAAGATTCACCACGTTTGGCATCCCTGTGGCTGGACACCTAAAAGGTTTTGAAAAGATTTTATAACAAGGGTTAAAACCTAAAACATTTTGAAAATATTTAGCAAGTATTTATCAAAATTTAAGTCAGTTGTTGATTCCACATGTTAGGTTTGCATAGACCCTATTAAGCTTTTTTGCCCCTCAACTATTGTGCACGCCTAACGTTTCTACTTAGTCCACCTAGCTATTCTACCCAAGATAAATAAACCTAAGTATTATCTTTCTACGACTCACACTTCCAAGTCCCACTACCGCCCACACAGTACGTCATCTTATTAACATCGCTTGTATATTATAATCATTCTAAGTAACATTTCTCACATGTTATCATTAAATCATTAATTAAGTTTCTCTAATTAATTATCTTTATATATGGTTTTATAATCAAGTATTCTACTATCATGCATAAGTATTCATACGATAGATATATCACACACAATATATACTATAAGTGCATACTTTATTATTATGTCCACATAGCACACATTAAGGACGATTGGTTCGGAATGTTATCTCGACCCTAATAGTTGTCCCATATATTGGTTCAGAATGTCACCTCGACCCCAATATTTAGTTTCATGCATTGGTTCAGAATGTCACCTCAACCCCAATGTTTACTTTCATGTTTTGGTTCAGAATATTACCTCAACTCAAATACTATCACATACACAATAGGTATTCACTCCGCCTATAGATAGTCAGTAGGTATACACATAACCAAAATATCATTACTTCGTTGTAGTATATATCACTCGAATACTCACCGTACTTTCAATTCACGATTATTCTCACTATCGCATTTACTAGAGTATCAATATCTATTCTAAGTGCCTGAGTTACCCCTTGTATTATTTCAGTAGTTAAGTCCTCCTTACCATACTAGTCTATACAATAATTTCACTCACTCTTTTCCACAATTACATTCTCATTCTCTCGAATTAATTACATTATCATATGTTCTGTTTAATTATCGTCTTAATTCTCTCGATATATTTTAATCCCATAACACCAACAAGGCGTACTGCAATATAATTAATCCCTTATTATATTCTAACAATGTCCCAAAAGTTTTCCCATAAAAAATTTAGGATTTCTAGGCTAAAAAGGGAAAAATATTATTTTTCTTGGAACCGAACCGGTCCACCTCTGACCTGAACAAGTCCGACCCTCTGCAATTCATCTTATTCAGTATGTAGATGCATTTTTCACCATTAACATCCACATAACTTGCATATTTCTACACCAAATTTGAAACCAATTGTCCCTAACCATTTCTACATGCATAAGGATGATTTTTAATGTAGTCATAACATCAAAACCTTATAATTTTCATTCAAGAACGTTTGTAAAGTTTTCGGTAGGAAAGTTCCTGTTGGAGGCTAGTTTTGACCTTTATGACATAACAATGAACTTGAGGTGTAAACTAGATATTTGTAGATATATGAGTTAGGTTTATAACAAAATAAACGGTTCATCGAACGGACATCCGAGTGGGAAGATATTGTCTTTTTACGAACAGGGGATAAAGTAGTCATTTAGCCTTAAATGATATTTTGTTTTATATAATGCCACATGTTATATTTTGATTAGACCAGGGGGTGGCCTTATGCTGACTTATAACCCTTGAATTAAGCTCTTCCTTCAGCATATTTCAGCCATGGAAGAGTTTTAACCTAAGGAAAGAGAGTTTTGAAGTTTAGGAAGAAAGTGTGGCGAGAAATTGAAGAAAAATTCATAGAAAAATTATGTAAAAGTCTCTAAGGTATTTCCATACATAAATCTTGTTTATTTTTTTGTATTAATTATTTAAATGATTGAAATAATCATTTGTTCACTGAAATTCCATGTCTTGATGTGTACTTATGGATAGATGCAAGTTTAAGCAAACTTGAATGTGTAAACCCTTGAAATTGTTTTGTTTAGGAACCTTGTTTCTTCAAACTTCCATATATTTCTCTATAATTACTGGAATTTATTGATTCCAATTGGAGATTAACCTATATCATATATGTATTACATATCCGAAAATTATGTGAAAATACCAATAAATGAGTCTTTGGTGAGAGTTTGAAGTTCGGGTATGAAATCTGCCCTAAGGGTGAAAGTATGCACGTCATGTGTTCGATGTTTTGCTTGACATAGCAAATGAACTCTAAAAATTATGAAATTTTAATCTTGTATTTTTCAATATGTTTACTGATGTTGGGTGAAATATCATACAAATTTATGATGTAGAAAAATTATGGAAATTCCTGGAAGTTGAATGAACGATAAAAGAGCCTATAGGGCAGATTTGCTATGTGGTTAGGTGGAATCCAGCTTGTGTCCAATTTGAAAGGAGACTTGGAATAATCCAAGAAACTTGGGTCATTCCAGTTCCATAACTCACTGCCTTGATCAAACTTCATCAAGGTCAATAATTAGTCCACCCCCATTTGTAGCCTTCACGATTGCTTGGGCAAGGTGATCATTCAAGTGACCTAAGTCCTCATTATAGCCATACATCCAAACTTCCCTTGGCTACTTATGAAAGTGGAATGTCAGCATATTAACTTGATCTTGAAGTTTTTTTAGAACTATATCTTTGGATTTTAATAGGGCAGCTTGAAAGGGAATAAGAACCTCAAAGTGGGGTTCATGTGGATATGGTGGGATTGGATCAGGCTCACTAATGAAAGGTAAGTCAACACAATTGTCAACTGGAGGCCCGGACAATGGAATGGTCTCAACTTTGAGATTCTTGAGAGGACAGGGTTGTTCACACTCAAAGTCAGTGTCACAAGAGGAAACATCATCATCACCCATGGTCGAAATAATGGATGGATGCATGGGAATGTCCGACTCTCTCGCACACTCAAATTCATTAATCAAATCCCTTAAGCATGTAGTATAAATACTCCACCTCTAAACTTTTGTTTGAAGATACACATAACTTCATTATAACCTAAGGACCTAGAGTGTAAAGGTTGAAAGCCATAAATGTGTCTATTAAGATCAAATCGATCATGTTGGAGCGGAATTCCAACATTCTATTAAAAACCACAGAATTGGTCATCATAATTTAAGCCCTTAGAATTGGCTCCGACCCGCAGAATTGGTCATCACAACCTAAGCCCTCTAAATTGGCTTCGACCCGCAGAATTGGTCATCACTATTTAAGCCCTCAGAATTGGCTTCGACCCGCAGAAGTGATCATCACAATTTAATCCCTCAGAAT
The DNA here is from genome assembly GCA_949130495.1 of Sambucus nigra. NCBI lineage: Eukaryota > Viridiplantae > Streptophyta > Magnoliopsida > Dipsacales > Adoxaceae > Sambucus > Sambucus nigra. Next base: position 315,650,984 of record OX422214.1, on the reverse strand, counting down.
TGGCTTTAACCCGCAAAATTGGTCATCACAATTTAAGCCCTCAGTATTGGCTTCGACCCACAGAATTGGTCATCACAATCTAAGCCCTTAGAATTGGCTTTGACCTGCAGAATCGGTCACCCCCAACATTGCTTTTGGTCCTCGAAATTGACCTAAGTCTTTGATCGTCACTTCCTTTAGACCATCCCTAGTATTCACCCTTAGTTCCTCTGAATTGGCCTCGACCCTCTGAATCGGTCATCCTCATCCGTTAGGTCTTTAGAATCGTCCCCAACCCTCTAAATTGGTCAATCTCTTCCAAAAGCATCATGCGATGTATTTTCTACGGCTATCATTTGTTCCAAACTCACCCGTCGAGGGGCTCTGTAGTCACCCCATTCTAGCACCCCCTAACCTCTCCTTAGGTCCCTAGCACATCCCTTCATTGCTACAAACCTAAGTCATACCATGGGTATTGACATAGAGGCCATCGGTCACTCCCAGGCTCCGTTTGACCAAAAATCAAACTCTTCAACTCAACTGAGACTAAATGAATCTTCAAATGTCACCGAATCCCCTTTCTAATGGTTCACCCCGTGCACAATTCTGACTTGTGGTGCGAACGAATGAATAGTTTTCCCCCGAAACTTGATGAAGAGGCCACCGAATGCTACCGGGATCTGTTTGACCAAAGTCAACTCTTCAGCTTGACTGAGACTGAATATATCTTAAAATTACACTAAAACCCCTTTCCAACGGTCCACCTCGTGCGCGATTCTAACTTATGGTACGAACGAATGATCCATTTTACTCCAAAAGGTCATCGAACGCTTCTAGGTCCCGGTTGAACAAAGTCAGCTCCCTAAACTGAGTTGAACTCTTTGGAATGTCGAAGTACATCTCCTAACCGCTCCAACGGTCTGCCCCGTGCGCGATTCTGACTTACCATATGGACGAACGGGCACTAAATGACCCTTTTGTTTATTACTAGGGACTAGCAATATGCAAGTTGGGGGGTGTAAGTCATCTCAAATGTTGTATTTAGATACCCTTTATACTTATGCAATTTATCCCCTCGGGTACCTTAATTTATTTATTTATTTTTATTTTTTTTATTTGTTTTCACAAAGTAGATTTTTATTGAAAATGTGAAGAAAAACCCGTCACTATTGGTTTACAATGGAATTCAAGAACAAGAAATAAAAAAAATCTGAAATGAACCCCATCAAAAACCTAGATTTAGGACCTTTGTAAGGTCTATCTTGAAATGCAATTCTGACATCTTCATGGACTAGATCAATAATCTTGGAAGATTTCATCCCAACTCTGTGATATTCATTGTTATTTCTTGCACACCAAATCCTCCAGCAGATGTAGCAAGGTAGGATGACGGATAGCAAAGCTTTTATATTGTTACCTTTAGAATGTAACCATTAAGACATGAGGAATCTTTTGAGAGAGGAAAAGTGAAATTTATATCCCATAATACATGAAAAATGATTCTAGGTTTCTTGAGCAAGTTGACTAGTCCCAAAAAGATGATCAAAATCTTCTTCAACCGAAACTGTGCAACATCGGCATTTTGAAGTAAGAAATATGCGTAGACTCTTTAGACACGGATCCAACGAAACGGCCTTGCAAAGAAGACGCCATATAAAGAATGATTCTTTAGGAAGCACTCTGGGATTCCAGATAATTGAAAATGAAAATAGATTACAATCTCTATTTCGCACAAGGTCCCAAGCAGATTTTAACATAAAAACTCCATTTTTAATAGGCTTCCAAGCACTTTGGTTGTTCAACTCTGAATTATCGTGATAAGTGTCCAACACTTTCTGCATTCGGCTCCATTTTAGGCTTGCAAACAAAGGTGATCCGTAAAAAAAATTCTCCTCCAAAGACTTATATCTTCGATGCATAAAATCTGCCCAGATATTGCCTCCTTTTTAAAAAAAAGCCCAAAGTTTACATGAGTATGTTTTGATAATGTCATTTAAAATTTTAACATCCACACCACCTTCTGAATATGGAAGACACAAATTCTTCCAATGAACACATTTATGTTTCAGTTTATCTCCATTAGCTCCCCAAATGAATGTCGCAAAGTTCCGTTCTAAATGCTGAATAACCGAAACCGGTGGGTCTAGGACACATAACGTATGGAAACACATGGATTGCATTACTGATTTGAGGAGTGTTAGCCTGCCAGTATGAGATAACATTTTCCAGCCCATTGCGTGACCTTATTAGTAATTCCCGATTCCAACTAACCAAAAAGAGTTATTGATTTTTGTCTGGTAAACATTGGAACTCCCAAATATTTCATAGGAATTTTTTTTCCACAAAGCCAGTAGCGGTCTTGATGATGGAACATCGAGCAGAGGTTGTATTTCCTGGGCATGCAAATGATGATTTGTTGTTGTTGATGATCTAGCCAGAAGTCGATTCGTAGTTCTTCAGAAATTCCCATAAGAGGATGAGGCTCCTTTTATCACCATTTGTGAAAATGAGACAATCATCAGCAAAAGATAATGACAGAGTTATTTCGCACCCTATAGGAGTTGAAAATATTTTCACCCTCTACTGAAGAAAAAATTGAAGTAGCCCTCTTGTCAGAATTTTAGTGACTATGATAAATAGGCTCGGTGACAGTGGATCTCCTTTCCGCACTCTGCATTTTGATTTGAAAAATCCACATGATTTCCCATTAACACAAATGGAGTACCAGCAATTTGAAATTGTACGCCACAACATATCGATCCAGATTTTCGAAAACCCAAAAGCACGAAGGACTTTGGAGATACATAGCTAAGAAACCATGTCATAAGCTTTTGACATGTCCAATTTAATTAAAACATTGGATCCTCGAACTTTTTGTTAAATGTTGCCATAAGTTCTTGCGACATCAAAATGTTATCCATAATATTACGACCTTTGACGAATCCCGCTTGCGAATTTAAAATTATTTTTGGAAGTAACAGACCAAGCCTATTATTCATAATTTTTGTAATTATTTTATTACAAAAATTACATAAACTAATAGGCCTATAGTCGCTACAAAATTTTGGATTTGCAATTTTTGGGATAAGAACAATATTGGTCGATGTCCAACTTCTTGGAAGCTCCATTCCTGCAAAGAAAGATAAAATAGCATTATGTAAATCAAGTTTAATAGTTAACCAACAATGTTGGAAAAACCATCCATTATAACCATCTGGGCCTGCCACTTTATTTTTATCCATTCCAAAAACTGTAGCTTTAATTTCTTCCATCTCCGGTAATCTTGTTAGAATATCATTTTCTTCATGATAAATTATTGAAGGAATGACATTTAAAATATTGAAGTCCACATGTATATTGGACTTATTAGTGAGAATCGCTTCAAAGTGCTTAACCAATTCCTCCTCGACGTTGTTTTGGCCAGTAATCTCTTCCCCTCTGTCACTTTTAACATTATGAATAAGAAGTTTGGATTTTTTTGCCTTTGCCATAGTATGAAAGAAACTAGTGTTGGAATCTCCCTATGTTGCCCATTTTACCCTTGCCTTTTGACTCCAATATTCTTCTTCAATGCTCATTTCTTTGTTGAACTAGGCTTTAGCTTTGAAAAACTCCTCCCTATTCATCGGATTAGGATCCACATCATAGGCAATCTCCTTGGAAATTAATAAATCTTCTGCGTTTTGAACTCTTTGATGGATATTTTTAAAAGATTTAATATTCCATGATTTGAGCACACATTTTAACCTTTTTAGTTTGGTTGCAAATATGTATAAAGGTTCCCCTCTCAAATATCCATGCCAAGAGTCTGAAACCAGTTTATTAAAATCTGCATGATTAGTCCAAGCATTAATAAAGAGAAATGGTTTAGGAATACCATCCAAATCCGATTTAAGTCTTAGAAGCAGCAGAGAGTGGTCTGAATTTGTTATATGGAGATGCTCGACTGAAGAATTAAAACCATTATTAAACCATTCAGAATTACAAAGAAGTTTGTCCAGCCGTCCTAAAATCCGAGAAGATCCATCCCTATTATTTGACCAGGTAAATTTCGACCCTTTAAAATTCAGTTCCAGCAAGACTGACTGAGAAATACATCCATTAAATTCTTCTACAACCAAGTTATTTATACCTCTCCCTCCCACTTTTTCTAATTGAGATCAAACAACATTAAAATCACCCCCCACAATCCATTGGCCTTGAATAGAGTTTGAAAATTCTACCCATAAGTTCCTCCTATCAGCCAGTTTGCATTTAGCATATACACAAGATATGTAAAAAGGATGCGGAAAATTTCCATGCTCTACCTTGATTGAGAGAATCTGATTGTGATCGCTAAGAACATTGAATGACCAATCATACTTCCAAAGCACCCAGATTTTGTTATTGACATTTGACATTCCGCCATGAAAATTTATTCTATTACACAGATATGCTATTTTTCCAGCATTAATTTTAGGCTCCAACACATAAATTATTTATACGAATTAATTTTTTCAGTCTCCGAACTGAAGGTGCATTACCCACTCCCCTAATATTCCAGAATAAGCATCTGATCATTTAAACTTTAGAAAAGAAGTATGTGAGGGCTTACCCACTGATCTTATAGGATACTCTTTTGTTTGGATACAAAGTTTCTTGGGTTTGGCTTTTTCCCCATCTTCGAACACCTTTTTGTATTTGACTCCAATTGCTTTTGAGAAATCGACCAGCTGCTGCATATTCAGTGGACTAGAATTGACATTCACATTTTCCTCACTGTCCGACACCCATGATGGTTTAAAGAGATTTTTTTCTTTGGGATTCCATATTTTTGGCCTTGGGGATACATTTATTCTATTAAAAATCTCAGGATCAGGTGGAACTGTTCTGAGCATTGGGAGGTCTTGCATGTCAAATCCATTATCTCGCCTTCTTCAAGAGTTTAAGTGGTCCTACCTGTTTTTTTCCTCGGTAAGGAAACTAGGTTGTTAATGAAGGTTTCTTTCCCATGTACATATGAGTCGAGCTCCTGAGTTTCTGCATTAACAACGTCATCGTTGGATAGTAATGCAAATTTATTGGAGCAAGTGATTGCAAGGTTTGGGACAGCATATGTAGAAAAGGTGGCGGGAGATGGGACAGGTAGTGAAATTTTTTTGGTGGTTAGGGGTACAAAGGAGAGAGAAAGATTGGTGTGATTTTTGGGTGGTGAAGGATGGGTTTGACTTTACAAATTATTAGGGTTAATTTGTTGAGAAGCGATTGCTGGTAACAGTTTGGTAGGGTGGTTTAGGGTGTTTGAATGATTCGCAAGATTCAAGGCTGGAAAAAATAAGGTTGTTGCACCAGGGTTTGAAATAGCATCAGTATCCCTTAAAAGTAGGGAATGCTTTGATGAATTTATCCTCCAAATGGTATCCACCACCACCGCTTTGCCTTTTTCCACCGTTGGCGGCAAGCAACTCCGATTATCAATGTTGATGATTTCTGGTTTAGAGCAATCTGCATCCGAGTGACCCTTCCTTATGCATGCCGTGCAAAAACTGTGTACGTTCTCATAAATAATTGTCTGCCAAAACCCTGGTTTGGTTCCACAACCGATCCAAACTCTTGGTGGCATTGGATTTGAGATGTCAATTTCAATTAGGAGTCTAGCTTCGCTTGGCCTGGGCACCATTGTCGTGGCTTCATCCAGTTTAAGAGGAGATCCCAGAAGTTTTGCAATAGAAAATAGTGCACCCTTATCAAAGAAATGAACAGGGAGATATGAGAGAGAAACCCACACAGGAGCCACTGGACAGTCTTGACCTCAGTTGAAGAATGGAGTCCACTTTGATACCTCCATAGCATGTTTGAAGATTGACCAGTAACCTCTAAGCCATAGACGCAAATCATCCACTTCATAGTGAAGACTGATCAAAATATGTTAAGTATCCAAAAGGCCTAGAAAAACCTTCCCTAAGAGGGAATTTTTGAAATGCATTTCTGATGACTTCCAGAGGAGGTCTGCCAACTATAAATTTTCCCACCAACGAATGCCTAAATGGGGCAGCCAGAGTATCAATGTCACCATCCTCAAAATGCAGCGCTTGTTCTCCCTTGTAGAGCAACGGTTGTTTGATGAGAAAGTTGCTATGATTAGCAGGGTTTGAGATAGAAGCAAATGATTTCTTTGCAGCTCTATCTATGTCAGGTGTCTTTGGAGGGTGCTTGGTTGAAGGGTTTCCATCGTCTTCCTTCTCCCCCTAAATTCGATACCTTAATACTTATTTTTATGCTCGTTAATTCTTAATACATAAAAGTGGTTATTAGATTAACAAACATATTTTTATGCTCGTTAATCTAATAACCAATTTTATGTATGTTTATATACTTTTCTAGGTATAATTGAGCTTCTGTAGGTATGAAAGTGCTCATCGTGAAGTTTGGTCACATTTTGAGAAAGTTTCATCATAAAGTGCACATTCTAGGGAATTTTAGTCATTTTAACATTTGGTTTTCTGGCCCAAAGTCTTTATGTAAGTGTATACCTCTGAGCTAGCTTCACATAGACTCCGTCCGTGCCCAATTCGAATTTATAACGAATAAGTTACAACCTTTTTCTTATGTTGATTCAAGAAGATTAATCGAGACCCGTAGGGGAGAATCAATTCGGTCATCTAGGGGACTGATTTGGGTCAGACCAGAATTGTAAGGACCTAAAACATGATTAGTAATGTTAATTACATGATTAAGTATAATTTATTTGTTACTAGTTATAAATTGGTTATGTGTGCTAAACATGTTAATTATCATGTTAAAGGGATGCATGCTCATGTGATATATATGTGGTTTATATTAGATGCTAATCAAGCTTATGATCGGGGATACCATGTTTAGAGCATATGATTAGTTATGTGACTAATGCATCATAAATTATGTTTTTAATGTATGAATATATTTATAAAAGTAAATAAGGGTGTTGATACGAAATTGACAATGTTTGGTCACCAAATGTGAAAGTTTTGAGATTTTCGGTAAATTGCTACTTTCCTGTTCGAAGCCCAAATTAGGCGTATTAGTTTATGATTTTGGGCAAACATAAAAATGAAAGTTGTATATATATGAATTAATATTATAACACAACAAACGGTGGGTTCAACGGAGTCTCGTACAAGAAGTTATACCGAAAGTACGAAACAAGGGTAAATTTGTCCATCCCTTAAGTGACAATTATCTTATTAGCACACCATGTGCTATTTTTTGATTGGTTAAAGGGTGGGTGATGATTTGGAAGACTTAAACTTTTTAAAACAACTTACTTGTTCATCCAATTCATCCATGAACAAGATTTTTGCCTAAAGAGAGAGAAAGAGAAGAAAGTCAAGGAAGAAATGTTTGAAAAAATTCTATAAATCGAGGAATCCTCGTAAGGTAATTTCTTCTTTATTAAAGTTGGTCACACGGATGAGTTCTACAATTGGCATATTTTTATTTTTTATTTGGATAAATATTTTAATGATACCCATATTTCCTAAGTTTATTAAAATAAGTATGGGTTAAGAACATAAGTTAGAACTGGAGCTAGGGTCGTAAATGCATACTTTAAAGTCTTAAATTTACATCATTTTTCGTAAAGCATTTTGATTTAAACAATCCATTCTTATGATGTATATTTCTGATAAAACATGTTTATTATATTTTTCCATGAATTACACCCAAGTTCAAGGTTATGTATGCTTAAAAATGTTAAGCTGTGCCTTAATGTTCTATTTTGACTTAGTTATGCTAAAAATGGCACAAATAATGGAATACTTATTGGAATTGAGTCATTCAAGTTGGAGAGTAAAATATACTCATACATGTATAAAATATCCTAAAATTGTGTAAAAATACCAAGGAATGAACCTTTGGTGATAGTTTGAAGTTTTGGTTTAAAATCTGCCCTAATGGAGCAAGAATGCATACCAGGTGTTTGACGTTTTGCTCGAGATAGAAAATGAGCCCTAAAAATTATGAAACATTAAATTTGTATTATTTAATGTGTTTACTGATATTTGGTGGAATATTATGGAATGTTATGTTGTATAAAAATTATGAGAATTCCAGGAAATTGAAGTTGTGTTGTTGTTTTTCTTGAGAAATGATTTGGAAAAGGTTGTAATAAAATGGGCATAACTTTGCCTAGCAAATTCGTAATTTAATTCTGTAAATTTTGTTAGAACCCTAAGTAATTGAGTGTTATAGAAATGTGAAGTGTCATATTTAATTCCTCCTTAGTTATTTCTGATTGACCAAATGATGTGATGTATTATTGGGTTTGATGTTAATCGGTGTATTCAAATACTAACGACATTGACTTGTTAGGTGGGGAAGCAACTAATACTACCATACCAAGGAAGTAGTTGGTATTAATCTTAGAACTAAATCCAAGGTGAATGACCTTTCTTATGAAATATAAATTCTTATAATTTCATATGGAAATGTGTAGTTAAACACATGTGTTAAAATGTTTATGGGAGTGATATTGTATTTATGAAACATATGCATATGATTAAAAATGTTAAGCGATGTTATATAATGATATGGACTAGTGAGTCCTTTATCTAATGTTAAGGAGTGTGGTGGGTCCTACGGGAGGTTGTGGTTCTTTTAATCCAACTTAAAGGTTTGTGTACTGGGGACTAATAAAGGGATGTGGTTGTCCCTAATAACTGTGGTGGGTTAATTGGACTGTGGCGAGTCCAGGCTTGCGAGAGTTTCACAATTCCTGTTGGGTTATAGCATTAGAACAAAATAAAAATTATTATTCAAATTGGTTATATGTGTGGTAGGTGTTCATTAACTAATCCTTTATAGCTTACACTCCTATAATGTTTTTTTCCAGGTATGCTTATAATTTACAGTTCACTGCTAAATTATGACCTTAAAACGGAGGAGTGACGGATATTTAGTATAATTTGAATATCAAGATTTCTTTTGTGTAATTATTAAACTAAGGATCTTGGTTATGTAAATTTATGTAGTACTTATAAGTTATAAGTAAAGGTGGTTATGTTTTGATCTACACATACCTTTGGAAAAAAAATCTTATGCTATTTTTCCTTAGAGGTTTAAATTAAAGCACTGTTTAAGCCAGTTTATCTCTAATTAAAAGGATGAGTTTGACAAAATTAAGTCGGGGCGCGACAACTTGGTATCAAAGCGTGGTTATTAGGTTCTAGACCGGGTGTGAGGGCCTAGATTGGCAGTGGACACTAGAAAGTGAGTTTGCTATGCGTTTGGATTTTAACCAACAATGTTAATATTAAACTGTTGTTATTATATTTTGTTTAAGTTAATTATATTGTAGTGAGTGATGGATCCACACGAGCCGCATGATAGAGCAGAGGGTGAGGCATCCTATGTACCTAATAGTCAATAAGGACATAGACCTATTGAAGTAGATGAACCAGAGGTGCAACAACAACTTGTTGATGATGTGGGAAGAATATTACGTGCTGTGTCACAATTGGTGGAACAAGCAAGAGGTGGAGAACATGGTGAGGATAGGGATAAATTCCATGAGAGGTTCATGAAGTTAAATCCGCCAGCATTTACTGGGACTACTGATCCGTTAGTGGCAGAGGGGTGGATTAGAAAGATGGAAATAATATTCAAGGTGATGGAAGTGCGAGATGAACAAAAGGTTTTGTTAGCAACATTTAGGTTAGAGGATGATGCAAAGTTATGGTGGGACGCAACAGAAAGGTTACTTACTACAATGGGGGGAGTGGTGCCAATAAATACTCCACAAATGACATGGGAGAGGTTTGTAAAGGTGTTCTTTGAAAAATATTTTCCAAGGCTTTATAGGAAACAGAAAGAGGAAGAATTTATCACGTTGAAACAAAGGAATCGAACAGTGGCAGAGTATGAAGCTTTATTTATATCCTTATCTAGATTTGCACCTGACTTGGTGAGGATGAAAGAAAGTAAATGTGATCGGTTTAAAACCGGGCTGAGTGTAGATATAAAAAGCATGGTTGCTAATATGAAGATCATAGATTATGAGGACTTGGTTGATATGGCCATGGTGTCAGAAAAGCCAATGAAAGAAATGCAAGCTGAACGCTCGAAGAAAGATAGACATGATGCTATAAGAATTTAAAAATAATAGAAGTGCACGTGGAAGATTTCAAGCTCGAGGTAGAAGGGGTGGGATGAATCGATCAGAAAATGCATCTGTGTTGGTACCGAGGGCCATATTTTATTATAGATGTGGTGGTCAAGGGAACATGTCTCGAGAGTGTACAATAGCTGAGATGACACCTTTGTGTTTCCATTGTCATCAACCGGGGCACTTACGAAAGAATTGTCCAGCGATGGGAGCTACAACATCAGTTGGGGGTGTGGTAGTAGGAGGTAGGAGTTCTACACAGAATGTACCCATAGGAGGTAGAGGAGTTATATCGCAAAGTCAAGGCTAAGGCAGAGTGTTTGCACTGACGCAACAAGATGCACAAGCTATGCCTAACGTAGTGACAGGTACACTTCCTATTGGTGATAAAGATGCTTATGTGTTGATAGATCCTGGTTCTACACATTCTTTTGTGTCTTTGCTTTATCTGTTGCATCTTAATATACCATTATCATCATTAGATTCTGGTTTAGCTATTGTTACTCCAGTGGGGGGGGGGGGTTGGTTTTGTGACACCCCGACTAATTAAATACCGGGTAGCTACTCCTTTATTAAATTAATTCAAAATGCCAAGTTGGTCCAGTTAATAGCATCACTGTCGAAAACATTTTAAAGATTACTAACCACCTAGTATTTAAAAAGTAAGTGCCAAATTTTATTTAAAGTCTGATTAACATGCAACAAGTGTAAAAAGGATACTAACACCATTCACCATACTGAAGTAAAAAGAATAACCATCACATAATGTAAATAAAGTCTGGAGGAAAACTCCTCACTACAAATCCCACAACTGAAATAAATAAACCGAATACTAAAACAATACATGCCAAAGTCTGAAAACTGTAATAGAAATGTAACTCTAATAGAAATGGGCAACATGCCCTACAACTGATAGATAATGAATCTGGAATCCAAGTGATAGAAGCGTCTACAAGCAAATCCCTGTAGCTTCCACAAACAGCTACAGCTCGTCACTAGAATGAGTATCCTATGCATGGTGTCCTTGTGGCTGGGCACCTAAAATGGTTTTACAAGAAAAGTATATTTGAAAGCAAACGGGTCAGAGCCCGAATGTGGAGTTATATTTTAAAAACCTGCAAGTGCTTTAAAAACATTTAAAACATTAAATGCAAAGTACATGTTAGGACGTGCACTCACATGATATTCTCACCTCTCGTCTAACTGTGCACTCCTAACGTAAGTACCCATCTACAACGACACAAACCACTAGCTAAGTGACATCATATCTAGCTAGACTGTCATAGGTCCTACCCATATTACTCGGTTCTATTAACATATTAACACTCGTAATTAAATAGGGATTAACGTAAACTCAGATGCTCAATATGCAATATATTTCACTATCAGCTAACTCGTTATGTTTCTCGAAACAATACCGTAATTATTTATACAACATTAACATGAAGGTTTCCATTAATTAAGTGTATATTAATCACAACATAAATATACAATACAAGCACCCCGAGAACTAAGCTGTGGTGCACACATACTCTGCTATCCATCCTGGTACATCACGTACATAAGGATCACATATTCCGAATCTCTCAGGAATAGTTCAAAGATAACAACATCACAAATAATGGAGGGGAACACAGTCACATCACATGGGTCACGCACATACCTACGCTCCCACGATCCGCGGACTTATTAATATCCCAATAAGTCTTTCTATGACCTATGTTCATCAAGGTAACCAGTCTAAATCCGGGCAACACAAGGATTAGAGGGCCCTAAGCGAACGCAAACCTCCCGTGATAGCAAGTATGGTAGGTATGTCATACACACAATTTATATACCAATACTAAGTAAACACACGTCTTTAGTAATCCCGTAGTTTAATCGTAGTACATATCGCATTCTCGTACCACTTATAATTATCACAATTTATACTATTCCGGTTTATAATCATACGCGCCATAATTTATTCTCACGTCGTAGTAGACACTCACGTCTCAACCCAAACCGTCCATTTAATTTAACTCTCGTATATAATTTCCTTCTCATAAATACTCAAAAGTCCCAATTCTATCATTATATCATCAGCGGAATGTTATCTATATCCTCGAACAAGTTTACGGGACTCCCAAAATCAAAACAGTCCAAAAAGGCCCAAACTGTCAACTCGTTAGAAGTCTCGTTCGAACGAGGCTGTTCGAACGAGATTCCACTGTCGGCTCGTTAGAAGTCTCGTTCGAACGAGACTGTTCGAACGAGATCCAGTTCGTTCGAACGAACTGTACCTTCTAACGACATCTCGTTCGAACGAAGTTATCGAACGATGTTCCCTTTCGTTAGAAGCGACTGGTCAATTCGTTAGAAGCTCGTTCGAACGAGTTCGTTCGAACGACCTGGGCAGGGGCTTCTAACGACCTACCAGTTTCGTCCCAGATTTGTCTAAATTTCGTTTTTCACCATTCTTACTCCTCAAATCTTCTCCAAAGTTCGTTCCAACAATGTTTTAAGTTCTCTAATCATCTTAAAACATGCTAAGGTCATATACTAACATCTTTTAAGGTATTAATGCATCCCAAACATCATTAAATCACAAGATTCTATACTTTTCCCCAATTTTTCAAGAACATGAACCCTAGATGTTTATCATCAACAAATCCCAGAATTTAATCCGTTTTTACACTACATAAAAAAATGAAATCTCTGAATTCAATCTTCAAGCAATGTTTCTACATGCAAACCTATACCCAAAATTAAGCTAATGACTTCCAATTTCATGGGTTTTCCTTTAACTCTTAATTAAGATAGATTATTAAGATTTCTAACATGGAAGAAGCATTCATTGCATAAATAATGTAATTTAAATCACTTGCCTTGATTCGATTTCTGATTTTGGTGTTGGTTTGGTGAAGATTTCTGCAGAATTCCCTCTCTCTCTCTTTCTCCAAGCTTCTTCTCCAAAGGTGGCTATGGTGGCTAGGGTTTTCTTTGGGAAAGTTGGAAACCTAAATGATAACCTCCGTAGCTTAATGGGTTAATATGGGTTGGTTAGTGGGTTTAGTGGGTTAAATCCACATTAGATTAAAACTCCCAATTTTCGTCACTTTTAATTCCTCAAAATACAAAATACCCTTTAAGTTGCCGGTATGGCCTAAAAATACCCCGGGACCCAAACTACACCCCCGGCTAGTGTTTTCTGACTATCTCGACCTTTCCGGACGCGTTGGCGCACTCAAAATGACCATATGGTTAATAGAATTTAAATTCACTTTTATAATTAACATAATATACCATGACGCGGCGGTCACACGCGTCTCAACAAAATTCCCAAATTGCCGTATATAAATCTCACGACAAATTTCATAATTCAATATTCATATAACATCATATATGCTCAATATAGTCAAATACCAACTCACATCTCGCTAGTATTTTTAACCCGGATTAATTTCCAATTAATACGCATTTAATTAATTAATCCCAAAAATAAATATAGCCAAAAGTACGGGGTATTACAGGTTTTTATTGAGAGGGTATATAGGGAGTGTGTGGTGCGAGTCGGTGAAAAAGAATTACTAGTTGACTTATTACTTCTCGATATGTGTGACTTTGATGTGATACTGGGTATGGATTGGTTAGCCTCATATCATGTATGTTTAGATTGCTTTAAAAGGAGGTAGTGTTTCAGTTACCGGGTGAACCTGAATTTAAATTTATTCCAACTTTTTTTATTTCTTCTTCAAAATGTTATGAACTGCTAAGGAAAGGATGTGAGGGTTATCTTGCCCATGTAGTGGACATACGACAAGAGGCTGGAAAATTATCAGATATACCAATAGTTAATGAGTTTCCAGATGTCTTCCCAGAAGAACTCCCAGGGTTAGCACCAGACCGTGAGGTAGAATTTGCGATTGAGTTGGTACCAGACACCGATATCTATTGCGCCATATCGCATTGCACCTACATAATTAAAGGAGCTAAAAATACAGTTGCAAGATTTGTTAGATCATGGTTTTATAAGGCCTAGTGTATCACCGTGGGGAGCCCCAATATTGCTTGTGAAAAAGAAAAATGGAACCATGAGACTATGCATCGATTATCGTCAATTGAATAAGGTGACAATCCGTAACAAATACCCACTACCCCGAATCGATGACTTATTTGATCAGTTGCAAGGAGCAAAAGTGTTTTACAAGATCGATCTCAGATCCATATATCATCAATTGAAAGTAAGAGATTGTGACATTTCAAAAATTGCCTTTCGTTCCAGGTACGGACATTATGAATTTCTTGTCATGCCATTTGGGTTAACAAATGCACTGGCCGTATTCATGGATTTGATGAACTGTATATTTCACCCATACGTGGATACTTTTGTTATTATCTTCATTGATGATATTTTGATATATTCTCATAGTAGGGATGAGCATGAACACCACCTGTGTATTATTTTACAAACCTTGCGAGAGAAGCAGTTGTATGCTAAATTTTCTAAATGTGAATTTTGGCTATACAGGTAGTATTTTTTGGGAGTGTTATTTCTGCTGATGGTATTTGTGTTGATCCCAAGAAGGTAGAAGCAGCAATGAATTGGGAAAGACCAACTAGTGTGACTGAGGTACATAGCTTTTTAGGATTGGCGGGGTATTACATGAGGTTTATACCGGGGTTTTATTCTATTGCTTTTCCATTGACTAAGCTTACCAGAAAGGAGAACAAGTTTGTGTGGAGTGGTGATTGTGATAAAAGCTTTGAAAATTTAAAGGGTAAGTTGACATAAGCTCTAGTATTGACTATTCCAACAAGTACAGAAGGTTTAGTTATTTATAGTGATGCTTCGTATCAAGGACTTGGATGTGTATTAATGCAGCATGGAAAGGTAATTGCTTTTGCTTCTCGACAGTTAAAGATACATGAATGCAACTACCTTAATCATTATCTCGAGTTAGTTGCAGTAGTTTTTGCATTAAATATCTGGAGACATTACTTATATGGTGTTAGTTGTGAAATTTTTACTGACCATCAAAGTTTAAAATACTTTTTTACTCAAAAAGACTTGAACTTGCGGCAAAGAAGGTGGATGGAACTTATAAAAGATTATGATTGCACGATACATCACCATCCACGTAAAGGTAAAGCTATTGTTGCTGCTGATGCTTTGAGTAGAAAATCTCTAGGCATAGTATCTTGTATTTATTGTATTCGAGTTGACCTATTAAGAGAGTTAGATTTAATGGGGGGTGGAATTAACTTTGAATGAGTCTTACGGAATAGTAGCACATTTAAATGTTAGAACCACATTGATAGACTAGATAAAACAAGCACATGAAGGAGATATAGAATTGGAGAAAGTTAGAGATGATATGAAAAAGGGTAAAGCAAAAGAATTTTCTCTTCGTGATGATGACATTGTTATGTACGGTAACCGTTTGTGTGTACCCAATGTGCCTGATTTAAGAAGAGCCATTATAGGAAGCGCATTGTTCTTTATATGCTATCCAGGGAGCACGAAACTGTATAGATATTTGAAATAATATTATTGGTGGTCGAGAATGAAACACGACATTGCAGATTTTATTGCTAGATGTCTAGTTTTCCAACAGGTCAAGACAGAGCATCAGAAGCCAAGTGGTTTACTAAAAACCTTACTTATTCCTGAGTGGAAATGGGAGCATGTTACTACAGTTTTGTTGTAGGTTTACCAAAATCATCCCAAGGGTTTGATTCTATTTGGGTTGTCATTGATAGGTTGACCAAGTCTGCACATTTTCTTTCTGTTAAAACTACATACTCCCTGGATAGATATGCCAAATTATATGTGGATGAGACTATTAGATTGCATGGTGCACCTGTTTCTATTATTTCTGATCGAGATTCTAAGTTTACGTCTCACTTTTGGCCTAGTTTACAACAAGCTTTAGGGACTAAATTGAAATTTAGTACAGATTTTCATCCTCAGACTGATGGGCAGTCAGAAAGAACGATCCAGACACTCGAAGACATGTTACGAATTTGTGTATTGGAGTTCAAGGGCAGTTGGGATGAACACTTTCCAGTAATAGAGTTTTCTTATAATAATAGCTATCATTCGAGTATTGAGATGGCTCCTTATGAAGCCTTGTATGGGAGAAAATGCAGAACTCCAGTGTATTGGACTGAAGTAGGAGAACGAAAACTACTTGGGCCAGAAATCGTACAGCAGACTACTGAAAAGATAAACCTTATCCGTAATCACTTGAAGGTGGCACAAAGTAGACAGAATAGTTATGCAGATAACCGAAGGAAAGAATTGAAATTTGAGAAAGGTGATCGAGTATTCCGACGTGTTTCTCCTTGGAGACGGGTTATGAGATTTGGGAATAAGGGAAAGTTAAGTCCCAAGTACATTGGCCCTTATGAGATAGTGAAACGGGTTGGAGTTGTAGCTTATAAATTAGCGTTTCCACCAGAATTGTCCCGGATACACGATGTTTTTCATATATCCATGTTACGTAAGTATATGCCTGATCCTTCACATGTGTTTATCTCACAACCAATAGAGGTTCAAGATGACTTAACCTACGTGGAGGAACCAATTGCTATTGTAGATCGAAAGGAGCAAGTGTTACGTAGTAAAACAATTTCACTAGTTAAGGTGATGTGGAGAAGTCAAAATGTGGAGTATGCCACCTAGGAAGGGGCGGATAACATGAAGAAGCAATATCCTCAATTGTTTGGTAAGTTTCTAATGCGTTAAATTTCGAGGACGAAATTTTATAAGAGGGGTAGAATTGTAAGGCCCTAAAACATGATTAGTAATGTTAATTACATGATTAAGTATAAGTTATTTGTTATTATTTATAAATTGGTTATGTGTGTTAAACATGCTAATTATCATGTTTAGGGGATGCATGCTCATGTGATATATATGTGGTTTATATTAGATGTTAATCAAGCTTATGATCGGGGATACCATGTTTAGAGCATATGATTAGTTATGTGACTAATGCATCATAAATTATGTTTTTGATGTATGATTATGTTTATAAAAGTAAATAAGGGTGTTGATACGAAATTGACAATGTTTGGTCACCAAATGTGAAAGTTTTGAGCTTTTCGGTAAATTGCTACTTTCCTGTTCGAAGCCCAAATTAGGCGTATTAGTTTATGATTTTGGGAAAACATAAAAATGAAAGTTGTATATATATGAATTAATATTATAACACAACAAACGGTGGGTTAAACGGAGTCTTGTACAAGAAGTTATACCGAAAGTACGAAACAAGGGCAAATTTGTCCATCCCTTAAGTGACAAATGTCTTATTAGCACACCATGTGCTATTTTTTGATTGGTTAAAGTGTGGGTGATGGTTTGGCAGACTTAAACTTTTTAAAACAACTTACTTGTTCATCCAATTCATCCATGAACAAGAGTTTTGCCTAAAGAGAGAGAAAGAGAAGAAAGTTAAGGAAGAAATCTTCGAAAAAATTCTATAAATCGAGGAATCCTCGTAAGGTAATTTTTTCTTTATTAAAGTTGGTCACACAGATGAGTTCTACAATTGGCATATTTTTATTTTTGATTTGGATAATAATTTTAATGATACCCATATTTCCTAAGTTTATTAAAATAAGTATGGGTTAAGAACATAAGTTAGAACTGGAGCTAGGGTCGTAAATGCATACTTTAAAGTCTTAAATTTACATCATTTTTCGTAAAGCATTTTGATTTAGAAAATTCATGCTTATGATGTATATTTATGATAAAACATGTTTATTATATGTTTCCATGAATTACACCTAAGGTCAAGGTTATGTATGCTTAAAAATATTAAGTTATGCCTTAATGTTCTATTTTGACCTAGTTATGCTAAAAATGGCACAAATAATGGAATACTTATTGGAATGGAGTCATTAAAGTTGGAGAGTAAAATATACTCATACATGTATAACATATCCGAAAATTGTGTAAAAATACCAAGGAATGAACCGTTGGTGATAGTTTGAAGTTTTGGTTTAAAATCTGCCCTAAAGGAGCAAGAATGCATACCGAGTGTTTGACGTTTTGCTCGACATAGAAAATGAGCCCTAAAAATTATGAAACATTAAATTTGTATTATTTAATGTGTTTACTGATATTGGGTGGAATATTATGGAATGTTATGTTGTATAAAAATTATGAGAATTCCAGGAAATTGAAGTTGTGTTGTTTTTTTTCTTGAGAAACGATTTGGAAAAGGTTGTAATAAAATGGGCATAACTTTGTCTAGCAAATTCGTAATTTTATTCTGTAAATTTTGTTAGAACCCTAAGTAATTGGGTGTTATAGAAATGTGAAGTATAATATTTAATTCCTCCTTAGTTATTTCTGATTGACCAAATGATGTGATGTATTACTGGGTTTGATATTAATCGGTGTATTCAAATACTAACGACATTGACTTGTTAGGTGGGGAAGCAACTAATACTATCATACCAAGGAAGTAGTTGGTATTAATTTTAGAACTAAATCCAAGGTGTGTGACCTTTCTTATGAAATATAAATTCTTATAATTTTATATGGAAATGTGTAGTTAAACACATGTGTTAAAATGTTTATGGGAGTGATGTTGTACTTATGAAACATATGCATATGATTAAAAATGTTAAGCGATGTTATATAATGATATGGACTAGTGAGTCCTTTATCTAATGTTAATGACTGTGGTGGGTCCTATGGGATGTGGTGGTCTCGTTAATCCAACTTAAAGGTTTGTGTACTCGGGCCTAATAAAGGGATGTGGTGGTCCCTAATAACTATGGTGGGTTAATTGGACTGTGGCGGGTCCTGGCTTGCGAGAGTTTCACAATTCCTGTTGGGTTATAGCATTAGAAAAAAATAAAAATGGTTATGGAAATTGGTTATATGTGTGGTAGTTGGTCATTCACTAAGCCTTTATAGCTTACACTCCTATAATGTTTTGTTTCAGGTATGCTTATAATTTGGAGATCACTGCCAAGTTAGGACCTTAAAACGGAGGAGTGACGGATATTTAGTATAGTTTGAATATCAAGATTTCTTTTGTGTAATTATTAAACTAAGGATCTTGGTTATGTAAAGTTATGTAGTACTTATAAGTTATAAGTAAAGGCAGTTATGTTTTCATCTACACATACCTTTGGGAAAAAAATTCTTATGCTATTTTTCCTTAGAGATTTAAATTAAAGCACTGTTTAAGCCAATTTATCTCTAATTAAAAGGATGCGTTTAACAAAATTAAGTCAGGGCGCGACAAGAATCAATTTGTTCATTTGGGGAGAATCGATTTGGATCAAACCAGAATTAAATTTTCCATGCACCAGAATCGATTAGGCCCTTGGCCAGAATCGATTCAACCCTGCAGATTTTGATTTTTTGATTTAATTTTTACGTGGATTAACTGTTTGACTTATTATTTTTAATTAAATGATTCTTTTAGGGTACTGTTGGTTTTTAACAATGATATACATTACATAAATTTAAATTATATATTAAAAAATGAATAAGATTTGTGAGTTATAATATGGTTTTTCAGCGTATCGTACAAAGTTTTAACTTAGGGTTTCTTTTAGGGGTTGGTAGTTTTAACATTGATATATGCTACATAAATTTAAATTAAATATTATATAATGAAAAGAGACTTGTAAGTTATCATATGATTTTTCACCCTAATGTACAAAGTTTGAATCCAAAAAAATTGTTAGTCACTACTGACTATCAAATTTGTAGGCATTTTCAAAATCAATTTACCAATATTATCGTATTAATATATATCGATATACTAAATAAATATACCTATTTTTATTTAAAAAATACTAGCATTTTTTTCTTAACATTAATTAATAAACTGAACCTCCAAATTTTAATTTGGACTCACTCAAACACTTCTTAGTTTATATACACATATGTCACAACCCAATTGACTCATCAAAGACAAATTGAACCCATAAGTTACTTCGAAAAATGTGTAACTCGAATCATTATTTATGATCTTTATTTTGAAGCATACTGTGTTATTTTCTTCTAATTATTTTTAAATAAAAATTTAAATAGTTTAGGTATGTAACTAAAAAAATCCCCACTATACTATCTAGTACTACCAAAATTATTGCGACAAAATGCAACAAAATTTAGCATTTTTATGAGAAAAATAGTTTTATTGCAAAAAACTACATTTCTCACAAAAAAACTAATTTTACAAAATGATGTGGTGTTTCTAATTTTTTTAAGAAGGGGATTAAAGGTTTTCACTCCTACCACCTATAGTGAATGTCGTGTTTCTAATAATGTTAATAATTATTAGGTTTTTTTATAGTTATAAAATAAATAGACTTCAATTAATTCGAGTTTATATATTCTTCTTAATAAAGTTTGAACGACAGATTAATAAGCTTGAAGAGAAGCTCCAAATATTATATAATCGAGCAAATTTACTTACCGAAATTTGAACATGAATTCTATTATTCAAGTCGAGCACAATCAGATAAAAAAATCATGAGTTGTACTTAAGGATTGTAAAACTTCAGTCGACTCTAGTTGCCTCGATTTATTTGATGACATACGAGGGCCTTGTGATTATTCCGTGAGAAAGCACAACATAGTAGTGGAAAAAATTATTAATGTAATGTGCCATAATGTATGAAGGAGGGAAATGAAAATAATAAGTCCTTACACAAAGTTGATAACTCTCATAGGCATTCGAATCATATTGGGAAATTTTTGTGGGTGGATTTGAGTTCAAAGAAGTCCATAAGGTGAGGGGGCTATTTCTTAGTTTTATGAAGAACTGTTGAAAGAAGAGGTAGAAAGGTGTCCCTAGCTTAACATGGCCGAGTTGGGTTTTATTTAAAGGGAATAGGTAGAGTTGTCAAAGAATAGTTCGGCGAGAAGATAGTGGTTCATGTGCTCAATTCTATGAGTGGTGACAAAGCCTAGGGCCTGATGGTTTCATGATGGCCTTATTTCAGCATTGTTGGTCAGCGATTAGAGGAGAAGTATTAGCTTTTGGGGGGGAATTTCATAACAAAGGGTATTTTTCTAGGAGTTTGAATGAGATGTTCACTACTTTGTTCTCCAAGAAGGGGGGTCGATTGACATGCGTGATTTCAGGCCCATTAGTCTCGTTGGGAGGGCCTAAAAGATTCTTGCCAAGGGTTTATTAACTAGACTCTAGAAAATAATTTATCCATTAATCTCGGACTTCCAAAATGTTTTCATGGGTGATAGGCAAATCCTCAATGACGTTCTGGTGGGCAATGAGTATATGTAAGATAGGCACCGAAGTGGGTTTTCGGGCATTGCGTGAAAGTTAGATATAGATAAGGCCTATGATCATGTCAATTGGAACTTTCTTTTGTATTTATTGAGGAGGATGCGGTGCTGATAGATCAAAACTTGTATCTCTACTATCAGGTTCTCTATTCTGACTAATAGGGTCCCAGTGGGTTTATTCCCCAGCTCTGACAGAATTATGCAGGAGGGCCCACTGTTTCCCTTCTTGTTTATTTTGGTGATGGAGGCTATTAGTTGGATGATGTTGAGTGTTTTTGAGGCGACGTCGATCATTGACTTTGTGATGGGGCAATCTATGGAAAATGAGGTTAGCCTTTCTCACCTCCTCTTTCCTGATGATACGGTTGTCTTTTATAAGGCATAAATGGGTCAGGTTAGGGCCTTAAGATTTGTCCTTATCTTCTTTGAGGAAATGTAAGGTCTTTAGATTAATATATGAAAGCGTGAGATAACTCAGATGGGGGTAGAAAGTGTATAGGACTTGGCTGAGATACTAGGTTGCAGGATTTATACTTTTCCTTCCACTTATGTTCATTTACCTTTACGGGCTAGGATTTAGTCTAAATCTATTTGGGATTCGATTTTAGAAAAAATTAAGAGGAGGAATGCAGGATAAAATAATAGTTACTTATCAAGAGGGAGGGGATATTGACCTTGATCAGAAGAACTCTGTCTAATATACCCAAGTACTTTATGCCTATATTTCCATTACCAGGATTTTATCTACAAGAAAATAGAGAAGATGAGGAGAGATTTCTTATGGAGAGGAAATGAGGATAATTTCAAATATTGTCTAGTGGTATGCGAGGAAGTATGCAAGCCTTTTATGGGTGAGGAGGTAAATAATCTTGATCTCTTCAATAAAGCTATGTTAGGTAAGTGGCAATGGAGATTTCCTCATGATGAAAATACTTTATGGTGGAGAGTGGTAGGTGCTAGGGGATGATCCTTGAATCTTGGGTGGAATTCGAAAGTGAGGAAGTTTGCGAATAAGGTGGGTCGGTGGAAGTATGTTTTTAAATAGTGGGAAGATTTCCTTTATCATCCTCCATTTTCTCACGTAAAGGTTGGCCAGACACGATACGCCGAAGAAGGGGATTATTTGTCAATTTATATCATTCTCAACATGATAACAATAAAATATTTTATTAATAACCACAACTAAATTAAACTGAAGTTTCATAATTAAACAAATACCAATCAGTTCAATATCCACGGTCTAAGTAAAGAAATAAAAACTCAACATCATAACATCTCAATCTAAATAAAAGGAAAATAAACATCAGGCTTATCCCCTTATAATATTCACGAAATATTATAAATATGAAGCAAAGGATCAACCTAGTCTAGAACCAATAATATGAAGTTCGATGCGAAAGATGAGACTTCAAGGATGATCTCTTGATAGTCCTACTGTCCCTATTTAGGAACACCTGGGGGAAAAATTTATAATTTTGGGCCATCTCCCTCACGTGTAGAAGAATTAACTTACTAACTTTATTTGTACTAAAGTACAATAGTTTCAAAGTGAATGCATCCCATCGCCACTTACATACATAACACACCTCACCCCTCATCTAAAGCAGTGTTACAAGTATGACCACCAAAGTCCCGATAGTGATGATGAATGAATACTAACGACAGTGTAAATATGCATATATCAAGATTGATATGTTAAAATAGCATTAACTTCATTCAAGTTACTATTTACCAAATTTCTCCCGATGTACTACCCATAAAGTTACAACATCCAACATCATTCATATTATGTAGTAACGTGTTTGTGTATTATTCTACAACATTAGACTTGGAATTCGTTTTATTCATTTCATTAATTTATATATATGTTCTTATATATATATGCGACACTAAGGCATCTACCAGTAGCGTCTCGTTTGTGATCTATCGATAAGTCCGGAGGAGTCTCCTATCCACAACAGACAACACAATGCACAAATAAGTGGGGCGGTACCTACGCAGTACACCAGTTCACGACCCACACCCAACAGTAATAAAGGATCCCAACATCGTCACATACCTTTCGTAAGTGGCACTGCTATGTATTACCAATAATAATAACCAACACGGCGCCTATTCCACCTGCGTCGAAATGTTCTCTGGTCCCGAACGTGCACAACCCTAACTGATAGGATAATCGACAAACATAGGTGTGTCCACACAAGATATAAATACATATTACTATATGTAAAGGTAACTATCCAAATAATTAATCCATAGATGTCGTGTAAAGATTATTTATAATTAACCTTAGTCAATAATTAACCATCACCTAATTTTATTAACTTCCTTTTGTTTATAACATACAATTAATCATCTATTTAGTTATTAAAGTCCCCTACCTTCAAATAGCATTTTAAACCATTTAGTAAATTCTTTTCAGTAATTACTTCACAAATTATCCTATAGCTTCCCCACAAGGATTCCCGTAACCGTCCAACATCAATGATTTACCATCGCGTGATTTACTAAATTCACTTCCTTTGTATAATGCATTTATCCATATAGTTTTTTTATTTTTCTCAATTATTAGTAACTTCACATATCCATTTCTAATAAATTCCTCGATTATCCAAACACCATCCCATCAACTCGTATAGACTCCTAAAAATACCCCGGACACAACCACGGATCCCGTGGCCTGACCCCTGTAACATCCCACGTGCCAGAAAAGAGACAAGCGATGTGCTACTGCAATAAAAACTAAACTAAAACCATCCATAATAAGTATAGAGCATCTATATTCAATAATTTAAATGTAACAAATCCATAAATTGTTACACTTTCACCATAATTACAATAATGTTCCTCTAAAAATACCCAATTCTCCAACTAATTACACCACCAATTTATACATAAAAATTAATTCTTCCAATCCAAGCTCTCAAATAATTCTCCAAAATAGTCCATAGCGTCTCAATCCATGCTCACCTGCCACTAAAAGAAAATACGGGGAAATACACAATGTGAAAGGAATATATGCTCAAAAATAATTATCACAATGAATAAATCGCAACAATACGAATGCGCATATACAAATCAAATGAAATACTCAAGCATTATATCAATATTAATTTCTCAACAACACATCAATGAGTCACCAGGCCTCACCTCACCTCCCATAGGCATCTTAAAGCAATATAACGATATTTGGACTATTGGCGGGTGCCCATTCTCCGTGCCATATTAAAATCTCATAACACTATGCTCAAATCAATAATATAATATATCTCAATGAATCAAATAATAGAGTCCAACAATTTTTCAGGATTCCACTGAATATCACAATTCAACAAGAGTGCAATGGACAAGAAAACAAACGAAATACTCTCGAGAGAATTTAGGAGCATATTGTGTAACTCTCGTACCTCAAAATCATCACATGAATCGTCACATTAATTTCAGCCTCTAAATATGATCAAACCATCATGTTCCTCTCGCAAAAATAATCAAATCATGTTCTAGCCCGAACACGAGATAACCCCAAATAGGCCTCCAAATCTAAGGTTGAACATTGAATAAAATAGGGGATAGGGTTTGCAAATAGAGGGTGAGGAAATATAAAGGGTCAACTGCATTTTTAAGGTGATAAAAAGTGGTTAAAAGGTCCACCCACGACTTATTTTTATAAGGGAAAAGATAAGGAATTTGATTAAACTAGAACTCTTCAAAATTCTAGCCGAGCCGCCTCAAATATAGGCTCATCGATCGATCGACTCCCTGAGTCGATCGATCGATCGAGGAGGCATGCGACCACTCCCGGTTCCCCTAGTTTAATTATATTTAACAAAAAAAAGATTTTTCATTAGTCCCAGATCGGTGACAAATTTCTTTTCATTTTATTTTTATTTTAAAATCCCGTTATGACTCCGATTTTAATTTAGATGACAATCCGATTGAAAATTTAATTTTCAAATATAAAACTCAACTTATTTAATTAATAAATCCCAAAATTTTATTTTTCTCAAATTTTTCAAAAATTTATTACAAAATTCCAATTTAAAAAAATTCGGGTTGTTAGATACTTCCCCACTAACAAGGAATTTCGTCCTTGAAATTCGACGAAACTTAACGATCGAAATAAAATATTACTGGATTCTATTTCCCAAAAATCACATTACTAAAGTCTTCAATCAATTCTACACGATCTCATTTAAGATCGCAAATCTCAACCTCGATGCCTAACACGTCCTCAAAATTCTCTATCTCCAGAGAAAACATATTTAATCCGCATGCTAGACACAAAACCGAAGACTCAAGGGTTATCGTATACCTAAGCTATGATACCATCTGTAACACCCCACGCACCCGAAAAGAGACAAGTGGCATGCTACTACGATAAAAACTAAACTAAAACCATCCACAATAAGTATAAAGCATCTATATTCCATAATTTAAATGTAACAAATCCATAAATTGTTACACTTTCACAATAATTACAATAATGTTTCTCTCAAAATACCCAATTCTCCAATTAATTACACCACCAATTTATACATAAAAAATAAATCTTCCAATCCAAGCTCTAAAATAATTCCCCAAAATAGTCCATAGCGACCCAATCCACGATAACCCGCCACTAAAAGAAAATTGGGGGAAGCACACAATATGATAGGAATAAATGCTCAAAAATAATTAGCATAATGAATAAATCGCAAGAATACGAATGCGTATATACAAATCAAATTCAATACTCAAGCACTATATCAATATTAGTTTCTCAACAACAGATCAATGAGTCACCAGGCCCCATCTCACCTCCCCTAGGCATCTCAAAGCCATATAACGATTTTTGAACTATTGGCGGGTGCACATTCTCCGTGCCATATTAAAATCTCATGACACTATGCTCAAATCAGCAACATAATATATCTCAATGAATCAAATAATATAGTCCAATAATTTTTTAGGATTCCAATGAATATCACAATTCAACATGAGTGCAATTAATACGAAAACAAACGAAATACTCTCGAGAAAACTTAGGAGCATATTGTGTAAATCCCGTACCTCAAAATCATGACATGAACTGTCACATAAATTTCAGCCTCTAAATCAGATCGCACCATCAAGTTCCTCTCGTAAAAATAATCAAATTACGTTCTAGCCCCAACACGAGATAACCCCAAATAGGCCTCCAAATCTAAGGTTGAACATTGAATAAAATATGGGCTAGCGTTTGCATATAGAGGGAGAGGAAATATAAAGGGTCTTTTAAGGTGATAAAAAGTGGTTAAAAGGTCCACCCAGGACTTATTTTTATAAGGGAAAAGATAAGGAATTTGATTAAATGAGAACTCTTCAAAATTCTTGCCAAGCCGCCTCAAATCTGGGCTCGTCGATCGATCGACTCCCTGGGTCGATCGATCGATTGAGAAGGTATGCGGCCACTCCCAGTTCCCCTAGTTTAATTCTATTTAACAAAAAAAATATTTTTCATTAGTTTCGACCCAGATCCGTGACAAATGTCTTTTCATTTTTATTTTTATTTTAAAATCCCGGTTTGACTCCGATTTTATTTTCGATTACAATCCGATTGAAAATCCAATTTTCACATATAAAACTCAACTTATTTAATTATTAAATCAAAAAAAAATTATTTTCCTCGAATTTTTCAAAATTAATTAAAAAATACCCATTTAAAAAAATTCGGGTCGTTACATACTTCCCCACTAACAAGGAATTTCGTCCCCGAAAATCGACGAAACCTAACGCTCGAAATAAAATACTACTCGATTCTATTTCCCAAAAATCAAATCACTGTCTTCAATCAATTCTACACGATTTCACATCAAGATCACAAATCTCAACCTCGATGCCTCCTCAAAATTCTCTATCTCCAAAGAAAACATATCTAATCCGCATGCTAGACCCAAAACCCAATACCCGAGGGTTGTCGTATAGCTAAGCTCTGATACCATCTGTAACACCCCACGCGCCCGAAAAGAGACAAGCGACGTGCTACTGCGATAAAAACTAAAATAAACCATCCACAATAAGTATAAAGCATCTATATTCCATAATTTAAATGTAACAAATCCATAAATTGTTACACTTTCACAATAATTACAATAATGTTTCTCTCAAAATACCAAATTTTCCAATTAATTACACCACCAATTTATACATAAAAAATAAATCTTCTAATCCAAGCTCTAAAATAATTCTCCAAAATGGGTAAATGGGAATAAAGGGGTTTTATGCACATGTGGTATTTTATTTTTATTTTTAGTTTGGCTTTGTATTGTTTTCTCTTGACTTGCTTTGGCAGGAGGATAAATCGTGGCTTGGAAGTTTGAAGTGGGTTTGGAGGAAATGGGTTTGGAAGTGGGTGATGGATTGAAAGAGAGTAAATTTCGGGTTTGAGGTTTGAGAGTGGTTGGGTCAAGATGGCGTCAAGGGCAGCGGGTCTATTGAGGACCTCGGGTATGGGTCGAAATTGGTGATAGGAGCAGTGGCGACGTCGCCGAGTTGAGATGGTGTTGGGTAAGAGGGAGGATCTTGGGTTCATTTCGGGTTGACTCTGGGTGCCGTCGGCAAGAGCTGGATGATGGCAACGGCGAGGTTAAGATCGTCGGACCTGGGGTTCGACGTCGACGGAGTAGGGTGCTTCCGGAGTTCTTGAAGGTCACCGGTGGGGTATGGTTAGAGGGTTGCTGGTTTGAGCAGGTTGGAGGTCAAGGTATAAGGGGTTATGGTTGGAGTGGTGGTGGGTTGGAGATAAGGTGACGGGTTGGGGAATGTACAGAGGTTGCCAGCGGGACTAAGGTAGGGGGCTAGGCAGGAGGTTGGTGGTGTGGGAATGAGGAGAGAGTAGAAAGGAGAGAGTGGTTTTGAAAATGGTGGAAGAGAGAGGAGAGAGAAGGTGGTTGGTGTAAGTTGGAGAAGATGATGTTGGGGGGTTTTTGGGTTGGGGAGGGCATAGGATAATAGGGTGTAGGTGAGGATGAGGATAGGTAGTGTAAGGGTGTGTGTGTTAGTGTGTTTAATTTGTGACCCCTAAAAATATAATACTAACTACCTACAAAAAAATAATCAAACAAAATCTAATTAACTAAAAAAATAAAAATATTAAAACTTAAGAAAATAAAATCCTAAGCTATTAAAAACTAAAATAATAAAAGAAATAAAAAATGAAAAATTTAATAAAATACGAAAACAAAAGTCATAAAATATAAAATCTAATAAACTAAAAATAAACTCCTAAAAACTAATCCTAATAAAACTAAAAACTAATAAAAATCAAAATAAAATAAAATAAAATTACACTAATAACATAAAAATAGAAAATAAAAGATAGAATCCTAAATAAATAAAAAATAAATCCTAAAAATAAAAAATGAGTCAAACTAAAAATCTAAAAAATATTAAAAAGGGACAAATTAGACACACACGGGATTCGGAGTAGGTTTAGGGCTAGGTTTAGGCTCGGGTAAGGGTAGGCTAGAATGCGGGACAAGGTATTTAGCACCATATTGCACACAATTGACTTGATATATAGCTTTTGACACGACAAACGGACGTTTGACCTACAAGATGAACATTTAAGAACATAAGACCCATATTGCCGAGAATTAGCAACTAAAGTCCATCTATTCGGGGTATAAAATGTACAGTTTTGGGTGCTTATCAGGCAGCATGCATCATTTACATCACAAAAGTGTTCCGTGAAAATGGATTGTCAATATCTCAACAAGCTTCTTTTATTTGTTTTGGAGTTAGACATTTTGGGAGAGTTATGGGTGGTGAACTGATAGATACGGTGCAAATACCATGCTATCCATATCTGTATACCTATCCTTATTCGCTTGGATAAAAAAATAATTATCGATATCTGTGTCCTCTCGGATTCTCGAGATTTGAATATTATCAGAATCAATTTACATTTTTTATCCATCTTAATTAACACTAATTTGGAAATTAACTAAAATTCATATTGAATAAAAATTAGATGATCAAAGTCCAAGATAATTTTGCTATAACTAACTAAAAAGCAACAATATAAACTCTTCGGAGAATGTTTGAAATCAAGTACTAACCTTTAATGTTCATGTAAGGCGCTTGGAGGTAATCTCTGAATTATCGAGAGCTTCCCCAATTAATAGAAGAGACTCGAGAGAAGGAAGGAGCATAAAGACAACGAGCCATCTTTGAGAGGCAGCTCGATGGGGAAGCTCATCAAGGAGTCTCAGTGATACAACTCAGCGAGTAAGTTGACCGAGAGAGCTCCTTTTCATCTTTCGTTCTTACTTAGTCAAATAGCATCTGTTAAATACATTTGTTTTAATGTTGTAATGATTGTAATAAAAAGTGTGAGTTCAAACGGCACTCGCAAGAGACCAGGAGTGGCTGGGCTTGGGAGAACTTACATACCCTATCGAATGACCTCGTCTTGGGAACTTCAAATGGATTTGGTTTGGAGGATTAATAAGTGAGGCAACATTAAGGCTTATCTTGACCATCTTAGATACACCTGGTAAAACACCGAGATACCTTTCACCATGGAATCTTGTGCGGAGTAGCCTTGAGTTCCATCATATATTGAGTTTTGATTCAACGAGTCCTCCATTGAATGTCACATCTACTGTAAGTGATGTCATTAGCCATCTAAACACTGTTCAATCCATAGTTGAGTAAACCATTGTGGTATTAGGGTTGTTAGACAGTTTGGGTAGCCACCTCTGTTGTGATAGTCCTCTAATGCACATTGGTTGGGAAAAAGGCATGTCTTGAGATTTAATGTTTATGACGTAAGGATGACTGGCCCATCATGTATTTAATGTTTATGACGTAAAGTATGAGAGGATGTCTTTCACAGTTGCGAAGGACTTAGGCGTCTCAGAAATGGTGTGGGGCTATTTAATGGCCTCAACTACCTCTGAGAAAGGGGGTTCCTTCTAGAGAATTTATTACTAGAGAGAGAATATAACAGGGATGAGTTATTGCAAACTAGAGGGTTTACTCACCTGTCATTGTCATTTATTGTGAATCTTTTAATGACTAACTAGAGATTATTCAGAGTTTGTTGGTGTGTTGGCTGCGTTCAAGGTGTATCTAGGGTGCTTACTTATCTCTCCCTTTGAATGAGTTACTTCAGAGTTTCCTTTATTATTGTTTGAGTTATACATGAGAGATTTGTAAGTTCAATCTGAGTTATTATTAAATTGTGTTAGTATGTTTATCATGTGATCATCAAGGGTATTCGGGTTAAGTGTTATCACTATACCTATAGGGGTTACACCTCCATTTATACTTGAACAACCCTTTTACAACTCTTATTCATGAATAATGTTCTCTTTTCCTCTTATTGAATAATCCATAGCTCCTCAACATGCATTTCTCCTTTGTTAAGAAAGGAAGATACACATCAAAATTCTTAACTTTATGCACCTACGCTACTTTGTGGTCACCAATAAACATGCAATTGGATTTTTTCAAAGTATTGTTATGAGTGGCAATGGGAAACCTAACATGTAATTGGATTTTTTCTTTCCTCTTCCAATTGGAAAACCCTCTATAAAAAATGCATCACAACCATCCACATGCTCCTTACCAACCACATTGAAAAGATAACAACAAAAATAGTATACGACCTCTTTGTGGACACTATATTCTAACCAATGATCATGAGGTTTGCAAGACGAGGCATTTTTTTGAAGTACCTAAGCATAACTAGAAGAAAATAAATAAAAGCAAGATCAAATTTTTACACCAAAAAAATAACAAAGCAAAGTGAGATTTAAACATGAAAATAATTAAATTACAGCAAATCAGATTTTTACCCAAAAAAACAAAACAATAGTTCAGATTTTTACACCAAAAAAATAAATAAAAGCAAGATCAGATTTTTACCCAAAAAAATCAAAACAAGATTTTAACATACAAAAAAATTAAATCAAAGCAAGCAAGTTCAAATTTTTACACACGAAAAAAAATCAAGTTCAGATTTTTATACAAAAATAAAATAAAATAAAGGCACGATGAGATTTTTACAAAAACATACATAAAGCAAACTCAAATTTTAACATACAAATAATTAAATCAAAGCAAGTCCATATTTTTACACTAAAAAAATAAAGCAAGTTCATATATTTACCCCCCAAAAAGATCAGAGTTTTACATCAAAAAAATAAAACAAGCTAAAATTTCGACATATAAAAAATTAATTCAAACTAAACTAACTTTGGACAAGAACACCACACTACTCTCTCTTTAGGTACTAATTTTCTGATTCTTTCTATCTCTGTCTACAAATGTTAATTTCTCTTAATTTTTATTAGTTATTATTTATGGATAGGAGTAGTAGTAGAGCTTAGGGGTGGCCATGGGCCGGGCCTGGGTAGGCCCGGTTGGGCTCGAGCCGCGCTTATAAAATTATGATCTATCCCAAGCCCGCTCGGTCTTGGATCGGGCCTTATTATGTAATCCCACTCCCATACAGATTTAAAATCTCTTCACCCAGGCCCGTTGGCCAAGCCCGCTTACTGTTTTTTTTAAATAAAAAAAATCTATTTTTCTTAATCAAAGACCTATTTTTTCAATTAAAAACATGTTTAAAACTTTATATATTATAGAGTCTATATATAAAGTTCCCACTCTACATAAAAAAACTTAGTATATGTTTTTATATTTACAAAAGCTACCCACTTTATATATTTATTTATAGCTTTGTAGTCTTACACTTTAATAATAAATTAATACACACACACACACACACACACACACACACACACACATATATATATATATATATATATATATATATATATATATATATATATATATATATATATATATATATATATATATAATTCTCGGTCCTTGGGCCGGGTCGGGCCTTATCGGGCTTAAGAATTCATGCCCAAGACCGCCAAAAAAAATATCGGGCCTATCAAATTTTGCCAACCCACTTTGCGGACCAATTCACCTTACCCAAGCCCTATTTTTTATTGGGCGGGCTTGGCGGATCTCGGGCCTATGTCCACCCTTAATAGAGCTAAGGCTAGCTAATAGATTTTTGATAAAGTGGACATTTACCTATTTACCCTACAAATTTTTTACATATTACTAATTTAATTTACAAATTTTCCGTTGAAGTTTTTTTTGCCCAAAAGACTGCCCACCATAATTTCTTCTTGCCACTGCCGATGACTATATAAACAACTAGTATCCTTAAACTTGGCTGCTGACAACTAGTATCCTTAAACTTGTCTGCTGACAATTAGTATCCTTAAACTTGGCAGTTGTTTCACATACACATGCCATATAATTCCACCTCGATATTGCCCAGGATTCTCACTTGTGTATCAACTATTTTTCTTTTCAAGAAAACTCTTCTCCTCTCTCTTTCATAAGTGTCTCTTAGACAAATCAATAGCGCCTTTGCGATGACTTACCAGCCTTATTTTGATCCCGACTATGAATTTATCATGGAAAGATTATTCCCACTAATGGTTTGTATTGACAATGAAACCTGCAATGGCTGCACGCTTGTGAAGG
Organism: Sambucus nigra; assembly: GCA_949130495.1. NCBI lineage: Eukaryota > Viridiplantae > Streptophyta > Magnoliopsida > Dipsacales > Adoxaceae > Sambucus > Sambucus nigra. Next base: position 315,618,084 of record OX422214.1, on the reverse strand, counting down.
TGAATAGCGCAAACAAGCAGAGGATTTTAGTGGAAATAGTTCAAGTTCTGACAGATCTTAACCTCTTGATATCCAAATCATATATTTACTCCGACGATGGCTGGTTCATGGATGTGTTTCACGTGACCAACCAGTATGGGAACCAAATTACAAACCAGAACCTCATACATTACATCCAGGGGCAATCTGCCCAAGTTGGAAGAGAAAAAAAGAGGTCCAAACATGTATCGGCAGGGACGTGACAGTCCTTGAGATGATAGGGACTAACCGACCAGGTCTATTATCCGACATAACAACTGTACTTGTTGATTTGGGATGCTACGTGTCCACTGCAGTGGCATGGACCCATGACACCCGAGCAGCATGCATCATTCACATCATAAATCCATGAAATATGCAGCCCCATATAGAGATCGTAATGAAAGCCCACCACTATGAGGGAGAACCATGGAGCGTGAGGGTGGCCACCCCCACCACCAGCTAGACCCATATTGAGAGGCGGCTCCACCAGCTAATGGCGGCTGATAGGGACTACGACTAATGTGGTGATTGTGACACAAATACAATTGTAACAATTGACGAGTGTAAGGAAAAGGGTTACTCACTTGTCACGGTGAGGAGCAGAGACCAGCCAAAATTATTGTTTGATACTGGGTGTACACTCACAGACATGCAGTATGTGGTGTTTCATGCAACTATTAACTTCGAGGGGTCTCTTGCATATCAGGAGTATTACTTACGACAAAAGGGCGTAAGCATGGTAAATATGGAGAATGAGAGGCGTAGGATTACCCATTTCTTAATTGCAGTGGTAGAAAGGCGAGTCTCCCGTTGAATAAATATGGATATATGCACCCAAAATAGATTAGGATTGCTCTTTGGCATGACAAAATTGTTCCGTGAAAATGGACTGTCTATAGCAAGGGCTGAGATTGGTATGCGTGGTGAGAGAGCAATCAGATCATTCTATGTTACTCATGTTTCGGGGAACAATGTGAAGGCAGAGACGATCGAGGCGGTGACAAAGTAACTTGGGGGCAGTGTACTTGTAGTTAACCCTTCATCTGATGAGTGGTCTCCACGGAGCAAGAGACAAAGCGGAAGCCATGATGTTCAAGATAGGCCAACATTCTCACTAATGGGATTCTTGTCGTCACAGATTGAGCGAATTTCTAACAATTTCAAACGCTAAAGTAAAAATGATGATGAGGTTGATGTAGTTTGTGGATTTAACTGTAAATAGACTAGCATCTTTCGTTTCCTAGTTTCCCTTGAAAATAAATTCTTATAATCAGCTAGGCAATTTTATTCCAAAAAAAAAAAATGTAACCTCTACCGTAAATCCCCCCCCCCCCTCTCTTCTTCTTCCTTTTTTTTACCACTCATCAATTTCAAATGATAAACTGGGAAACTATTCGCAGGTATACTTTCAACTGAAAACTATAAATTTTATTTTTATTTGTATGGTTATAGTTGTCGGAAAAGATTAAAAAAATTCTTTCAAATTTTGAAATTTTAATACCTTTTGTATTCGGTGAACATAATTCAAAACGACAAAAATATTCATTTTAAGTTGATTTTTTTTTAAAATAACAAAAAAAAACATTTTGAGTTAATTTTTTCGGAGTTCCTTAAAATGTTTAAATACAATACAAAAAAATAACACATTTTGTTATTACTTAAAAAAATTGGTCCACATATGTAACGGCTCAATCCATATTTATGAGTTACATGTGGTCAGTCCGGTCCTACCCAACTGTTAGGTGAGTTTTATTTAATTAAAATTTCACTAAATAACATGCAAATATAATTTAAATCAAATTACGTGAGGGACTCATGAAAAGTGTCCTCAGAATTCAAGCATACATAGCAACTAAAATAAAATAAAAAGAATATTTCCTTGTAAATCGCTCTGAAAATACGGAACTGCACCCAACCTTCCGTAACAAAGATGAGAAAATGAGCCAAATGTTTAGTGGAAAAAATACAATAATGCAATATAGAATCTTACTCGAGAAAGAGACTCTAACATGTTATATCTACCTGCACATGCAACTATATATATATATATATATATATATATATGTGTGTGTGTGTGTGTGTGTGTGTGTGTGTATTTACATTATGTGTGAAACCATTTTATCACAATTAATTCCCATTAATCTTATAAAGAACACCTTTTACTTGACTTGAAATTTATTTCTTGATTTAACACACTTAATTAAATACTTTAAATAAATACCCTCTCTTTGAGAAAATCATTTCTTTCATCGAAAATACCCTTTTACTCATACCCAATTTACATTATTATTTTCATTAAAAATTGCCTTTCAACACACGCACGCACTGTGTTAGGAGATATTTATTTTTTCTTAAAACCTTTCCATAAACACACTATTGTATTAATTATGAATTAAACATCATTAGCTTGCTTAATTACCCATTTAATTACTTCACTTTGCTATTCCTTTTATTTCATGGACATTAGTTAATATCTCACATTACTTGCCCACATTATCTTTCAACCTGAAGATTTATCAATTTAATTCAACTTAGATTGTCTTTTCTTATATTCACCTCACAACCCATTTCTTGATATGATCCACTTTATTTTAAACTTTTTATTGGAATCCTCCAAATATCGACACACTTTAACGGGTTCCACAATGCCGGCTATGCAATAATATGCTCTGGACAGTGATTTAAGGACTTTTATCCCACAACCCTATGTCATTCTTAATAATTTTCGGTGTCATCCAAGTCCATATTAAGGTGTTTTAATATTTATCAAAAGTTCACATTATTCCTCTTTTACCAGTCAAAGCCAAAATTCAGAGATTTCACCCCATCTTGTGTTACACCTTGAAAATCATAATTTCCCAAAGTCACTTTCATTTAGGACTATTTTTGTAACACCAATTTTCCAACATATTTATTTCATAAATATATTTCACTTGATGTAAAATTACCATTTTATTCGTTTATTTCCAAAATTGTATTTTCCTACATTTCACAAGTGTTATTTTCTCCAAAAACATATTATTAAGTTATACATACCAAGTTCTCCAATGTTTTCAACTCATTAACACTTATTATAACACTTTGGAGTGACGCACTTTATAGGGTGAAAGCCGTTTTATTTCATTACTTTATTTATCTAGGAAATTATTGAACATTTGAAGACTACTTTATAAGAAAATTACCATTTTTCTTATTAACCCATGTAGTCTTAAGGCCATACACTTATCATCTCTCTATCTTGCTTATCACAACCCACTTCTACCCCAGATAAAGCTTTTAAAGGAAAAATAAAGTTTGGGAATGGTGTATTGTAGTGGTGATAAGGTGTTATAATGGCGGGAGAGGCTTGTGAGGATTAAACGTTCTGGAAATGAGAGAGAGAGAGAGATGTAACTGCTGATAAGAAATGGTTGGGAAGAATCTGTCATCTCTCATTCCCATATAACCCAAATAAACCCACAAAATAGTTTTAAAGACCAAGGACACCACCCTTAACCCGTTTTGGGCAATTGGGTGCCTCCAGAGATCAAAATATCATCAAATCAAGGGCCTAAAACTCGACAGCATACAAGGGAAATCAAAATCTTAAATTTTTTGATGTGGTAGTTCGAACGAGATCACGCCTCGTTCGAACAATATTTGATTCTCATTCGAACGACGTTGAAACGATATACCAATGAGGGTAGAAATCTAAGGCAATGGTTTTTTTTTCGATCTACATTAAAAGATTGTTATAAACGAGATGGACTAATTGTTCGAACTAAAAGGGTCTTCGTTCAAACGAGATGGGGATCTCATTCGAAGGAATCTCATTCTTATTTGAACCTCAAAATCCCTCCAAAATTTCGAATTATCCTAATATTTCCAATAATTTTCACAAGGGTCATAAGAATGTACAACAACCTTCAACCATCCAAATAAATATTGATCCAAATTGTAAAGGGTTATACATAATTACAAATTACATGGATAAATGAATAAAATCTCACACGGGTGTCACATTCTCCCCTCCTTGGGAGATTTTGTCCCCAAAATCATCGATCCACCCATTCCTCAAATTCCTAGAACAACTCTCATTCAAAGTCCTAGGAATCCTTGAAGGATAAATCATCAAAATCCTAAATCGCTAAGGTACCACCATATGCACATTCCCAAGGCGTTGTCATCAAAGAGCTCGATATGCAACATGTTTTAGCGCTATCCATCATGCCATTCGTGAAAGTAACATAACCATCTTCGAGTCTCCACTTACTCGGTGATCAAACTCAACCAAGTCATAAGACCCCTTTGCTAATGCCCAAGCATAATGATGCCTCTATTAGCAACACTTTCTAGTGATCGACGCTTACCTAAGAGAAAATGACGCACAACTAACACCCAAGACCATTATCACGAATTATTTAAATTCTTAAGTCTACTTATTTCTAGTCACCTCAAATTCTCAGGTCTTCCTAACCACGCAAATTCACATAAACTTAATACTAATCCCGCATGTCTAGTTACTCAATCTGAGGAAAAACACACCAACTAAGTCAAGTCATGTTCCTATCTAACATATTTCAAAGATTACTTTGTTAACCTATAATCACTCTAGGTGTCGAACTATAGAGTATTCACCCGACCAATACACTCCTTATTATAAAACAACACTACATGTTAAGTTTCCTCGTGTTCTAACACTTTATGATATCCTCGAAGCATAACTCTTCTCTTTACATACAGATATTATAATTGCCATACTGGCCAATTCACAAGGTCGCTAATCCTAAGGAAGGATAATACTACAAGCACATGGTGTTACAGAGCATGCAACCATACATGCGTGAAACTTGTGTAAATAAAGGGATATTTCAAATAAGAAAATGCCGAGTTGCCAAGCTATGATGACCACAACTAATCCATTCGCACGCATGACCAAGTCATCAACATGGAAAAATACCAAGCCGCTTAAATTTTAAGGACATTATCCTCAACTATTGGAATCAGAGGAATACGGTTCTCAATTATCAGAATTGAAAGAACAAAATGAATTAGAATAAATCATACAATCATTCTGAGGGAATCCCATTCGCATGCAACCACTAGGGCTTACAAAGATAAACTTATGCCACACTCTCAAAGTCTACGACTCCTCCTAAACATTCACATTAGATACTAACATCGGCATACACCATGTCTTGGTTTAATGATCGTAGCAAATCCAATCATGAACCACTCATCTCCTGATATAAAAGTAACTTACGAACATATTACTCCTTGTAAAGTTAATGATGGACTCCCCTCCTTAATAATAAGGCTCCCTCCTTTCATCCTTGATGAACGAAAATCACTCCGAATGATGAATACTAACGCCTTTCTCAATATCGACCTTACCCATCTATCTAGTCATCATGATGTCATGACCAACCTAACACATCTGGGTTACTAGCTTTGTTATCGTACCATGAAATATACGAACGTATCCTTAGACAATACTCAACTGGGGGAACATTAACCTTGTCAACATATAATGATACAAAGTCATCGTTGTGCCGATCTCCAGATTCCACCCAAACTAAATTTATGTGACGGTCACACTGGTTTCCATTAACTCTATAAGAATACTAAGTTCCATATAGATTCATGCTTCCTAATCCATACCAGTGTGCAAGATTTGATAAAAACTAATCCTTGTCATTTTAAGGACCATTCCAGCATACTATGTCGACACATGCGCTACATCAAATCCTGCGTATGGTCAGGAAATTTAGTTGTGACCATTAAAGGTGGGTCGCAGATTTGGCCCATGACCATATATGGTAATAAAAAAGTTCAACATTTTTTCTCAAACTAGGAGTCTTCTCAGTATGTGGTTGGTTCCTATGGATTACATTTGTTTGTTACAAGGTCTTCGTGCCTCTTATGGGACTGTTTTTTAGATATTTTACATTTTCACTCTTGACATATATTTTAAGGCTAAGTCAAACAATTTGCATTTTTTTATCGTTCTCTAGAATCAGGAGTCCCGTGAGTATGCGATTGATTTCTGCAGGTTACATTAGTCCCGTACGAGGTGTTCGTGCCTCTCACAGGGCTATTTTGTGGCTATTTAACATTTTCACCCTTTGACATCATGTTTTTAAGTCTAAGTATTTTGTAAATTTTCATCTCGCTCTCAAACTAGGAGTCTCTTGAGTACTTGGCCAGTTTTTAAGAATTACATTGGTTCCGTACGAAATATTTGTGCCTTTTCTGGGGACATTTTGTGTTTGTTTTATGTTTTCACACGTTGACATCATGTATTTAACCCTAAGTCTAATAGTTTGCAAATTTTCACTGTGCTCTCAAATCGGGAGTCTCGTGAGTACAGAATCGGTTCTTGTGGGTTACATTGGTCGCCTGCGAGGTGTTCGTAGCTCTCACATGGCCATTTTATGGTTGTTTTACATTTTAACCCTTCAACGACATGCTTTTAAGACTAAGTCTAATATTTTGGAAATTTTTGTCATGCTCTCAAACTAGGATTTTTGTCAGTACGCAGTAGGTTCTTGCGAGTTACATTGTCCCGTGCAAGGTGTTCGTGCCTCTGAAGGGGCCATTTTGTGGCTATTTTATGCTTTCACCTATTGGCGACATCTTTTTAAGCCTAAAAGTCTAACAGTTGGTAAATTTTCATCGTGCTCTCAAATCAGGATTCCCGTGAGTACGCGATCGGTTCTTGCCGGTTACATTGGTTCTGTGCGAGGTGTTAATGACCCTCACGGGGATTTTTGGTGGTTGTTTTATGTTTTCACCATTTGACGATAAGTTTTTAAGCCTAAGTCTAACAGTTTGTAAATTTTCATTGTGCTCTCAAATCGGGAGTCCCGTGAGTACGCGATCAGTTCTTGTGGGTTACATTGGTCTGTGCAAGGTGTTCATGCCTCTCACGGAGCCATTTTATGAATGTTTTATATTTTCACCCTTTGACAGCACGTTTTTAAGCCTAAGTCAAATAATTTGCAAATTTTTATTGTGCTCTCAAACTAGGAGTCATGTTAGTACGCAGTAGGTTCTTTTAGGTTACGTTGGTCGCGTGCGAGGTGATCATGCCTCTCATAAGGCCATTTTGTGGTATTTTACATTTTCACCGTTTGACGACATGTTTTTAAGAAAAAGTCTAAAAGTTTGCAAATTTTTATCGTGTTCTCAAATCGGGAGTGTTGTGAGTACGCAGTCGATTCCTGTGGGTTGTATTTGTCCCGTGTGAGGTGTCCGTGCCTCTAATGGGGCCATTTTGTGGATGTTTTAAATTTTCGTCCTTTGGCGGCATGTTTTTAAGCTTAATTCTAACAGTTTATGAATTTTCATTGTGATCTCAAAACGGGAGTCGTGTTAATACGTGATCAATTTTTGGTGGTTGGATTGGTCCCGCGCGATGTGTTCATGCCTCTCACAGAGTTTTTTTTTTGTTTTTCATTTTTACCCTCTAATGGCATGTTTTTAAGCCTAAGTCTAACAATTTATAAATTTTCATCACCCTCTCAAATCGGGAGCCTCGTGAGTACACGATCAGTTCCCGTGGGTTACTTGGTTGCATGAGATATGTTCATGCCTCTCACGGGGCTATTTTGTGACTGTTTTACATTTTCAACATTTGACGACATGTTTTTAAGCCTAAGTCTAGTTATTTTCATTTTTTTCGTTGTTCTCTCAAATTGGTAGTGGTGAGTTCATTATTTTGTATGAATTATGACCAAATTCAGTCCTTGTTAGGATCATTGCATCTTAAATAATGTGCTTTTAGAATTGTTTTCATAAAATAAAGGAAAAATGCAAGTTTGAATAAAATTCAAATTAAAAATACAATTTTGGTATCCCCAGGAGGCGAAATTGTAATTTTAGAAACTTTATGGGCCTCAAATATTTTTAATGTTTATCTAGGCAAAATAAAGTTCTCCCTGAAATTTGGTTGAAATCCGAGTTAGAATAGCAAAGTTATAAATTTTTGCGTCTAAAATGCAAATAAGGATAAATTGGTAATTTTCTAAAAGTCAAGGGGATGAATTAAAATTAATATAATCTATTTTATATTTTTGCAGGCGTCTTTGAAGTTTGGTGAAGATTCGAGATCATTTAGTGAATATATAAAGATTGTGGGAAGAATTGAAAAAAAAATTATTGGGGTCAAACCATGAAAAAAGGAATTTCAAAAATTAGAGTGGCATATAATTTACTGAAAAAGTTTATACAATAAGAAGGCTTCTTGGCCCGTTGCTTGCGTGCATGGGTCTCCTTCAGAGAGGTCCTGAGTTCGAACCCTTGCATCCCTATTAATCTTTTTAAAAGGAAGCAGATACGTCAGCATGCCCAATCATCAGTCCAGCAAGTCCCACTTGGCAGTTTGTCACAACATCACCAATGACCAGTCAACATCCACATCATCGATCCCAATCATTCACAGCTAACTCATTCAAATTTATTAGCTATTGATTCGATCAAAAATCATTCAAGAATATTGTAGACACCACATTCGAGGACCCCCTAAGTCTCTCCTTAGGTCCCTAGCATCACCCCATTTCACTACGAACCCTAGATCATACTTCGAGTATCGATCTAGAGGCCATCAGGAGCTCTCGAGCCCCGTTTGACTCCAATCAACTCTATCTTCAGAGTCAAAGATCTTTGAATATTCGAATAACTCTGAATCCCGTTTCCAACGATCTACCCTATGCATGAAACGGCATAACCATTTGGACGAACGCACCATTTTATCATCGAAAATCAATTTGGAGGACATCGGATGCTCTCGGGCCCCTATTTGACATCAGTAAACTTCATCATCAGAGATAAATATCTTTGAATCTTCAAAGTCTACTAAAACCCCTTTCCAACGGTCCACCCCGTGTGCGAAATGACATAATTATTCGACCAAACGATCCGTTTTACCCCAAAAACTAATCTGGAGGTCACTGGGCACTCCCGAGATCCATTTGACCAAGGTCAATTCTTCAGTCTAAACAAGACTGAATGAATCTTCAAAGGTCACTAAATACCCTTTCCAATGGTCTGCCCTGTGTGCGAATTAGCCTTCCGGTATGGACGAACAACCCATTTTACTCTGAAACGTCATCGGGCGCTTTCGGGCCCGGGTTGACCGAATTCAACTTTCCAAATAGAGTGAAGGACTTTGGAATGTCATAGTACCCCTCATATCCTTTCCATCGGTCTGCCCCATGCATGATCTCAACTAACTGTTCAGATGAACGATCCATTTTTGTCCGACGATCTCCTGTCCAAAGGACTGATGAGCGCTTTGGAGCCACGTTTGACCCAAAGTCATCTCTCAAACCTGGGAATGGCCCCATGGACTCTTAAAGGTGTCTACATTATCTTTATAACGTTATGCCCCGTGGACAATTTGGATCAGCAGATTGCATTCTACGATCATTTTTAAAAAAAATTACATGAAACTGTCTATTGGCAGGTCCATTTCCCTGCCTATTGGTAGTGTGTCTAGTGTTACCTGCCAATTGGCAGGGATGGGGTATTTCGATTATCACCCCCCTTAACCTATAAATATAGGTCATGACCTTACTCCCAAGGCATACCTCATATCCATCATAATCAGTGATCTTCGTAAGATTCTCTTGCAATCAATGAAGTTTATGTGAAATTCCATCTCATCTTACATTTCCATCCTTTTCATACCCAATTTGGAAAAATCTCATTCTCTCACATACAACATCCATCTGAACATTCAAGGGAGTTCATCTAAGATCAAGATCAAGGTTCAATTCTGTAAAGAAGGTCCAAAATCCTTCTCTCACTCTCTTTAAATTTCTTGTTTTTGAATTAATTACATAAATTCACAATCTAGCCTTTAATTTACTTCATACACATTAACATCTCACCTTTATATTAGTTATATCCCGCATACTTTATTTTCTATAAAAAAACAAAAAAAAGAGTTACACCTTTAAATTCCAACGATATTATCCATCATAATTTTTCAAAACTAAAATACATTTTCTACACACACATATATATAGAATAAATTACCATTCGAATCTATGGGATAAATCCCACCCTTATGCCGCATGAGAACTATGTGGACTTCGATTCCTTTATAGGCTACATAGGTATTTCGGGTTAAATCCCGAGACTCGAGTCCAATTTCTCCAATTTCCTCATTTTCACATTTGTCTCATTTTGATATATACATTATTTTAACATATATTATACTTGTGAACCTTATTGGCATTTTATCCAACATATATTATCGTTTCATCATAACGATCAATATCTCGATAAATGCATACATTGTATTTTTTAATACTATTTTTGGAACATTCCTATGGATGGCATCACTCTATCTTTCCCATGATACGAGTTGAAAAATTTTGATCTCCATTTACATATACACGGATACACACTTTACAGATAGATAAAGGAAAACAGTAACACAAGCCCATGAGAGATCTATAGGGAGATATGAGTGCCTAATACATTTCCATTCCGTAACTTGGCACCGAACCTTTGAACTATTTGTTTCATAAGTATTAGTTTATCTTTGATGCTGCTATCTCAAAGCGGTGAAATGTTCTTTTGTCTGTTTTGCGCAAAATAGGCTGGCGACTCCATCTCTTAATTTTTACCCCACACCGACGATGATCGAAGAGCTCCTAGAGCAGAGAGGGAACGATACCTTACCCCATCTTCCCCCGAGGAGAGAGGAGATTCAGAATGGCCACAATGGAGGACTTCGTTGGGGAAAATTTTCTTAAGAGGGCTAGACTCTGTTTGCAAGGGTATTTTTATTTTTTGCTTGTGTGCGTATGCACCTACCTGTATGTTCCCTTTTCTGCCTCTATTATTTATTGCACATATATATCTCATTCTTATATCACTACTCACTCCCACACTTGTAGATACTTCTGCATGTACACTTCACACTACTTATATGTAGGGTCACTTATATCCACATGTTGCACACACCATTTAGAATATCCATGCTTAGGTGTCACTCAGACACACATCCACTAATCACACTTTTATATATCCATGATCACTCACACTTGTCACACACCACTTGTAGTTGATACATGCTTAGGTTCACTACCACACACTCACTTGTAGATAATTACATATGACTCAATCTTACATATCCATGCTCTTTATAATCTCCATGATCTATGATAGATTTATACTTGTACATTCTTCCTGCTTAGTATAAGGCTCATCATGCCAAATAAAAATACTCTCTCCATAATATACTAATCAAGAATCATTCTTTTTGAACACTATATGATAAAAGAGCATGACTATTGACCAAATTTTGTCCCCTAGTTGGTGGGTCACTTTGTGATGGGCACTGGTCCGACAGCTCACAATTAGCCTAAGAGATATGACTCTCACCTTCCATTGGCCAAGTACCTTTGACGTATATATAATGGTTCTCATGCATCGTATCATTTTACCAAAGTCATGATGGAAGGAATATCGCTAGTAACTCGTTCACCTATGTCGAGTATATTGAATTCGTTTTCACACATACTATCCCCATGAGGTATATAGTGAGGAAATTCACATACATCTAGGTATATCAAATGTCTTGTCCACACGTAGCGATTTCCCTCAAAATCAAGACGTATATCATGGAAGTCGTGCTAAAGGGGGGAACCCTTCCAATTAACCCAATAACTGGATACCCTCATATAGGCGTCAAATATAGGACATTCATATTTAGTTTACCATTCTAGGGTTTTCTTCTTTTTTCTGGTGCCTTCTTCGGTAAGTCAAGTTCTTCCCTTTCTTGAGGGTTCTTGATCAAAACCTTTTCCTTACCTTGGGTTTGATCCAAAAGTCTTAGTCAACTGTGAGATTGTTTGTAGTTAGCTTATTCTTCTAAGTGTAGGATCTTCCCTTTAATGCTTAGGAGGCTTTACAATTTAGCCAAGGAATTCCTATCCCTGAGAGAGAAGTTCTTCGTAGAGATTAAACGAATAGAGGAAGAGGACGAGAGAAGATGAGGGGCCGACCCTAATTGGTTACGACCCATTTTCCCATTCCATTAGCCATAATATTACTATATGAGTCTTGTGGGTCGTCTTATCATCCAACCGAGAGTCATTCGTGCGAGGGAGAGATGGATGAGAGAGCATCGTCACCAACAGGTGTTGGCCCTTCTGAGAGGAGAGAAACGTCTGATCTTATCCCAGGTCAACAGGCCGAGGGAGTGGTCACTTCCGAGGCTATTCCTGTGATAACTTTATCCCCTCATGACTTCCAGATGGCCTTTCCTCATGGACCCCTGACAGGTGATGAGGCCGAGGGAGAGGGGACTGAGGATGATGGTGAGGACTCAGACGCTGACCAAGCTGACACCTCCCACGCCTCGACTTATGTTTCCTCCGTCAGGGATCGTGACCTCCTACTATGGAGGCATACATTTGGTGTGCCCCCCAACATAAGTATGAGGGTCCCCTCTGAGTCTGAAAAAGTCTTTGAGGGTGACGAGGGAGAGATCACAGTATATGAACAGATGTTTAAGGTCGGTGTTAGGTTCCCTCTGTACCCTGCCATAGTCAATATATTATCAGCCCTCGGCGTTACCCCCTTCAGTTTCCTCCCAAATCCTCGAGGATGATCCTCGGCTATGTCTCTTTGTGGAAGAATACCTTCACTGATGAGCCTTCATTCGATGTGTTTTTGGCTTGTTATAATATCACTTCCTCGTCCAAACAACTTGGGTACTATCATCTGGGGGTGAGGAGGTCTGATAAAAAACTTCTCCACGTGGCATAAACCTCTAACCACGATTGGAAGAAGAAATTTTTCTTCATATCTGGGGAATGGGAATTTGCTGCCGAGGCTCAGCCTTAGGACGATGGTCCTAGAGTTCCAAGGAGATGGTATAACCCCCCTATAAAGGTTAGGTCAGACCCTGGACTTAGTCTGGATGAAAAGGACATAGTCGAGTATCTGAGAGAATGAGGGAAAGAGGGTGGACTTGCAAAGATTGAAGATCTGATGACCCCTTGGTTCCTTAAAGAAGTTGGTCTGAGGGTCGGCCCATTGACAGAGCTATGTTAGTTATTATTAGTTTTTGCTCAATCTTTTCTTTTTTCCAAGTGTTTCATCTTTGCCTCTGTATTTTTTTGATGTGTCATCTCCTTTTCAGGTCGTCCTGCAGGTATCTCTGATTATCTTCGGGAAATGACTGCCCCAAGCTTATTATCTGGTTTAGGCAAGAAGAAAGGCAAAGAGCCTCAGCAGGCTTCGAGGAAATTAAAGGCCGTGGGGCCGATGCATGATGAGCCGACCACCGATAGTCATAAAAGAAAAGAGCCTAAAGTCCCTACTAACCCTCGATCGGATTCTAGGACGAGGGCAAGGGTGGAGGCATCTGAGGGGACTGGTTCCTCTTCCAGCATGGGGGCCTTCTGGTCCCAAAACTTAGCATTTTTAAAGGCTGAGCCATCTTCCCTGATAGCCAATTTGAGGGCGGCCAAAGCTTCTATATTCTCTGCCCCCTCGGTTACCGACTATGATTTCCTCTCAAAGATGCTCCGGACCAAGGTGTATGACTATGGTCTGCACACTCTGGCTCAGGTATTTGTTTTCATTTCACTTAGTTTGAATTTTTCACCAACTATTTCCTCGGCCTCTTAACAAGTGTCTTTTTCTGTGCAGTCTATCTGTGCTTTTACCTCGGCCACTAAGTGGATGGCTGAAAACCAACAAAAATTTCATGAAGCCGAGAGGGCCATTCAGCACGAGGCTGAACTACAGATAGAGATTGAGACTGTAAGGGCTGAATTGGAGAATGAGAGGATTGAACATGCAAGGGTCCTGGATGAGCTGACGAAGCAGCATGATGCAAACCTGAAGGCCAATGACTTGCTTATAAAAGAGAAGGATAAGGACTTGATCAACTTGGGGGTTCAATTCAAGACTGATCTTGAGGGGGCTGTAAAAAAAGCCGAGGTCGATGCTGTGGAGGCCTATAAACTCTCAGATGAGCTTCAAGGCTTCGTCCTTCAATACTTAGAGAGGGGGATTAGGATGGCCTGTCGATGGGTCGTCCTTAAGTTTGCTGATGCAGTATCATCTGTCCGCCCCTCTCTTGAGGTAGTTTAACTAGATGATCCCCTTATTATTGAAGCCCTAGCTAAAGTGGAATCTTAACATGTAGAAGGCACAGGCACATCTGAGGCTCGGTCTATCTTGGTGATAAAAGAATCTCCCATAGATGTTGAGGCCTTGCCCTCTGACGCTGCTCCATAGGGTGGTTGTCTGTAGCCCATACCCTCTTCATGTAACCAATATTTTTATACCTTAATTTTGTTGAACAAATATTAACATTCTGCAATATAATGCCTCTTATTGTCTTCTATACTTGTCTCTTGCTGTCTTCTATAATTGTCTCTTGTATGACTTGCCTTGTGATGTTTTTAAATTAACAATATCACTAACCCCTCCCTCGTCTTTCTTGAGGGTAAAGGAGGGTTTGTCCCCACCATTTGCCCTCATCATAGCCGAGGGTGGCTTCCACCAACTTAATGATGTTTTTAATTAAGTCCCCCCTCGTCTTTCTTGAGGGTAAAGGAAGGGTCGTCCCCACCATTGACCCTCATTATAGCCGAGGGTGGTTTTTACCATCAATTTAATGATGTTTTCAATAAAGTCCCCCCTCGTCTTTCTTGAGGGTAAAGTAGGGGTCTTCCCCACCATTGACCCTCATTATAGCCGAGGGTGGTTTTCACCAACTTAATGGTTTTTCAATAAAGTCCCCCCTCGTGTTTCTTGAGGGCAAAGGTGGGGTCGTCCCCACCATTGGCCCTCATTATAGCCGAGGGTGGTTTTTACCAACTTAATGGTTTTTCAATAAAGTTCCCCCTCGCCTTTCTTGAGGGCAAAGGAGGGGTCATCCCCACCATTGACCCTCATTATAGCCGAGGGTGGTTTTTACCAACTTAATGGTTTTTCAAGTCCCCTCTCGTATTTATTGAGGGTAAATGAGGGGTCGTCCCCTCCATTAACCCTCATTATAGCCGAGGGTGGTCTTTACCAACTTAATGGTTTTTCAATAAAGTCCCCCCTCGTCTTTCTTGAGGGCAAAGGAGGGGTCGTCCCCATAATTGACCCTCATTATAGCTGAGGGTGGATTTTACCAACTTAATAGTTTTTCAATAAAGTCCCCCCTAGTCTTTCTTGAGGGCAAAGGAGGGGTCCTCCCCACCATTGACCTTCATTATAGCCGAGGGTGGTTTTTACCAACTTAATGGTTTTTCAATAAAGTCCCCCCTCGTCTTTCTTAAGGGCAAAGGAGGGATCGTCCCCACCATTGACCCTCATTATAGCCGAGGGTGTTTTTTACCAACTTAATGGTTTTTAAGTCCCCTCTCGTCTTTTTTGAGGGTAAATGAGGGGTCGACCCCACCATTGACCCTCATCATAGCCGAGGGTGGAGTTAGCGAGCATCACCCTAATCACACTAGAATTAATCGAACACAAAATGAGGGATCAATGTGACATTTTCATTAACATTCCAAGTGTTCTGTTAGAGAAACACATTAATTACAATTGTGGTCCGATAGGACTTTACAAAATTACTTATAGTATTTCTTCAAATGATCGGCATTCCAAGGGTTGGAAAAGGGTTCCCCTTCTAGGTTTTCTAGTTTGTAGGTTCCAGGAACCACTTCATCGATGACCCTATATGGGCCATGCCAATTTGGGTGGAGCTTGTTGGGCTTCTGCCAAGTCTTTTTTAGGACTAAGTCCCCCACTGCAATTGGCATCTGCTTCACCCTCTAGTTGTAAAACCTTGCTGTCCTCTGCTGATAGGTGGCTTGCCTTATCTCGGCGTCTTCCCTCCTTTCCTCAATCAGGTCTAAGTCAAGTCTCCTCTCTTCCACATTTCTTTGGGGGTCATACATTTGGACCCTGTGAGTAGGAAATCCAATCTCGGTAGGGATGACGGCTTCTGAGCCATAAGCTAGCATGAACGGGGTTTCTCCAGTAGGGGTCTTTGCCATCGTCTTGTAGGCCCACAGTACAACATATAACTCCTCAACCCATCTTCCTTTTGCCTCCTCAAGTCTCTTCTTGATCCCGTCTAAGATTTTCCTATTTGTAACTTCCGTTTGCCCATTGGCTTGAGGTCGGCCTGGGGATGAGAAGAATTGTTTGATACTAAACCTTTCACAGTACTTCTCTAGATATGTATTCTTGAATTGAGTCCCGTTATCCAAAATGAGGGTTTTGAGGAGACCGTATCTGCATATAATGTTTTTCCAGATAAACTGGAAGGCCTTCTGCTCGATGATTGTTACCATTGGCTCCGCCTCCACCCATTTTGAAAAATAGTCAATTGCTACGATGAGGAATCGATAGTTATTCACATCCCTAGGCAAGGGGCCTACTAGGTCGATCCCCCACACTGCAAATGGCCATAAGGATGTAATGGAGGTAAGAGGTTGATGGGGTTGGTGAGGGATAGTGCCAAATCTTTAACATTTGTCGCACTTTTTTACATATGCCGTGGAATCTTTCCCCAAGGTTGGCCACCAGTACCCTTGGGTTACTATCCTCTTAGCCAAAGACCTACCCCCAATGTGGCTTGAACAAGACCCCTCATGCACGTCTTGAAAAATGCGTGGGACTTCAGATGGGTGCACACACCTAAGTAAGGGGAGCAGAAACCCCTTTCTGTACAAGGTGTCTCTAATGACAGTGAATTTCGCAGCTCTGTATCTCAGTTTCTTCCTTTCTTTCCTTGCTTCTGGCATCTCCCCCTCTTTGATGTATCTGATCATAGGGTCCATCCATGAAGCTTCATTAGAAACATTTAAGCAAGTGCCAAGTGTTCCCTCAGCATCTTCAATAGTTGGTCGAAGCAAAATTTCCACTGGGACTGTCCTCCTGATATCTGTCCTAGTTGTCGAGGACAACCTAACAAGTGCATCATCTCGGCCATTATCGAGCGTAGGTATCCTCCTCAATTTCACTTCTCTGAAGCTCTTTAGTAATGACCTCACCTTCTCAAGGTACTTAGCCATCCACTCGTCCTTGGCCTCGTAGGCTCCTAGTATCTGGTTCACTACTAGCCTTGAATCACTATGGACCAAAATCTGGCCAACACTAAGAGACTTGGCCAAGAAGAGGCCTGCTATCAAGGCCTTATATTCAGACTCGTTGTTGGAGGCTTTGAAGTTGAACCTCAGGGCGTACTCAATGTCTGTGCCATCGGGTGTTGATACTATCTGTGGAGGCAATTTTTATGCAACACAAATAAATACGAGAGAAGAAATTATCAAGAAAGAACAAGGAATATAATATGCCAATCACACAACAAAGGATGTACGTGGTTCAGTAAGGATGTGCCTACGTCCACGGTGGTGCAGTCGATATTATTTCTATACACTCCGGAGAGTAATTACAGAGAATACAACTTGTCCTCTTGCCCCGGACCTAGGGTTTAATATATACATGTACATGTAGGTAAGTGGAGGTGATGGGTTTCTCCACATTTTCCATCTCCCGTATAACTTCCGATTGTGGAAACGTGGGGGAGACCGGATCAATATAAGAGATGAGGGGCCCGAACTTTGGGCTGTTAGGACTGGGCTACTCGTCCGGGCCCATGGTTCTAAATTTTGGGTACCCACAATTTCCCCTAAATTTGTTGGGCCATGTTTATGGGTTCAATGAATTTAAATGATCAGCCATTATGGCTGATTTGCAATTCTTCGAAAATTGTGAAGTTAATTTGGCAGCACCCGCTTCGCTTATTGTGCGCTATGATTAAAATTTGAAGGCTTGTTGGGATAGCCACTTTTTCTCCCGTCACTTCAGCCTTTCCAGTACTCTTCCATCTTCTGAGAATTTTAGCGCCTCGTACCTTCTTCTCTCAATTTCCCTTTCCATTGTTTCTTAGTTGTCTGAGCTCGTGCTTCTTCATCATCTAAGCCGATCTTCTATTTTGTAAGTTTCCTATTCTATTTCCTTCTACTTTCTCTTTGGTTTGTAGCTTTTCTTGGGTCTTCTAATAGCAAAGATTGGGAATAGGTCAATCTCTGAATTTAGGAAGTTTTACAACATTCCTGAGTGGGTAGATATTGAGTGTTGTGCCTCCCCTCCTAGGAATGTTAGGGATATAGATGATGCTCACTGGATCCATGTTCTGTTACTTTCCCAGGGGGGACTCACTTTCCCTCCCAATGATTTGTTTCTACATTTCTTTGGCTATTTCAATATTGTTCCTGCACAATGCTCTCCCAATGTGTGGAAAATAGTAAATGGCGTCCATAGAATAAATCAGTTGTATGGTACTAGGTTAGGACTTGCCGAGGTCTGTTTCTGTTATTCCTTTTATCGAACTAGTTCAGGTGTCTTACACCTCAAAGCTAGGAGCCCTGATAGGGTATTGGTAGTAAACGTACTTGATTCCCATAAGGACTACTGGTAAGAGGGTTTCCTCGTTAGTAATTGGCAGTTCCCTCCCCAGTTTGAAGGGTCGAGGTCTGAGAGGTTCTCTGTTCCTTTTTACGGGGAGAAATATATAGGTAGACATTGTACTGTTGTTTTAACTTTTGCTGATTTGTGACCTTTCTAACTCTTCTTTGCTTTTTCTTGCGCAGCGAAGTCAAAGAACCTGGAACCAGCACTCAACGAGGTCCGTCTTTCGGAATTGATAAAGGCTTGGAAAATTAGGGAGCCCTTAGGTGACGGCGAGCACCCCAGATCTGCTGCCTTCCTGCTCGAGTATATGAACGTTGGCTCCAGCTTCATAGCGAGGCCTGTGGATAGTATACCAGAGTTTGATTCCTTCGAAGATACTACTGCAGAGCCTATCCAGCTAGACGAGGAGGAGAGCAGTTCTGAGAGTGACCTTGTAGGATCCGTGAGCAATTTGGGTGGAGGGAGATTTGAGAGTAGTAGTTCCTCTGACCGTGAGAAGGTTTCTGATGCTCGGAGATCGTTGAGCACGTCTAGAAGTTCAAGTGAAGACATGGTTCCTCCGAGGAAGAACTTGATTAGGGATGATGATGATGAGGAACACCTGCTCCTTGCACAGAGGTCGAAGAAACAAAAAGCTACTTCTGGGGTCGTGGCTACTGGTTCCCGGTCCTCCGCTCAGGAGAAGGAGGGAAGAGGAGCAGGTGAGAGAGAGAGAAAAAAAAAAGGAAGAGGGGAGAAAGAAGATGGAAGAGAAGAGGAGGGTGGAGGAGAGGAAGAGGAAGGAGAGTGAGAAGGAGGAGGAGAGAAGGAGGGCAGAAGCGAGGAAGAAGGCCGGGCAGGCCTTAGTCCCGGTGTCCGCACTGCCCGAGGGGGCTTCTGTGGCGATTTCTCCTCAGCTGGCCCCATCTCTGCTCGAGAGAGTTGTTCTCCCAACTGATCGCCAAAGGGCGTTAGGGTCGGAGCAGTTGGCCCTTCAGGCCAATCAAAGTCTTGCTCTGGTAAGGTTTTTCCTTTTCCTCCTATGTTGTTTTGAATTACCTCATTTTTCTCTTCAGATGCCTTCTTTTTTCTGTAGTTCGTTACTGACTTTGCCGTGCTCTATCGTTCACGCGACGAGCTGGTGAAGAGAAACAGTGAGCTGGAGGAGGAAAATACTGCCCTGAAGCTGAAGGGTAAAGAGCTCAAGGCTAGCTTTAAAGCCGTTGATGCTGCTCGGATTTTATCCGATCTGGCTCTTGCTACTACCAATAAGGAGAAGGGCACAGCAGTCAAGGACTTGAAGGAGCTGCAGCAGGCCTATGACCTGGTTTGCTCGAGCAAGCTAGCGGTTATTGAGGATAATAGGATGCTATCTGCAGAGCTGAAGAAGAAAGAGTCTGAGGCTGTCACTGCCAAGGAGGACTCATACAATTCCGGTTGGGCTGCAGCATATGAGGATGCTGAAGTTCAGATAGACTATATTAGTCGTCTGAACTTCAAGAAAGGATGGAACAACGCCCTTGTGACTGCTGGCATTGACATCGATTCCCCCTTGTTTGACGAGCATGACCCAGGTCCGAAGCCAACCGTGGATGAAGTTCCTGCCCCAGCTGTTGAAGGCGCTGATCCTGTTCCTCAAGCGACCCCTGCTGATGTTTCTCTGGTTGTGGGGATAGATATTATCCCTGCTGAGGGCGGTGCTTCTGCTGATGTTGACAAGGGGAAGGTGCCATCGACCTCTGGGCCGCCTGAGGTTGTCAACTAGTTATCGACTAGGATTGCTCTATATTTTTGTTTTTTTCGTTCTGTAAACTTTTGTTTTTTCAATTCGATGTAACTT
The DNA here is from genome assembly GCA_949130495.1 of Sambucus nigra. Taxonomy (NCBI): domain Eukaryota; kingdom Viridiplantae; phylum Streptophyta; class Magnoliopsida; order Dipsacales; family Adoxaceae; genus Sambucus; species Sambucus nigra. The sequence continues at coordinate 315,597,818 of OX422214.1, read as the reverse complement.
TATTCTTCATTAATGAAAAAGGCTTCATTTCTTCTTGTACTAATTTTCTCTTTTATCTCCCTTTTCTTTCTCTTACTTGTATTTAGTTGATGTGGATGATTACATTCCTGCTACTTCCCAGTTGGGTAAGACCCTTGGTCCTAATGCGAGTCCTGAAGTTTGCCAGGCCTTCGTTAAGCTTTGCAAGTCCCTTAGGTCTAAAAATTAGAAGTATAAGGAGCAGTCTGAGCTCGTGGTCAAGCTGAAGGACAGGCTCCACGAGATGGAGTACATTGGTGCTTCAGTGCAAGAAGAAGTAAATGTGCTGAGAACAAGACTCCTAGAGGCCACCGTGGTCAACCAAGTTGGGGAGTTCCTTCAGCAAGAGAACGAAGACCTGAGGAGGGAAGTCTTACAACTTAGGGAGCACGCACCGAACACCGTTCAAGCAGTATTACAAGGCTCCTCATCATCGCGAGCTGGAGTTGATCATAATGTTACCCCTCCCATGTCGCGAAGTCTTACCCGCCCTCCCCTTCATCGAGCTAGTAGGAGCACCAGGAGAAGAAGAAGGGAAGGAGAAGAACTTCGCGATAGGGAAATGGAAGAACTCCGCGGTGATGTTCAGCGAGCATATGTAATCGCTTCTGGGCTTCAAAGGGACGTCACCCGGTTGCGACACTTATTCAAGAAAGGTCCTCGGTAAGCGTGGGCTGATGGTTATGATCAAGGGTGGTCGGATGCTCCAACAAGGCTATCTGAGTTCGAGGAGCTTTCTTTCATAAGGGGATGGCTAAGTGACTTGAAGGAGCTGCAAGTCCCGAGGAACTCGGTGCTATGGTATCATCATGAGATGTCTTCCTCCACTTTAGTGCCCAACCTATTCAGGAGGGACGATCGATGGATCCCCATCGATGCTATTCCTCGGCAATTATTGGAGTCGGATGCGAATGAGGTTGTGGAAGAGTTTGCTCCTGCTCCTGATGACGGACGAAGAGCTCGAGTGGCTGATTATCTTGCCTGGAGGCTTCCACCCCTTGAGATTTTGCCAGTTGTTGTATATTTTTTTTATTTTTGATAATGTAAATGCTTTGGGCGAGCTCGCCGACTAAACATGTATTATCATTATTGTAAGATGGATTAATGAAAAGTTTGTGTTTTTGGGCAATTTTGCCAAATAAACGTGTATATCCTACTTTTCGTACCCTTGCTGCTTTATGATTTCTTTTGTTTTGTCATGAAAGTGTCCCTCCAGTCCAGTATAATATCAAAGTACCATTGTGCCCCACCTTACCTTTTAGGTTGTGTCGTCACACTCCCTTAGGCCTAAGTAGGGCAATTGGCGAGGACACACCTGGTGTTGGATGTCTTCATCCGATCAGGATTTTGTTCAACCGAAGTAGGTTTGATGACCAGTATAAGACTTGGTCATATTGCCTAAGAATCCTCTGTAGGGTTTTATATATCGCCAGGGGCAACGCTATGAGGTCTCTCGTGTTTTATGATGATGACCTGAGGAGGGGTATTCCCCTGCTGTAGTGATCAAGGTGCTTGTTATTTGGAAAAGATGTGTGATGAATGCAACTGTCACCAATCAAAGTGTAACCAACTAAGTAACTTTCATTAGTAATAAGAAAAAATGAACTTCTGTTTTCATAATAAAAGAAATACAAGAAAAAGATCTAAAAATAGAATTTCTTGAGATTAGCTACGTTCCATGCTCGTGGTATTTCTCTGCCCTCCATCGTTTCCAAGTGATAGGTGCCTTGCAGATCGTCTTTAGTTACTTTAAAGGGTCCTTCCCAGTTTGGGCCTAGCTTTTCGTCTGACGACTTCACTGTGCTGCCTAGGACCTTCCTTAGAACATAGTCCCCAACTTGGAACGCCCTCGGGCTAACCCTTTTGTTGTAATGCTTCGCGAGATGTTGTTGATAGTTCGCTAGCTTCACCAGGGCCAGTTCTCTACGCTCGTCGGCTAGGTCGAGTTCGGTGAGGAATGCTTCTTCATTTAGGCCTTGGTCGACAAGGTTGGATCTCATTATTGGCAAACCTACTTCTAATGGGATGACTGCTTCCACGCCGTATGTCAGCGAAAATGGAGTTTCTCCTATTGCTCGTCGAGGAGTGGTTCGGTATACCCATAGAATATGGGGTAGCTCTATTACCCATGCACCTTTGGCTCGCTCTAATCTCTTCTTTAATCCGTCAATCACAGTTTTGTTGGAAGATTCAGTTTGGCCATTGCTCTGAGGGTAGGCTACCGAGATGAAGTGGTGTCTGATCCCATGTTCATTACAGAAGTTCTGAAAGGGGCCACTTTTGAACTGCATTCCATTATCGGTGATGATGGTTCTGGGGATTCCAAACCGAGTGATTATATTCCTCCATATGAACCTTATCATATCAGCATCTCGGATGTTCTCCAGGGATTCAGCCTCGATCCATTTGGTGAAGTAATCAGTCGTAACCAACAGGTATTTGCGATTATCAACGGCGGTAGGCAGTGGTCCCACAATGTCCATTCCCCATTGGGCGAAGGGTCATGGGCTGGACAGGGACTTCAGATCGCTGGCGGGTTGGTGGACCGTAGGAGCGTGGAATTGGCATTTCAGGCATTTGCGAACATATACTGCGGAGTCCTTTTGCATGTATGGCCACCAATACCCTTCTTTCATTGCTCGAAAGGCTAGAGACCTTCCTCCGATATGACTTCCACAGATTCCGTCGTGAAGCTCGTGTAGCACTTGCTCGACATCACCTGGGTGGACGCATCTAAGGTAGGGACCGGAGAAGGATTTCTTATACAAGTCGCCTCCTGTGGATAAGTGAAAGCGAGCAGCTTTGACTCTTATCTGGTGGGCAGTTTTCTTGTCATCTGGGAGCGTGCCATCCTTTAAATATCCCCTTAAGGGGTCCATCCAGCTGGGGGCTGCTCCCACCTGGAGTATTTGTTCCACGTTTGGTAACTTGTTGTTGTGGTTAATGCTCGAATAAATGAGGAAATCGATGGGGATGACCCTCTTAAGGTCAGAGTCAACTGCCAAACTCAAGGCTGCTAAGGCATCAGCGTGACTGTTTTGTCCCCTGGGAAACTGCTGGATGTTGATCTCTTCAAAGCTTGACATTAATTCCCTCACTAAGGCGAGGTAGGATTCCATTCTTTCATCCTTTGCATTGTAATCTCCACTTATCTGATTGGAGACTAGCTGAGAGTCGCCGAACACCTGTAAACGTTTTGCTCCTAGAGTTTGTGCCTTTTGGAGACCGGCTATTAGGGCTTCGTATTCTACTTCATTGTTGGAGGCTGCAAATCCAAGCCTGATTCCTTGTTCGAGGATTGTGTTTTTTGGAGTGATGAGGACAATGCCTACCCCTGCCGCCTTTTAGTTGGAGGCTCCATCAACAAAGAGTTTCCAAGTTCTTTCAGTTGCTTGGTTCTTATTTTGCTTTATTGGTTGAGGTTGGTCGGAGAGTTCCTTGCCCGTGAATTCGGCTATGAAATCAGCAAGGATCTGACCCTTGATAGCTGTCCTTGGTTAAAATTGGTTGTCAAACCGGTCGAGCTCGATTGACCACTTAGACAGTCTGCCCGATAAGTCCGCTTTCCTTAGGACAGCCTTAAGGGGATGCAATGTAAGGACGATGACAGTATGGGCTTCGAAATAATACTTCATCTTCCTCGAGGCTATTACCAGTGCAAAGGTGAGCTTCTCCAATGGCATGTACCTTTTCTCGGCGTCTAATAAGGTCTTGCTCGCGTAGTAAACGGGGTGTTGGATTCCTGCAACCTCGCATATTAATACAGAGCTGACTGTGTGATTGGATACGTAGAGGTACAGGTACAAAGAATCCGTTTGTTGTGGTATGACAAGCAGCGATGGAGAGATTAAGTAGGCCTTGATCTCGTCCAAAGCTCGCGAGTAGTCTGGGCTCCATTCTATCAGTTTACTCCCCTTTAGAAGCTGGAAAAAAGGTTTGAATTTCTCGGAGGATTTGGATATGAAGCGATTTAAGGCGGCGAGCATTCCAGTGAGCTTCTGCACGTCCCGGATTGTTCGAGGAGTTTATACCATGTTGATTGCATCGATCTGGTCTGGATTAGCTTCTATGCCTCTCTTACTGACCAAGTATCCAAGAAATTTTCCTGACTGGACACCGAAGGAACACTTGCTCGCATTAAGCTTCATTCGGTACTTCCTGAGGATTTCGAAGGTTCTTGACAAGTCTGAAAGGTGATTTTCCTTCTTCTTGCTCTTAACGAGCATGTCATCGATATAGACCTCCATTGTGTCTCCCATTTTATCCTTGAACATTTTTGTGACCAGCCGCTGATAGGTTGCCCCCGTATTCTTGAGCCCAAATGGCATGACCTTGTAGCAATATAACCCAACTGTCGTGATGAACGTCGTTTTGTCCTGGTCTAGGGCATACAAGGGGATCTGGTGATATCCTAAGTATGCGTTCAGGAAACTCATTCGCTCGTGAGCTGCAGTGGCATCTACTAGTTGGTCTATCTTTGGGAGGGGGAAACTATCCTTAGGGCATGCTTTGTTGAGATCAGTGAAGTCGATGCAAACTCTCCATTTCCCATTATTCTTTGGAACTACGACTCGGTTGGACAACCACTTGGTGAATTGCACTTCTCGTATGGATCCTGCATCCAGTAGTTTTCTGACTTCCTTTTCGACCGCTTTAGCCTTCTCAGGTGTGGTTCTTCGAGCCTTCTGCATGACTGGCTTGAATGTGGGGTCGACGTGCAGCTGATGACAGATCATATCAGGAGCGATGCCAAGAAGCTCATATGGTTCCCATGACAAAACATCTACGTTGTGTCTCAGCAAGGTCGTCAACTCCTTATGTTCTTAGTCGGTGAGAGATGCTCCAATCAAGAAGACTCTGCTACAGTCACCAATTTCGGCTATAACTTCTACCAGGTTCTCGATGACACGCTCGGAGGGGAGGAGCCTGGTCTCCTCTACTCCAGGTCTTCCATACTTTAATTGCTATTTAGATGGTATCACACCCTCTTCAACTTTCTCGTTGGGTTGACCGGCCTTCTTCTCTGGATTTGGTCGGATGGCTGCTATGAAGCACTTCCTAGCCATCGCTTAGTCACCGTGGATCTCCATTACTCCTCGCTCGGTTACGTACTTGAGCTTCTGATGGTAGGTCGAGGATATCTCCTTCATTGCATGAAGCCATCCTCTGCCGAGGATGGCCTGGTACGGTGATTTGATGTCAACTACCAAAAACTCAATCATCTTGGAGACGTTCCCAGCAAGAAACTGGCAACACTATCTTGCCTAGGGGCATGGTCATTTTTCCAGCGAATCCGACCAAAGGAATAGTAGCTTCCTTTAGGTCGGCGATGCTCAACTTCAATTTCCTGAATAGGTCAAGGTACATTACTTCGGATGAACTTCCTTGATCGACGAGCAGCTTGTCGATGTCAAAGTTGGCTATCCTGAGTGTAATGACCAGGGCATCATGATGTGGGGTCCTTACTCCCATCAAATCTTCATCCGTGAAAAGCCTGACTGTGACTTTGCTGGATCGATTTGAAAAGCCTGCATTACCGCTGTAAGTTTTTTCATTTCCATTAGAGCTGAGTTCCCTTCTATCTGCTTGACGTCAGATACTCCGTGGATTACTGAGAACTCGTGTCCAACATCATCCTCCAGCACGTTGTCGCATCTCACCTCTCTGTTGGCAGTCACTTTCTCTGCCCTTTTTTCCACAAAGTCGTTCAAATGCCCGGACTGGGCCAACTTTTCGAGGGGAGATTTAAGAGCTTTGTAGTGCTCGGTCTTGTGTCCTCCCTCTTTGTGAAAAGCGCATCTCAATGCATTGTTCCTCTTCGAGGGATCTCCTCCCATTTTCCTGGGACACTTGATGAATGGCTCATCCTTGATCTTTGCGAGAATCTTATAAATTGGTTCTTTGAAGACGGTGTTGACCGCCTGGAATACTTTCGATGCGTCATGGTTCCCTCCGTTCTTGGATCCATTTTTGCCTCCGTTCTTTCCTTCTTTCCTCTGTTTCTCAGTTTTATCACTTACCTTGGTAGTGAGCTTAGCTCGACCGTTTTCTCCTGTATTAGGGCGGGTGACATCTTCCACCTTTGCGTATTTCTCGATTCGGGCCATTAGGTCGTCAATAGTCATAGCTTCCTTCTTTGTCAGAGACTGGTAGAGGAGGGAAGAACTAGGGAGCCCAATTTTGAAGGAGGCCACTGCCACTTCCTCCGTGCAGTCCTCGATCTCATTGAATAACTCCCAGTACCTCTTCGCGTATTCTCGGAGGGTCTCTTGAGGCGTTTTCTTCATTGTTAGTAGAGCATCCATCCTTTTGGGATGGGAGCTACTGGTAATGAATCGGGCCGTAAAAAGTTCGGCTAGGGATTTGAAATTCTTGATCGACCGGTGGGGGAGCCTTTCAAACCACTTATGTGCTACATCATGAAGGCTCGAGGGAAAAATGCGGCACATCAGGGCATCTCGGTGACTCCAGAGGGTCATGGCCTATCGGTATTGCCTGACGTGATCGATGGGATCAGTTTTTCCGTCGTAAATCTTGAACCTTGGAATGGCAAATTTCTTGGGAGCTTCCTCCTCTTCGATTTCTCTTATGAAAGGTGACTTCATCTGGATTTTGAGAGCTCGCCTCGCGAGTTCTCTGGTTGATCTTGTTCCGTGGTGAGCGGGATGCTAGTCCATCTCCCTGCGGACCATATTTCGTATGTTCTCATCGCTGCGAGCAGGGCTCTGCTAGCGGAAAGCTCTTCGCAGCTGTTCGCGGAGGTCGTCGTCTGACTCGCCTCCTTCGTCCCTTTGAGATTCTCGCCTAGGGCTCCTACCTCAGCTGCGAGATTTTCTCGCTTGAGGGCTAGGAGTGCGATATGGGCGTCTCCTGTTATCAGGGCGAAGCTCCCTCTCTAATCTTTCCAGTCTTCTTTTCAAGCGAGCATTCTCAGCCTCGTATCTGCGAGAAGACTCCCTCTGCTTGTGGATCCTTGCCTCGTACGCATCAATCAACCTGGATATCTGCGTGGACCTCGCTGGTCCCTGACTTTCTTCTGAGGCTGGTCTTTCCAAGCGAGCTCTCTGATCTGAACGTCGGACTTCAGACCTAATCCTGCGAGGAGCAGGTGGCTCTTGAATATCTCCTGCTTGGGGAGCATTGCTGCTATGGCCATACATCTTAAACTTCTTTCTTGACGTGGGCTCTTCTCAGGAAAATATGAACTTTTCCCATAGACGGCACCAATTGTGAAGGAAATTATTGTGCAACACAAATAAATACGAGAGAAGCAATTATCAAGAAAGAACAAGGAATATAAGATGACAATCACACAATAAAGGATGTACGTGGTTCAGCAAGGATGTGCCTACGTCCACGGTGATGCAGTCGATATTATTTCTATACACTCTGGAGAGTAATTACAGAGAATACAACTTGTCCTTTTTCCCCGGACTTAGGGTTTAATATATACATGTACATGTAGGTAAGTGGAGGTGATGGGTTTCTCCACGTTTTCCATCTCCCGTATAACTTCCGATTGTGGAAACGTGGGGGAGACCGGATCAATATAAGAGATGAGGGGCCCAGACTTTAGGCCGTCAGGACTGGGCTACTCGTCCGGGCCCATGGTTCTAAATTTCGGGTACCCACACTATCAGTCCAGTGTAACAACCCGCGTAATTTTGGGCTATTTTAATTAATTTTTGGAAAATGGAGGAAAATAAAGTTTTTGATAAAATTATTTTTATTGCGCAAATATGTTGGTTATTATTTTTAAAGGCGAGAATTTCAAACGGTTTCGAAAATGGAGTTAAAACGGATTTTACAATTATTTTTAAATGTTTTTAACTCTTGGAATTCTAAGTCGGCAAACATTAAGTAATTTTCAAGAGTTGTTTTGACTTCCAACTCTTCATTTCTTTGCCTTATTTAAAGGAGTATTTTGGCTTCCAACTCTTCATTTCTTTGCATTATAAAAGGAAGTCATGGGCAACCCTTTTAACCTACTTCTGGCACAAATTTTGGCAGCAAATATATTTTATATTCCTCTTCTTTTTATATACACATTGTCCCTTAAGATTTGTGAGTTCCAACCTTAGATTAGAGGTGTTCTTGGGGCTATTTTGTTGGAGGTTCTTGGAGGAGCTTTTTTATATCTTTTGTGTTGGTCTTGAGGATGTGATCATTGGTTTCTCATCATGGTTTGAGGTATCGGGTTTTACACAATATGCTCCTTAAATCTCGCGAGTGTCATTCTCTTTGAATTCTTGTTTAATTGAACTCATATTTGAATTGATAAATTCATTGAAATCTTGAAAATAATTGTTGAAATTATTTTTATTCATGTAGTATCATTATATTGTATTGAGCACGTTGTCATGAGATTTTAATATGGAACGAATGTTGAGTACCCGCCAAAATACCTATCCCCGGGTGATGGCTTGATAAAGCATATGCGAATGGGGTGAGGCCTGGTTACCCATTGATGTGTTGTTGAGAAATTATATTGATAAATGCTTTGAGTTTTGCATTTTGAATTGAATATTCGTACTCGTGTTGTTACGTTTTATTCATCGCTAATATATATTTGTTGAGCATCTTTCTTGTCGTATTGTGTACTTCCCCATATTTTCTTTTAGTGGCAGGTTAGCGCGGATTTTGGGGCGCTATGGAGATTGATTTTAGCGAGGATTGTTTGGGAAAGATTTTTATTATTTTGATGTATAGAGCTTTGGAGATTTGTATTTTATTTTTGAGTTAGTTATTGTATGTAATTCGAGAGATTTGGTATTTAATTTGAAGAGATTGAGATTTGTAGTTTCTCTTTTGTTGTTGTGGGACTTAGATGCTCTATACCTTGTGATTTGTGGATTTGGATTTATTTTATCGCATTAGCGCTCCGTTCGCTCTCCCCGGACGGGCGGGGTGTTACATCCAGCCCCACTTTCGCTGTCACATGAGGACCCATCAACGAAGAGGCTCCACACAGTCTGTTCTTCTGAGAAATTTCCCTCGGTGAGGGACCCCTGTCTAAAGAGATATCTTCCCTCTTCATTTTCGACCACTTTTCCCCTAGCAGTGCTTGTCTCAGCCTTATCTGTGGGTGTGTCAGTGAGACTAACTTGTAGGGTACCTGTCTTCCTGAGGCTCTCATCTTCAGCTTCATCACCTTCCCAAGTAAATTTAGCCACGAAATCTGCCAATGCTTGCCCCTTAATGGCCGTCCTATGTTGGTACACGATGTCAAACTCCCCCAACTCTATAGCCCAGACCATTAGCCTCCCTGATTTTACTGGCTTGTGTAGGACCAGCCTAAGAGGAGAGTCAGTGAGGATGACCATTGTATGGGACTGGAAGTATGGCTTCATCTTTCTTGATGCATGGATCAAGGCATAGGCTAACTTCTCCATCCTTGGGTATCTTTGCTCTGCCCCCTGGAGTGCCTTAATTTTGAAATACACAGGCTTCTGTACCCCCTCTTCGTCTCTGACGATTACTGCGCTGATGGCTAATTTTGGAATGGATAAGTACATGTGTAGCTGTTCGCCCTGTATCGGTCGTGACAACAGCAAGGCTGACCCTATGTATGACTTTAACTCCTTGAAAGCCTCATCACACTCTTCACCCTATTTGAAGGACTTTCTTATAATTTTGAAGAACGATAAACACTTGTTGGTGGCTCTGGACATGAACCTATTCAGAGCAGTCACTCGCCCCGTGAGACTTTGAACATCTTTAATGGTTTTGGAGGTCTTCATCTCTATAAGGGCCTTTATCTTTTCAGGGTTGGCCTTGATGCCTCTTTGGTTGACAATGAACCCCAAGAACTTCCCTGCTCCGACCCCGAAGACACACTTGGCCGGGTTGAGCTTCATTTGGTACTTATCCATTGTATTAAAGGTCCTCCTCAAGGTCAGCCACATGATCCTCTGCCTTCAAACTCTTAGTCAGCATGTCATCTACATAGACCTCCATAGACTTCCCAATTTGGTCTTCAAACATTATATTTACAAGGCGCTGATATGTTGCCCCCGCATTTTTTAGGCCAAAGGGCATGACTCTATAACAGTATGTCCCCTTATCGGTAATGAAAGTTGTCTTCTCTGAGTCTTTAGGGCTCATGAAGATCTGGTTATAACCTGAGTAGACATCCATGAAACTCATTAGTTCATGGCCCGCGGTAGCGTCTACCATCTGATCAATGCGGGGGAGAAGGAAGATGTCTTTGGGATAATGTTTGTTGAGGTCGGTGAAGTCCACACACATCCTCCACTTCCCGTTGGCTTTTGGGACAATGACTGCATTGGATAGCCATTCAGGGTAGATGACCTATCTGATAAACTTAGCATCTTCCAACTTCTTGAACTCATCCCTAATGACCTCATATTTTTCTCGAGATTAAATTCTCCTCTTCTTCTTTACTGACTTTGCACCCTCTACCACATTGAGCTTGTGGCACATGACTTCAGGGTCAATCCCCGGCATATCTGCATGACTCCATGAAAATACGCTCTGTCTTCTCCTCAATAGCTTGATGAGGTCTTCCTTGATGTTTGGTTTCAATGTCTTGCCGACTTGGATGATTTTTTCCGGCTCATCCTCATATAGGATGATGGATTCTACCTCTTCCACGGCTTCTCCTTTCTTCAACTTTGTCTCGTCCCTGGGGTCAAGGGTATCAATATTGTAAGTGGTTGTTTCCTTTTTGTGTGCCTCTCTTTCTTCGGTGGAGTTGAAATAACATTCCCGCGCTATCGTCTTGTCTCCCTGGACTTCCCCTACCCCATAAGGGGTTGGAAATTTAATCATCTGATGGACCGTAGACGGCACAGCTTCAAACCCCTTGAGGTCTACCCACCCCAGTATAATGTTGTAGGCCAAAAAGACATGTTCATCCATTACAAAGAAGCTGAACTTCTTGGTAAGCCATCTCGGCCACTCGTCCCCCATCCTAACATTGGCCTTATACACTCCAAGGGGATGAACCTTTTCCCCACTGAACCTAATCAATGGGTGATGGTATGGGATGAGTCTAGCATGGTTGAGACCTAAGGCTTTGAAGCATGGCCAAAACATCACATCTGTAGAGCTACCCCCATCTACTAAGATCCTTGGCACCTCACACCCGTGCACCCTGGTAGTGATGACGAGAGGGTCATCATGTGGGGATAAGAGGCCTTTGAAGTCCATTATTGAGAATCCCACTATCAGAGTATCCATATCGGCCTTCTTCCTCTTTTCTGACTTTTCCTCCAAAGAGGTTGAGTGAACAGTTTTCGTCACTGCCTTAGCTTCAGCTACATGGGCCTTCTTGTTTGCGACCTCTGACCCTCCTCCTGCTAGACCCCTAAAGATCATCCCCACACCAAGAGAGATCATATTAAGTCTCTTGACAGGGTCGTGGTCATCTCTTGGAGGGAGATCAGGGTCGTCCTTATCATTAGAAGGGTCGTCCCCTCTTTTTGGAGGACCTTATCTACATGCCTCACCCCGCTTCTTTTTAGGGTCGTCCTCTCGGCCTCTCTTGAGGGCACCTTTGTCAACGTACTTCCTGGTCTTCCCTTCTTTTAGCATCTTTTCAATGTCATCTTTCAGAGCAAAGCATTTGTCTATCACGTGGCCATGGTCTTGGTGAAATTCATACCACAGGTTTTTGTTCCTCTTGTTGTAGGTTGCCCTCAACTTTTCAGGCCACTTCAGGGACCGGTCACTCTTTATCTCGATGAGAATATTTTCACAGCTGACCATTAGAGGGGTGTAATCAGCGAACTTATCGTCCGTAGACCTCTTCTTCCCCTCTTTGTTCTTCTTATAGTACTTACCCCAGCTAGTGCCTCCTTTTTTATCTTCATATTTTGCGGCCATCGCCTCTTCGGCGTTCATCACCTTTCCTGCTGTCGACGGAAATTCAGCCATCGTCCTAGGAGGGTCTTCAGCAAGCTTCCATAGAAGCTTCCCCTTTTGGAGTCCTCCAGTCAGGGTTATCATAGCTATGCTCTCCTCATAGTCTTCCACCTCTAACTTTTCTTTGTTGAATCTGGCTTTATAGTCTCTTAGACTCTGGTTCTTCCCCTGTTTAACATAGAGCAGGTGTGTAGTCTTATTCTGTGGCCTCACCCCAAAGCAAAAGTTATGGATTAACCGGTCTACTAACTGTTTAAAGTTTTCAATGAAGCTTTTTGGAAGAGACATTTACCAGACGTGTGTAACCCCAGTCAAAGTGATAGAAAAGGCACGACACCTCATCTCATCTGAGATAGAGTATATGCATGTCGCTGACTGGTACATATCTATATGGTGGACAGGGTTGGTACTCCCGTCGTACCTTGGGGTGACCACAGGTGGATTGAACTTTGATGGCGTAGGAAAGTTGACTATCTTCGCCATAAAGGGTGAGCCTATGGAGTATCCTCTCTGAAGAGGGTCCCAGCTCTTCAGAATATCACCAATATTATCCTCCAGTCGCTGGATCGAGTCATTCCAAGGCCTCGTAGGGTCGGCCTGGCCGATGTTATCCCCTGCTGCCTCTTTGAGGTGGACGGAGGGTTCTGCTGCAGCAGGGCTGTATCGGATGTTTACTTCTCCTTGATCGTCGTCCCATCCTTGGGGTCAGCCATCTGCTTCCTCCCTTCTGGACCTCACAGCACTCCTTGATCTGGATAATTTTTCCCGCAGGTCATTTAATAGGCCCAGCCTCTCAAAGGTCGACTCCCTGCTTAAGCGATCAAAAGCAGAGCCTCTCGGGCAATCATCAGGATTTTGTCTTCCACACTTCCCTCTACTCTCCTGGAGAGGTCGCACAGTATTGTTGGAGACCTCATACGGCTCCCAGCACTCTATGGGGGCCTCCTTTCCCTCCAGATCATCATACCTATCCTCAGGGCAAGGGTTTCCTTACCTCCCCAGGCGTAGATGTCGGGGGTCAGCAACATCCCTCCGCCACTGTGGGGGTGGAAAGTCTTTACGTGGTTCCTGGGGTGGTCCCCTGGCCTCATGTTGCCCTGGAGCCACTGTTGGAGTGATCATCTCAGGTGATACCCCTGGTAGTCTTAGTATGTTCTGGCTTAGAGTTGTGAACTGCTCCTGCATGATCCGCTGGCTTGCTGCCAGAGACTTCAACGCTGCCGCCACATCATCCATCTCAGACTGAGGTGGTGGCTAACTGGAACTAGGTCCTGCTCCACTATCCGGTGGAGGAAGTGGTGGTGGTGGCATCTCCGGTGCCATGTGTTTGAACTATGTAGAGCTGATTTAAAGAAAAGACTGGTGAACTTGAGAACCTTAATGGGTCTCTTTCAATGGTAAAACGGCTCCATAGGGGGAGAACTGGTTCACCACCATAGTGCTCGGTGAGGTCAAGTTGTACAAATGAAGAGATGTCTTCTCGTTCCCACAGACGGTGCCAAACTGATGATTCTGAAATCTAGCACCACCAGATAAGTGATGATGAGCTCAAACTGTAATAACCATGGAAGCCATAGAGATATATACATATATGTGGGTAAGTGTGTAGAAGGAGATGAGTATAACAGGAATAAGACAAGGATTTATAATGGTTCAGCCAATTAGGCCTACATCCACTATGAGTGTGTGATCCACTAAGTATAGGCACTAATGGCCTTGGATACAATGCACATAAGCTCACTTTCTGTCTCTACTGTGTGTATAAGCAGAGTTTTTGCTAGGGTTACAATTTTTGATCGATCCCTTTGTAGGGTTGTAGGTGACAAGTATATATAGGTCTTGGGGGTGTAGTGTACCCCCCAAGTATGCATGGTGCATGTGAATGATGATCTAGCCAATCTCCTGTTGATACCTATAGATGCCAAATGATGACATAATATTCCCTCACGTGAGGGGGTGATATTGTTATAACGGTCTTCCACGTGCCATGTGAGCCTCACATGTACTGCTCCACGTGTCTCCCAAACCACGCGCTGTGATGATGTCATCCTCGGCCTACGATATGAGGTCGAGGGCAAAGTTCCTTCAGGTAGTGAATCTGGCCTAATTTAGGCCTCGTACTGTCGTACCCTTGGAAGGTCGTCTGGACCTGATGAGGGGTCGGCCCCTTGAAGGGTCGTCTGGGCCATGATAAGGGGTCGGCCCCTTAAAGGGTCCTCTGGACCTGATGAGGGGTCGGCCCCTTGAAGGGTCGTTTGGGCCATGATGAGGGGTCAGCCCCTTGGAGGGTCGTCTGGGGCCTGATGAGGGGTCAGCCCCTTAGAGGGTCGTTTGAGCCTGATGAGGGGTCGTCCCCTTGAAGGGTCGTCTGGTGCTTGACGAGGGGTCATCCTGGCCTCGCCCAGGTGGAGTACGCCCTCGGTCTGGCCGAGGGTATATGCGGGTATATCATTAGTTGCACGTTATGTGCAAGCCTACGATATCCTAGCTTTGGCCATCGGGGTAGGAAGGCCTGTTGTCATTGAGGAGCGGGTGGCGAAGAAAAGAAAGACCAAAGCTAAGGGAAAAGATAAAGTAGTTGAGGGGTCGAATAGAAGTAAAAATAAGAAATATGTCGAATATCTTTTAATTTTTGGTTTAATGATAATATTTTTGGGTTGTATTAATTTTTGGTTTAATGATAATATTTTTTGGTGAATTTGAAATTAATTTGGTGGTTGTATAAACATCCCTTCTTTGTTGGTGAATTTGAAATTAATTTGTTGGTTGTGTATTACTTTGAAAATCGCATCCTTAATTGTTTGTTGTGTATTATATCAATAATGAAAAAAATATTGGAACAATTGTTTGTGGGGTTAAAGTGCAAAATAAAAAATACAGTTTTTTATTAAAATTTTGAAAATAATAAAATTTTACAAAAAGTTGTAATAATAAACTAAAAATTATAGAAAATACCAAAAAGCTGTCAGCTGGTGAGAGATCCATTCGAGATGTATATAGTGAAAGAAGCACCATATTTCGGGATGTATATAGCGAACCAGTTATGGTTTAAGTTGGTTCGCTATATACATCCCTAACAGAATCCGAGATATAATGGCACATGAGGTCCATTCGAGAAGTATATAGCGAAAGAAGCACCATATTTTGGGATGTATATAGCAAACCAGTTACGGTTTAAGTTGGTTCGCTATATACATCCCTATCAGAATCCGAGATATAATGGAACATGAGGTCCATTCGGTATGTATATAGCGAAATAATCACCATACTTCGGGAATTCGAGATATAATGGAACATGAGGTCCATTCGGTATGTATATAATGAAATAAGCACCATACGTCGGGATGTATATATCGAACCCGTAATGGTTAAAGTTGGTTCGCTATATACATCCCTAAAAGAATCATACATCTTTGTTTCAATATCAACAAATTATACAACTAAACTATGGTTGATTAATTATCAATAATGAAAAAATTAATCTCAACAAATTATACAACAAATCAAAAAATACAACTTCATTAATTAATCTCAACAAATTGTACAACTAAATTCGAATATCATACAAATTTGTTTCAATATCATATCATACAAGTTCGTTTCACACCATACAAAAACATTTCATACACCAAACTAGTTGATATGGATAGGCTCATCGTTGGTTGCTACATCATTTAGGAAATTTTTTCGGAACTCCGATACTTGTTGCTCATATTTATCAATCCACAATTTTGCTTATGGCAATGATAAACTATGCCAGTGACTTGCTATCGGGGGAATTGGACAACCGTACTTCAACTTCAAACCTACAAAGTGATTCCCGCATACATGAGCAATCTCTATGAACAAGGGATGCACGGTTCATTCATGTCTCATTGGTAGAAACGTGAGACACTATCTCTTCGAAATAAAGACGCACACGCACTTGTAAGTTTCTGCCAAAAGATAGTCGCACTCGGTCATGATCATCCATGACGTGGGCATACATGGGCTAGAATAATCGTCCAACATATATAACCAGTCACCAAAACATTGTGCATAGAATTAAGTATTTGTCGTGACTTCTTTAATCAAGTCCGTCTCACCTGTCTCCATCCATTGGGGCCAAATCTGAGGAACTTAGAAACGCATCTAAACCCACAATTTTCGTCAGCTTCAACCTAAATGATATCTTCTACGCAATCTTTATAAAAAACCGTTATCTCATTTGTATATTATTTATATGTGGGGGAGTATTTCGAGCACCATGGGGCTGGGCGGTGAACTCCGTAAAATCAATTTTCTTCTTAGACCTTTAACCACGGGGTGTTCATTTATTATTGATTGCCTAGCAAGTTCGAAGCCCGAGGGATCCCTTTTAGTTGACTTCTCGTGCTTTTGCTATTTAGCAGTTGGTTTTCGTCCTCTCGGGCAACCCTTGCAATGCTTTAGCATGGATGGCTCAAATAACCTAGCGATTGTGGGACAACCGATGTCCTTCAGTTTTCACAACATGGCCCTTTTCTCATCAATAGTTGATCGTTCCCACCGTTGTTTAAAAAGTATCATTTCCGGCTCTTAGTCAATAATATGGTACTTCGCTAATTTGGGCACCATTGTTAATTTGCGCCAATGTGCATCAACATCCCCCCATAGTATTGCCCTTCCCTCCATACGATAGAGGACCAATTCATGATCGCACGTTAGATCATAGATGTTACATGCTAAGTGTAGGCACGATTTAACATCCATGCCAACGGTATCACAAGTCTTCATCTCCTCAAGAATTAGGTCAATGGCATAATGAGAAACCTGGACTGTGAGCTCTCACAAAATCGAAATATTGTGCGAGTACTTTAATTTTTGAAAAGAATCCTCAAACTCCCTCATGATCTCCGTCACTTGCAACCCAATGTAGTTGCCCCGGTGCCTAATCATATTTGTCCACGCATGAACGAAGATCTCCCTTAGATTATACCATGTACAATCTATGTAATGAAGCGTGTTCGGGAACTCATACCAATCAAAATGAAAAAGCATCCACTCATTGTTAAATTCATTCTCGGTGGGTGATTCAACCAAATGCATCCAATCCCTCACGAACTTCTTCAATGTATCCTCATCGTTGATCTCTTTCCTAGCATGGATCTCCACATTGCGATGAACGTGGAAGGTGCAAACCATAGTTCTCGCCTCGGGGAGCACATCTCGCAATGCGTTCATGCACGCATACTCTCGATCTGTGATGAAAATTGTGGTACATACAAACGGGTTGAATAGGGATTTCAAAAGTCCCAACGCCCACCGATAGTTATCCACCTTCCTCGTTGTTAAAAAGGAAAAGGCAATATTGAAAGTCCGACCGTACGACATTATTCCAACCATCTCGAACAAAGGCAACTTGTATCGATTAGTCTTATATGTGCAATCAACAATGAAAACGGACGGAAAACACTTGGTTAGTTGGGTTGAGTTTGGATGCACCCAAAAAATGTCTTCCACCTCCACGGTAGAATCATTCGTTCTATACCAATACACATAATGTTTATCCCCAAGCAACTTCATTAACTGTTGCATCGTCGTTCTACCCTCTCATTCTGAGATCCTCAACTTCACTTTGGCATTGTATATTGTTTTCATGGTCGAAACATTACTAACATTATGACTTTTAATCGTCGTTAGAAAGGAGGCCGTCTTTACACTGCTCAAGCACATCTCTTCAACAATTTTTTTTCAACCGAAGTAAGTCTACCCGTATATGCATTTCAAACTAAGGTTTTTGGCAATGGGTGATTGTGAACGTCGTTAACGACAGACAACATCCACTGTCCATTGTCCATCAGAATGCCCTTCAACAAAAATGGACACTTCCACTTCTGAGTGGCTATGCCCCTATTCGTACCTTCGTTACCAACATTCTTCCTGTGATGATCGAGGTACTCACCTCCCCTATCACAACCAATATGTAGACGTCCCTTACGCGTTGCTAAAGATGTATCGAACTTGGTTATGACCATCACTATTTTAACAGACCGGGCTTGCTCTTGAACCCAATCAACTAACTCTTGTCGGGTGGGAAATACATGTGAATTAAGAATATAATAAATCAGTACAGCCTAATTACAATATATAAAAATATTACATCAATAATAGACATTATAATACCTTCTTTGTAAAAAACATCGCACTAACATCTACTAACACCGCACCACCTTCCGCGATTTGGGGTATTTCGATATTCGCTAAAGCCTGATCAAATAACAGCTCATTGAAATCCATGAAAGCATCCTACATAAGTAAAAATATTATTAGTACTCACAATCAATGAACTTGAATAACAATATTGAGAACTAGCTTGCAACGTACTTGATGACATAATCATAACGTATGTTTGAATTATAATGATAACATACTTCATAACATAATTATTAACAGTTTGAAACACAACATGATACGATTTCATAACAAGCTTGCAATGTAGTTGAATTACATGTTATGTTTGAATTACATTATATATTTGAATCACATTGGAACCAAACTTGGTACCAAACTTGAATTACATTGTGTTTGAATTCTATTCGGCATGAATATACCGAATATGTTTCATTATTTTGTGGTGATCCTAACGACTAATTTTAAAGTGGTTCGGGATGTATATGGATAAAGAAGGACAAACATTCAGGGTAATTATGTCGTATATGTACATCAGGTTCGGCATGATCATAACGAATGAACATACTTCGATAAAAAAAATATACAGTTGGTTGGGGAGGTTTATCCCGAATTTCTTCCATGAATTTGGGGTCCCGATCTCGATCTAACTCTACGTTTGATGCATTATTTTTAATGTGCATCCCTTATGAAAAAACAAATATATAAGTAATGGGACCCAAATTTTACCTCTCCATTGGGATTTGTAGAGTTGTCATTTGTTTTTGAGGTGTTGTCATTGTATAATGGTGGGATATCCATTAGTATGTGAATATTTAAAGAACAGACCCTAAATATTTAATAATGTTGTTGAAGATGGTTGGTGGGGGATAAAACTTTAATAATGATGTGTGGGTACCAAAACTTTAATAATGTTGTTGAAGATGTTACTGAAGATGATAGGTTATATTAATGGAGACAAATTTGTTGGGTGAAGAGAATATGAGAAAAAGAGAGTTTGGAGTGTATTGGATAGAGAGAGAAAGTAAGAATTTGGAGTGTAGTGGTATTATGTGTTTTAGTTGTGTTAAAATATACATATATTGAGTGGTGACCCTTAGCAAAAATCAGATTTTAAAACCTTGTGGTATTTTGAAGCAATTTTTGTGGTGCCCTTAGAAACTCCCTTATCTCGAGTATATGCATTTAATTCGGCATAATTACCCTGAGTATATGTGTTTCATTCGATATAATTATCCCGAATGAGACTTTTCAATAATATATACATTCCATTCGGCATAATCATCCCCAATGGAATTTTTACTGCAAAACAAAATTTAACTTTGATTAGGGATAATCAACCCGAAAATCATCTTCTTCGGGGGTCCGATACCGAACCACTGTAAAGTTCCATTTTCGGGTTTAATTTTTTCTAGGGTTAAAAAAACTAAAAAAATGTATTTGTACAACAAAAATTACCTTAAACATAATATTTGAGCTATTTTCATTAGTTTTAGAGTTTCCACACCCATTATTAACACCTCCATTAGTCGTTGTAACTTCAATATGGTAACTTTAATGATTGAAAATCCTAGCTATTATGTTATTTCAATAATTAATATGGTAATTTGTTGGTGAAATTTGTATCAGGCTTGAATTGAAAGTTTATGTAGGGTTTTGAGTGAGAGAATGGTTGAGAGAAAATTGTCTAGAGAGAAAAGATATTTTTTGAAAGAATGGTTGATAGAAAGTTAAAAATATATATATACCATGCGGTGGCCCTTAGCAAAAAAATGTAAAAAATCTCTTATTGTATTTTTAAGCAAAAAATGTAGTGCCCTTAGAAACACCCATGATTTTGTATAAAACAATTTATAAGCTAATAGATTATTTATCATTGGAATGAGTACAATATTATGGTTAATTAAAAAGAGGGGCATGTTTGTGCCGAGAATAGATAAGACCGTATGCGTTACTTACGGCATGGGATATGCCAAAATTTTGGTAAAACAATTTGGAATACCATCCAGTCCAGCGGATTTTATAGGATCCATATGTTTTCAAATAAGAGATACCTCTACTCTGCCTACCAAAACTCCTGGATAACAAGTTATTCATACATTATGTGCCTTTTTTTTTTACGTAGTCCAGAATTGCCTCAGGAGAAGGTAGGTACAGCTCTTGAGCTTTAAATAATTTCTTAAAATACCCCCACCACACTTTTGATTTCCAATTAGGTGATCCTTTACCTCATTGGTGCAGATCTCAAATGCCTCTGTTCAATATATCAGTTCAAATCAGTACATTTTCCCTATAATTCACTCATTCAAAATGTTGAAATCCACATCTAATATAGCTAGATATTATATTTTCTAACTAAGTTTTATAAAAAAAATCCATATCTCTTAATTTCAAATGATTAAGATTCAAGTTTATTGAGATAACTTCCGTAGTATTCAAATTCTCTAGCTTCAAAGATCCAAAAAAATATTACTACTACAATTAAAATTTCAAGATGACAAAGGCAAAACAACTGTGGATAAAAATCCTCTCTAAAGAACTTGTCAAAAAAATTCATCAAAGATGTACTTTAATGATCTACGAGGCATTTGAAGACCAACTCTATAAATTTTGAGATTTGTTTCACAGCCAGCTTTTCAATCTTCATCTGATTTTTCGCTTTTACCTATTATGTCAATCTGTCAAAATTTGATTCCAACGACTGCCTACATCATCTTTCAATCAAAGTGCATGAACTCTCGTGTCAAAAAAATAGAAATATTTTGATGCATAGAAAGTAAAATAGTTACCCCTAACCACATTCGCAACACCCTAAATGATAAATAAATTACAAAAAAAACACCATTCTACCTTAATAATACATGAATAAAAGTATGTCAACCTAACATACAAGCCCTTGTTCAAAATATGAAATTGCAAATGCATTACAATAAAAAAATAGTTGAGTTCCAGTTTCAAAGGTCAAATCCATGGTTGTTTTAACATGATGGATGGCCCTAAAAAATGTGATAATCCAAATGAATTTTGAACTCCCATGATAAAAAAAATTGACACACACAGAGTAGATATTAGAGTTTATCATTAAAGTTTTATTCTAGATACGATAATTTTAATTTTCATAGTAAGAAGAGTCTTGGGTGTTCATGTTCTTTGTTCGGGACAAGAAAAACGCTAAAAACATGTGAAATAGTTTACATTTGATAGGGTACATGAATGTCATGATATTTTTTGGTGCTTTAATCCAAATTAACTTTACAGTTTCTTCTTCCTCTTAGATAGACATATTTTTAGTTTTTTAAAATGAATCAACACTGCCTCCCTCAATTTTATTGCTTATGCCAAATGTGTCAACCGATTTGCTTATTCTCTGATTTTTTATTCAACTTCAATCATTGTGCATCTTAATATTGCTACTACTAAATTTTGTAGTACTTCCATCTTAAGTACTTTTGGAAAGTTGTAACATATTATGTGCTAGAAACATTAGATTGTATGTTTATACAAACTTATTTTGAGTAAATTAATCACGAGTCCAAGTGTCATATAGATTAGAGTATGCAAACGTTTTTAAGGGGTGTTTTTTATGTATTTTAAGTCCCACGTGAATAAATATTCCTTGACATGTTTACTTTCCGAATTTATCCTCCTAAAAATAATGAATACCGTGGAATGGGTAACTATGTAATCTCACCTAGTTTATAACACTATTTTTAGTAACACGACTATTAGTTCGGGATGGACTAAAAAGGAAACCATGACCATTAATTTGGGATGGATGGAGTATAAATTTATAAGGAAGGAAAGCATATGTTATAACTAGAATAGAGTTCGGTGTCGTAGACCTAAACATCAATTTGTTATAAAATATCACGTAGACTGGCCATGAATTCGTATATATAGTGATATATGAATGAGTGCTCAAAATCCAAACTAAAAATAGTGCCATCAACATGCGCATATACTAGTGTATGTTACCCGTAGCATAATTTTGCCTCTGAAGTACTTATGCCTACATTACAATTACATTTTTTAACAAAGTATCTCATGTACTACCCAAATTCGTACCTACGAGGAATTGTGTATGCCGGTGTTGCTATGAAAACATCTTTTACCATTATTATGTCATCATAGTAAAGAACAAAGAAATGCAAATTGATATTTTGTAAGAAAAGTTTATTTCATTCCACTTAAATAAGTATGTATACTCATAATAAATTACCATAAAGGAAAGGAAAAAATTGCTCGAACTAATGCAATTACACCCATTAGCTTTGCCATCATAATGGCCCTCCTTTGATTCTCTAGCTTTAATCTTCAAAGTTTCAGTGACTAGAGAAATTTGTCCTCTGTAACTCATAATTTCTAAACACCAACCATGTACTAAAATAATGAAAAGGCTAACAAAGTTTCTAAGATTTAATAAAGTCAATTACCAAAGCAACATCGCAAACCAAGTAAAAAATACCTTAATTTAATGATTCAAGAACTAAAAAGCATCACTTGCTAATTTAAAGAAGAGAGATTGCACCTGAGAAAATGAAACCAAATCACACTGTCATATTGCAGAAGCTTAAGAGAAAAAAAAAAGGTGATGAATTCACTAAAGAACCCATAATTCACACCACTTACTACACTTCACAACAACTTTAGATATACTTTTATTCATAGTTTATTGATTAGCAGTTCAAAGGAACACGTCAAGTTTCCTCGTACAAACATAATCAAGCAAAAGAAAAATTAATAAACAGTAAATAAGGGATCACGCTAAGTTTCCTTAACCCTTCGTGTAACACCGTCTCTTTTAACTTTCAAGCGCATACAAACTCTAATTTTTCAGAAATGTAATCTAGTAAAACTATAAAACTCCAGAAACTAATTGTACACTAACGAAGCTTCACAATAATGTGACAGGATCTCCATTAAACCTCTAACTGTGAAAGAGTTGTCCAGCGTATGATAGATCACTCTATTGTGGACGTAAGCCAAATTATCTGGGCCAAACCACGTCAACATCGTGTTCCCATTTCTTATTTCCTTATTTTCTCTACTAGTCCAACTCACTTCACACTTGGGTGAAGCCTAAATCTTACAAAACTGGGCTTCATGGGGTTGTGAATGTAATTGCAGTTGTTATACATACATCATGCTAATATTATTATATCATTAAATACTATTTTACTTTTATAAAGTAAATAGAAAACATCAAAAAACTAGTAAAAGTCAAACTTTTCATGTTCCTAATTTCCAAATAAAAGAAAACAAAAGTTAAACGACTTATTGTTTGATAGGAGAACAAATCTCATCTACTCCGTAGTCTGCACATCACAAATTTTCATCATAGGAGAACCCAGTAGGGGATTTAACAAACATGAAACCTACACATTTTTTCATGCTAAATCCAACATGTTATTCAATCGATGACTCTAAAGGATATGCAACAAATGACAATATATGTCAATTTTAAGAAAAATCATTCAAGAATGTATGCATAAAACTACTCAACTAAAAAAATCCTTTTCCAATTATTCGAGGCCAGGCAGTAGAAGAACCGGTGGAAGGATATACAACAAATGACAATATATGTCTATTTTAAGAAAATCATTCAAGAATGTTTGCATGAAACTACTCAACTAAACAAATCCTTTTCCAATTATTCGAGGCCGAGCAGTAGAAAAAACGGTGACTTTAAAAGACCTGTAAAAAAATGTTTCTACCTATTAACAAAATTATTCAATAATATAAGCATGAAGCAACATATATGTAAATATAAAAAAATCATCCAGCTCACCCTGCCTTGAGCCAGTGCAATAGAAGCAAGTTGAACGTTAACTAGCAGAAGTTACAAAGTTGTAACATAATGCACAAAATTAGAATCAACTTACACGTGGCGTAAAATAATTGTAACATTTGTTAGGGAGACACTTTTGCAAGATCCACCATTTCGCAAGCTAAAAATCTTATATCTGTGCGAAAAACTAAAATATTGTAAATTATTAAACCTCTTAATAAATGTAGATTAAACTAAAATATACATAGACATTAAAATGTGTTGCAGGGAGCAGTTGATTAATAGTTGTCCCAAACAAACTAAAGTCATTTCCATAATCTATTGTTTACCTACACATTCTTATTAAACACTAATCTTCCTAACATGAGTATAAAGTACTAGTCTTGTTTTTGGTGCTCCACACCACGTAGTCTAATAACTCAACTATGAAATCAAACACATTTTTACCATACATAATACATTAAAAAATTCAGTAGTTTAATATCCTTGTCATATTTTATATCTGAACACTGATTGTAATGTGCAATGTTTTGCAATTGAGCTGCACATTATTTGTTCGAGACTTTTTCAGCAGTTCGAGGATCAAATTCCACCATGAATATAGTAATGTACTGACAATTGTATTGTTTATTTCTGTAAATACTAATAAACAAAAATGAGAATATTTTAAGGAAAAGGCATGTAAAGAGGTCTCGGCCAGAATTAAAACCAAAAATAGAACCATCAAAAGTTCACAGACCAATGCTCATGAAGTAGATATTTCCCTTATATTATGTGTACCTGCAACATATGCCATCAACAGAATCAATGGAATACATGGGGATAAGCTCCACTCATCTATATTTAAATATGCAGTACCAACAACTGACATTTATATGCAATCACAAAAGTGAGATAGTAGTAAATTAACTAATATTTTGTTTTCAAGTGAGATGTGCACAGTCCATGATGTATCTAGTTGGTTAATTGGTATTTGAAATTTCAGTGTGACAATTCATGACTTAACCGATTAGATGGTTGTGTTATTTAACATAAAAAATGATTTAATCTTAAACTCTCATGTGGATGAGAAAGACTAAATTAATCTCAGCCCCAAGATTCCAGAAAAATCAAATCTATTTCTGTTTTGCAAATATATATATGCCAAGAGATCAATTAAATATACAGTCCAGAAAACACTAATAAATTTCAGCCAAATATTCAACATAACATTATTAGTGTACACATGATTATGAATGATCCTTGGTAAAAAATCAAGTTAAGGGACGAAACACAAATTTAGGCCACTAAGACAGACTGAAAATCCACATTAATTGATGAAGAGGAAAATTCTACTCTGTTTTCAGATGGAATCAAATAGATTAAATTATGCATAGTACCTCAAGACAGTATCCAATAAATGTTTAAAATAATATTTTCCTATTTAACAAAAAATAAACCTAATAAGTAACTCCTTAACACATTAATCTATATCCTTAATAAACTAGTGTCCGAACTAGCGGCACCCCCACCCACGCCGGCGCCCGACGACCAGACCATGTCCAATGGTCTGCCAATAATGACCGGTCTGGCGAAAGGGGGAGGGAAGGTAGGTGAGGGACTTTTTGTTACATGAATAATATGAGTGGTTTATATATTTAATAAATCATAAGTCAATAACTCGAAGACACGAGGAACGTAAAAGTAGATGCAAAGAAAATAATATTTTTATTGACATGTTGAAGCAGAAAAATACAAAACTAAACCACTGATTATAGGTACATTAAACTAAAGCCTTTGTCTATACACATGTTCTTTACCCAATTCATATTTGCTTGATCCTGGATTTTCTGTATACTATATATACAATCAAATATTGGGGAAAATAAGGCGTGTGATTTTGTAGATTGACATTTTCTAGATGATGTGTTTGAAAGGAAGGAGAGGAGTTAGATTAGAGGGTGTGTAAGGTCGCTAATTTGTTAACAGAGATCAAGATGATTGTTTAAAGGCAAACGAATCCTCGTCTATCTTCATCTATTTGAAAAAATTCACTTATATTTCGAACAGACTTTTAAAGTAATGAGGTGAACCCAAGATATTAGAGATCTTAGATACTTAAATAAAAACAAAGAAGAAAGAACAAGTAAATAAAACAAAATTTTCATGAGGTTTTGCTATGGTACATACGTGCGTGAGCACTAACTCTCAACTGGTTACAATGGATCACAATTAGATGAGTAGATGTATAATGAATTCATGTAAAAAGAACAAATTTACAAGTTTGAGAATTATAACTAATTGGCATCGTAATAAGGTTGGCATATATCTATCAATCATCTATAATTCTTCACTTTTGGATACTTCTACAATTCTGTAATTTGTTGATTTTTCAATCTATATTGACTCAGTGGCTAGATATCATTTTTTTGATGACTCTCCAATTTGACTATATTTCACCCATTTTTGGTCCAAATACCAACAAGTCCAGCCATGTCCAACATATTTCACCCAGTATCCAACTGATCTAGATAAGTAGTCAGTCCTGTCCAGTACTTTGAAACGTGAATTGCACATAAACAAGAGGATTGCAATATAATATCAAAAGGTAATAAAGTTTTGATGCATAGAAAGTAGAAAACCTGTGGACTTGCAAGTAAGGCATCCCCAATATCAGATGCATTTCCCATTACCACACTCACAACGCCCTGCATCATAATGAAAAAGAAAAACTAAAAAATCAAATAAATTCTCCTTGATAACAGCAAATATGAATAAAAGTATGTCAACCTAACATACAAGTCCGTGTACAGATCATGAAATGCATAAGCATTACAGTTCAAGAATTACAAATTTAAAATCAAGGGCCAAACCCACGGTTGTTTCAACAACATGGTTCCGACCTCTGAGATATGACAATCTAGATGAATAATGCCTCCCATGGTATCAATATTGACATCAACAAACACATATATACACATGAGATATGCATAAACTATGAAAATGTGGTTTCACCAAGGATATTGCGCTAAATGGAACTGGGTGAGGATACCTGATTCATGTAGCTGTCGAGCCCAAGTGATTTGAGAAAATACTTTATTTAATGGAGTTGAGTTCATGAATAATATATAAAAAGAAATACTGTAGGAACTTTCCACCTTGAAGGGAGAGTTCAGTTGTAACCTTCCACTACAGTAGTCAAGGGTGTAAAACGATCTCAGGTTTGTGAAATATTTAGTTTCATAAATACATTGTAATTCATTTAAAAGAAAAATCTATGTTAGCCAAAGTGAAAAAACAATTTATGTATGTTGCAATTTTTCCTAATTTACCGAAAAAAATAACATACCATGAAAACATAAATACCTGCGGAAATTCACGAAAGTAGACATCAAGTGTCGCATACAATTACAGGGAGAGGTATCCCTAGCTGAAGCACATAACTTATTCTTTAACCATTAAAATTTTCACTCCAGTAGGCATTTATTTGTATATGTTTCGTGAACACAACTACTCTTTATTGAGTACAAGATTAGTCATAACTGGTGCAGGTATATCTCTGTAAAACTTTTTTGACCCTTTTTTTTAATAAAATCTCATTTATCCCCAAAATTAATACTTCAGTCTGTGTACTTCCATCCATAAAAATATTGGACTTGACAACTGAAATTTTGTAAAAAGAACGAATCTTATGTTCATACTTCATAATAGCCCCTACTTTAGCCACTAAACACTACTGCATCAGTACATAAGTAATATAACCCTTTAGCATTCTCTTTACCTTTCATTTAGGACCCTTCTTATTTAAAAGCTTATTCTTCACAAGCTCATTGTCAGGATTTTGTACGGAATCACTCTTCACAAGCTCATTGTCAGCCATACTTAACCTGCCCAAATCCGCCCAGAACCACCCAATTGCCCGGCCTACCACAAAGAAAGCAGAAATCATCTAAATATTAACTGAAGCAGAATCCCGCAAATCAATTGAAGATATTCAGATATCCCGCAAACATAAAATTACAATATTCAACAAAAAATCAACTAAATACATACATGAAACCCAGCAAGAAAACTAAATTTAAGGCAGGAAATTTGTGTATGCTCACAAGGTGTATAGTGTATAGGAAACTTATCTCTGTTACTCATGTTTTTCTTTGTTGTCTATTAGATTCTACAAAGTTTACACCAAAAGCTAATTAGTAATTTATTATAGAAACTAAATAGGAATTTGAATAAAATGTACAATACATGTACCTTAAATCTGCAAATCAACAATTCCTGAAGTGTGCATAATACCTATATATGTTGTACCGAATACAATCCTTGAAATTGAATTAAAAGTAGAAAATCAATCAAGCGCAGTAGCAATACAAAATCTTTATTGATCACATATCCAAAATTATAGAAAGTACAAAAAAACTAACAACAAACATCACAAATGTGTAACAACAGCCACAGAACCTATTATTTTATTTTGAAATTTGAAAGAATCTAGTGAGAGAGGGAGAGTTTTTCAAGACAGTCTTTCTCCATTTTGGTGAAATATTGTGAGGTTCAGATATTGTGTGAGCGTATGAGTGAAATTAAAACTGATCTCAACAGTATAAAAATTCAATTTTGGCAAAATCTTAACCTGTACATCTAGTTTGTTATGAATAATTATATAGATTCATTCCTTTCCATCAAACTGCAAATTATTAATATTGGAAACATGAATTACTTTTAATTAGAAATTAAAAGTGAAATTAAAAGTACTTTTTCATTTAAGTTTTTAACCTAAGGAATTAAATTTACAGAAGAAATATATCCAAATTCACAAATATCTTAATTTATAAGAATGGAAGAGTGATGGAGAATGTTAAAGGTGTAAAAATACCTATACAGATCTCCTCTGTTGTGATGGCAGTGGTTTCCTTTGGTCAACTATGGTTGTCCGTATGAACTAAAAAAAGACAGGGGTGATTTTTAGACACACCACTGCCATGAATGAGACCAAAGTCAACAAGGCCCCTAAAGCTACTCAATCAATACTAACCTCTCAATGTGATAACCAAAACGAGAAAATGAAAAGGACACAGATGAAATTTCACAACCACTCAAGGAATTCAAAGAATATTTGTCCACCTTAAAAGTCCTTGGGTTAAAGAAAATATTGCATGTATGCATTTTAGTATATACTTCTTATATCTAAGATCTTTGTCTATACACCTGAGCTTTTCTGAATTTATATTTTCTTCAATTTCTAGAAGCACCAATCATTAGCATATGGAAAGGGAAGGAGTGGAGATGGAGGATTCTGAATAAAGGGTACGAAAGCTCAACTAATTTTTCAGTATTTGTTAATAGAGACCGAGAGGGCTGTTTAAGACTTTAGAGGTATTAGGCAAACAGTGATTTTATCTTCATGTAAAGTTATGAGATGAGCCCAAGATTCAGAGATCTTAGATAGTTAGACAAAAATAATAAAATAACGTACTCTTGAAGGACACTTTTTGTGTGTGTTTTACCAAAAACTCAATTATCTCCCAAAAAGTAAATAACTTTTAAGTATGCACCAAACTAAGTTGTGAAAAAACAATTCTTACTTTAAACCAATTTTATCTTGATTAATCCTAAACATGCATCTAGTGATTAAAGCAAGTAAAGTAAAGTAAAGAATACTCACAACGCCGGATGTACGAGGAAAAGCCCAAAACGGGAAAAAACCTCCGACGATCCAAGCCAGATAATCACTATGAACTACAAAGACAGATTAACCTTACTCAATGACTCGATCCCCATGGGTCTTGACGCTCCTTCTGATATTCTACCATTCTTCTATAGTGCCCATGAAGAAATTCCGTCTTCCACGATACCTATCCACAACACACGCGTCCACGTATGTCTATGTGTCCACCGATATGGCTTGATACGTCTATGATGTTGAACACAATGTCTGTCGCTTCTCCACCGCAAACCCAGTAATCTCAAATGTTCAATGATGAACAAACTCAACTTTGGTTCAGCAAGATCACGTAAACATATAAGAATGATAACTCGGATCTTTGCACGCTCTAAGGATGTGTTTAAGATTTTTAAACGTTAGAAAATATGTGCAAATAAGTTTCTGGTTCGTAAACTGTTTTTCCAGAATGCACACTTATGAAACTCTGATGAAAACACGTTTTAAATAGGATTTAAACGCCGCCTCAAAAATTGTGTCGCTCGAACGACTTAGGTCTCTCATTCGCGCGATATAGCCATCTCATTTGAACGAGTCTGGTTGTCGTTTGAATGACCCCGCGTGTCATTTTGACTTTTGACTTTTTAATTAAAACGTCTCTTCCAAAAGAGATCCAAATAAGTCAAACACCTTTTCGAGCTTATCAGAATAAAAACGTAGTGTAAACCATTTAAAACATTTTAAAACATTTTTCTTTATAAAAATTACATCCTTATCTTTTATAAAAATAATTCTGAGCACCATTAATTATACGCATTCGTACTTGAGTGATCTCGGAATGAAATTAACTTTGAAGACGAATAAACTTGCACCAATTTAAACTTCGATATGATTAATTCTTTGAAGCTTTGCCGCAACGTCTTCAATTTATTCAATACATCATAGACCAAGTGGGATCATGACAAAATAAAATATCCCTATGACGTATTACAAACACAATTTTGTTCACGGAATTAAGTCAAAACAATACAGGGACTTAATTGGAAATTTATGTCCTTACAAATCTCCCCCTTTGACTATTCTGGGAAAAAACTAAACCAGTGAAATGATTATGTCGGGTCGTCAATCTGTATGACGCCTAAATCCCATCCCATTAACCCAAAGTAAAAACTTACAGGACACGGACTAGAATATGTAGCACCAGCAAGCATGAACTGTCTGAATGTGATGTAGACTTGAAATCTTGAATCTATGAAGCATACCTACACACATGAAACAGAAAAATAAATACCCAGTGAAGTGTGGAGGAAACAATGAAACAAATATATATCCAAATGATACCAATTGTACAATAGATACCAAAATGAATAAACTCATAAAAATCATTTGTTAAATAGTTGAGCAATATGATATCACATTGATGAATGAGAAAATGATACCTATATGAACTATATGTAATCACAAAAATGCTCAACAAATCTCCCCCTACATCGCATACATCTCTCCCCCTTTTTATCTCGAATAGATAACCCGGTGAAAAGATAAACCAAACAATAATTATCTAGCAAGAAGATATACCAATTTGAGATTTGAAATCGCTAGATAATTGAAAAACAACCAGCTAAAATGATCAAGCAATGACAAAGCAGTAGCTAGTAAACTAATGAATCACACAAAAACATATATTAATCTAATCAGGTGTGATAAATAAAGTCATATGCAAAATACCAATTTTGAAGATAATAAAACCTGCATATAAACAAGTCAGTCCGGAAAGCTTCCAGCAGTACCAAAAATTATATACCAATATAAACCAGAGGACTGCAAACCAATCAGAAGAAAGGATTTAGACTATCGTTCGAACGAGCCAGGGACGTCGCTCAAACGAAGGACAGATGTCGTTCACGCGACATGGAGATGTCGTTTGAACGACTTCTCGCGACCTGTCAAATTTTCCTAGATTCCCAGAAATATGTTATATTTTTTCCCAGTGAAAAAATTTCCACAAAAAAATTCAAGGAAGATCCTGACAGCAGCTAAACAGTGCTAAAACAGTAAGCTTTTCACGCAAAATGTAAAAACAAATAATGCGAGTTACATGCAAACATAGTACCGATGTGTTCAAATGTCGACATGAAATGTATGGGCATGACACTATAACAAATGATTCATAATTCCAACACATCGAAGCGATCAAGAAGCTCTAATTGATAGCGATAAATCATCAAACTTTAGCATAGCTATATGACAATTTAAAGTGTGAGCTTAATGAACTAAACATACTACATGCACACAAATCCAGAATTTTGATGATTCTACAAACAATAGTGTCAAATAGCAATGTTTGAACATTAAGATTAGATGTGCAAACCCGTTTAAATTTTCCCCAACCAAACTCCCTCATAAATATATACTTTTACAAGTTCTTTTGAGGTTTCTAGCATTCTAAACCCAGAGAAAATCTTATTGGCCCTTTTCTTAGCATTTTTCTTTTTCTTTTGGGCTCTTTTAAACGGTGGCTTTCACGACAAGTAAATTTTGAAGTCTCACAGCCCTTTCCCGTGAATCACTCATCAGTTTTTCAATTAAGTATCAATTCAAAACCTCATGGTAAACGGTTCTAACATGCACACTTCTCCTTAAGTCTAATTACGCATATATGACAAGATTGAGATAAGAACGCCTCACCAAATTCAAATATGCAAGAGAAGTTAAACATCAATATAAACTCGTGCATGTGTGCAATGTTGACATATGTACAAAGTCGAATAAACATGCATATCAACTTCGAAACAACCCCATATAAACAATGGTTAAGATCATTCTAAGCATCGATAATAACGACCAAAGTCCTAGCCACATGGATATGAAACAATAGGGGGGGGGAGGGGTCCAAGCACACCAATATGCCACATCAAACATGTAAACTCAAAAATAAAAACCGAAAATATTTTTGGATTTTCAAACATATTTTGACTCAAATAAAGGCAAAATCTTTTTTTATTTTCAAAAGTTTTCTCAAAAACAAAATCTTTTTGTATTTTTCAATAGGACTCAAACAAATGAAAACTATAATACAAAATGATAAACATGTCACTATACTAGCAATGAATATATCATGAAGCAAACTAGAATATGAAAAACAAGGCAACACTATCATCCTTTAGATTTAGCATGGGAAGAATCAACTGCACCCAAACGAGAATCATGAAGTTTAATTCCTAAAGCTACTAAATCTGATTTCCTAACCCAAGTTGGTGTAAAACGACGCATGGGGGTTTTGGGAACCGTTGCAACTTTATTCCTAAACTTCCTAGGAGCTTTTCTAAGGTCGTAACAATACCGCTTAAGGTGACCTTTCTTACCACAAAACGTGCAAGTGTAGCGGTGGTGGGAATGATTACCTATGTGTTGAGCTTTTCTAACCTTCCTTGTGTTTCTCACACGTGCGGGGGGGAATGGGAACAACTCTCTCATCAAAACCTATACCTCCCCTATGTCCCTTAATTTGGACGGTGCCTAAGATCTTATCTAACTTCTCCGACCTAGCCTCTAAATCAAACATAACTCTAGACGAGTCTCTAAATCTCTCCTCCAACTCATGAATCCTATACTCTAGCAAATGCCTAGACTCCTCAAACTCTAAAATCTCCTTTTTCAAGGACTCCATCAAACCACGGAGATTATTTCTCTCTTTCTCCACAAACTCTAGTTTCTCCTTAAACTTCTTCTCTCGTGCCCTAAGATCCTCAATCAAACTATCATTATTTTCTATGACACGCTCATTCAACTTAGCTTGTAATTTTGAGTTAGCCTTTTGTTGGAACACTCGGCCCCCAGTTTTTAATTTTTTTAAAAATATATTTCCTTTTTAGAAATTGATGCGGAAGTGGGTGATAGTTCAATTAAATAAATTTTAATTTCTTTTCAAATTAAAATTAAACAAAGTGAATTGTGATGGAATTACACAAACAATTTGATTTCACTTAAACACAATTAATTAATCCAAGTCCTAAAAATTTGCCTAAGTCATATTTTCAATTTTATCAAGTTAGGCCAAACCAATTTTACCAATTAAAATGAAGACTTGAATTAAATTAACTTTTACCCAAAAAATTAATTTAGCACCAAATTAAATATGAGTAATGATTAAACCAATTTTATCTTTTTACCTAAGCATGCGTTCTAGGTGATATAGGAAGATAAAATAAATAATAAACCACTATGTCGCGATGTACGAGGAAAAACCCACAACGGAAAAAAACTTCGGACGGCCCTAGCCTCAAATCCACTAAGTACGGAATTTACATTTATAAGACAGATGACTTACAATACTCGACTCGAATCCTTTCAAGCCCCGACGCGTCTTCTTGTAACCACCTCTGCCTGGCGAATAACCACGGAGATCCACCACGGTCTCGAATCCACCGATCGGACTTTTTTTGGTCACCGTCAACCACACATGGTGCCTTTCACTATGTGAGAAAGCCACAGCTAAACAATTCTTCTTCTTTGAGGGATTTAGAAGAAAACCCAAACAAACTCTTCAAACGGTAGAGTAAATCCGGTGCCAAACTCCAAGCAAAGATATATAGATAGAAACTTAGATAAACAAACAATGGGTGTAAACTAGAGTGGTAAATGAATTTTTCTTTGAAAATTAATCCCTCAAAACTTGAACTTTTTCTTAGAAAGATGAACCCTCAAAACCCTCTCTAGGAGTTAGTATGGTATGAAAAAGTTAATTTAGAAAAATTTATTCCCGCACATAGATATTCAACAAAAAGTTAGTGGGGTAAACAAGTGGGAAAGTGGGAAAAAACTGCTCAAAACTGCCAAATAATTGTTCCCGCTGGAATCTCGTTCGAACGAAGTCTCGTTCGAACGAAGTCTCATTCGAACGATCTTCTAACGAACTTCTAACAAAGTTACAAAAGCCAGTATGGGAACTCGTTGGCAAACTCGTTCGAACGACATTTGTTTCGAACGAAAAACTCATTCGAACAACATATCGAACGAACTTCCAGAAAGTTTGAAAATTTCATTTTTATCCCAGAAACTTTATAAACTTTATTTAAAGTTATACTTAATTCTTTCTGAAAATAAACAACAGTTTTAAATAAACCTAACACCCATATAAACATGTTCCAAGCTCATATATATATATATATTAATGCATTCGTACCTTGGGAGCATGGAGCCACTGTTGTTGACGTAGAAATGAGGCACTTTAAACTCGGCATTTTGATGAAGCTTTATACTTTTTGCCGCTACGTCTTCAAATAAACACATCATCGGCTTGAATAGGTATATTGAACACTATCCTATGACATAAACGTTTTTGTTCGGAATTGAGCCAAAACTACATTAAGACTCAATTGGAGAATTGTGTCCTTACAAATCTCCCCCTTTGGCTATTTCGGGACAAAAGCCAAACAAAAAAATCCTAAAGGGACGTCAATCTCTCTAGACTTAAAAACATCCCACCCAAAATAAAGAGTAAAATGCTTGACTCGAATACCACTTTAGAATTAAACGCTTTGCCACTTTAAAGTTGCCGCTTTAGAAGAATTCCTACACACTTAAGCAGACTATCAAACGCATAGGGAATATCAAAGTATTTAATGCAAGTAAAATAAATACTCCCCCTAAATTAATTCTCCCCTTTTAACAAAACAATCTACCAAAGAACGTTATGACTCCCCTTAAGTTAAATCTCCCAAACAGAGATACGATTACAATAAGATTAAATACCATTTCTCCCCCTATCATTCTCCCCCTATTTGTTCAGGAATAGACAAAGGATAAAACAACTAATAAACAAGATGATGCATAAGATGATTAGAACGTTAAAGCATATGTGCAACAAAAATTCAACTAATCCACATAACGATATGAATATCAACCTAGATGCAAGAAAACGATATCAATATGATACATAAAGTATTAAGCATGTGATATCAAACAAGAATGCACCAAGATAGATACCAATAATGAAGTATAAGCTTAGATGGACTAGAAAACAAGGCAAAGACAAACAATATCTATATAATAAAGGAGGAGGGCTTTTTTTGTCTCCCTCAATTAATGGCTGAGATTAAAAATTGATGGATTTGGTCTTTATCAATTGAGGGTTGAGATTAAGTTTGATGAGGGTTCAGATTAAGATTGATGGGATTAAATCTTATGCGTTGAAATGCATCTGACTATTGTACACATGTATAGTACCTCGAGCCTCTCAATACCATGAGACCCACTCATTTGAATTAACCTCGGGCCTTTCATTATCCTCACTATTACCGAGATCCCCTTTTCACCTACCACCCTTGGATTTGAACGCCCCTCAACTTGGCTATATCCAAACCCCAAACTCTCTTTCTCTCTCTCTGGATTTGAACGCCCATATTTTGCATTATCTCCAAACTCTCTCCCTCTCTTTACGAAGATGAAGGTATATCTCATGGTTCTTTTCATGGTCTCCTACAACTACTTTCAATTTTTTGCATTGGTTCCCCCTGTTTTCCATATTGTGGTTATGTTATATTTTATGCATTATGCCTTGGTTCCCCCCTGTTTTCCATATTGTGGGTTTGTTGTATGTTCATAGCGTTCGCGACTTTTGTTTGGTTTTATATTTTTTTTTTCTTTTAAGATTTGTTTTTTCAAAAGATCTGACTTATTGTTCATGGTGGGTGAAAAGGGGTGTTCAAATCCAAAGATCTTAAGATTTGTTTTTTCAAAAGATCTGACTTGTTTTTCAAAAGATCTGACTTATTTCTTTTATTTATTGACGAAAACCAAGAACTCGGTCCAATTTCTTCATGGTGGGTGACGAGGCTTTTCTAACACATGGATGATCATTTCAAAAGATATGTTGCAATAGCGTCGGCAAGCCCTGGTGGGTGGGGTGGCTCGATACAACGGAGCTCGCGTGCCCCTGCTCTGCTAAGAACGTCTCAAGGAAGATCTCCGCTTTTACGTAAGTCTTTTTTATATGCTTTTTCCTTTTTTTCTAAGGCCGATTGGAGACCGCTTTTATGGTGGCGTGTAGATGGGTTTTCACAGGGGGTGGTGTGTAGCTGAGGTGTTTAATGAATAATAAAGAGGGCGTGAGAGAGTTTGGAAGTTTTGAAATGTTTAGAACATTCTGTTGAAGTTTCGATATCATTTAGGTGTTGACTGCGGGATGTAAAAATGTGGGCATTTGTTGGAAAATTTGGTGATCAACTGATGAAGATCATAGATTTGGTCTTCATAGTTGTTTGAAAATGTTATTTCTTCATATTTAAGTGTATTACTCATATTATAAAGTAGTATAATTTATCAGTCATACAACCTCTTATTTTGAAATTGATTCTACAATATTTTTGGTTGGCTTCTTTTCACGTGATATTCAATATTTCTTTGGAAATGGTTCCAGACATAAATTTCTGAACCTATTTGATACTATTTGATGATGTTATAGATTTTAGATTTTGGATTTTGGATTTGTACTTTTTACAAAAAAAAAATCATTTCATCTTCTTCAGTTATATTGTAAGACCCAAACATAAAAAAACTGTGATTAGAAACATCCATAAACAGATTTAAGACCCAAAGATGTATGGATGATATTAAAGTAAATGGAAGGCACCCTATGCATATCCTTTTTGTCACGTGTCTTGCCTTCAAATGCATTATAGATTTGATACAGATTAATCTTTTTTTTCTTAAAAGTGAACTTGCAACTCATTCCAAAATCACTGATATGGAGTCATTGAAAATTTGTACCTACTCAGTTTTTTCAAACATGTTTTTTTTACAGTTCATATTCAATTGAATTTGAATCAATATCTTGAAATTTTTTATCATATTTATGCAATAAATGATATCTTTTAATGTTTCCAACAATGAAAATTTATGCCTTCAAAATAATATTTTTTCTTAAAACTCTTTACTAAAATATACACTCAGAAGCTACTCTCCCATTTTAATTACCAATTTTCAGAAATTTGAAATTTGCTAGACCCTTTTTTTCATTTTTTTGAACATTTTTTTTTATAGCAGATTTGCTTACATGTACATATTATTTTGAAGTTACACATATAAGCGGTTTTAAAAGTTTTTGAGAAAAATCATATTTTCTTTGATTTCTATTTGGGGATGGGTATTAGAATTGCATTTACCATTATTGTTGTGAAACTATCTTGAGCAATTTGGATATGTTAATTTTAAAAATAGAAAATTAAGGTAAAGGTCATGGTCATGGTCCTTCCTATATTTAGATTTTTAGGACAATGCTTTTCAAGTTTATAAATCTAGTCCCTGTGGTACAATAACATTTATAAATATAGTCCCTATGGTATAATACCCTTTATTTTTTTGGTCCGCGCCAGCGACACCATTTTTCATGGTGTTTTTAGTACAGGGACTAAATTTATAACATTTTATGGAGTGTCCTATTTTTATACACTTTAAGCATTATGAGGACCTTTTTCCAAAACCCCCTTTTAAAAAATGCTTGGACTGTAGTGACATCTATTAGACTTAAAAAGTCTACTTTTTTACTTGAGCCATTTCAATTAAAAGCTTCCTAACGCTACTCGATCAGAAATGTTTTTAAACATACATCTAAGCACAAAAAATCCCATGGCTTGAAATACTGCTATAATGCTATTAACTGTTACAACCAAAAGGTGGCTAAAAGTGAAGTCTAAAATGTCATAGCCTCCTATCAATCAATTCAGACACATCAATATCCATGGCTTGAAATACTGCTATGATGCTATTAACTGTTACAACCAAAAGGTGGCTAAAAGTGAAGTCTAAAATGTCATAGCCTCCTATCAATCAATTCAGACACATCAAGATAGCTAGGCATAAGCTATTAAATGTCTAATGGTTTAAAGAAGTAAACCTATTACAATATTAAGCTACTGTTTCTAACAAAAGTAAACAGGTGAGCTTTGGTGGAAAGCTAAACCTATTGGGTTAAGTCAAGTCACACTAAGTGATGAAACCAACATAGAATCCTAACAAAAGCCAACAATTAATAGATTCATAATAAATGGATGGTATACCTTACATGTTTATTATTTGACCGAATAGGTAATAAATGGATGGAACTTATAGCTGTAACTTCGGTCAACATCAAAGAATGCATAAATTTCAGATAATTAAAGCATCAGGATGAAAACAAAGATCAAATAAAAATTGAACCTAAATCAAGTTAATAATAGGTAAATGAATTTAAAATAATCAATAGGAAAATAGTGTTTTAAAAAAAAATCATTTAAAAAATATGAATATATTTTTAAACAAAAATTATATCAATTTTATCTTAAAAATTATTTTTAACAAAAATATTCTAATTTCGCTTTTAGAAAATATATAGGCAAAAAATAAAATAATATAAATCAAGAAATGCATGAGTGCCTAATGTGTCAACTGCACATGTGTAATGTGCATCCACTTCGTGTTATACCTTTAATCTGATATGAGCTTTGAGTGAGTCGAGGCATCTTAGGAAGTTAAGTAGCATTTATAGCGTGCAATCAGCACGGGGAATCGTGACATATAATGTTACAGAATGTGGAGCTATAAATTGTTATAAAAGTGTGTAACGTCGTTATTAAATATTATGAAATTTAATTAGTATGAGTACACTCTAATTGGGAGCAAATTTATCACCATGCCATCAGCATGGGTACACCCTAATGATAGGTCGCTAATAGAAACGCACGGGGATAAAATTATGAGCGTGCCATCGGCACCGGCAAAATTTATCACGAAAACAAATTTATCGCCGTGCCATCGCCACGGGTACACCCTAGTCATATATATACATACTCTAAAAGTATCAATAATGCACACGCGTATATATATATATATATATATATATATATATATATAGAGAGAGAGAGAGAGAGAGAGAGAGATAAACACACACATGACACAAAATTCAATAAGTTTAGCACACTCGTATGGCAAAAATGTGTCATATGGAAATGAAAGTGTAGGGGTGTGAACTAGTAACAAGTAAATTTAGACCCAAACACTTGAACAATGTTCACGGAGTTCTCATTTGATTGCAAACTTTATCACATTTGAATATAACCTCATGTGAAAATAAAGATTGAACTCAATGAACAAACATACACAATGCATACAAGCCTAGATTTTTTATGATTCTACAAACCAAATAGAATCATGACAATGAAAGGCAACTAGGATAAACGGACATTGTGCAAACCGTTGATATACCATCCAATCTCCATCATTAAGCATATATATTCTTTTTCTTTTGAATGAATATATCAAACAAACATAGGCCTTGGCAATGATTTTTCCTTTAATGCCATTTTTTTATTTTTAGGCCTTTGGAACACATATTTTCTTTTAAGTCCATTCAAAACGGTGGCTTACTATCTCAAAGGATTATTATTCCTTTCGGAGCACATAAAGTGTGTCAAATAAAAATACACACAAAAAAATCTTTTCGAGTTTTTGACATTTTTAACCAAAAATAAAAATATTTACTCAAAAGGACAAACAACAATCATTTGTATTTTTCATTAAGCTTAAATTACTAAAAAGTAAAACACAAATGATAAACAAAAATCTTTATGTATTTTTCAATTAATGCAAACAAATAAATATAATACAAAAGATAAAAAAAGTCTTAATTTCTAGCATGTGATATGAAATAAGGGAATGACTAGAAAATGACTAAACATGCATACACCTAGCAATGATATATAATATGAAGCACAAAAAACCAGAGTATGCAAACAACACTAACATATTCAACCTTTAAATTTATCAAGGGAGGTTTCATGTGAAAGTAAATGAAAATCAACAAATCTAATATCTAGCACATTTAATAATGATTTCCTAACCCATATAGATTTATATTTAAAATGATGAGGATTGGGGAATAAAGTAATTCTAGACATAGACTTCCTAGGACTTCTTTTAAGATCAAAACAAAATGACCTAAGATGACCTTTCCTACCACAATGCAAGCATGTGTAAACACGAGGAATATTACCTAAGGTGTGACCTTTTCTAAAGTCTTTGGAAAAAGTTGACCCTCTAAAACAAACCATAGTCTTAGCTTTAGCAATGGAAGCATTTGGGCAAGAAGATCTAGTACCATTACAACTACTACTTGAGTCTTGTAAATCATTTTTCATTTTTAAAATTTGGGACTCAAGTAATAAATTAGACTCCTCAAATTTATGGGACTCCTTCTTTAAATTTTCAATAACATTTAGAAGGTTATCACGCTCCCCCTCCATGTGAGCAAACTTGTCCCTAAGAGTCTTTTCACGACTATCATTCTCTTTCTTGGACTTTTCTAAAATTTCAAAGTTGTGATATAAGTCCATGAGCTTTTCACGAAAAATATCTTTTTGAGATAAAGAGATTTGCAAAGATTCAATTCTAGATTTAAAACAAGAATTTTCATTTTCAAGAAATTTAATTCTTTTTACAAATCTCAAATTTAATTCCTTCAAATTTTCATTACATTTATTAAGCCCATTTAATTCCTCTCGAAAATTAAAATTTTCATTTTCATTCAAATTTGACACATGATCATTAAGACGTCCCATCGAGAGATACAAAACAAAAATTGAGAGTGAGATAAAATTGAACCACCTAGAAAAACAAGGAAACACGAAAATTATAAAAGACGAAAAATGGATCTTTAACGTGATAAATTAGCGCTCCGTCTCTGATACCACTTATTGGAAGACGAGGCCCCCAATTTGAAAACTTATTCTAAAATATATTTCCTTTTTAAATAGATGCAAAAGCGATGTGATGGTTCAATTAAACAAATTTTAATTTCATAAAAAATTAAAATTAAACCAAGTAAAATATGATGGAATTACACAAACAATTTGATTTCACTTAAACACAATTAATTAATCCAAGTCCTAGAAATTTGCCTAAGTCATATTTTCAATTTCATCCAGTTAGGCCAAACCAATTTTACCAATTAAAATGAAGACTTGAATTAAATTAACTTTTACCCAAAAAATTAATTTAGCACCAAATTAAATATGAGTAGTGATTAAACCAATTTTATCTTTTTACCTAAGCATGCGTTCTAGGTGATATAGCAAGATAAAATAAACAATAAATCACTACGCCGCAATGTACGAGGAAAAACCCACAACGGGAAAAAACCTCGGACGGCCCTAGCCTCAAATCCACTAAGTACGAAATTTACATTTACAAGACAGATGACTTACAATACTTGAATTGACTCCCTTCAATCCCCGACGTGTCTTCTTGTAACCACCTATGCCTAGCGGATAACCACGGAGCTCCACCGCAGTCTCGGACCCATCGATTAGACTTTTCTGGTCACCGTCAACCACACATGGTTCCTTTCACCATGTGAGAAAGCCGTAGCTAGACAATTCTTCTTCTTTGATGAATTTAGAAGAAAACCCAAACAAACTCTTCAAACGTTAGAGTAAACCCGGTGCCAAACTACAAGCAAAGATATATAGATAGAAACTTAGATAAACAAATAATGGGTGTAAACTAGAGTGGTAAATGAATTTTTCTTTGAAAATTTATCACTCAAAACTTGAAATTTTTCTTGGAAAGATGAACCCTCAAAACTCTCTCTAGGAGTTGGATTAGAATGAAAAAGTTGATTTAGAAAAAGTTATTGCCATACATAGATATTCAGCAAAAAGTTAGTGGGGTAAACAAGTGGGAAAGTGGGAAAAAACTGCTCAAAACTGCCAAATAATTGTTCCCACTGGAATCTCGTTCGAACGAGATTTTCGTTCGAACGATCTTCTAATGAACTTCTAAAGAAGTTATAGAAGCCAGTCTGGGAACTCTTTGGCAAACTCGTTCGAACGACATTTGGTTCGAACGAAAAACTCGTTCGAATGACATATCGAACGAACTTCCAGAAAGTTTGAAATTTTCATTTTTAGCCCAGAAACTTTATAAACTTTATTTAAAGTTAAACTTAATTCTTTCTGAAAATAAACAACAGTTTTAAATA
Source organism: Sambucus nigra (assembly GCA_949130495.1). Lineage (NCBI taxonomy): Eukaryota > Viridiplantae > Streptophyta > Magnoliopsida > Dipsacales > Adoxaceae > Sambucus > Sambucus nigra. Next base: position 315,555,320 of record OX422214.1, on the reverse strand, counting down.
AACCTAACACCCATATAAATATGTTCCAAGCTCCTATATATATATTAATGCATTCATACCTTGGGAGCATGGAACCACTGTTGTTGACGTAGAAATGAGGCACTTTAAACTCAGCATTTTGATGAAGCTTTATACTCTTTGCCGCTACGTCTTCAACTAAACACATCATAGGCTTGAATAGGTACATTGAACACTATCCTATGACATAAACATTTTCGTCCGGAATTGAGCCAAAACTACATTAAGACTCAATTGGACAATTGTGTCCTTACACCTTTTTCACATTCACCGTTTCTGCATACCACTCATTAAACGCATTTTGCAATTCTTTCACATCTATCTCCTCCTCGTCACTCTCTTCGTGCTCACTAACATGGGATACACTCAAAACCTCCTCGGAGGTGTCATTCACATGAGTATCTTCATTGCTCACATGACATGCCATAAACGGAACAAAGTTACACTCAATGGGGGAACTCTCTCCCTCTTCCGGATCACTATCACTTAAGGTGGCATTATATATGACGGGTTGCTTGCCCTCTTTCTTAAGTCTAGTGGGACACTCCTTACCTTTGTGACCGTACCCCTCACACCCAAAACACCTATTCGACTCATCTCTTTTAGGATTTTCAAACTTATCCTTAGAGGTGGAATCTACTTTGTTGTTTTTGAGTTTTTCAAATTTCTTATCATCTTTTCATTGTTTTTGAAACATAATAATTTTTTTTAAATTTCTTTGCCAACAAAGCAACATCCTCAAAATCGAAATCGAAATCAGATTCTAAAACTTTGATTTCCTCCTTCCAGGTTTTCAAAGCAATACCCTTTTCTTTCTTAGGCACTCGCTTGGAGGTAATCATGTCAATTTCATAGGTTTGTAAGTCACCTACAATCTCTTCTAGTTTCATCAACTCTAACTTAGCCAAGGAGTTTAAAATGGTTCGCATCAAACCTACTAGGCAACGACCTAATAACTTTCTTAATGACGCGGTTGTCGGGAATTTTCTCACCTAGTTTAAACGACGAGTTGACAATATTGGACAACCTAGCATAAAACTCATCAAAAGTCTCACCCTCTAACATCCTAATGGTCTCAAAGTATGTAGTAAGATTTTGAAGTTTCGATGCCCTAACCGTGCCCTCATGAGTGAGTGCCAAAATATCCCAAGCCTCTTTTGATGTTTCACAAGTCATAATCCTATTATATTCTTCTGGTGTGACATTTGAAGAAATAACGTGCAAACCCTTAGAATTATACTATGAAAGTCTATGTTCAGTTTCGGTCCACGACTCGACAGGCTTTAAAGTAGTGACCTCACCTATAATAGTGACAGGGGGTGTCCAACCTTTCTCAACAGCTAGCCAAACACGCTCATCAATAGATTTTAATGCACTTTTCATTCTCATCTTCCAATAAGTGTAATTAGTGCCACAAAAAACAGGAGTTCGAAAAAATTCATTATTTCTAAAATTCACTATTTCCAAAATTCGTCTTTGAAAACACACGAGATCACAAAATAAATAAATTATGTTTTCTAGCTCTGATACCAATTTGAAGGACCCTTTTTGTGTGTGTTTTACCAAAAACTCAATTATCTCCCAAAAAGTAAACAACTTTTAATTATGCACCACACCAAGTTGTGAAAAAACAATTCTTTCTTTAAACCAATTTTATCTTGATTAATCCTAAACATGCATCTACTGATTAAAGCAAGTAAAGCAAAGTAAAGAATACTCATAACGCCGGATGTATGAGGAAAAACTCAAAATTGGAAAAAATATCAGATGGCCCAAGCCAGACAATCACTATGAACAATGGTTTTACAAAGACAGATTAGCCTTACTCAATGACTCGATCCCCACGGGTCTTGACGCTCATTCTGATCTTCTACCATTCTTCTATTCCGTCTTCCATGATACCTGTCCACAATACACGCATCCACGTATGTCTATGTGTCCACCGATATGGCTTGATACATCTACGATGTTGAACACGATGTTCGTCGCTTCTCCACCGCAAACCCAGCAACCACAAGTGTTCAATGATGAACAAAATCAACTTTGGTGCAGCAAGATCACGTAAACATATAAGAATGATAATTCGAATCTTTGCAAACTCTAAGGATGTTTTCAAGCTTTTTAAACCTTAGAAAACATGTGCAAACAAGTTTCTGGTTCATAAACTGTTTTTCCAGAATGCACACTTACGAAACTCTGTTGAAAACACGCTTTAAATAACGTCGCCTCAAAAATTATGTCGCTCGAATGACTTAGGGCTCTCATTCACGCGACATAGCCATCTCATTTGAACGAGACTGGTTGTCATTTGAACGACCCCACATGTCATTTTAACTTTTTGACTTTTTAATTAAAGCGTCTCTTTCCAAATAAGTCAAACACCTTTTCGAGCTTATAAGAATAAAAACGTAGTGTAAACCATTTAAAACATTTTTCTTTATAAAAATTACATCCTTATCTTTTATAAAAACAATTCTGAGCACCATGATTTATACGCATTCATACCTGAGTGATCTCGGAATGAAATTAACTTTGAAGACGAATAAACTTGCACCAATTTAAACTTCGGCATGATTAATTCTTTGAATCTTTGCTGCAACGTCTTCAATTTCTTCAGTACATCATGGACCAAGTGGGATCGTGACAAAATAAAATCTCCCTATGACATATTACAAACACAGTTTTGTTCACAGAATTCAGTCAAAATAATACAGGGACTCAATCGGAAATTTATGTCCTTATAACTCTAAAAAAGGAAAGAAAAAAATGTAAACCAGACACAATATTCACGAGGTTCTGCAGTAGTACATCCATGTATGGGTGGGGAATGGGGCAATACTAGATGGTTAGATGTTTGATAGATTTAGGCGGTATATGTGACTAATGGAATGCATCTATAATTTTAAACTCTTTGCATTGTCTAATATCATATTATAGGTAATAGACCATTCATCCAAAGCATGAGCCAAAGCAGTTGAACAAGTTCCCACTCTCTAAATTTGAATACCATTGTAAATACAGAATTAAAGACATGTATGTTCAGAATACCGAAGTTGCAGATGAGCCTTTGCGCTAAACATGACTTCTTAGTGGAAGCTTGGTCGGCATTGACGAGCATAGTAATACCCAGAGCAAACCAATTAAGCCTTGTGTAAACCGATAGAAAAGACTTCTAGACTGCATCGGAACATCAGGACTGGGTTTAAAACCATCACCACTGAAGTTGAGGTCCAGAGAAAATTATCTGGGAAACTCTAGTCTCTAGCAATTCATAGATCAAGCCCGACCACTGATATATTAATGCACTAAAAATTGTACAATTTGTTTCCTCAAATAGAAAAAACAAAACCCAAAATCTTTTGAAGGAAAAGATATGTAAATAGGTCTTAACATAAGTACAATAGGCTCTATTCATTAATCAATATTCAAATATACAGTACCATCAACAAACCTTCTTATTCAATCATAGAAGTGAGACAATAGTACATTAACACATAAACATATTGTGGCTTAATCTTTGAGACTACAACCTTAAGACTAAGCTCTAGCCTATAACAACTTGGATGCCACGAAATAGAATTTCCAAGGAAAATTCCAGTCATCGAACAACTAATGACTCAATAGAAACCGTTAGCACCATAAAAACATAATCACAGAATAAATGGTGCCAATTATATAAAAAAGTAGCACTACCAATCAATATCACATTCGTATACTAATATGTTACATGAACCTAATTTGGAAATTGAAGAAAATTGAATGGAATTTACCTCACCTTTTGAAGAATCACTTGTATAAACAACAAATTATTCATTTTGAAAACATAAAATACTCTTAAGTGAAGAATCTTCGGGAAAATTTTACATTACCTGAAATTTCTCCCTTGAAAAAGAAAAAAAAGAAAAAAAGATGGAACACAAATTAAACTCACATGAAGGGAATAAAGATCTATAGTCAATTGTTGTGGCCCTCGTGTACAGTTAGGGCGGTGGTCATTGTTCACTCAAGTTTTAAAGATAAAGAATTAAATATACTGATGAAATATATCTCAATTTACAGAGGACATAATTTATAAGATTGGAAGAGGAAGTGAGAATGTTATAGGGATTGTGAGAATACCTGCACAGATCTCTGGTGGTGGCAGTTGCTTCCCCTGGTCAACTATGATTGTCGGAACATGGAGGTGTTCTTATCCCGCCCGCTATCATGAATCAGAGTCAAAACAAACCCTAAAACCACCATATATATATATATATATATATATATATATATATATATATATATATATATATATGATAATTCTCACCTACATCATGCTTTATACATCACCTATACATCCACACCTAATTGTAGGCCCTAAAAAACTTTTATTTTTTCAAATTTTTTATTTTTCCTTTGAAATTAATCTTCCAATAAACCCTGTGCAAAACATTAGGTCAAAATACATTTTGTAGCTATTTTTAAAAAAAAACTGCTCAAAACGCAGGGTCTGCGTCAGCAGTTTTTTTTTTTTTTTTAAATATCTACAAAATGATATGGGTTGATTGGAAGGTTAGTTTCAAGAGAAAAATAAAAAAAAAATTGAAAAAAAAACGTTTTTAGCGCCTAGAACTAGGTGTGATGTATGGTGTGATGTGTATGTGTGTGTGTGTGTGTGTATATATATATATATATATATATATATATATATATATATATATATATAGAGAGAGAGAGAGAGAGGGGGCCCCTCCTATAAGGACTCCTTGTGTGCAAACCCCGGTACATATCATTTTTTTAAAATAGTAATATTTTAATGAAACTTCATGGATATGATCTCCACGGTGAGAAGGTCGTCTTCAATTTTTTTAATCAAAAAATTCAATAAAAAATCGTTGAGATGAGGTGATATGTAAAAAATGGTATAAATCGTTGAGACGAGGTGTTCGTGCCACCCGCGGTGCCTTCTCCGGGGGGTGGCGTCCGCCTCCTCTTGGACGGTTTTCAAGCCCAAGTGTTCCTACTTCCAAATTCGGGTCCTATTCTCAAACTGAGAGTCTCGCGACTACGCGGTTGGTTTCTAAGTGTTACATTGGACGCGTACGTGGTGTTCATGCTGCCCTTCGTGCCGTTTGGGGTGGGGGGAGTGGGGTTGGTGGTGTTGGCCCCCTCGCAGCATGTTCTCAAGCCTAAGTGTTCCTACATTCAAATTTGGGTCCTATTCTCAAATCGGGAGTCCCGTGACTACGCGATTGGTTGCTATCTGCTGCATTCGATGTGCACGAGGTGTTCGCATTGCCCACAGTGCCGTTTCTTTTTTTTGGGGGGGGGGGGGGGTAGTGGCGATCGCCTCCTCATGCCACTTTTTAAGCCTACGTGTTCATACTTTTAAATTCAGGTCCTAATCTCAAATCGGGATTCCCGTGACTGTGCGATCAATCTTTATATGTTACATTGGACGCGCACGAGATGTTTGTGCCGCTCGCAGTGCTGTTTGGTGGGTTGGTGGCGTCCTCCCCCTCGCGGCACGTTTTCAAGCCTTAGTTATACTACTTTCAAATTTGGGTCCTATTCTCAAATCGGGAGCCCCGCGACTGCGTGGTCAGTTGCTACGTGTTACGTTGGACGTGCACGAGGTGTTCGTACTGCCCGTGGTGCCTTTTGGGGGGCTGGGTAGTGGCGTCTGCCCCCTCGTAGCACGTTTTGAAGCCTAAGTGTTCTTACTTTCAAATTCGGAACCTATTCTCAAATCGGGAGCCTCGTGACTATATGACCGATTGCTATGTGTTATGTTGGATGCACACGAGGTGTTCATGCTGCTCGCGGTGCCGTTTGGAAGGTGGGGTGGTGGTGGTTGGTGCGTCTGCTCCCTCGCGGCACGTTTTCAAGCCTAAGTGTTCCTACTTTCCATTTCAAGAGTCCATCAAAAGCACGGCCCACGTGTTATGTTGGATGCCCACGAGTAGGGGTGAAAACGGATATACGAAAATCCAAATCCTTTCGTTATTCGTATCCAAATTTAGCAGATACGGATAACAAATATCCAAAAGAGAGGATACAGATAACCACTTTTAGTATCTGAAAAAATGAATACGGATACGGATACAGATAATTATAGCATCCGTGGATAATAATTCGTATTCGAGACGAACTATTTGTATTAGCGGATATCCGTTTCAACAGATATTCGTATCCATAACATAAATATATATATTTATTAATTAATATTATTATTAATATATTAATTAATAAATATATAAATAAACTAAAGCTGGTCTTTGGGCTAAACAAAACAACACGTACTCACAAACTTAACTCACACGCTGCATCACACACACACAAACTAAACAACACGCACGCACCCTCCCTCTTCTACTCTTCTTCCATAAAAGCTCACCCTAACCATACCCTTTGCAATGCCACCATTACCACAACTTCAGCTCCATATCTGGTAAGCATCTATATTTTCCCATCTTACAAATTTTCATTTGTCCATTGTTTTTTTTATGAAAATCACAGAGGTTTTATACCCGAACGAAAATCGCCATTAACTGCTCCAATTGTCTGTCGATTGTTGTGGGTTTTATACCCGACCGAAAATCCCAATGGTTTGTTTTATAACCGAACGAAAACCACCATTAATTTGTGTGGGTTTGCTGGTCAGTTCTATACCCTGATGAAAATCACAGAGGTTTCTATTTTTGCTAGTCAATTTTTTGTTGATTTGTGTGGGTTTCCATGGATAATGATGAGGTTATATATGATTTGTGTGGGTTGGTTTTTTCCCAAAATCGATTTATATTTTGTTGGGTTTTTTGCGCCACATATCACATAAACAAACACTAATGCTTAATGCGACAAGGATCTATCTGTTATTAAACTCATGGATTTCTCTTTATAGTACAATATATTAGTGAATTTTTATTTGGGTGAATTAGTATGTTCAAATAATTAATATGTCTTAATTAATCTTTTATGTATTACTACTAACTTGCGAGTTGTGATTACCTTAATGCTTAATGCGACAAGGATACAAAGGAAATGAGAATGACACACTTCAGAAACTTATGGGGTAAAAAAAAATCCCATCTTTATTGTAATATATTCTTAGTTTTCTCAGATCATATTTTAATTGAGTTGCATTTTTCAGGTAAGATGATGCTTCACTTCATTTTTATTCAAAAATTAGAGAATTTGATGAGGATACAAATTTCAATGCTTTATCACAATTGAATAATAAAATGAACATTAAAGGTTAGTACTTATGTTCAAACTTATTTTATAATTTAATTTAATGTTTTACACATTCTCAATATCTTAGATGGAAAATTATATATTTAATTCATTGATTTAATTAGTGTCTAATGTATCTTAAATAATTAAAACGGATAAGGATATTATCCGAATCCGAAAAATCTGAGAGGATACGGATAAGTATAGTTGAAATTATTATTCGGGCGGGTACGGATAGGGATAGTGCGGGGAGTTGGCGGATACGAATGTGGATACTATGGTATTCGCTATGTATCCATCCGTTTTACACCCCTACCCACGAGGTGTTCGAGCTGCCCCGGTACCGTTTGGGTGGTGGGGGTTGGTGGTTTCCGCCCCCTCGCGGTACAATTTTAAGCCTAAGTATTCCTACTTTCAAATATGGTACCTATTATCGAATTGGGAGTACTGCGACTGCATGGTTGTTTACGACGTGTTACGTTGGATGTGCACAAGTTGTTTGTACTACCCGCGGTGCCTTTTTTGGGGGGGAGGGGAGTGGGGGTGGCATCCGCTCCCTCATGGCACATTTTCAAACCTAAAGGTTCCTACTTTTAAATCGGGATTCTATTCTCAAACCGGGCGTCCTGCGACTGGGCAATCTAGTTGTTATGTGTTACGTTGGATACACATGAGGTGTTCGTGGCGTCCACCCCCTCACGACACATTTTCAAGCCTAAGTGTTTTTACTTTTAAATCTAGGTCCTATTCTCAAATCGAAAGTCCCGCGACTGCACGAACGGTTGTTTCCTGTTATGTTAGACACGCACGAGATGTTCATGTCGCCCAGGTGCTGGTTGGGTTGGGGGGGTGACGTCCACCCCTCGCGATACGTTTTCAAGCCTAAGTGTTCTTATTTCAAAATTAGTTTCCTATTCTCATACCGGGAGTCTTGCGACTGCACGACCGATTTCTATGTGTTACGTTGGACGTGCACGAGGTGTTCTTGTCGCACGCAGTGCCATTGGGGGGTTGGTGGCGTATGCCCCCTCTTGGAAAATTTTCAAGCCTAAGTGTTTCTACTTTCAAATCTGGGTCATATTATCAAACTGGGAGTCCCATGACTACGCGGCTGGTTGCTACGTGTTATGTTGGACGCATATGTGGTATTTGTTCCACCCACGGTGCTCTTTTTTTTTGGCTGGGGGTGGGGTTGGTGGAGTCCGCCCCCTCGCGGCACATTTTTAAACCCAAGTGTCCCTAATTTCAAATTCGGATCCTATTCTCAAATCAATAGTGCCATGACTACGCGGATGATTTCTAGGTGTTACATTGGATGTGCACGAGGTGTTTTTACGGCTCGTAGTGCTATTTGTGGGGTTGGCAGCATCTGTCGCCTCACAACACATATTCAAGCCTAAGTGTTCCTACTTTCAAATTCGGGTCCTACTCTCAAATCGAGAGTCCCGTGACCACGAGATCGATTGATATGTGTTATGTTGACGTGCATGAGGTGTTCGTTCCACTCGCGGTACCACTTGGAGGGTTCGGGGGTGGCGTACGCCCCCTCACGACACGTTTTCAAGCCTAAGTGTTCCTACTTTCAAATTCCGATCCTATTCTCACACTTGGAGTCCCGCGACTACGTGGAACATTGCTATGTATTATGTTGGATGCACACGAGGTTTTCATACAACTTGCAGTTTCATTTGTGGGGGGGGTGGCAGCGTCCGCCCCCGCACGACACATTTTTAAGCCTAAGTGTTCATGTTTTAAAATGCGGGTCCTATTGTCAAACCGATAGTCCCGCGACTGTGCAGAAGGTTGCTACATGCTATGTTGGACGTGCATGAGTTGTTTGTGCCACTCACAGTGCCATTTGGGGAGGTCGCCCCCTCGCGGCACGTTTTCAAGACTAAGTGTTTTCACTTTCGAATTTGGGTCCTGTTCCCAAAACGGGAGTCCCATGACTCCGCAACCGGTTGCGACGTGTGCCTAAGTTCTACGATAACCAGTAATTATTAAACATATTATTCAATAACCAAACTAATAATTATCCCGTACTCTTTCTAATTATCCCGTACACTAACTAACATACAATCCAACAACAAACCAAAAACCAAAGATTATATAACAGCCAAACCAAATAAAATCAATAATTATATCGTACTCCTTTTATCATCCAAAAGATTTAAAAGATAATTCATATCAATTATATAAAACCATTACTTAAAGTAAAGAATACATGGTTCCTACGATCTAAAAAGGCCATTAAATAGAGTCTTATGAATTGTTATTAGACCACATTGGTCCTGGAGCCCCCAACGTACTCTTATACATGTATATTTACTGATTGGTTTCTTTGATACAATCTTCATTAAATAAAGTTAAAATTAACGTTCTAAATGGGAAAAAAATAACATTACCGATATTCTCAAAATTTGGAAACTCTAAGCTGGTGACGAGGTTGGTCTGTTCTGAAAATTATCATAGATCAAAATCAAGCAGAACAGTAGATAGGAAATTTTTTAAAACATAAATTACCTATCCACTGGTCTCCTTGAGTTTAATCAAGGATAATTTGCAGAACAAACAACCTCATCACCAATTTAGAATTTCAAAAATTTGAGAAAATCAGTAATATTGATTTTTGTCCCATGTGAGACGTCAATTTACCTTCATTTTATTTAGATTATATCAATGAAACTGATTAACATATATATATATATATATATATATATATATATATATATATATATACCATGAACACGTGGAAATTGAGCTGAGTCGATTTGGTCCAATCACAAACTCAAGAGGCTATATTCTCAAATCGAGCATAAAGTATCCAGAAGCTACTTCTGCAAATGAATAGGGTAATTTTTTTCAAATGCATTACATAAGCGAAGTTTTGAAATGTTACAACTAAACATACATAAATCATATTAAACATTCGTAAATTAAAATAAATGTCCATACATCAAACTAAACATTCATACATCAAAGTAAAGCGCTAATATAATGTCAATATCATAATAGGATACAAATAAGGTTGATAATGATTAAATAATGCTTTGATACTTAATTTTCCTCTAAATTAACTAAAAGATCCTTCAAATTAGGGTTGTCATTAATAACTGGTTGGAACTCTTTTGGAGCCTTTAATGCGTCCACTTGAGTAATCATACCCTTTGGTGCATTAACAACAATACACCAATTGCCATCATTTATTCACTTCAAGTAGAATACCTTCTTTAAGTTTTGAAAGGCTCATCGACTATGTGATCTTGACTCTCTAGCTTTGATAAATCTACCATAATAAGTTTGGAGTCAAGATCAACTTTGCAAGCATTCATAGGATCCTCCGCCTTCACCCAATCATAATAGAATACGTTTTTGTTAAATTTAAGTAATCGAGTTCTAGAATTTGTTGGATTATCCCATAATAGGTTAGCACTGCATCTTTTGGATTTTTATCGCTCTTGCTAGCAATACAGGTAGTCAAGGCAGAAATTAAAATTCCACTATTTTGGGTGAAAAGGTTTTCCTTGTATGGAAATGAAATGAGATCAAAATCGTTAGTGCAAAATTTCTTAAACTCTTTCGCACAAAAACTATGACCTTTTTACAAGGTGTGTAAGCCTTGAAGAGACATCACCTCTTTTTAAAAGCTGCATTTATTAATGAATTTGTATTATGGCATGATTTTACCATACATCAATAAATAACCGGACATATAAGAGGTGAAAAACCTCTTTTGATACACGTTCCCTAAAATCAGTTGTCATGAAATTTCTCCTTTGATTTTGGGTAATTCTGTTTTCGTACTTCCTACATGTAAATAGTAGAGTTTAGATAATAAAATATAAAATAAATATAATCAAAGAAGAAGAATTCAGTAGATACTCGCTCTTTCCAGTCTTTGACTTCATCTTGCAATTCGAAAACATAATGAACTGCCTGCTCGTATTGTATATTAGTGAGTTTCACCTCTTTAGGGTTTACAAATGGCAATTCATCCTCAAACTTTTCAGGTTTCTCGATCATTTATTCTCCACGAGGATTGAACCTCCTCATCTTTTGTTCTGGCATATTCGCCCTACCGTGTAGCGATGATTCCATAGTTACGTCTTCTTCAGTAATTGACCCTCCAATATACCTTGTATTCTTTACATACTCTTTGAAGGTTATCATCAACCGCTCAAAAGGATACATACAGCGATACCTAACTGGACCACACAATAAAACTTCATTGCATAAATGCATAAGCATGTGGATGATGATATCGAAGAATAATGGAGGAAAGTGTTTCTCTAATACACAAACTGCCTCGGCTAAAGTTGATTTCACAGCTTTAATGTGTCGTTTGTTTACTACTTTTGCATAAATTAGGGTAAAAACAAACTAATTTGCATAATTGCTCGATGTAGATTGACACACCCCTACCCAGTTACTTATAATTGCATTTGAAAGTCAAAGTGAGTCGAACCATAATTGCCTTAACCAAACAATAAACACAAGTATCATTTTCCAGTATCATCATGAAGCCATAACCCTAAAAACTTTTCAAAATTTTAAAGTAATCGTGCTTATTATAACTTGCTCAAAGGATAAGTACGATTAACTTACCCCTTTTTAATTTGACCAAAATCATGGTTTTATGCATCCCTTGCTAACCCCACCCTACCTCCTAGATTTGGCAGTGATATTTCATTACCTGAAAAAAAAACATAACATAGGAATCGTGAGCAAAATAGCTCAGTGAATGCATTACTACTACACTAGGGCATAAAATTAAATGCAATAAGTCGTATCTATGTAACCATATAAAACATCTCAACATCTCTTGGCTGTCAATAAGCCATAACATCTTTTGGCTGTTAATAAGCCATAACATCTCTTGGCTGTTGATAAGCCATAACATCTATTGGCTATTAATAAGCCATAACATCTCTTGGCTGTTGATAAGCCATAACATATCTTGGCTATTAATAAGCCATAACATCTCTTGGTTGTTGATAAGACATAACATCTCTTGGTTGTTAATAAGCCATAACATCTCTTGGCTATTAATAAGCCATAACATCTCTTGGCTGTTGATAAGCCATAACATCTCTTGGCTGTTAATAAGCCATAACATCTCTTGACTATTAATAATCCATAACATCTCTTGGCTATTAATAATCCATAACATCTTTGGGCTTTTGATAAGCCATAACATCTCTTATAATACATGCACATCATATCCATAATCAACTCAGTACGTACGACATATCCTATCCATAATCAACTCAATAAGTACAACATATGATATCCATATTCAACTTGGTAAGTACGACATCTCATATTTGTAATCAACTTGATAAGTATAACATATAATATCCATAATCATCTTAACAAGTACAAAATATCATATTTATAATCAACTCGGTAAGTATAACATATAATATCCATAATCATCTCAATAAGTACCACATCTCATATTTATAATCAACTCGGCAAGTAAAACATATGACATCCATAGTCATCTCAATAAGTACAACACCTCATATTTATACTCAACTCGGCAAGTACAACATATAATATCCATAATCATCTCAATAAGTACCACATCTCATATTTATAATCAACTCGGTAAGTACAACATATAATATCCATAATCATCTCGATAAGTAAAACATCTCATATTTATAATCAACTAGGAAAGTACAACATATGACATCCATAATCATCTCAACAAGTACAACATCTCATATTTATACTCAACTCGGCAAGTACAACATATAATATCCATAATCATCTCAATAAGTACCACATCTCATATTTGTAATCAACTCGGTAAGTACGCCATATAATATCCACAATCATCTCGATAAGTACAACATCTCATATTTATAATCAACTAGGAAAGTACAACATATGACATCCATAATCATGTATAAATACATATTATCAGTGAGTACACTCACCTTGGAATTTTATCAGGCTTTCCCTTTTCCTTTATATGGAGCTTGTTCAGTCAGTTCTTCTTCTCTTCCTATCATTCTTACAATATTAGTATCACCATAAGAATATTAACAATTCAAAGAATAACTTGAACATAACTCAATTTATAAGTATAATATGATTCTATTAAAGTCATTCATCATAAATGAAGTCCTATCTAGATTCAGGTTATGATATCTAACACATTTAAATTATAGCCCAAACCTATTTTAATTATTCTTGGTAATCCAATCCTTATTATATTAGGTTTCCAACCCAAAAGACAACACATCATTCCAAGTTTCCCAGAGCAAGATATGCCTATTTCTTTACTACATAGCAAATCTGCCATATAGGCTCCTCTATCGTTCAGTCATCTTCCAAGAATTTTCATAATTTTTATACATCATAAATTTCTATGATATTTCATCCAATTTAATAAAACATATTGAATAATACAAGATTAAAATTTCATAATTTTCAGAGTTTATTTGCTATGTCAAGCAAAACATCAAACATACGGTATGCATATTTACTCTTTTGGGGCAGATTTCATACCCGAACTTCAAACCATTACCCAAGATTCATTTATTGGTATTTTTACTTTATTTTAGTATATGATATATATATGTTAGTCTATTTTAATCTCCAATTGGAATAAATCAATTCCATTAAGTATACAAAAAGATATGGAAGTTTGAATACACAAGGTTTCTAAATGAAGAAAATTCAAGGGTTTACACATTCAAGTTTGTTTAAACTTGCATCTATCCATAAGTACACATCAAGACATGGAATTTTAGTAAACAAATGATTATTTCTATCATTTAAATCAGTAATACAAAAAATAAACAAGATTTATGGATGGAATTACCTTAGGGGCTTTTACGTAATTTTTTATGAATTTTTTCTTCAATTTCTCCTCACACCTTCTTCCTAAACTTCAAAATTCTCTTTCCTTAGGTCAAAACTCTCCCATGGATGAAATATGATGAAGGAAGATATTAATTCATGGGTTATAAGTCATAATAAGGGCACCCCCTTGGTCCAATCAAAATATAACATGTGGCATCTATAAGACAAAATGTCATTTAAGGCTAAATGACTACTTTACCCCTTATTCTTAATTTCAGCATAACTCCTTCCTCGGACCTTTGTTTTACACACCGTTTTTTGTGTTACAAACTTAACTCATATATATACAACTATATAGTCCTGAACTTGAACATTCCTACTGAAGACTTCACAAATTTGTGTTTGTGATTAATTTTATGTTTCATAAGTTATGAAGGTAGGATTAGACTAAACACACTAACTTAACATTATATATTATAATAACAAATTATCTGCATGCCATACGATAAGCATGATTTAAACTTGGTTTATCATAATCATATCCGGATCGTCACATAGATCTTTGTGTCCAGAGAAGCAGTGCCGAAACAACAGAGGGATTAATTGGATGATTACGTGCCAGTCATGAAACTTGCACTATTTCAAGTTATTTGCTTGATAGCTTACTATCCTACGTAAATTACAAGAATAATTAATTGGAGTCTTAAAGTTGAACAATGTGTCTAATAGGATCTTCTTCTCACTCATAGTCAAAGTGAAAGAAACCGGGGGGATAGAAATTCTTCCTGTTGTAGGATCATTTTTTGCCACAATTTCTTCTTTATTTTCATATCCTAAAGATCGAGGCGGCACGCTCTCTATCTTTTGAATGAGAACCACTCAGACATGTTCCTATCAAATGTTTTGTAACATTCTTCTCTGTGTACATCACATCAATTACATGCCTTACACGATGACCTTTCTAATACGGCAAGCCAAAAGATATTGATCGTCTGGACCATGGCTTCTCTTTACTAGCGTCGTTCAGATCCTCCCTATCTTTACTCTTCAGGTTAATAAACTGAGGGTATTTGACTAAGTACCTATTCCACTGAGTCGCAATTGTTGCTTTCTCATTGACCTGCTGACCAGAAAGCCGAGCAGGTAGCATCTTGTGCTCGTGACCGACAGGTAAATAGTTAGACTTGTTATTCCTGAAATGGTGACTGGTAGGCATAAATCTACGATGAACCGTATAACTCATCTTATCACTATGATATAATCAACTGACTTTAGTTTCCTCCCCACATATGGGACATCCACTACACCAAAAACAGCAATTTGGCACGGTTTAAAACTGTGCCAGATCAAATCTGGCACGATTTTGAACTGTGCCAGAATCAGGTGTTCCAAAATGGCCATTTTTTTCCCGAAACGATTTAATTGTGTGCCAGTTTTGACCAAAAACGGAACAGTTCTGGAACACTTTTAAACCGTGCCAGAATTTGATATTTCTGGCACCCTTTTGGCACAGTTTATAACTATCCCCGATTGAGTACATTTTGGTACACTTTTGAGATATTTCAAAACCGTGCCAAAATTTGATACACTTTTGGTACGATTTTGAATTGTGCCAAATTTTTTTATCAAAGAAAAAAAATTAATTATTTGAAAAAAAGAAAATTCACAAATTGTAAATCTCGCACATTGTTGATAAATTAAACTAATGTACATACAAACTTCAAAATATCATAACTCTTGATAGTTCACAGACAAAAAAAAATTGGGTAGAGCTTCCTCTATTTTCTAGACATTCTAAGACCTGCTAATATAAAACTTGCGTAATGTAAAACCCGAGCGGTCATAAAATATAACAATAAATTTACAAAAGCCCGCACGGCCGTAAAAGTTAACAATAAAACTAAAAAAGCCCGCACGGCCATAACAAAAAAATAGAATCTTGAGTATTAACAACATTAAATAAATAATCCCCTTGTAAACCATTGACTTCTTCGTGTGTTGCACATATATAAAAGCTAACGATAAAATGTTATCCTGCAAAAAAAATTGGATACAAAAAAGAGTTGATATTTGTAACCAAGTATTTTTTTCAAAAAAATTATTATTCAAGCTGAAAAATTGCATATACGAGTTACAATTATTATTATATTCTCAAACGTGAAGTCTTGTGACTATGTGGTTATCTCCTACGAGTTATATTAGTCCCATGCGAGGTGTTAGTGCCTCTTACGGGGCCGTTTGAGGACTATTTTGAGTTTTCGCCCTCAAACCGCATGTTTTAAAGCATAATCTAAATATTTTCAAATTATCGTCATATTCTCAAATCGGGAGACCCATGACTACGCGATAAGTTCCTATAAGTTACATTGGTCCCGTGCGAGGTGTTCATGTCTGTTACGGGGGCATTTGGGGGATAATTTGGGTTTTCACCCTTAAACGGCTTGTTTTTAAGCCTAATCTAGATATTTTCAAATTCTCATCGTATTCTCAAATCGGGACGCCCGTGATTTCGTGGTCAATTCCTACGAGTTACATTGGACCTGTGCGAGGTGTTAATTCCTCTTACGGGGCCGTTACGGGATGGTTTAGGTTTTCACTCTCTAACGGCATGTTTTTAAGCCTAATCTAGATATTTTCAAATTATCATCATATTCACAAACCGAGAGACCCATGACTACGCAATCAGTTCTTAAGAGTTACATTGGTCCTGTGCGAGGTGTTAATGCCTCTTAGAGGACTGTTCGGGACTGATTTCGGTTTTCATCCTTTTAACAGCTTATTTTTAAGCTTAATCTCGATATTTTCAAATTATCGTCATATTCTCAAACCGGGAGACCCGTGACTATGCGATCAGTTCCTACAAGTTACATTGGTCCCATGGGAGGTGTCCATGCCTCTTACGGGACCATTTGAGGGTTGGTTTGGGTTTTTACCCTTTAACGACTAGTTTTTAAGCGTAATCTAGATATTTTCAAATTATCGTCATATTCTCAAACTGGGAGTCCCACGACTACGCGGTCAGTTCCTACGAGTTACATTGGTGTGTGAGGTGTTAATACCTACGGGTCATTTGAGCACTCATTTGAGTTTTCAGCCTCTAACGGAATGTTTTTAAGTCTAATTTAGATATTTTCAAATTATCATTATATGCTCAAATCGGGAGACCCGTGATTACGTTGTCAATTCCTACAAGTTATATCAGTCCCGTGCGAGGCGTCCATGCCTCTTACGGGGTCGTTTGAGAGTTAGTTTAGATTTTTACCCTTTTAACTGCTTGTTTTTAAGCTTAATCTAGATGTTTTCAAATTGTCATCATATTCTCAAAGCGGGACACCCATGATTACGCGATCAGTTCCTTTAGGTTACATTGGTCTCGTGTGAGGTGTCCATGCCTCTTATGGGAGCATTTGGGGGTTGGTTTGGGTTTTCACCATTCTAACGGCTTGTTTGTGAATAATAGTTACCATTAAACACACTTTCCTATGTTCTCAAAGTACCTGACTTGTGTGTGACCATATTCGTGTGTGATCCATGCATGGAGACTTCACATCCAGTGAAGTGCTCGCGCTTCCTAGTTGAACATTCAACATGTATAACTGAAAGTGAATGTAGTCCTCCCCTAGTTGTCTTTGTGTAATCTTAAATTTTATTTTAGTACTTAAAACTCATACCATTCTAAAATATATATCCAGAGCGAACCTAAAAGTTTGAGTTGAAATCTAAGCCTTCAATTCGAAACATTAACCATCACACCAAAGCATATTCAACTACCCTATTAATAAATAATAACTACTATCCTGGACAGTAATGCGGCTTCATAAAATAAAGAGATAGAAAAGGAAAGGAAAGGAAAGGAAAGGAAAGGAAAGTGATCAACCTTCAAGTATGCTTCTGCAGGGGGATGCTATGCGCCCAGGGGGCTGCTTCGGTAGGGGGCTGATCTACAAGGAACCTAAACAATAAAGATAATTCGATAAAATGGGAACGTAAAAATAATGTGTGGGTACCTAGATTTGTCACCTTAGGCCCAGACGAGTAGCCCAATAAAATACTGCCCAAGGTCTGGAAGTCTCATTCCCTAACTAATTCAGTTACGACCCATTCAATTCCTAAAATCTCGTAAGGAGATATTCTAGGAGTTATGGATTGACGTGGGGGAGTCCAACACCCCCACTCCCCAAAAACGAACATGTATATAACAAAACCTTAGCCTAGGGTAAAGGGCAGGTATTATTCTTCCTGTAAAACACTCCCCGGAGTATAGAGAAACAATATTAAGAGCACCACCGTGGATGTAGGCATTCTTGCTGAACCACGTAAATTTTGTGTTGTGTGATTATCATCCCTTACTTTCTTTATTTGTTCTGGTGATTATCTTTTCTTGTTAATTTGTGCTGAACTTAATTGTCACCACAATTGGCGTCGTCTATGGGAACGTTTCTTCCTTTAAGAAAGCCCTCACTAATAAAGAATTTGGAATGTCTGGTCATAGCAGCAATGCCCCTCAAGCAGGGGATATCCAAGAGCAACCTGCCCCTCGCAGGATCAGATCTTAAGTTCGACGTTCAAATCCTAGGTCTCGCCCAGAACAGCAAGCTTAGAGGAAGGTCAGGGAACATCTAGGTCCACACAGGTCTCCAGGCTGATCGATGCCTATGAGGCTAGGCTCAAAGAGTAAGAGGAGGCCACTCATAAGAAAGAAGCTGAGAATGCTCGTCTTAAGAGGAGATTGGAAAAGATGGAGAAAGAAATCTATCGTAGCACTAGGAAACGTCAATATCGCACTCCTAGCCCTCAGGCGAAAAAGTCTCGCAGTCGAGGAAGGAGCCCTAGACGTGTATCTCAGATAGATGAATGCAGGTAAGATGACGAACTGCTCGAACATAAATAACTAACTCGTCGATACGAGAGCCCAGCCCGAGTAAATGAAGACCTACGAAATTTAGTCCGGAGAGAAATGGACCAGCACCCAGCACATCGGGGTGCTAGATCGACCAGAGAGCTAGCCCGGTGGGCTCTCAAAACCCAAATAAAGTCCTTTTTCTCAAGGGAGATAGAAGAAGAAGCTCCTAAGAAGTTCGCAATTCCTAGATTCAAGATCTACGACGGGAAGACTAACCCTATCGATCATATTAGGCAGTACACGCATGCCATAACTCTCTGGAACCATAGGGACTCACTAATGTGCTAGATCTTCCCTTCGAGCTTGCACGATGTGGCCCAAAAGTGGTTCGAGAGACTCCCTTACAGATCGATCAGAAGCTTTGAGTCTCTGGCAGAGCTCTTCACGGCTCACTTCATTACCAGTATGCTCCCATCCGAAGAGGATGGATGCCTTATTGACAGCGAAGAAAATGCCCCAGGATAGCCTTAGAGACTACGCAAAAAGGTACTGGGAGTTATTCAATAACATCGGGAACTGATCAGAGCAGGTAGCAGTGGCATCTTTTAAGATTGGCCTACCCAACTCTTGCCTCCTGCACCAATCCCTCATTAAGAAGGAGCACAACCATCGATGACCTGATGGCTCGCATCGAGAAGTACGCCAATATTGAGGATATGACCAGCCTCAGTGTAGGGGAGAATAGTCGAGCTAAGCTCGCTGCCAAGGGCAATGACAAGGCTGAGAACCAGAAGAAAGGGAGCAAGAATGGGGGAAAGGGTGGCTCCAGGAGAGGGAACAAAGGCGATGCTTAAAAAGCATTTCAGGCAGTAAACACTATATTTAAAGAATCCATTTACAAGATCCTAGAGAAGATCAAGGACGATCCATTTGTTAATTAGCCCAGAAAGATGGGAGGAGATCCCTCAAAGAGAAATAACGAGCTGAGATGCGCTTTTCACAAAGAAGGAGGGCACAAAACTAATCACTGCAAAGCTCTTAAGTCTCACCTTGAAGAATTACCCCATACTGGGCACCTGAACGAGTTTGTGGAGAAGAAGGCAGAGAAGGTCGCTGCCAACGGAGATATAAGGCCCGACAACATGCTCAAAGAAGATGCTGGCCATGAGTTCGCTGTGATTCACGGGGCATCGGATCTAAAGAAGATTCAAGGAAACTCATCCTGAATGGACGTGAAAAAGCTTACAGCGGTAATGCAATATTTTCAACTCGATCCAGCGAAAAAATATTCAGGAAAGCATCGACGAGCAGATGACGTCGACTATATCACACACATTGTGTTCACGAATGAAGACTTAGTGGGAGTAAGAACCCCACATTAGGACGCCTTGATCATTACACTCCGGATAGCAAACTATGACGTCGATAAGTTACTCATCGACCAGGGAAGCTCATTCGAAGTAATGTATCTCGACCTGTTCAGGAAATTGAAGTTAAGCGTTGCCGACTTGAGAGAAGCCATTGTCCCCGTAGTTGGATTCGCTGTAAAAATATATATCCCTTTGGGAAAGATCGTACTATCAGTGAGGGTAGGAAGTGTCTCCAAAATGATCGAGTTTCTAGTAATCGACATTGACTCACCCTACCAAGTTATCCTCAGCAGAGGATGTCTACATGCAGTGAAGGTCGTTCCCTCGACCTACCATCAGAAACTCACATACGTGACTGAGCGAGGAGTGATGGAGATTCACGGAGATCAAGCGATGGCAAGAAGGTTCTTCATAGCAGTAATTCGCCCAAAGACAGAAAAGAAGGCCGAGAAGGCCAAAGAGAAGGTTGAGGAACAAGAAGGTTTGATACCTTTAAAATAGCAGCTAAAGTATGGAATACCCGGAGTGGAGGAGACCAAGCTCCTTCCCTCTGAGCGGGTCGTAGAAAATCTGGAAGGGGTCATAGCCGGTGGTAGCAAGAAAGACAGGATATTCTTGATTGGGGCCTCTCTCACAGATCGAGAGAAGAAAGAATTGACGATACTATTGAGGAATAATCTGGATGTTTTCGCGTGGGAACCTTACGAGCTGCCTGGAATTTACCCAGTGTGGTGTGTCATCGGTTGCACATCGACCCCACTTTCAGGCCCATCGCACAGAAGGCACGGTGAACTGCGCCTGAGAAGGCCAAGGTTATAGAGAAATAAGTAGAGAAGCTACTGGATGCAGGATCCATACGGGAAGTTTAATTACCTAAATGGTTGTCCAACCCATTAGTGGTTTCAAAAAGCAATGGGAAATGGAGAGTTTGTATTGACTTCACTGACCTTAACAGGGCATGCCTTAAGGACAGTTTACCTCTTTCGAAGAATGACCAGTTGGTGGATTCCACAAAAACTCATGAAAGAATGAGTTTCTTGGATGCATACTCGGGGTATCACCAGATTCCTCTGTATTCACCAGACCAAGATAAGACAACGTTCATCACCACCGTCGGATTGTACTGTTACAAAGTTATGACCTTTGGGCTCAAAAATGCAGGAGCAACATACCAGCGGCTAGTCACCAAGATGTTTAAAGACCAAATGGGATATACCATGGAAGTCTACATCGATGATATGCTCGTCAAGAGCAGGCATAAAGAAGACCACCTCTCAGACCTATCAAGGATCTTCAAAATCCTAAGGAAATACCGAATAAAGCTCAATACGAGCATATGTTCCTTCGGTGTCCAGTCAGGAAAGTTTCTCGCGTACTTGGTTAGCGAGAGAGGCATTGAAGCCAACCCGGACCAAATTAATGCAATCAATAAGGTACAGCCTCCCCACACGATAAGAGACGTGAAAAAGCTCACGGGCATGCTCGCCTCCTTGAATCAATTCATCTCGAAGTCATTCGAAAAGTGCCAGCCATTCTTCTAGCTATTGAAAAGAAGCAAAATAGTGGAGTGGAATCAAGATTGCTCGAAAGCATTAGAGGAGCTCAAAGCTTATCTTAGCACACCACCCTTGCTCGTAATACCTCAAGAGAACAATTCCATGTACCTGTACCTTACAGTTTCCAGCCACGCTGTCAGTTCTGCACTGGTATGCAAAAAAATGAGAATCCAGCACCCAGTCTACTACGCGAGCAAGACCCTCTTGGACGCCGAGCAGTGATACCTACCATTGGAAAATCTCGCCTTTGCACTAGTGGTAGCCTCGAGGACATTTAAGCACTACTTCGAAGCTCACTCTATCATCATCCTCACATCGTACTCCCTTAAAGCATTCCTGCAGAAAGCGGATATGTCCGGTAGACTATCGAAGTGGTCGGTTGAGCTCGGACGATTTGACATCCAGTTTCAACCAAGAAATGCAATCAAGGGGTAGGTCCTCACCGACTTCATCGCGAAATTTATAGGCGAACAGCCTCGCGATCAGCTTCAATCCATGGGTCAAAGGGAAGATCACTTGGCAGAAGGTATTTGGCGACTGTTTGTTAATGGAGCCTCCAACTCCAAGGGGTAGGAGTAGGAATTATGCTCATTACCCCAGAAGATACAATCCTCGAGCAAGGAATCAGGCTTGGATTTAAAGCCTCCAACAACGAAGCGTAATATGAAGCATTGATAATGGGCCTGCAAAGGGCACAGGCATTGGGCGCAAAACAGCTACAGGTGTTCGGTCACTCATAATTGGTCTCCAATGAGATAAGTGGAGACTTCAACGCGAGAGATGAGAGAATGGCATCCTACCTCTCCTTAGCAAAGAAATTAATGTCCAACTTCGAGGAAGTCAGTGTCCAATAGTTTCCTAGAGGATAAAATAGTCATATTGACGCACTAGCAGCCTTGAGTTCAGCAATCAACTCTGACTTAAAGATAACAATCCCTATCGACTTCCTCACCCAGCCGAGCATCAACCAGAGCGACGAGCTGCCAGACATGGGCCATATTCTCAAGATTAAATCAACAGCTAGTTGGATGGACCCTCTGAGGGACTATTTGAAAGATGGTGCCCTACCAAACGATAAGAAGGATGCTCATCAGATAAGAATCAAAGCTGCCCGCTTCCACTTATCTCCTAAGGGGAAGCTATATAAGAGATCCTTCACCGGCCCTTACCTCCAATTTGTTCACCCAAGAGACGTTGAGCAAGTTCTTCATGAGCTTCATGAAGGAATCTGTGGGAGCCATATTGGAGGCGGATCGCTAGCTTTTCGAGAAATGAAGGAAGGCTACTGGTGGCTATATATGTAGAGAGATTATGGGGTATATGCACATAAGTGCGAGAAATTCCAATTACATGCTCCTATGGTCCACCAACCTGTCAGCGACCTAAAATAACTTACTAGCCCCTGGACTTTTGCCCAATGGGGAATGGATATCATGGGCCCTCTCCCCACCACTGTCGGTAATCACAAGTATCTGTTGGTTGCGACAAACTACTTCACCAAATGGATTGAGGCAGATCCGATGGTGAACATCAGGGATGCAGACATGATGAGATTTATATGGAAGAACATAATTACTCACTTTGGGATCCTCAGAACCATCATCACTGATAACGGAATGCAGTTCGAGAGCGGCCTCTTCCAGAGTTTCTGCAATGACCACGGGATCAGGCACCATTTCAGCTCGATAGAATACCCTCATAGCAACGAGCAAGCTGAAGACTCTAACAAAATAGTGATTGATGGACTAAAATGCGATTAGAGCGAGCCAAAGGGGCATGGGTGAGCGAGCTGCCATATATTTTATGGGCTTACCGCACTACCCCACGGTGAGCAACTGGAGAAACCCCATTCGTACTAACATACGGCATGGAGGCAATCATCGCCTTAGAAGATGGTCTCCCCACCATAAGGTCTACCCTAGTCGACCAAGGCCTGAATGATGCAGTATTACTCGCTGAACTGGACCTAGCTGACGAATGCAGAGAACTAGCTCTAGTGAAACTAGTAGGCTATCAGCAACAGCTAGCAAAGCATTATAACAAGAAGGTCAATCAAAGGGCATTCCAAGTTGGAGACTACGTCCTAAGGAAAGTTCTTGACAGTGCAGTAAAACCATCAGATGGCAAACTAGGTCCAAACTTGGAGGGTCCATTCAAGGTGACAAGAGATGACCTGCAAGGAGCCTATCACTTAGAAAAGCTGGAGGTCAGGGAGATACCCCGAGCTTGGAACGCAGCCAACCTAAAGAAATTCTACTTCTAGTTTTCTCTATTGATCTTTTATCATGTTATTGGAATTGGCAACTCATTTTTTTGTTTCTGATTAATAAAAGATTATTGGCAATGGCATTCTATGAAGTGTTAATTTTTTATTATGAACTTTATAACTTACACATCTTTTCCAAGCGACAGGCAACTTACTCAACATATAAGAGCAGGGTGTTACCCTCTTTAAGTTTTCATTATAAAACACGAACAACCTCCCAATATTTCCCCGACAATATATAAAGCCCTACAGGGGACCCTTAGGCAACCCGTCCAACTCAGGTTGGTCGCCAAACAAGGTTTGGTATAAAAAAGCCTGCTCGGATAGAACATCCAACACCAGGTGTGTCCTCGTCATTGCCACACTTAGGCCTAAGGGAGTGTGACGACACGACCTAAAAGGTAAAGTAGGGCATAATGGTATCTCATAAGCATATTGTACTGGGAGGACACTCACGCAATAGAACAACTCTACCTAGTCGGCTAAAAAGATCCCAAGATAATCAAACAGGACAATAATGAAGAACACATGTTTAGTCGGCGAATCACCCAAAATATAAATATTTTGCTACTTCATTACATTATAAAGAGTTACAATGAATTAAATAAATATTAATGATGATTGGGCCTCTGAGGAAGATAATCTTCTACTTACGTTCTTCGGCGGTCGTCCGGGTAAGGAGCTAATTCTTCCTCGACTTCATTTGCATCTGGCTCCAGTAGATGCTTAGGGATAGCATCTATAGGGACCCACTGGTCATCCCTCCTAAAAGGGTTAGGCATCATGGTCGAAGGAGAGATCTCATGGCGATACCAGAGTACTGAATTCCTGGGGACCTTCAACTCCCTGAGAGCATTCAACCATCCCCTGATAAAGGATACCCCTTCAACCTTTGCTAACCTCGTCGGAGCATATGTCCAACCCTAATCATAACCATCAGCCCATACCCCCCAGGACCTTTCTTGAACAGATGCCTCAACAGCATGACATCTCTTTAGAGCCCAGCAACTATCACATATGCTCGATGAACATCTCCTTGAAGCTCGTCGATCTCCCCAGTTGAACCCCTATCATATGCACTAGCTCGCGGACCATCTGATAAGGAGGAAACCCATAAAACTTGAGGGGAAACGCTCTGCGCGTGCTCTCTAAGTCGTGAAACCTCCATCCGCAGAGCTTCATTCTTATGTTGTAGAACTTATCTGACCTAATTGATCTCAGAGGCATCCAAAAGTTTAGCTCTCAAAGCATTCACTTCCTCTTGAACGGAAGCACCAACCTCTTCCATCTCTTGGAGCCTATCCTTCATCTTAGCAAAGATCTTTGTCTGGTTCTTATACTCCTTGTTCCTTGAATGAAGAGATTTACAAATCCTCACAAAGGCTTGGTTAACTTGCCTTCTTGCATTAGGAACGATAATTCTTGCTAGTTGAGAAGTCGCAGGAATATACTCATCAACATCAATCAACTACAAACCATGTAAGCATTTAAGAACAGAGAAATCAGTATGCAGAAAGGAGAAAGATTACATTTCATTAAAAAGAAAGGTTACAAGTACATCAGCGATCAAAAGGAAAAAACAAACAGAGAAAAAATACAAAGAGTTCCCTAGAACAAGCTAGTTGGAAACCTTAGTTTGCTCCGAGGCCATTGGTTGTTTTCCCTTGTCTACAGCAATAGGAACACCTCCCTCAAACGGAGCGGTTACTGTCCCCTGGACAGAAGGAGCACCAGTAGGGACGGTCTGGGCAGCAGGAACACCTTCGTTAATGGCAGGAGCAGGTGCCTTATCCACAATAGGCTTAGGGCCTAGATCATGCTCGTCAAACAGTGGTGAATCAATGTCCACCCCAGTAGCCGGAAGAGCCTTATTCCAGCCCTTTTTGAAGTTCAGTAGACTAATATAGCCTATCTGAGCATCAACATCCTCGTACGCAGCAGCCCATACAGCATTGTAGGAGCTCTCCTTAATGGTGGTTGCCTTGGACTCCACCTTCTTCACCTTTTCTGTAAGAACTTTGTTTTCCTCCACCACAGCCAACTTTCTCGTGTAGACCAAGTCATAGGACTGCCTCAACTCATCAAAATCCTTGCTCGCCGCCTCCTTCGCTCGATTAGCTTCAGTCAGGGAGAGATCGGAGGACTTCTGGGTAGCGTGGGTAGTCTTCAAACTGGACCCCAGATCAGCGTTCTTTCTCTCCAGGTCAATATTTTTCTTCTCCACATCGGCATTCCTCTTTACCAGCTCATCACGGGTACGGTAGAGGACGGCGAAGTCGGTTACAAACTATAAAGAAGAGAAGAATCAGTGAAAAAAATATTGAACATAATATTACAAAGAACAGAGAAGTAAGAGCAGAATTACCAAGGCTAGCCTCTGGCTCGCCTCCAGAGCTAACTGGTCAGTCCCCATGGCCTTCTGGCGATCAGTTGGCAAAATGTCTCTTTTGAGCAGCGCATGAGCCAACTGAGAGGAGAGAGCGACAGAGGCCCCCTCGAGAAATGCAGACACTGGCACCAGAGCATGCCCCACCTTCGTCCTCACCTCCTCTCATCTCCTTTCATCTTCTCTCTCTTTCCTCTCCCTTTTAGCTCTCTTCTTCTGCTCCACTTTCTTCCTCTCCTCTTCCTTCTTCCTCTACTCTTCCTTTTTTCTCTCTATCTCTCTCACCATCTCCTCTTCCTTCTTCTTCTTTTACTGCTCATAAGCAGCAGGTAGAGAACCAGTTACAGCATCTCCACTACCGGATTTCTAATTTTTCAACCAATGAGAAAGGATCACATCATCATCATCATCATCACCACGGATCAGATTCTTCTTGGGAGGAACCATATCTTCTTCAATGGAACTACTTGACTTACTCGAAGACTCTTGAGCCTCTGAAACTTCTTTTGAGATGGAAGATCCTTAACCACCAAAGCTCTCTTTGTTGGAACCACCTTTAGCACCTCCCCCATTATCACCCTCGCTTTACTCACCAGAGTTGCTTTCTTCCTCATCCAATTGGATGGGATCTGTGGCAACCTCTTTGGTGATGTCTAGCTCGAGAATTCTATCCATAGGTCACGCAATAAAGCTGGGCCCAACATTCTTGTATTCCAGGAGGAAAGCCGTTAATTGAGGATGTTCACCGTCAGCCAAGAGTTACCTAATGTTCCAAGCTTTGACCAACTCAGCAGCTCGAACCTCGCTGAGATCAGGTTCCAAGTTCTTTGACCTCGTTGAAAAGAAAGAGAGAAAAATATAAGAAGAATCATACACAAACAAAGGATTGACGAGAAGAACAAAGACTAAGCCTACCTATGTACTCCTCCCCATAAAAGGGGACCTCAAATCTGCCAGACCTTGACCCCTCAGTATGGGGACAAAACTGCCAATTTTTAACAATAAAACCCTCATGCTAGTAATCCTTATGGTAATCAGGTATATTTACTACCAATAACCTATCAGGACTCTTGGCCTTGAGGTACAGAAGACCAGAACTTGTTCGCAAAAAATAATAACAGAAGCAGGTCTCAGAAAGCCCTAAATTGGTGCCATATAGATGATTTATTCTATGTACACCGTTAACAATTTTCCAGACATCGGGCGAGCACTATGCAGGGACTATATTGAAATAACCAAAAAAGTGCAAAAACAAATTGCTTGGAGGAAAAGTAAGACCCCATTGGGACAATAAGATAACATGAATCCAGTGACCATCCTCAACCTCTCTAACATTACGAGGGACAGGGGAACACTCGATGTCTACCCAAGTTGGAATGTTATAAAACTTCCGAAATTCAGATGTCGATCTATTACCTATTTTCATCATTGAAAAATAAAAGCCCTAATAGCAGATGTGAAGAAATTTCAACAGAAAAAGCAAAGAGAAGGAGTAAGAAGAACTTACGAAGTAAAGACTTAGCTTGGGACGTTGCAAAGTCATAAGCAAGGGCGATGAGAAGATTGAAATTAGAAGACGAGACCTGGGAATGAAAAAACAAACAGAGGGAGCTTGGAGAAAGTGGAGAAATTTGAAACGACAACAGGAAAAGACTTCTCCAGAGATGTTTTAAACCTTTCTAATCATAGCGCACGGGCAACGAGGAGGTCTGCCGCCTAAATCAATACAGAAAGGGCGCTTTGATATTAAAGAAGTGTTGCATGATTTACAAAATCGCCATTATGACAAATCATTTAAAATTATTGAGCCCAAATTGTGGCCCAACAACTTTAGGGGAAATTGTGGGTACCTCAATTTCTCACCTTAGTCCCAGACGAGCAGCCCAATAAAATACTGCCCAAGGTCTGGAAGTCTCATTCCCTAACTAATTCAGTTACGACCCATTCAATTCCTAAAATCTCGTAAGGAGATATTCTAGGAGTTATGGATTGACGTGGGGGAGTCCAACACCCCCACTCCTCGGAAACGAACATGTATATAACAAACCCTTAGCCCGGGGCAAAGGGCAGGTATTATTCTTCCTGTAAAACACTCCCTGGAGTATAGAGAAATAATATTGAGAGCACCACCGTGGACGTAGGCATTCTTGATGAACCACGTAAATTTTGTGTTGTGTGATTGTCATTCCTTACTTTCTTTATTTATTCTGGTGATTGTCTTTTCTTGTTAATTTGTGTTGAACTTAATTGTCACCATAGAATGTAAATAACCTTTGTAAGATAAGGGAAACTCACATATAAAATTGTATAAATATATATCCATGCCTTCGAAACTATAAGGAGAGACCAAGCGAGCATGACTAAAGGCACTGTCAGATTTTAGATAATCAACCAATTCGAAATGTGCTTTTCCAACCTGCGTTCATATTTTCCCACATTTAGCACAGTCAGAAATCAATTATTTCCTAAGTTAACTATAAGTGTTTTCGAGGAATACATAGAAGGGAAAATAGTAGAAGTATTGTCTGAAAATAATTAGATAATGGGTCTGCTTTCGAGTTCATGGTGTACCTTCCATCCATATTTCAAGAAGGTACGGGCATAGATCTTTAGGTTACCTTGGATCTAGTGATAAACAAAAAATTTGTATCAAAGGGATATACATATGCATACAAATGAATAAGAAAGATACAACGTCAATTAAATTCGAAACCAAAACAAAAATAAAAGCCCCAGTAATTGAAATTCGAAACCAAAGCTCGAGCACCAATAATTGAAATACCATATGTTAAATCTGAAACCGTATGTTAAATAATTGTACATAATAAAGAAATGTCTTACAAGATTTGGAAACATACATAGTCATTTAAGGTGAAAATTTTTCTATTGAAAACATACATTTTATTCTTAAAATATAATTTTGTTGGCCACAACTATTAATTGAACACCCCCTGTTATTTTCATTATCAAAACACCCCATGTTATCACATCTATTTTCACCCCCTGTTATAATAGGTGTCTGAGTATTACACATTCAATTAACTTGTAATTTTAGGTGAATATTTTCCTAATAAAACCTTTGGTGTTGGTTGACCTTCCTGTTAAAATAGTTTGCTCATATGTTGGTACAATTATGTTTGATTTTTGTTTTCAGGAGATTTTGGTATGTATCGATTTCCTGTACTACCCTTCATTTTCTATCAATTCAAATTAAGCCATATTGAATCATTTGTTAAGTTTATACTAATGTGGTTTTAGTAGGTTTTGTTTGGTAATTATATTTGTTTTTATGGAATTTTTATTGATATTCTTATAGGTACTATACCAAAACAGAGAATTAAATCTAGGCCTTAAATTTATCTGTAATTATGAATTTATTTTGTTAAATTCTTTGGTAGTGGATATATAATATGGGTTGATCTATTATTCTTTCATTCTTACAACTCCTTGAATCCTTAAGGTGAACATAGTGTTTGTTCCTTTACTTTGTTTTCCTCCGCACAATTCCTACGTTTTGAATCATGATGCATTTCGAAGGGAGTGTCTATTCCTTCACTTTGGTTTATATTGTGAAAATTTAACTGAAGTATTGTAATTTAGCACATGTTTAAAAAAAAATTATTTCGAGATTCATTTACTCCTATAAACCTACTTCATTTATATACCTTTTAACAGTCTATGGTTTGTATGCTTTGTTCTACTTTTGTCTTGGTTGATATGAATTATATGATTGCATTAGTTAAATTTTCGGTTCGATAAGTTGAGCAAGGTATTTAACGAATTGTCCAAGTGACGGTTCTAACTTTTTGGTGACTTTTTAGGCTTACACCGTTCGAGTCGTATGGATTTTAGACTTTTTGGTGACTTTTATACTATTTAGGCTTACACTGTTCTTCTCTATGTATCAGTGTATGGATTTTAATTTCCTCCTCATTTTTTTACGTTTTAACTTCTGATTCTCCTAAAAATTTCAGCACTCTTTCTCTCCATGGATCCATTTTCTCTCAATTGGAGTTTCTCTCAATCGGATTCTATATTGCTATAAATAAGTTTTCCACCATCAATTGGAGTTTGGACAGCATCTTCTTCCACCAAGTTACCCAAGTTTCATTTTGGAAAGCATGAGAATAGGCTTCATTGAGAGTATGATCTAACTCTATATTTTCTTCTAAGACCTCATAACAGTACATTGTATGCATAAGTGCATAATAGTACATTGTATGATCTAACTATATACATTCTAGCAGTCTTGAGTTCTAGCACTCTCATTAAAAGACCTCATCTTTTCAGTCTCAAGTTATTTTTTTATTTCTGTATGCTTCAATTTGAGCAAGACTGAGTACCATCACCAGTTTAATCTTTGTCCAACACCAATTCAACCCATAAAATGTAGGAACAATCATGTATATAAACCTACAAGTATAATCAAAGAGACGCACATCAGTCATGACAAGATATCAGACCAAGAAACTCCTATCAGTCAAGAAAAAAATGTAGGTTCTATGGATAATACACAAGAGGAAACAATCAATGGCATCATACAAGACTCTGATGATGACAAAATGCCACATATTGAACCAATTGATGAACATCAACCAGAATATGATTCTGATATGACATTGCCAGAACCCATGAAGGCAGATCCTATGAATAATTGCCTTGCCATTATTGATATTCCTTTCAACCAAGAACAATCTAAGAATACCAAACAATATTGGATGAACATAATGGAAGAACAAGAAGAAGAAGAGATACCAAACTCTCCTGTAGAAGATACCTGCAAGCCAATAGACTACAACCTGGACAAGGAAATAGAATAGGTTACCAATGCTAGCATATCAACTTTTAAAGGTTCTTCGGGAAAAAAATCATGACAGTTTTACTCTTGTAATCTCCAAATCTCAATAACTACTCATAAGAGGATTGTTGTTCACTGGAATAAAACTTGTCTGCCTTATGATGAAGGGGACATTAATTTGAGAAATCTTGATCATATTAATAATGCTTGCATTCTTAAACAAACTTGGGATATTTGCTCATCTAAATATCTATGGTCTCAATTCCTTGAGGCCAGATTTAATCCCATGAATGTTGAGAATGAGGGTTAAAAAATTAGTTATATTTGGCATGGATATAAAGGTGCTTTCCAAATAATCAACTTTAATGCAATGTGAATTATTGGCAATGGTAATAAAGTTAGGTTTTGGACTGATAATTGGCTTGGTTATGTTCTTAACCCTGAAGTTCAAAATAATTTTAGAGTTGTTAAATTCATTCAAAATGGTAATTGGAACCTTAATCATAGACTGATCAGCCCTTTGGACACTTCAATAATTAGTAAAATCAAAGAGATTCTTCTTCCAAAAGAAGACCTGATAACTGCCTAATTTGGCCATTTTCAAAGTTTGGCAATTTATCTTTTAAAGATGCAAATGACTTTTTTTGGAACAAGTATCATAAATATCCAGGTTACAAACTCCTATGGACTCAGTACATTCCTCCTAGAGTCTCAACGACTATATGTAAATTCTTCCATAATAAGCTTGGGGTTCTTGATTTACTAAAAGAAAAAGGTTTTGATCTAGAATCTATATGTATCCTACGTAAATCTCATAATGAATCATTGAATCATTTATTTATTGATTGCACCTATGCAAAATATATTTGGGATTGAATTTTTACTATTTTCAACCCTCAGGTTTGGTTCAGTTGCCTAATACTTATATGGAATCAAGCTATAAATGTGGATTTCAGTCCACAAATAAAAAATCTTTGGTTGGCATATATCATTGGAGCTTTTGATTTTATTTGGAGAGCTAAAAACAAAGCAATTTTTTATAACAAATTACCATCCCATATGATATAGCAATATACACCCTCAGCCAGGCCGAGGGTATCTCCCTTCTCAGACAAGGGCTCAAGCCCAGGACGAGGGTCCAACTTTACCCCAGGGGCTGACCCTACAAGGGGCCGGCCCCTCAACCTAGAGCAGACGACCCTACAAGGGGTCGACCCCTCATCATGGATAAAATGACACCTCAGGAGTCCAACCCTTCATAGCAGGCCAGATGACCTTGTGAGGGGACGACGGTACGAGGCCCACATCCAGCCAGACTCGATGGCATCAGGAACCTTACCCTTAGCCTAACATCATAAGCCGAGGGTGACAACATCACAGCACGTGATTTGGGAGAAGCGTGGGACAATGCGTGTGGGACTCATATAGCACGTGGACTAGACCGTTATAATAATATCATCCCCTCACGTGAGGGAATATTATTTCATCATTAATCACAAGTGGCACAGACAGGTGTCAGCAGGGAATTGGCTAGATCATTATTCACATGCTCAATGCATGCTTGGGGGGTGCACTACACCACCCAAGCCCTATATATATACTAGTCATCTTCAACCTTGCAAGAGGATCGATAATTGGAACCCTAGCTAAAACTTTGCGTGTACACACGGTAAAAAGAGAGAGTGAGTTTGCGTGCACTGCACCCAAGGCCATTAGTGCCCATATTAGTGGATCACACACTCACAGTGGACGTAGGCCTGATTGGATGAACCATTATACATCATTATCTTCATTCCTCTTATCATCATCTCCTTCTATATACTTATACACACACAACTCTATTACTACCATTGTTATCACCGTTAGAGCTCACCACCTCTTATCTGGTGGTGCTGAATCTTAGCATCATCAGTTTGGCGCTATATGTGGGAACGAGAAACTATATCTTCCTTTATACAGCTTGGCCTTACCGAAAACTCTGGTGGTGAACCTATACTCCCCCTTTATGTGGAGTTGTTTCACCATTGTAAGAGGACCATTAAGGTTCTTAAGCTCATTAATCTTCTAATTATCCAGCTCTTCACATCTCAAACACATGGCACCAGAGTTACCTCCACCACCTCTTCCACCAACTAGTGGAGTAGGACCTTCTTCCAGTCATATAACACCTCAATCTGATATGGTTGATGTGGTTGCCTCCCTAAAGTCACTAGCAGCAAGCCAACAGATTATGCAGGAGCAGTTTGTAGCTCTTAGTTAAAACATATTGAGACCACCTGGAGTCTCACCGGAGATGATTACTCCGACGGCCGCACCAGGGCAACATGAGGCTAGGGGACCACCCCAGGCACCGCGCAAATACTTGCCACCTCCACAACGGCGGAGGGATGTTGTTGACCCCGGCGTCTACACCTGGGGAAGCAAGGAAATCCTTGCCCGGAAGATAGGTATGATGACGTGGAGGTGGAAGAGGTCCCCATAGAATGCTGGGAGACGTATGAGGTCTCCAACAATACTGTACGACCCTTCCAGGAGAGCAGAGGGAAGTGTGGGAGGTAGAATCCCAACGATCGCCCGAGAGGCTCAGCTTTCAATCGACCGAGCAGAGGGTCGGCCTTTGAGATTTTGGGCCCAATGAATGACCTAAGAGAAAGATTATTTAGATAGAGAAGCCTTGCAAGTTCTAAAAGAGTGCTAAAGGATGGTTGACCCCACAGGGGCCTACCACACTAATGGGACGACGGTCAAGGGGAAATGAACAGTCGACATAGACAGACAGTCGCAGAATCGTCAGTCCATCTCAATGAAGTGGCAGGGGATAGCATCGGCCAAGCCGACCCTACGAGGCCATGGAATGACTAGATTCAAAGTTTGGAGAATAAAATTGGTGATATCTTGAAAAGCCGAGACCCTCTTCAAAGAGGTTACTCTATAGGTTCACCCTTTCCAGCGAAGATAGTTAACTTCTCGACGCCATCCAAGTTTAAGCCACCGGTGGTCACCCCAAGATATGATGGGAGTACCAACCCAATCCATCATATTGAGATGTAACAGCCAGCGGCAGACATATACTCCATTTCAGATGAGATGAGGTGCCGTGCCTTCTCCAGCACTCTAACCAAGGCCGCACATGTCTGGTTCACCTATCTTCCAAAAAATTCCAATGAAAGCTTTAAGCAGCTAGCAGACCGATTCATCCACAACTTCTACTTCGGAGTGAGGCCATAGAAGAAGATCACACACCTGATCTATGTTAAACAGGGGAAGAACGAGAGCCTAGGAGACTACATAGCCAGGTTCAACAAAGAGAAGTTAGAGGTCAAAGATTACGAGGAGATGACCGGGCGGAAAAAGTGTGTTCGTGTGAGGACACAATCGTCGTGTGTTTCGCCGCCGCGATACAAAAGATAGAACCTAAGCTACTACAACACTTGACAAGCAAGCACAGCGGTAAGTCGGGTATCGTAAATCCACAGGGAGTGATTGAATTTTAGATGTTAATTTTTTAATTACTTCAGGAATAAAAGTGGTGTAAAATAAATAAATGAAAAGGTGATGTGGTGTTATGGTGACAAAAGAAAAGAGAAGTTAACGCTAATTTAAAGGAAAGCGAGGATCGGGATCGCATTCCACCAAACGGATCGAAAAAACTACTAATTAGAATTAAGGCTCGAAAGCAATTTAATCGAGCATTTTCAATTAAGCATAAACATCACGCAAGAAGGAATTTAACCCAAAGTTGGGAGATAAAACATTTAACTGAAAAATGGTCACACGCGGATTAAATTCGGATAATCGCTATAAACACTAACGTTGCATGACAAAGAAAGTTAAACGCATAATAATCCGACTTTAATAAGCGAGGTTTCAATTAAATGCAATTTTACACAAAACCTAATTTTCGAGGTTCAAACCCGTAAATGGCGGAAACGCAATCCCGAACCTATTTATCTAAGGGTACATAATGAATTAAACTAAATTACAACTAATTAAACTAGGAAAGCAAGAAATAAGACAAGTAAACTAATTAATAAAGCATGAAATCTACTCTACAAAGCAAGAAAGTAAGCAAGAACAACTAGATTAATGGATTGGGTGAAGAAAAGTTCAACTTACATACACAAATGGTTGTCAACCAAAAGAGAAATGAAGCCAAGCTCTCAAAACCCACAAAACCTAAGCTAAACTAAGCTAAAAACGTGTATATGCAGGTCTCCTTGCTCTCAAATGAGAGAGAATTGGTTTTATACAAAATATCCCATGGCAAACTTGTAATAAAAGGGAAGAAAACCCAAAATCTGGAGGGCCGAATCGATTCGGAAATGGTCCAAATCGATTCGGAAACAGGGGAAGTTCGAATCTGCAATTCTGCAGAATTCCGAATCGATTCGGTTTTGGGCCGAATCGATTCACAACCTACAGGTCTGAATTCTGCAGCTTTGTCCTATTTTACGGAAAATGCCGCCATTTCTTCGTTATAGCTCGGAATGAGGCACGGTCGGAGGCTACGCGAAGATAACTCAGAGGAATACAACATCCAAGAAGACATTGGGCCAAAAAACCAAATTATGAAATGACTAAAATGCCCTTGAATGTGACCTTGAGTGTGAATTTGAAGTAAAAACCATCCTAAAAATGCCATAACTCTTTCGATACAACTCAGAATCATGCACCGTCAGCTGCCACGCGAAGAGAAATCAGAGGGATTAAACTTCCGTGAAGAGCTCGGGATTCAAACCCGAATTCTGAAATTACTAAAATGCCCCCGAAGCTGCAAAAGTCGACGAAACATTTCCGAAAAGCGTCCGAACTTCATACTAAGCATCCAAATACCTACAAAAGTTCAATTAACCCCTGCAAAACATGTTAACATAGAAATCCGAGGTTGTCTGGTTAACGAGCATAAGTATAGGGATTAAGATACCCAAGGGGGCTAATAAGGCGTAGGTTAACGGGTGAAATACGCAATATTTGCGTCGTATCAGGAGAGTATAGCTATGACGGCCCTCATTGGAGGACTCCAAAAGGGGAAGTTATTGTGGAAACTTGCTGAAGACCCCGCGAAGACAATGGTAGAGCTGATAGTCATGGTCACCGAGCAGAAGACCTTCTAGTTTATTTGAAAAAACATCATATGCAGATATGGTCTCCCCAACACCCTCATCTCAGACAACGGGACTCAATTCAAGAATGCATCCCTGGAGAAATACTGCGAAAGAGTGGGTGTCAAATGATTCTTCTCTACCCCAGGCTAACCTCAGGCAAATGGGCAAACTGAGGTTACAAACAGAACAATCCTAGAAGGGATCAAGAAAAAACTCAAGGAGGCCAAATCCAAATGGGTTGAGGAGGTATATGCTGTGCTGTGGGCATACAGGACAACGGCAAAGACTCCTACCAAGGAAACCCCTTTCATGTTAGCATATGGCTCAAAAGCCGTCATCCCCACCGAAATCAGGTTTCTGACTCATAGAGTCCAGATGTATGACCCCCAGAGAAATATGGAAGAAAGGAGACTTGATTTTGATTTGATCGAAGAAAGAAGGGAAGACGCTGAGATAAGGCAAGCATCCTATCGATAGAGGACTTACAGGTTTTTCAGTCGGAGGGTAAAGCAAAGGACAATCGTTGTGGGGGACTTAGTCCTCAAGAAGACATGGTAGAAACCTAACAAGCTCCACCCAAATTGGCATGGCCCATATAGGGTCATTGATGAAGTTGTCCCTGGAACCTATAGACTAGAGAACCTTAAAGGGGAACCCTTTTTGAACCCCTAGAATGCAGATCATTTGAAGAAGTACTATCAATAATGTTGTAATGTCCCATCGGACCACAGTTGTAACGAATGTGTTGCTCCAACAAAACAATTGATGTTAATGAGAATATTATATTGACCCCTTATCTTGTGTTGGTAAATTTTGATATGATTGTGGTAATTCTTCCTAAACCACCCTCGGCTATAATGAGGGTGAATGGCAGGGACGACCCTCCATTCACTCTCAAGAAAGACGAGGGGGGACTTGAAAGTAAAAAACATCATTGGTTTGGTGAATATCCACCCTCGGCTATAATGAGGGTGAATGGCAGGGACGACCCTCCATTCACTCTTAAGAAAGACGAGGGGGGACTTGAAAGTAAAAAACATCATTGGTTTGGTGAATAGCCACCCTCGGCTATAATGAGGGTGAATGGCATGGACGACCCTCCATTCACTCTCAAGAAAGATGAGGGGGGACCTAAAATTAAAAAACATCATTGGTTTGGTGGATAACCTCCCTCGGCTATAATGAGGGTGAATGGTAGGGACGACCCTCCATTCACTCTCAAGAAAGACGAGGGGCGACTTGAAATTAAAAACATCATTGGTTTGGTGGATAACCGCCCTCGGCTATAATGAGGGTGAATGGCAGGGACGACCTCTATTCACTTTCAAGAAAGACGAGGGGGGACTTGAAATTAAGAAGCATCATTGGTTTGGTGGATAACCGCCCTTGGCTATAATGAGGGTGAATGGCAGGGACGACCCTCCATTCACTTTCAAGAAAGACGAGGGGGGACTTAAAATTAAAAAACATCGTTGGTTTAGTGGATAACCACCCTCGGCTATGATGAGGGTGAATGGAAGGGACGACCCTCCATTCACTTTCAAGAAAGACGAGGGGGGACTTAAAATTAAAAAATGTCATTGGTTTGGTGGATAACCGCCCTCGGCTATAGTGAGGGTGAATGGCAGAAACGACCCTCCACTCACTTTCAAGAAAGACAAGGGGGACTTAAAATTAAAAAACATCATTGGTTTGACCACCCTCGGCTATGATGAGGGTGAATGGAAGGGACGACCCTCCATTCACTTTCAAGAAATACGAGGCGGGATTTAAAATTAAAAAACATCATTGGTTTGGTGGATAACCACCCTCGGCTATGATGAGGGTGAATGGAAGGGACGACCCTCCATTCACTTTCAAGAAATACGAGGCGGGATTTAAAATTAAAAAACATCATTGGTTTGGTGGATAACCGCCCTCGACTATAATGAGGGTGAATGGTAGGGATGACCCTCCATTAACTTTCAAGAAAGACGAGGGGGACTTGAAATTGAAAAACATCATTGGTTTGGTGGATAATCGCCCTCGGCTATAATGAGGGTGAATGGCAGGGACGACCCTCCATTCACTTTCAAGAAAGAAGAGGGGGAACTAAATAATTAAAAAACATCTTTGGTTTGGTGGATAACCACCCTCGGCTATGATGAGGGTGAATGGAAGGGACGACCCTCCATTCACTTTCAAGAAAGACGAGGGGGGACTTAAAATTAAAAAATGTCATTGGTTTGGTGGATAACAACCCCCGGCTATGATGAGGGTGAATGGCAGGGACGACCCTCCATTAACTTTCAATAAAGATGAGGCGGGACTTAAAATCCCTCCATTCACTTTCAATAAAGACGAGGGGGTACTTAAAATTAAAAAATGTCATTGGTTTGGTGGATAACCACCCTCAACTATGATGAGGGCGAATGGCAGGTACGAACCTCCATTCACTCTCAAGAAAGACGAGGAGGGACTTAAAATTAAAAAAACATCATTGGTTTGGTGAATAGCCACCCTCGGCTATAATAAGGGTGAATGGGGGACGACCATCCATTCACTCTCGAGAAAGACGAGGGGGGACTTAAAATTAAAAAACCATCATTGGTTTGGTGAATAACCACCCTCAGCTATAATGAAGGTGAATGGTAGGGAGGACCCTCCATTCACTCTTAAGAAAGATGAGGGAGGACTTATAAGATGGATAACGCAAATATCATAGCCAAGATAAATCACGCAAGAGGCGAGCATAGAAGACAAGAAGAGAACGATTCCATTATAAAGTGTTACAAATGTTTGTCCAAAAAATGAAATGCGAAAATATTTTTTAGAAACAGAGGGTGTGGGCCACAGACGGCCACTCCATTGATCAATGTCATAAGGCAGGGCTTCAACATCAATAAGAGGTGTCTCATCGATGGCTAAAACAGGAGGCCGACCCTCAGATGTGCCGGTACCTTTGACATGAACTTGAGACTCAACATGGGCTAGAGCCTCGGCGATAAGAGGGTCGTCCAACTCCACTGCTTCCAGAGAGGGGCGGACAGACGACAGCAAACTTTAAGACAACCCACCGACAGGTCATCTTGATTCCCCTCTCCAAGTACTTAAGACCAAAGCCCTGAAACTCGTCCGAGAGTTTGTAAACCTCCACTGCATTGACCTCGGCCATCTTCACTATCTCAGCGAGTTTAGCCTTGAATTGGACCCCCTGATTGGTCAAGGCCTCTTCATTTTCTTTGATGAGGTTGTCTTTCACCTACAGGTCGGCCTCGTACTGCTTCAACAGCTCATCCAGAACCCTTGTATGCTCGATCTTTGCACTCTCCAACTATGCCCTAGCAGTCTCCAGCTCAGTCTTTAGGTCGATCTCGTGATGAATAGCTCTCTCGACCTCATGGAACTTCTTCTGGTTTGCAGCCATCCACTTGGTGAAAGATGTGAAGGCACAGATAGACTATATAAAGATAAGCTCATATTAAAAGGCTGAGGGAACAGTTCAATATTTATGAATCAAAAGATGAGTTAAAGAAAATACCTGAGCCATAGTGTGAAGACCGTAGTCATAAACCTTGGCAGGGGGAATCTTTGATAAGAATTCATAATCTGCGGTCGAAGGTATAGAAAACATTGAGGCTTTGGCTGCCCTCAGGTTGGCTATGAGGGAGGAGGGTTCGGCCTTCAAGAAGGTCAGATTCTGAGACCAGAAGGCGCCCATGATTGAAGAGGAGATGGTCCCCTCAGTGTGTGTCTGAGGGACCTCTACCCTCGTCTGAGAATCAGGCCGAGAGCCGCCACGGACTTCAGGCTCCTTCCGTTTGCGACTGTCGATGGCAGGCTCCACCTGTGTCGACCCCATGGACTTTGTCTTTTTTAGAGGCTACTGAGGCTCTTTGTCTTTCCTCTTTCCCAGGACAGACATCAAGTTGGGGGAAGTCATCTCCCAAAGCTGATCAGAAACGTTTGAAGGCCTTCTGAAATGGAGACGATAAATTAGAAACAGGCAGTAACGAGGAAATACTTAAAGAAAAATCAAATGGAGCAAAAATCAACTCACATAATTCTGTCAGGGGGTTTACCCTCAGACCAGATTCTTTGAGGAAATGAGGGGTCATCAAATCTTCAAATTTGGCAA
The DNA here is from genome assembly GCA_949130495.1 of Sambucus nigra. NCBI lineage: Eukaryota > Viridiplantae > Streptophyta > Magnoliopsida > Dipsacales > Adoxaceae > Sambucus > Sambucus nigra. Next base: position 315,514,833 of record OX422214.1, on the reverse strand, counting down.
GTTCACCCTCTTTCCCTTGTTCTCTCAGATAGTCAACAATGTCCCTCTCATCCAAGCTGAGTTCGAGGTCTGACCGTTCTTTCATTGAAGGGTTGGACTACAACCTTGGAACCCTCGGACTATCTTCTAAAGGCTCTACCCCGGTGGGGAATTCCCAATCCCCAGAGATGAAGAAAAACCTCTTCTTCCAATCATGGTTAGAAGTCTGTGCTACGTAAATAAGTCTCTTTTCGGACTTCCTCGCCCCTAGATGAAAATATCCCGGTTGCTTGGACGAGGAAGTTATATTGTAGCAGGCTATGAACAACTCAGTCGAGGGATGATCAGTGAAAGCATTCTTTTAGAGGGAAATATAGCCGAGAATGATTATTCAAGAGTTAGGAGGAAGTTGAGAAGGAGCAACCCCAAGGGCAGATAGTATATCAACTATTGCAGGGTGTAGAGGAAACCTAACACCTACCCTAAGCATCTTCTCATAAACACAAACTTCACCCTCACCCCCTGGAAGACCCTCTCATCTGCATTTGAGACCCTCATAGTTATATTGGGGTCTACACCAAATACGTGAATCCACAGTAAGAGGTCACGGTGTGATAACCCGCAATCCGAAATAAGGGGTGGCCAGCCCGATACTTCAACATAATGGAATCATGGATAAAAATCATTCTGAATTATGCGGACAGAAAGAGAAACACAAGACAGAAAGAGAAACACCCAATAATTCAGAAAAAATATACGTGATTCCGTATTGTAGAAGTTGAGGGAGTAACACAAGACGTGGAAGAAAAATATGCAGACACGGTACTTTGGGAAAACACGAGAGTCCATTATACAATGGTGTGGATCCGTCCCACCCAAGGAGCCGATCTCATTGGCACAATGGCAAAAGTTCATTGACAATGAGATCGAGGATCGACAATTGGCATCTCGCCAATCGAGGAGGGAAAACCGGGCAAAAAAGACGGACGTGCACTACTCCGACCAGACCTCTTACGCCGAGGTGGAGCATAGGATGAAGGTAAGATTTAATTTTTCTATAACTACAGAAATATATTATTCTTCATTATTTTACTTTGCGGGGCCGATACTAATTTTACTTTATTTTATTTCAGGGGGTAGGGAGTGGGCCAGGGGGTAAGCCACATAGGCTCGATACTTATGTGGCTCTTCGGACGAAGAAGGGGAAGGACAAGGAGGTGTCCCGGAGTGTCGCGACGATGATTGTAAGTAATCCGACAGTTTAATTTTTGTTAATTATGTTATAATTTTTTAGTTTACTTATTTTACTAATCATGTGCTTTTTGTCATTTCAGGCAAAGCTTAAGGAAGTGCATGAGTCGCAGTCTGATGCCGGCAAGGCGTCTTTGTCCACAGACGCACTCAGCCAAGTGCTTGGCTCTGATCGCAAGGGGAGGACAAGGGGGGTGAGCTCACGGGTGGCCAAATCTAGGATCATCGGATTGGATATGAGCGACACCGGGTTGGCTCGAACGGTGGATTCACACGACGCGAAGCTGTCCCGTTTGGAGGCGACGGTCCAAGATATGTACGCATTCATGAAGCGTACGTTGGGAGGAGATCGTAAGGGGAAGGGGAAAGGGATGGAGAAGGCGGTGGAGGAGGAGGAAGAGGACGTGCGGGAGAACGAGGCCCAGGAGGACGAGGCGTAGGAGGACGAGGATGTGGACCTCGCTGCTTCTCCATCGTCACGTGCGTATTTCGATGATCCACTTCCTTATTTGGCTCCCTTACCTAGACCATTGTCGACACTTGGTTGGCCGAGCGTGTTCATATTGGATGTATTTGATGGCCAGCGGATAGGGCGGGGGTTGAGGTACCTGAATATCGTCGAGGGTGGAATAGTTCATGGACGTGCGCTTCAAGGGATCGAGTCCAAAGTGCTCGTCACGCATGTGATACCCGGGAAGGAGAACTCCCTATTGTGGTTGCGCGAACAATGCGCACGATGTATATTAGTGGGTGTGTCAATTCGTATATCGTGTGGCCAACTCACCTCCTCACATTTACCCAAGACATGTAGTAACATTATTTTTAAGTTTGTCCATTTTAATTATATTTGGATTATATCGTCATATATATTATTTCTATTTTGAATATTTGGATTATATCGTCATGAATATATATTTGCACTATCTTTAGTTTATTTGGATATATGATGTTTGAATAGGTACAACCAACGTTGTTATAACAGGTACAAATATACTGCAGGGCAGTGGCAGTGGCCATACTGCCCAGCAGAATGTTTTTAAATTCTACCCAGAATTGTCACGGTCATTGACCGTGACAAGTCCTTGACAAATCTTGTCACGGTCAATGACCGTGACAATTTTTTAATAATGTCATGGGTTTGTCACGGTTATTAACCGTGACTAAACTTGTCACGGTCCATGACCTTGACACGACCGTGACAATTCTAACGAACTTGTCAAGGTCAATGATCGTGACACATCCGTGACAAAAAAATTTGTCTCGCCCCGAATTGTCACGGTCATTAAACTTGACAAGTCCAACTTGTCAAGGTCAATGACCATGACAATAGTGCAGATTTGGTGTAGTGGACCCTCCGAGTTTCCCCACTGGGCGCGCCCCTAAATGACTATCATCTTCCAGGGCCCATCAAACAAGACAACATGGGTACCTAACGCACGTCGGGAAGTGGCCATATGCCTGCGAGTGAGTCATAACCACACCCGGAATTACCTCACTAGCGCAGAATAAAACATAATACAACCTTGCATATGGCCGAGGACTATAGTCTCCCTGCATTCACTAGCCAGGGGACATCACCTCATGCGCGAGCTTCCCTTATGATAGCATTTAGAGAGGTGTGTTTAAGTAAATTAGCATTTACCATTTTAAATCTCATTTTCATTTCCATCATTCATATGTATGTGTCATTTTATTCCAAACTATCATTATAGAATATTCTCATATTTTAAGTCCCGAATTAATCTCCAAGTGATCACAATATTGCTTCAAGTCCCAAGGTCTCATATACCTCATTAGAGCCCATAGAGTCCAAGTATGGGCCTACAACTCCAAGACACTTAACGGATTTCTAAAGAAAAGAAAAACCCAAACCTCAATTTGTACACATCCAGAATAAGCCCCATTTAACTCAATCCTAATGTAGGGTAATGACTCAATTAACTAAAACTCTAGGACTCTAAGTTTACTTCATTTAATAAGGTTCCTAAGTCCCTATCAGAAGAAGAGATCTAGAAAGCAAATAAGGTTTGAGGGTGAAAAACAGGGGACCGATCGACCGGTCCTGAGACCGCGGTCGACCGCATCTCAAAATTTTACCAAAGGAGAAAAGCAGAAAGCTCAGTTCGGAAGGGCTGGTTGATCGGTCAGAGGACCGTGGTCAATCGCACACCAAAAATTATGCCTTTGTGAGAAAGCAGTGTGCCCTCCCCCGAAGGCCCGGTCGATCGATCAGAGGACCGCGGTCGATCGGTCATAGCAGACCTAGACCATTTTCATCTTCCACCAAGCTAAATCCAAGGTCAAATTTCAACCTTTTGCCTTTCCCCCCATAACCCCCAAGTACAATATTACCAACAACATTTTCAAACCTCAACAAACACACTAAAATTCTTAGAAATCCTACCAAACTAAGATCTAATAATTTAAATACCCAAAATAGGTATCCAAACCTAATATTTACCCAAATCTCCCAAACACACAATTATCACACTAATTATTCATCTTAATTCACATAATAGCAAGTAGAAAACTTGCCTTAAGTTTGCAAGTTCAGATTTGAGGAAGATGAATGCAAGATCAATCTCCAAATCTTCAATCTCTATCTTTCTCCATAAGTTCTCTTCTTCTCTCTCTCACTCTAGGTTAACAATTTCTCTTAAGGGAAATAAAAGGGATTAGCAAGACTAAATCGTGCCATTAGTCTAAAATCTCCAACTTAAATGATAAACACCGCATTAAAATGACTCCCGATACGCGTTATGCTAAAATTAGTCAAAAGTGCCCAAAACACCAAAATACAATATGGCACTTATTTCGACTTTCTCACACCATTCGGGACTAACTACACCCTCCAAATTATCATTTGGAAATTTAATAACCCATTTCAAGTTCCGATTTCATTTTTAAACCACAAGGTCATTTTAATTCTTATGACACAATAAACTGCAACATGGTGATATTTACCCACATATAAGGTAAACATACAACATTTTAGTAAATATAACTTATCCCATTAAATTAATACTTACTCCACATTCCAACATTTTATATATAATTACTTCACATAGTAAATAAATATAAAATAGGTTCTCAAAAGCGAGGCTTGTTACATACTCCCCCCCCTTATGAGGGAATTTTGCCCCCAAAATTCAGGCGTACCTTGAATAAAGAGATGCGGATACTTTTCCCGCATATCATCCTCGCGTTCCCATGTTAATTCCTTAACTTTGTGATGACTCCATTGGACTCGCACCAAGGGCACCACTCGAGACCTCAACCTACGTTCCCCATGCTCTAAAATAGCAACCGGTTGTTCTTCATATGAAATGTCAGGTTGCAAGTCGATATCCTCAAAAGGAATATGCCAAAGGGCACCGTCGCACCTTTTATACTTCTTCAAAGAGGATACATGGAACACATCGTGGATTTGTTGTAAAGGTTCCGGTAAGGCAAGTTGATACGCCACTAGACCCACCTTAGCAATAACTGGAAAAGGTCCAACAAAATGCGGCGCAAGCTTCTCTTTCTTTTCGAAACGCTTGATACCTTTCATAGGTGACACTCGCACCAAGACTTGGTCCCCAATATCCAACTCCATGTGTCTCCTATTTGCATCGGCATAACTCTTTTGACGGTCTTGATCTATCTGAATGTGATTCTGAATGAGTTAGATCTTAGAAGACATATCCTGGATCATTTCAGGTCCAAGGAATTTATTATCCCCCACTTCTAACCAACACGTGGGAGATCTACAAGGCCGGCCATAAAGTTCCTCATAGGGCGCCATTCCAATAGAAATTGGTACGAGTTGTTATAAGCAAACTCGACCAAAAGGAGATATTGTTCCCAACCACCCTTGAAATCAAGCATACACATACGGAGCATATCCTCCAGCATTTGGTTTACTCGTTCGGTCTGGCCATCTTTTTGAGGATGATAAGAAGTGCTTAACTTCAATTCGGTTCCCATAGCCTCTTGGAAACTTCGCCAAAAGTGGGAAACAAAGATCTTGTCGCGGTCGGAAACGATATTTAAAGGCACCCCATGGAGTCTGAAAATCTCCGCAATGAATAATCGGGCACAGCGAGTAGTGTCATAATCGGTACGCACGGTAAGGAAGTGTGCCGACTTAGTCAAGCAGTCGACAATCACCCAAATAGAATCACAACCACTCTGTGATCTTGGCAAGCCTGCAATAAAGTCCATCGATATGCTATCCCACTTCCATACCGGAATCTCCAACGGTTGCAACAAACCTGTCGGTCGCTGATGATCTATCTTGACCAATTAACAAGTAGTGCGTTGAGATACGAACTCAGAAATATATAGCTTCATGCCCGGCCACCAATATTGACGGCGCATATCTTGATACATCTTGTCCCCACCAGGATGTACCATAAATTTAGAACCGTTATATTCTGCCATCACCGCCCGTCTCAAATCCCCCTCCTCCGGGACAACGAGTCTTCCATGGAAGCGTAGTCCACCCACTGAACTTATCGAGTAGGATTTCGCTCCCTCAGACAACAATCGACGTATATGGTCCCGACAACCCTTATCCCTTCCTTGGGCTTCTACAACCCTTGCTACAATTGTAGGCGTAACGGTCATCACTGACATGAATGCCTTAGCAATCGCATCCTCGTGACTGAGCTCCTTCCACTTAGCTTTCCATACCTCAGCTAACTCTCCTTCGGGCCTTCTACTCAAAGAATCTGCTACCACATTCTCCTTGCCCGGATGATAGTGAATGCCAAATTAATAGTCTTTCACAAACTCCAACCATCGGCGTTGTCGCATATTTAAATCTTTCTGTGAAAATACATATTGCAGCGACTTATAATCTGTGAAAAGACTAAATTTCTCTCCTAGAAGATAATGTCTCCAAATCTTCAAGGCAAAGACAACTGCGGCCATTTCTAAGTCATGCACCGGATAATTTCTTTCATGGGGCTTTAGCTTGTGAGAAGCATAATAAATAGCCCGTATCTCTTGTTGAAATACACCTCCTAATCCTTGTAGAGATGCATCGGTGAAGACTAGGTATTCCAACCCCGGCTTTGGCAACGCAAGGATTGGAGCAGAAGTAAATCTATCTTTGAGCTTGTCAAAAGCAGCCTAACAAGAGTTATCCCAAACAAACCTCACCCCTTTCCGGGTCAAATTTATCAAAGGGCTAGCAATCTTAGAGAAACCCTTGATAAATCGACGATAATAACCCGCCAAACCCAAAAAACTACGAATTTCGGTAGGTGTCATGGGCTGATCCCACTCCCTCACTACAACCACCTTATTCGGATCCATCGAAATGCCCTACGAAGTCACAATACGTCCCAAAAATTGCACTTCTCGTAACCAAAAACCACATTTCTCGAATTTAGCATACAATTGGTGATCCCTCAACCTTTGCAGGACCAACCTCAAATGAGTAGCATGGTCTGATTCTGTTCGAGAATACACAAGGATGTCATCGATGAATACAATAACACATTGGTCCAGGAAGTCCTGGAATACCCTATTCATGAGATCCATAAATACAGCGGGGGCATTGGTTAGTCCAAAGGGCATAACCAAAAATTCATAGGACCCATACCTCGTCAGAAAAGCGGTCTTGGATACATCCTGCTCCCGTATCCTCAACTGGTGATACCCCGTCCTCAAGTCTATCTTAGAAAAGTATGACGCTCCCCTAAGTTGATCAAACAAATCATCAATAAGAGGTAAAGGGTATTTATTCCGGATGGTGACCTTATTCAATTCTCTATAGTCAACGCATAACCAGAGAGAACCGTCTCTTTTCTTCACAAACAACACAGGAGTACCCCATGGCAATTTACTACGCCTAATGAATCCCTGCTCCAACAACTACTGAATGTGATCTCTTAACTCCCTCATCTCAACGGGATCCATACGATACGGAGCTCTCGCAATCGGTCTCGTCCCGGGCGCTAAATAAATCACAAATTCAATCTCCCGACTCGAAGGTAAACCCGGTATTTCCCAAAATACATCTACAAAATCTCAAACAATCGAACTAGAATCCATGGGAACAACTACATCCTGAGAAGTCTCTTTCGCAATACAATACAAATAAGTACTAGTACCTTCTTCTAAACGAGGCATAACCACCAAGAACATTTCTTGTCCCGGAACGGCAAAGACTATACTCTTCCCATAACAATTTACTATTGCATGATACTTGACAAGCCAATCCATGCCCAAAATCACATCATACCCGACCATGTCTAAGATGAGTAAATTGGCCTCAAAGCATAAATTACCAAGAGTAATTCCTATGCGTTTACAAATGAGGAAAATGAGTGAACCATCACCCATAGAAGACTCGACGCTAGTAAAAGTGCTCTCTACAGATTTTATCAACTCCGTAGACTGAGCAAAACTTCTAGAAATGAATGAATGTGTCACACCCGTATCAAACAAAACGTGACTCATATGCCCCTGAATAGGGAACTTATCCTCAATTGCTGGCGGCACTGGCGGAGCAGGAGGATGAATATCATCCTGGATATGATAAACTCTCCCATACTGTAGCTAACCCTACTGCAGAGGAACAACCGGATTTGGTGCCTGTGGCCAAAACTGAACATATGGCTGCTGAGGGACTCTATGAGGCTGACCCCCAACCAACAGAGGACACTCCTTCTTGTAATGACCCACCGCCCCACATTGGAAGCACTTTCCCAACATATTCTCCGGAACATGGCCCCAGTTGTTTCTAAACTAGTTAACACCTTGTCCCGGATGGCCCCTACCACCTTGACCACCCCGACCTATTTGTTGCTGTTTCGAGGCACCCTGACCCTGCCTAGTATTATTGCCACCTGAAATAAACCCACCAAAGCGTTATCTTTTTTACGAGTCCCCTTGCTGGGGATCCCTTTCTTTCTTCTTATTACCCGCAGATTGGGATGAGGAAAAATCTCCTCCTCCATTCCCACTACCTCCAGGTTTTCCCGCTTGCCCCACTACGGTAGCTTTCTTGCTACTCTGTAGGTACAATCGATGTTCTTGGCAATGGAGCAATGTTGAATTCATTACCTCACCAAAAGTTTGCAAGGCTGGATTACCCAGCAAATGTTGTCGGATTCTCCAGTTCAAACCTCCCATAAACTTTGAAACTTTCCTATCTTCTGGAGTCACCTCATCCGGTACAAAACTTGTCAACCGGGTGAACTCCTCTTCATATTCGGCAACGGACCGCTCTCCCTGTACCACATCCTGAAGTCTCCTTCTCATCTCCCTTTGAACTGCGGGAGGAAAATACTTTTGGTCAAACAAGACCCAAAAATCAGTGATCGTCATGGTATCCCTTTGTTCTGGTGTAGTCTTCGACTCCCACCAGTGTAACGCGGCCCCAACAAGTTTGAAAGTAGCGAGGACTTATTTCTTCTCCTCACTACATTCCACCATTCATAGATGTCATTGCATATCCTTCTTCTATTGGTTTGCTCGAATAACGTCAGAACCTCCGTCAAATTTCGGGGGATGGCCCTTTAAAAAGGACTCTCTAACTCTCTCCCACGAAGAAGGTCCCGTAGGAGCTTGTGCATCATGCGCTCATTGTTGAGCTTGTGGCATTTGCTGAGCCATTGCGGTCATTGTCGAATTAACCACTTGGGCCACTATATTTGCTACATCAGTAGCATTAATTGTTCTTTGTGGCGGCGGGGGACCAACATCCTCTTCTACAACTCTATTACGTCTCTCTGGGAGACCTCTCTTAGGTGGCATCTGAGATGAAGGAATAATAGTGTTAGAATACGTATTCAAAACAATCTATATTACAGAAGATCGCAAATGTAAGCAACAAAGCAGTCCTAACATTAGGCTCTATATCAAAGAAAGCTACGGTAGAACGTGACAAGTCTACATCGATCTTAAAGACTCTAGAACCTGATGCTCAACTACCACCTGTGACAACCCGCAATCCGAAATAAGGGGTGGCCAGCCCGATACTCCAACATAACGGAATCATGGATGGAAATCATTCTCAGCATCACAACAATAAAATAAGTATAAGGGAAAAACCACCCAATAATTCAGAAACCGGGTTGCCAAAAATTTTAATTTAGTTTTATTACAAGTTAAGAAAATAGCTTAAACAACCCAAATTGAAGAGAAAGTGGAATCCCCAAAATAACTATATATTACATCAACGACAATTATACAATAAGGGACCGAATATGCTGTCGGTCAACAGATACATACAATGGGTTACCACAATATGATAGGTTACATAATACATCCATTAAACAATTACAAAAGTTTGGGCCACACGCCCGAGTGAAAGACCTGATCATATCTAGAATACAAAAGAGGGAAGCGTCTAACAACACATCCTGTAATATCCGCAAAATCTTTCAGCTCCCCAAAAGCATAGGATTAGGAATATCATAACTGGCGCCCTTGCGGCGGAGCACCTGAGCGGATTCAATTTCATGCACAACAAGAAGAATGAATGGGTCAGGGCCCGATTTTTATACGATTCCCAGATGAATAAGAAGCATGACAGTTATGAAATATTAATCATGAATGATAAGGATAAGAGTCTAACAACATAATCTCAAGGCATAATAAAGCAGTTTAAATGATTATGCCTTTTATTAAATTATGCAAGAGAATATAATTAGACATCATAAATTTAAAAGCCTCCATCATTAATTACCATTTCATTTCAAATTTCCATTCCTTAACAGCAATATAATACCATCATATGTTCTTATGGCATTTTACATATCTCAAGTCCCACTTTATTTAGAATGGTTATATTCTTATACATATAACGATTCTAAGACCGCCCCTCCGAGTTTCCCCACTGGGAGCGCCCCTAAATGACTATCACGTTCCAGGGCCCATCAAACAAGACAACCTGGGTACCTAACGCACGTCGGGAAGTGGCCATATGCCTGCGAGTGAGTCATAACCACACCCGGAATTACCTCACTAGCGCAGAATAAAATATAATACAACCTTGCATATGGCCGAGGACTATAGTATCCTTGCATTCACTATCCAGGGGACATCACCTCATGCGCGAGCTTCCCTTATGATAGCATTTAGAGAGGTGTGTTTAAGTAAATTAGCATTTACCATTTTAAATCTCATTTTCATTTCCATCATTCATATGTATGTTTCATTTTATTCAAAACTATCATTATAGAAAATTCTCATATTTTAAGTCCCGAATTAATCTCCAAGTGATCACAATATTGCTTCAAGTCCCAAGGTCTCATATTCCTCATTAGAGCCCATAGAATCTAAGTATGGGCCTACAACTCCAAGACACTTAACGGATTTCTAAAGAAAAGAAAAACCCAAACCTCAATTTGTACACATCCGGAATAAGCCCCATTTAACCCAATCCTAATGTAGGGTAATGACTCAACTCAACTAAAACTCTAGGACTCTAAGTTTACTTCATTTAAGAAGGTTCCTAAGTCCCTATCATAAGAAGAGATCTAGAAAGAAAATATGGTTTGAGGGTGAAAAACAGGGGACCGGTCGACCGGTCCTGAGACCGCGATTGACCGCGTCTCAAAATTTTACCTAAAGAGAAAAGCAGAAAGCTCAGTTCGGAAGGGCCAGTCGACCGGTCAGAGGACACTAAAAATTATGCCTTTGTGAGAAAGCAGTGTGCCCTCCCCCAAAGGCCCGGTCGATCGGTCAGAGGACCGCGGTCGACCGGTCATAGCAGACCTAGACCATTTTCATCTTCCACCAAGCTAAATCCAAGGTCAAATTTCAACCTTTTGCCTTTCTCCCCATAACCCCCAAGTACAATATTACCAACAACATTTTCAAACCTCAACAAACACACTAAAATTCTTAGAAATCCTACCAAACTAAGATCTAATAATTTAAATACCCAAAATAGGTACCCAAACCTAATATTTACCCAAATCTCCCAAACACATAACTATCACACTAATTATTCATCTTAAATCACATAATAGCAAGTAGAAAACTTGCCTTAAGATTGCAAGTTCAGATTTGAGGAAGATGAATGCAAGATCAATCTCCAAATCTTCAATCTCTCTCTTTCTCCACAAGTTCTATTCTTCTCTCTCTCACTCTAGGTTAACAATTGCTCTTAAGGGAAATAAAAGGGCTTAGCAAGACTAAATCGTGCCATTAGTCTAAAATCTCCAACTTAAATGATAAATGCCGCATTAAAATGACTCCCGATACGCGTTATGCTAAAATTAGTCAAAAGTGCCCAAAACACCAAAATACAATATGGCACTTATTTCGACTATCTCACACCATTCGGGACTAACTACGGCCTCCAAATTATCATTTGGAAATTTTGTAACCCATTTCAAATTCCGATTTCATTTTTAAACCACAACGTCATTTTAATTCTTATGACACAATAAATTGCAACATGGTGATATTTACCCACATATAAGGTAAACATAAAACATTTTAGTAAATATTAACTTATCCTATTAAATTAATACTTACTCCACATTCCAACATTTTATATATAATTACTTCACATAGTAAATAAATATAAAATAGGTTCTCAAAAGCGAGGGTTGTTACACACGGTCCCTAACAGATGAGACGTAAGCTGAGGCACTGGAAGTATCAACTTGGTCACCATCAGAATTCTCACTGTCGTCCTCGTCTTTCTCATCCCTAAATCTCTCAGCCTCATCACCTGTCGCGGGCCACCTGGAAAGGCCATCTGGAAAGCAAGAGGGGACAGCCTCAGAATGAACTGTCCCCTCGGGCTATCGGCTTGGGCTAAGAGTTGAAGTCTCTCTCCTCCTAGAAGGCCCAGCAACCGTTGGTGACGATGCTCTCTCGTTCATCTCTTCCTCGTGTGTCTGACTCTCGGCTGGATGACAGGAAGACCCAAAGTGATCATAAGGTAGAATTATGGCTAAAGAAATGGGGAAGATGGGTCGTACCCAATTAGGGTCGGCCCCTTATCTTCTCTCGTTCTCCTCCTCTATTCGTCTAATCTCAGTAAAGAATTTCTCCCTCAAGGTTGTAAACTCCTCGGATAAATTATAAAGTCTTTTGAGAATTAAGAGGAAGACCCTACACTTATTATTCAAACTAACTACAAACAAGTTTACAGTTTGACCAAGTTGACTTTTGGATCAAACCTAAGGAAATAAAGGGTTTTGTGGGTGAACACTCAAGAACAAGGGAAACGTAGTTCACCAGAGAAGAGCACCGGAGAACAACAGAGGCCCAAGAAGTGCAAAAAAAGAGTCACTAAACCACCACGGGAAGGTGGAGGAAGAACCCTAAGAAGCCCAAAAACCTAATGTTCAGTCCTATAACCACCACAGTAAGGTGGGCTTTCACGCCGGAGAAATATAAACAACCAAGAAAAATGGGGAAAGAAACCAAAAGCAAGAAAGTAAATGAAAAATGGAAGGTAAAGGGGGAGTTAGAGCAGAAAGGTTGCTTGATGAAGAAGAGTGAGACTGAACGAGGCCTGGAACACAAAAGAACGACTGAAATGGCAGAAATGGCAGTTTGAACTGCTAAGGAGCTAGATAGAGAGAGCTTGCGCGCGAAGAAGAAGAAGAAGAAGAAGAAGAAGAAGAAGAAGAAGAAGAAGAAGAAGAAGAAGAAGAAGAAGAAGAAGAAAGAATGATTATTTTAGAAATCATTTAAATACTTTGTTGTTAGTGGGCCCATTAATCAAGGCAATGCATAACCCACGAGGAGAAGCATCATTATGGCACAAAGTCCCAAGGATGGTGTGCAGCCGTCACACTTGGGAAACATAAACGATGATGGATATCTGATAAGATGTCAATCAACTTAACAAATGTCACTCATCGAACTGACCACACAGTTGGCATTCAAAGGCAATGTTACCCCGCAGCCATCTAAGCAACATAGATGACTAAAGGTTGGGGTGTGATTGATATACCAATATACACCCTCGGCCAGGCCAAGTGTATCTCCCATCTCAGATGAGGTCTTAAGTCTAGGACGAGGGTCCAACTTTACCCCAGGGGCCGAACCTATAAAGGGACGACCCCTCAGCCTAGAGCAGACGACCCTACAAGGGGTCGACCCCTCATCATGAATAAGACGACACCTTAGGAGGCTGACCCTTCATAGCAGGCCAGACGACCCTGTAAGAGGACGACAGTACAAGGACCACATCCAGTCGGACTCGCTGCCAACAGGAACCTTACCCTCGGCCTAACATCATAAGCCGAGGGTAACATCATCACAGCATGTAATTTAGGAGACGCATGGGACAGTGCGCGTGGGACTCATATAGCACGTGGACTAGACCATTATAATAATATCATCCCCTCACGTGAGGGAATATGATGTCATCATTAATCACAAGTGGCACAGCCAGGTGTCAGCAGGGAATATCTAGATCATTATTAACTTGCTCAATGCATGCTTGGGGTTACACTACACCACCCAAGACCTATATATATTTGTCATATTCAACCATGCAAGAGGATCGATAATTGGAACTCTAGCTAAAACTCTGCTTGTACACACAGTAGAGAGAGATAGTGAGTTTATGTGCATTGTACCCAAGGCCATTAGTGCCCATATTAGTGGATCACACACTCACAGTGGACATAAGCCTAATTGGCTGAACCACTATACATCATTATCTCCATTCCTCTTATCCTCATCTCCTTCTATATACTTATACACACACAACTCTATTACTGCCATTGTTATCACTGTTAGATCTCACCACCTCTTATCTGGTGGTGCTAAATCTTAGCATCATAACCATATAAGAACTATACATCAATTAAGGCTTTGGCTCAACAACATCGGTAGCCTTTGTAAAGGTCACATGAACAATACTATTGAGGATTGGAAGATCCTTAATAGTTTAAACATTAAAGGCATTCCTATAAAAGCTTCAAAGATCATAGAAGTCAAATGGTTTCTGAAGCACCTTATACCTTTGACTTGCTTAAGTCTATACTGTATAAGTGTTCATCTAATTTGGAAATAGTGACAAAATTGGTTGTCAATCCTAGAATCCAAAAAGCCTCAGAACTTATCTCTCTAATCCTCTTCAATGATCCATGAAGGTATAAATTGAATCACACTACACACAATTAGAAGTGCATACATGTGTATATATTGCTTTAAATTGATTGTGTGATTAATTCCCCTTAAAATGTGGTTTTAATTATTTTTGGGAATTTTTAAACATTTTTAAACATTTTTTTAAATAAATGTTTTCATTAATAAAATGTGTTTATATAATTTGTGGGGTAAAATTTCTATTTTAAAAACTTCATTTTTCAATGGAATGTTTGTTTGGGTAGAATGTTAATGCGCTAGAGACTTCAGGGTGCTTGCTGTAATTACTTTGGACGCGCGTGTGTGCCACTCATATTTCAACACTTGTCATCCTCCTGGTTCATCTATTTGTGTTTGTTATGTGAGAGGGTTCGCTGGTGGATTGATGATCGTTGGATCAAAGCTGATCGATGGTCTGCATGTGTTTTAAACCTATCCGTGTGCCATCGTTTGAACCAATCACTTTGGACTTAACCACCACTGTTTTATAACCCTTAGATCAAGTCAATCGTAGGATGACTTAATCTCATCCATTGATTCCATGCGCATTTCCAGAACCTTCCCTCACCCCTATATAAACCCCCCACTTCTCATACTTTCAAGACTTTTGGGCGTTCGTCATTTCTGAGAGAGAAGAGAGAAAAGAAAAGAGAGAAGAGAGAGAAAAGAAACTGTTAGCCAAAACCAAACCCTAACCCTAAACACTTCATTTTCTGAATCAAACCTTCGTATACACCTAACCCCAAACACAACCTTGAGTGTTTGAGAGAGAGTGGTTTGTTCATTTGAAGCTGTAACCTCTTTGTCTATGATCTTATTTACAACTTAAACATTCGTGTGAAGATCTGTGTTTCTTTTTCATAGAAACTTTAGATCTACATTCTGCATGTTACATTTTCACTAGATCTGCATATTTCTTACTTGATTTAAGAAAATCTTTACTGATTTGGTTTTGAAAATGTTTTATGGTTTCTGTTCTTACGAAACTTAACCTTGACCTAGTTGGATTCGCACTTGGAGATTTTCAATCTCAAAAATATTTTTAAAACCGAGATTGATTAAGATCTTGACCGATTTTGAAGCGAGATATCCGTGGAATCTGGGTTATATTAAAGGTCAAACGGGTTTTTAGTTCTGTAAGAAAGAAAGAAAACAAAATCACAGCATATAGACTTTATATGTAATTTTTCTAGGACTGTCTGTAAATCTAAGTGTGTGTGAGTTCATGCATGTTGATAGGAATCACTTCACAAACACTTAACACACTACTACACTGGAAGTGTTGTGTATAAGATCAAAGATCATTGAGTCGACATAAGGAAGCTAAAGCAAAGGAAGTTATCAAACTGGAAGAACATCATCAACAATCAGATCTATGAGAAGTTAGAAGTACACCAAGTGGGGTATATTCCTAAACTTAGAATAGGTTGATTTGTGTGCATGTATGTTGTATTGTTTGTAACTATTATTTGTTATTAGTGGATTTTTGTTTTTGTGACTTAGAAGTCACCATGGATGTTTCCTCTGTTGGGAGAGGTTTTACTACGTAAAAAACTGTGTGTTTGATTATCTTCATCTCCTCATCTCAGTCTATAGTGTGCTGATTTTTTAAAACTGTCTTGTTTTAAAATCTGATTACAAAGTCTTGATTACTCTCGTACATAAGTTTTTTTTGTAAACACATCTTTTTGTTTATAATTTTATTTTCAAAAGAAAAGGGTTTCTCCAACAAACATCTCGGAGTTGCTTATATAGTTTAATCTTGTATTAAACGGCATTAGCAATGTTTTTCAGTTTCCTCCCCATTCAAGGATGGAATGAAATCAGCACAAATGGATTATTTGAAAGTAATAAAGCTTCTATTGGAGGGGTGTATAGAAACTGCAGGGGGTTCGTGAGAGGTGACTTTTGTTGTAAAGTAAAAGCCAAAACAGCCTTTAAAGTTGAACTTATTGTAGCTATGACAGGGATAGAGATTGTTTGGAGCTACAACTGGAACAAAATATAGCTAGAAACTGATTCAATATTAGTTTTCCATTGTTTTCAAAACAAAAATTACAATCCTCCATGGCATTTGCTCACTAGATGGAGAAATTTTAAACATTACATCGCCAAAATGGTCTTTGTATGCTCCCATATTTATAGAGAAGGCAATGCCATAGCTGACAAATTATCCAACATGGGTCTGAATCATGATGAAATCAAATGGTGGTGGAATGCTAGTAATGATATTGTCCCCCTAATTGGGAAAGACCTTTATTTAAATCCCCACTTTAGATTTTCATAGCTATGCATATTTTTATTTATTTGATTGGTTTGGAGATATGTTCCGCAATCATGGTCTGTATTCCCTTAATCTATGATTAAGATCTTCATGGGATTTTATTTTATACTTTCTTTTACAAGAAGGTAAGATTTCTATGTCCCCCTTCCTTTTTGTGAGCCACCACATGGAAGGATTTTTTCCATTTTTCTTCTTTTAATAAAGCTTGTGGGGGTACAGTCCCTCTTCCTTAAAAATAATTCAACCTATAAAAAAACTTAACCTTAATTTTTATTTTGTTTTCATTTTGTTGATTATTTGTTTCTGTTCGAGCATGACCTAGAGCCGTTTAATCATTCAATTTGAATGTGTTAGGTGATTTATGTGTTTATCACTCAATGATAAGAAAACTCCTGACATTTAGTGTTGTGTTATATAAAGGAAATCCTTCATTCTCATGTATTCTAGATGTAGCTCCAATGAGTTATGAATATTGATTCAAATCAGTATTTACTACGAGTCTTCATAATTTTTTATCCAAACATTTATAATCACATCCTTTTATTATATACCTAAGAACAAAAATCCATTTTCCTCTCTATATCAAGGAAGAGACAAAACACTA
Source organism: Sambucus nigra (assembly GCA_949130495.1). Taxonomy (NCBI): domain Eukaryota; kingdom Viridiplantae; phylum Streptophyta; class Magnoliopsida; order Dipsacales; family Adoxaceae; genus Sambucus; species Sambucus nigra. The sequence continues at coordinate 315,497,650 of OX422214.1, read as the reverse complement.
AAGTTGATATAGAGATAGTTCATTGGTAACATTTATAGTGGATGTCAAGAGAGACTACTTCCTACTGAATGATTTGGATAGTTTTGCTTCCAATTGAATTATTTAGACATATATGCATAAATTTTTTGGATTAATGGGGGTTACTATATTTTTCTGACCCTACACTTGATAATTTACCTATTGATTAACATGGGAATGGATGATTCTCTATCAATAGGCGATGGGCTACAGGAAATCGAGTTTACATTCAATAAAATGGTTCTTGGATTTCGTAACTTCTTTTAGGCAATGATTTTAGCAGGTACTTTTATGGTTCATATGCTTCATATTAGTTTTTTCAATGACTATTGGTTAATTCTTAATAATATTCTGGAGCTAAAAACAATCCTCCATGTTGATATGGAATATCAAATCTTCAATAATCATTGTGTTGGAACCTTAGTATGATTTCCCTATATATACTCTATCTCTCTTTCCGAGATTAGTTACACATGATGTGAGTCCCTCTACTCTATAGCCCTATCCATCCTAATTCAAAGTTCACACTTAAATTCAGTTGCCTGAAAGAAAATATCTTTATCCTTCATCATTTTCCATATTGAAAATTATATTTACCTTTAACCTTCTCTTAACAACTTTTGTGATTGAAATAACTGTTCTTGGTGTTCTATATGTTCGTTCATTGAGGAGTAGACTTAATATTTTTCTTTCATTCACAAGGATATTTTTATAAAAACCTTCCACTTCCAGCCTACTCATTAATATGTTCCCTAAATTTGGTGGGACCTATCTAATTTAGTGACTAGAAGTTAGTTTTATGTTTCTTCTATTCTCTACACATCTTAGGTATTCAACCATTGTCATTTTGTGGAATGTCCATTTTTTTATTGATGGCTGAGTATTTGATTGTGCAACAATAAACAAAAGTGTTGAAAATATCCAAATCACATTGTGCCATTAGCACGGGTTATATCCAAACCTACCATTTGATATAAACATCCAAATTAGTCCTAGGAAATACCTACCAGTTGCTGCCTGAGGTAGGTGTGGCGGTAGGCTCTTTTCTTTAAGAATGTGAGTACCGCCTTCCTTTATTACCAAATTAATCCTAGGAATTACATACCAGTTTAAGGCTTAACGTGAATGTCATATCACCAATGACATTTCATCGTGCTCATTAGTACTGCAGATTTTGTCAGCATTACTACAGATTTATGGCAGCATTACTGCAGATTTTATCGCGCTCATCATTGAGTCGACCTCTGGAGGTTTTGAAGCTGGTATTTCCAAGGATGCCCGGACCCGCAACCATGCCTTGCTTGCTTTAACTCTTGGTGTTGAGCAGATGTTATGTTGCTATAACAAGGTTAGTTTAAACATACATGTATCTAATCAATGTTATCATGCTTATGTCAAACAACATATATCCTTATTTTGTTCTAAAATACAACCTATTCGTGTGATATAATCCACTACAAATATTTAATATAACATTAAAACACAATCTGAGTTCAAAACAAGAAATAAAAAACACTAACTAAATTGCATAAAATCATTACAAATTTCTCAAATGGACATTTTAACAAACACCCACAAGGTAAAAGTACATCAAAAACAGATCTTAACAAAAAAAAATCATAAACAAAATTAGACATTGAATTAAAAAAATGTACTAGCAGAGATGTACTAACCTTTGCGAGTCTACAGCTTGATCAAAGAGAGAGATGAACGCCGACATTGATTGGAGAACGACTGAGTTCGGCCAAAGACTTAAAACAGCAAAGGAAGGGTTGTTAGAGAACTGAACAGAGAGAGAAGAGTGTGGCCATGAGATTGATTTTCCCTTTTCAAGTCTTTGGCCGTCCTTGAATGTGAGAGAGAGAGAAGAGACTAAACGAGAGCGGGAGATTGATAATAAGAGAGGAGAGAGAGAGAGTGGGAGACTAAAAAATTAAGAGGGTTACTATTTTTGTAAGAGTATTTATATTTTATTAAGTGTACTCAATTTTGGCACACTTAAAAATAGTGCCAAAAGTTTGGCATTGTTTTAAAGTGTGCCAGATTATCATTAAACCATGCCTGAATTTAGCATAATTTTAAATTGTGCCAGATTTTTAATATCAAGGTGTGCCAAATTTTTGTTTTTGGTGTAGTGATCCATAATAACCATGAGCATTACAATAGGATAAGGTCCCATAAGCAGGAATGCGTGGATCGCTCATATCACCATTACTTTAAGTGTGAATTCTTTACCCTTATGAGAGTCAAACGTTGTCACGCCTTTATCCCATCATTATTTAAGTTCTTCGATTAATGGGGATAAAAATATATCAATATCATTATCGAGAGCCTTCGTCCTGGGTATCAATAAAGATAACAATGTGAACTCCTTTCTTATGCATAGTGTTGGAGGGAGACTTAAAGGCGCCTTGAGAAATGGCTAATAACTCCCATCTATACTTAAATTATCGAAATGGTTAAACGTATTAGTTGAGATTGCAAGAAGGACATTGCACGATTCCTGTTGATGCAAAAAACTGGACCGAATCCCGTTTTTATGATCACAGATAAATAGATAAAAACAATCCAATCAAGCACATGAGAGACAAAGATTTTTAAAGTTGTTCGGCTATGAATAAATCCTATGTCTACTGTTATTTAATTCCCAGGGGTTTACAATAGCACCATAGGGTGTAGAGAGAGAAAGGGTGTGTATCTTGTGTATGGTGTTTCTTAGTTATCGCCCCCCTTTGGCTAAGGGAATACATGTATTTATAGTGATGGGAGATAAAGAGATTCATTGTATGTAGACATTTATGTCTACATTCAATGAATCTAATTGTTGGCCTTCTATGATGGTTGATCTTCCTTGAATTGCTTGGTATGCTATGTGTTGTCATCTATTAATACAGTAGAAATATACATTAAGGCTCATTAAATGCGTTGTCATCTGCATTTAATGCACATTAAATGCATAGTTATCCTTTGATCTTCCTGGTGGGTATGCCGACTAACTCTCCTCGGGTGCCGACTATCTCTCCTTGGGTGCCAACCAACTCTCCTCAGGTGTCGACTAACTCTCCTCGGATGTCGATCAACTCTCCTCGGGTGCCGAATATTGCCACGTAGGACGCCATGTGTCCTTTTCTGATTGGTCCTCATAGATGGAGAATTTTTATGTCAACAGAAGCCCCCAATACTCCATACTCGATGGTTTACTGAAAGGATAGAGTATTTATTCTCCAGTATTGTACGGTGCTCGTGAAATTCTTGATCTACCTTTTTTATTTGTTCAACATAAAGTGCACTATCTCTTGGATGATATATGATGCCGGTTGATCGATGGTTGCTAATACCTCTTTTGTGGAACTATGTTCGTCAAGTGAACGTGTGCTATGTATCACCCCTGGGAATTTGGATGCAGCCATGCCATATTACACAGCTTGTAGCTTGTCATAATCTTCAAGTATGTTTATTGGTTTGCTAGCCGACAAACTGCCTCATGTGCCGAGCAACTGAGTGCTAACTTCACGTGCTTGATTTTTCTGATTTATGCTCCTCTAAATACTTTGTCTAGTAACATACTAGCTTTTGAACCCAACTCTTCAATCTGATTAGTACCAAGCTAGTGGTGGACTCCGAAACATTTTCATACAAATTCTTCCTCAATATTGGTCGGGACAGTAGTAGTAAAGATCTCAGTGCTGTAGATGTTGAATTTGACTCCTGAACTTCTGAATACGCCTCCTGAACTTCAATATACCTCCTAAACTTCAATATAAAAACTAATTCTCGAGCAAGAAAAACAACTTATGAATGATAATTAGTCGGGGCCCCAACTATGTAAGTTTATGTAGTTGAATTTGATGCTCGACTGCATGATGTTATGAGAATGTGCCACCGGATGAACAACTGAATTTGTAATAGAAGGCCCCAAGTGTGGAATATGAATTTTGAATGCTTTCTCGGCCTTGAAGTATGTTATTTGATAAATTTTCTTATTTTGCATAGACAATAAGATTTGCTCCACCTGCTGTCAGCTGTTCGACCAACCGGAGTTGATGGAGATTGATTCCCGACCAACCGTAGTTGGTGGATTTTATTCCAGACCAACCGTAGTTGGTGGATTTTTTATTCCCGACCAACCGCAGTTGGTGGATTTTCTTCCCAACCAAACGTAGTTGGTGATTCTGGGCTTTTTTATTCCCGACCAACCTTAGTTGGTGGATTTTCTTCCCAACCAACCGTAGTTGGCGTTTCTGGGAAATGTTTTATTCCCGACCAACCTTAGTTGGTGGATTTTCTTCCCAACCAACCATAGTTGGCATTTGTGGGAAATTTTTTATTCCCGACCAACCTTAGTTGGTGGATTTTCTTCCCAACCAACCATAGTTGGCATTTTTGGGAAATTTTTTATTCCCGACCAACCTTAGTTGGGGTACTTTATTCCCAACCAACCGTAGTTGGCGTTTTTGGGAAATTTTTTATTCCCGACCAACCTTAGTTGGTGGATTTTCTTCCCAACCAACCATAGTTGGCGTTTCTGGGAAATTTTTTATTCCCGACCAACCTTAGTTGGTGGATTTTCTTCCCAACCAACCGTAGTTAGCGTTTTGGGGAAATTTTTTTATTCCCGACCAACCTTAGTTGGTGGATTTTTTATAATAAATGATGGAGACTTCCTCGGAGATGACCAACGGATTGTTGGGAATAAGATATAATAATTGTTGGAGACATCCTTGAAGCTGAATATATAGAGAGAGAAGAAATTTTTCGAGCTCCATGTTGAATATAAATAAGAATTACCCCGACCAACTATTCGTTGGGGGTGAAATATAATAAATGTTATAGTTCTTCCTCGGAGATGAATATGAATATCTCGTCGAGTTCCGTATTGAGATGAATATACAATATGAATCCTAAGGGATCTATAGAATAATTTGTGCGTGAGCCGATATCTCCGAGCAATAATAAAATATATAATGCCTCGCTGAAGTGAAATGATAATAGTTTCCAGATTGTTTCCGAGCATTCGTAGGCGTTGAGTCTTGTACCTGTAAAAATTAATATCTTGCTCTACCATATGTGTAGGTTGAATTGATTAGTCATGAGAATAATTTAATCATTCAATAAATATATGATAGGTATATGCTTGAGAATAAAAATATTAATTTCAAAAAATGAAATAATATATGTTGGCTGATATGTCGAGGCAAAATCGCCTGATGTCGAGCAATACTAGTTTCCAGAGGTTTACGAGAGCTTTCATCGAGATTGAATCTCGTCCCTATGAAATTTTAATTAGCTGCCCGAGCATCTGTCGAGACTAGATCAAATAATTATTGTCATGAGAATAATTATTTAGCCAAACAATATGTGATGTGTATCAGCATAAAATAATAAAAATTTCAAAATATGAAATAATATTTTTGTGCCACACATGTATTTCATGAGCAAATTTTGATAAAAATGCTAGGCATTTTAATTTTAAGTAAAAGACCAAATATAAATTGGTTCAGAAAATTTATTCTAAGGTAAAGCTTTGGGTTATATTTTATTTAGCTTTACAAAATTTATTTTATTAGAGAAGTGTGAATTAAGAAATAGTAGGGAGCTATGGTGATGATTTTGACTTTGTCAAAATTAATAATATGGGCAACTAAATATCAATTTTGAAATATGAAATAATATGCCTTGTCCCAAATTTGTGTCATATGAGCAAACTTTTATCAAGTTCATGCCATATGTAAGGCGTAAATTTTTTTTTTTATAAAATTATTTCAACTATAGTAAAATTTTTTATATAAGTTGATTTTCCAAAGTATTTAATAATTAGTTTTGAAGTATATAAAATTTTTATTATGGTAGGAGTGAATTTGTCTTTTTAACACCATGCTGATGATTTGGACAAAATCAAAATGAGAAATTTGGGGGAACACAATTTCCACTCCTTCATTCTTCCATATGTTGTGAGCAAACTATCGCCGACTAGCAATAACTATCGCCGACCAACGAGTATCAATAGATTCATCGACCTGTGTTAGATATTGTCGACCAGAACTTCACCGGCCAATAATGGTTGATCTTTGCCGTTGCAGTGGTAATCGCCGACCACTAGACTGGATCTTGGTGCTGACCAGCATTTAGGAGAACGTCCGACCTGTGCCGACCAACATTAGATGGTCAGGAAACATTTGTCCTTCTATCTTACTGCCGACCTGTTTTACGTGAGGCCAATTAAGATTATATGATGCCGACCTACTTAGACAACAGCCGACCAAGTATATGAGAACTGCCGACCAACGATAGGAGGTCGGGAAACACCTCCAACTGTGCAATATATGCCTCCGACCATCCATTTGATTTCGCCGACCAGCAATTGACTTTTCTGAGCCATGATAGTTTCCCCGACCAGTTATATGTGGTTGTGAACTCTTCGTTCTCGTCATATTCCTGCCACCAACCAATTATATGTGGTCAAGAAGCCTCCGACCTATGCAAATCATAATGTAAGAAAATTGGTATGATGTCAACCAGTAAATTTTGACGCCAACCAGAAGATTTTGTTGAAGTTTTCTTATGAGCATCAGATCAACATGGATATCTGAGATGATTATTGCGACCATCGTTATCAGAACGGAAGTCTGAGTATAATTATATAGCCAACACAACATTTATATTCACAATCATGACTGATTCAAGTTAGATTTCGTGACCAAGACTTGTCAACCAGATATTCTCATTTTCAACAACTATTGACCAACACCAAAGTTGATGATGGATCTTCACAACTTATCACCGACCAACAAATAGTAGGTCGGGGGGTTCCCCGTCCTGTGCAAATGTTAAGATGACTCTTGCTGACCAGGAGTAGATGCTGTCGATTGTCGCTGACCAAGATAGGTGCTGTTGATTTATTCAACATTACTGATGGATCTTCGAACTTTACCGTCGACCAATGATAATGGTCCGGTGAAATTGCCGACCAAGAATAGTTTCTACCGACCAACAAAAATTGTCTCCGACCAAGAAACTGTTATAAGACTATATTTCCGATCTACAATAGGTCCTTTGTATAAAACTCTAGTGCCAGCAAAAGCCAAAATAAGTTGAAAAAAACTTCGGTACTTTGATCCCATGCCGCCGACTAGTTAAAAGTGGTCGAAATCCCCTGACTTATGAAAATCATGTCGCCAACCTTCAGCAAATTAAGAACTTTGGCAGCAATACTACTGCCAACCAGTTTTTATGATCGTCGTCCTGGTATCGAAATCCATGTTGCCGACCAACAAGTCTGAGATCCATTATCTGGGCACTGGCATCAGATCAAGTGATACTGACCAACGAATCTCTAATCAATATTTTTGGTTGAAATCTGTGTGGATGCGGTTTGAATATCAATCGCCATTTTTAAGATCTGTTATCTCTTGAAGAGAAAAAAATGGAATCCAGAGTCTAGGTTTCTTCTAATAATCAGAATCTGATGACGGGGATACACAAATATATATTTTTAACTTGTTAATGACTATCTTCTTCAACTATCACAAAAATTTACGAAGACATTAGATGAAAAATTGAAATTAGATTCGAAATCAAGATGTGGATGTTCCCCATTCTGGTTCCTTACTATCAATGGAAAATCCTCTGATATATCGGTGGAATCATTTGAATATTTTTTATTCAGTTCAAAAAAAATTTGATACAGGGGATCAACAAAGGGGTATATTTATCCCCAGACTGATTTAGGATATTATGGTATCTTTAAGTACCTCCGATAGTAGAAAACTATCCAAAATTAAGAATTACGACATATATAAATCGAAAGGACGAGGAGAATTGGTCTGGGTCAGAATTTTTTGGAGAGAGAAAATTTTTCTTGATTTTTGCACATATAAAAGCGTGATGAACAACTGTTTCTTAAATATATGCAATTCGTATCAAAAAAGTTTTGAAAGTGACACTTTTATGTAGATTGATGGATAAAAATTGAGTGTATAATTCCCCCACACAATTATGAGAAAATTTTGATACATATTGGGTTTCCAGAAATTGGTGCAACCCATGTTTTAAACGTATTGGTTTAGAAAATTTTCAAGTGGATCCATGTATGTAAGGATTTGTGTAATATTTATGAGTCTAAAATTCACCAGATCCCCAAATTGAAATCGATCACACGGTTAGTGCATACACAAATTAAAATATTTCCAAATGAATCAAATATGTATATACTCATATAAAAGAGATATTATTTTATCTCCTTAAAGGAGAAATAATATAATATGTACACAAATTTCTCAAACTTTGTGATTATGAAATATACATTTATACAGATTTATAAAAATTGATTCAACAATTTGTGAATATAAAATCATAATTGAATTAAAAGATGTATGCACAATATATAATTGATTTGATCTCTAAGTTTATGGATATAAACATATGAGAATCATGATTTGAACAAAAGGATGCGTGCATATAATTAGTTATACGTAGAGAAAATAAAAACTTAGCTTTTGATGGAGAACAATGATTGTAACATGTTCCCACAGACGGCGCCAATCTGTTGATGCAAAAAACTGGACCGAATCCCGTTTTTATGATCACAGATAAATAGATAAAAACAATCCAATCAAGCACATGAGAGACAAAGATTTTTAAAGTGGTTCGGCTATGAATAAAGCCTACGTCCACTGTTATTTTATTCCCACGGGTTTACAATAGCACCATAGGGTGTAGAGATAGAAAGGATGTGTATCTTGTGTATGGTGTTTCTTAGTTATCTCCCCCCTTTGGCTAAGGAAATACATGTATTTATAGTGATGGGAGATAAAGAGATTCATTGTATGTAGACATTTTTGTCTACATTCAATGAATCTAATTGTTGGCCTTCTATGATGGTTGATCTTCCTTGAATTTCTTAGTATGCAATGTGTTGTAGTCTATTAATACAATAGAAATATACATTAAGGATCATTAAATGCGTTGTCATCTGCACTTAATGCACATTAAATGCATAGTTATCCTTTGATCTTCCTGGTTGGTATGCCGACTATCTCTCCTCGGGTGCCGACCAACTCTCCTCGGGTGTCAACTAACTCTCCTTGGGTACCGACTAACTCTCCTCGGGTGCCGAATATTGACATGTAGGATGCCATGTGTCCTTTTCTGATTGGTCCTCGTAGATGGAGAATTTTTGTGTCAAAAATTCCTTTGCAAATTCATGGCGTCAAAAGTCTAGAATTTGCCAGATGAGTGAATCAACCGGATGTCACATCCGATTCCCACTCACCATCGAGTGTGTCGGGTCATATCCTCCGCTATCCATGGTACCATGAAAAACCAGTTTAGCCGTGGCCCAATTGGAAAATACTTCAAAACCATTTTGGACTTGGGAGCACTTGAGATATTTTTCATCTGTATTTTCCATTCTCACAAACCACATATTTAGGCTCACTACATACAGTACACTCATCCTTCCCTTCATGCTTGTTGCAGTATAATACGCAATCATACTTGCATACATGAATAAATTTGTACTTCAAACCCAAACCCTTCAAGACTTTTTTCATGGTAGGATAATTATCTGGTAACGTATTTTCTTTTGGGAGAATTTCATTAACTAACTTAAGAATTTCAGTGATGTTATTGCCAGACAAGCCAAATTGACTCTTCAAATTATGGAAATCAATCATTGCATATAATACCGAGTGTTCTACATTGCAAACTTTATACAATGGTCTAACCACATCGGTTTTCAACCATATGTATTCCCGATCTCCAGGTAGTTCATAATCAAATTGTTCATTTACTTGGTCATAATGCACATTATCCATATCCATAGGTTAGAGGTTTTGATGGTTGTGGATTCCATTAGCATCATCAATTAAGTGGGTCAATGGACGATCTGTTCCACTCGTTGGGGTTCTGTCACGCGGTCGGGTACCGAAAATTCTTACGGAACATAAGGTACATTTTTTTCACCATAATATGTCCATATGTTATAGTCTTGACAAATTCCCCCACTTTATTAAATGTAACTCAATGTCTTCTAATGGCTTGTATTTTTCGTTCATACAACGAGTGCTTGGACATGAAATCTTGTCACTTTTAAGATTTTTGTAAGCATATTTAACAAATTCTTGAACGCCCTCATCAACTTGTTGTATTATGGGAAATCCATTTAATAATCTTAAAATTTCAGTCCTTTGTTAATAGATTAAAACAAATTTCATGTTGCATTCAAGAAATTAATATGATTACGGAAATGTCATGTTGCATTCAAGTGATATTATACAACTGAAATGAACAAAATATTATTAAAACTAAAAAAAATATTCTGACAACTGAAACAAAAAAATTATTATTACAACTGAAAAAAAAAGGTATGAAAAGATCTCGACCAACAAATAAACTGGCCAAGTGGTAAATATATTTCCATAATGCCTCAATTCTCTCCCTTCGCTGCTATCGAAGTGCACGGGTACATCTTTGCAATGCCGTTGTATATTTCATCAACCATTTTTAAGCCTCATCCTTCAGCAAAGGTCGACCGTGTAGTTTAGTTTCGATAACTACGGAGATGAGTGTGCACACGCCAATAGTCCTACTATTTCCCAGGTCTTTAAAATATAACTTTGGGGGCCTATTATTTCGAGCCCAAACAGGGCAGCCGACCAGCCTAACACATATAGTGGACTGTCCAGCCCAGTTAAGATGTTTATTTAGACCCGTGTATTTAACCTATGCCTAAATGCATAGATATACTCAAATCGGTTAACAATAATTTTAAAGGAGATATATAGGGACACCATGAGTTATCTACAAGCTAATTGAGTTACTTGTACAATTTAATCACTTATTTTCTACAACTATAAATTGTAAACCCTAATCTATGTAACTTCGATTATTAAGAGACACTAATAAGAACATAATAACCTCTCCGTGGACGTAGGAAATTTCTCGAACCACGTACATCTATTGTTGTGTGTGTGATTATTTACTTTCATCTCGATATTGATTTCTCGATCTTTTATTATGATAATTATTGCACTCACAATTAGCGTCATCTGTGGGAATCGGTTCTTTCTCCTATGAAAGAAGTTGTTAGAAGAAAGCCCGTGATGTCTTACCATAGTAGGGATGACAATTTAACCCAACCCGTAGGAGCCCCGCCCCATCCCGACCCTAATGAGGCGGGTTTTAAAACCTCGATTAATGAATTAGGAGCGGGTATGGGTTTTTTAAAAAATCCATTTATTAAATGGGGCGGGTTAGGAGTCAAGTTAAATAAAACCGTCTCACCCCGCCCCAACCCGTTTAACTTATGCCTAGATAATTACCCTTTATATGTTAAATATAATTAAACCATATACACTCACACAGTAAAAAAACCCTTTATTTGTATGTTAATGAACTATGCGGAAATGTGGATTGAAAATTTGGGATTGCCTCACATATTGAAATACGAACCATTATTGACCCCTAAGACTATAATGTAATAATTTTAATTTTACTATTTTTAAAATTAACCCAACCCGTAGGAGCCCCGATTCGCCCGTTTATTAAATGCGGTGGGTTAGGAGTTAATGAGCATGCGGCTTATACGATAGACTATAATGCGGAAGTAAAACAATTTGTCGAAATAAACTCCAATTACTTAAAAGTTATCTATGTTATTCAAGAATGGACCATTTCAAACTTTTCTTGAATTTCTAACTTTGATAAAATAGGTTTTAGTTTTCCAAGTCAATTAATAGCCCTAATTATTATCTCGAATTAACTAGGTGTCAAAACAGCTAATATATGATTCAATTAATTAGGTGTGTTTCTAGTATTAAACCTACTTTTTCGTATGAGGCAAGATATTCCAAATATGTAAAGTAAAGCACAAGCTGTTTATTTTACGTCGCAAAAACCCTTCCCCGGGAAAAATGACGGACCCTTCTAAGGATCACCTAATCTACTTCCACTAAAACAATAAAAACAACAGTAACAAGTTACAAACAACAAACACGACAACTAAAGAAGATAGATTTAGCTATTACCTCACACGACCAAGACTCCTCACTAGTTGCTTATTCTACTCTCTCTTTATGTCTCATTTGCTTGCTTTTATGTTCTACACTTCTTAGCGTCTCCTTTTTTCTCTTCTAGCTCAAGATCGGCTCAGTGCCTATTGTGTCCTATTTTCTAGTGAAGTATTTGTGTGCGGTGTTCTATCCTAGATGGCACACCCACACTTAAATGATACACACCAAATGTAATGAAACATATTATATCTCCTATATATCTTCGCAAGTCTTGTCTCAACTCAAGTCAAGTCTTCTTGACTTTCAATACAGTTTTGAAAAGCTTTCTTTTCTTTTAACCCTTGAACACTAGACTTGTTCAAATATTCACAGCCATATATGTGTCTACGTGAGCATAAAGTGAGTGACTATATCAAAGTATTATGAGATGTAAATAAATTCCTGAAAATCACTTATATCAACCAAGTAATCATATACACAAATAACAAGACTGAAGATATCATACAACTGTCTTAAAGAATATTTAGATTAAATCAATTTCAATCTCAAATATATATATATATATATATATATATATATATATGAGGTCAATCCAAACAGTTCAGCAATATAATATTCTTGAATTAGTCTAATCAGTTCTAGGTTCTCAAATCATAAAGTATATGGTTCATGAAAGAATAAAATCGAATCAAAATTTACATTTCTATAATTTAGTCCTCTACAGGTTTAAATGTCCAAACCTAATAATATGAATATAATGAACCAAGATTTCTAAATTCAATTAAAACAAAACGTTTTAATCAAGCACTGATTTAGAACATATCAAAATAATCAAAGTTATTAAATAGATCAGATTTGTGTACACGACTTATCACAGAAATAGATCTAAGAAAAATAGATCAAACACAATACCAATAGTTTTAGGAAATCAGATTCAATACCACAAGTATGTTGTTCGTGTGTGTAGTGTTTATATATATATAATATATTTCAGAAATACATTACAAGAAAGTGGATCTAATAAATAAGAGATCTAAATGAACAAATAAAACAAGAACAACAATTAGAGATACTCACAACCAGATTTTTCAAAATGAAAAATCAACAAGAACGAAGAGACGATGTTCTGAAAAAAAGTCCAAGCTTGACTCCTCAAGATTTCGAAAATATTGAGTAGAAACAGCCTTGGTTCAAAGTATACACTCTTAAGATAAATCTTTTTTGAAGCAGGTGTATAATCACTCACTCAAAATTTTAGTAGAGCTCTCGCTAAAAATAATTTTTCTCGGCTCTGGAAACTACGACCTTAAGGGTTCTATTTATAGAGAAATAAGAACTAGTCTTATTGGTTCAAATATCTTTCACAAGGATAAAGCCTAAACGATATTGGCCCTAGATTAAAAAAGATCGGACAATGTCTAAAGAAACACAAATGAACCAGCTTAAAAATTGATGCGTGTTATGACAATTGTAACCAACTTCGAAGGCAAAATAAAATTGGCTTTGTGATACGGCGGAAATATTGCGTATTTCACCCGTTAACCTACGCGTTATTAGCCCCCTCGGGTATCTTACTCCCTATATTTATGCTCGTTAACCAGACAACCCTCGGTTTTCTAAGTTAACATGTTTTTCAGGGGTTATTTGAGCTTTTGTAGGTGTTTGGATGCTTAGTGTGAACTTCGGATGCGTTTCGCTCGATTTCCGTACACAACCGCACGCGCAAGGGCATTTTAGTCTTTGACAGTTTGGGCACCTGGCCCGACATCTACACGGAAGTTGTAGCTCTCCTCGCTAGCTTCGCGTGGCCGCGAACGGTGCGCGATTCCGATGCATAACGACAAAGTTACGGCGATTTGAGCGACGTTGGATTGTATGCCAATGCAGGGGAAATTGCAGGCTGCCCCTGCTTGATCGATCGATCGAGCCTGGGGGTCGATCGATCGAGCATTATTATTTTTGCCACGTTTTCCACTGTCGATCGATCGACATCAGGGGTCGATCGATCGATCCCCTGTTTTTCCCCTGCAGATATTTTCTTTCTTTTATTCCAACTTACTATATAAGTTGGCTTTTGTTGTAATAAAAACCATATATACATACTTAGAGACTCACATATTCTGTTTTAGATAGTTTTAGTTAGGGTTTGGTGTGGAGAGTTCATTTCTCTCTTCTTCTTGGATTGACAACCCATGGGTTTGTAAGATTGAACTATTCACTTCCTCTCCATTAATATAGTTTGTTCTTCATTCTTCTCTTGCCTTGTAATTTAGTTTCAATGCTTTCTAACTAGTTTACTTGCTTTAATCCTTGCTTTCTTAGTTTAATTAGCATAATTTAGTTTAACTCACCATGCACCCTTAGATAAATAGGGTCGGGATTTCATTTCCGCCATTTTCGGGCCCCGAGCTCCAAAAACTAGGTTTAGTGCAAAATCGCGTTTAATTGAAACCGCATGTATTAAAGTTGGATTGTTATGCGTTTAACTTTATTTGTCACGCAACTTTAGTGTTTATAGCGACAATCCGAATTTAATCCACGTGCGACCATTTTCCATTAAATGTTTAATCTCGCAACTTTGGGTTAAATTCCTTCTTGTGTGATGATTATGCTTAATTGATTATGCTCGATTAGATTGCTTTTGAGCCTTAACTCTAGTTAGTAGTTGTTTCGATCCATTTGGTAGAATGCAATCCCGATCCTCGCTTTCCTTTAATCTAGCATTAACTTATTCTTTTCTTTTGTCACCATAACCACCTATCATCTTTTACACTTTTATTCCTGAAGTAATTAAAACAATTAACATCTAAAATTCAATATCTCCCTGTGGATTCTCGATACCCGACTTACCGATCTACTTGCTTGTCAAGTGTAGCTGTAGCTTAGGTTCTTTTGCATTGAGTCGCCGAACCTATAACAACGATTTGCGTATTTCACGACGCACGGTTCGCCTCTCATCAAATTGGCGTCGTTGCCGGTGAGATTGTTTTAGATAGTAATTGTTTTATTATTTCGTAGTATTTTTCCTTTCCTATTTGTATTCTTTCTTTTAACCTTTTTTGTAGGATTTGCATACTTTGAGCGCTAAGGAACTTTGGTTCGCGGTTGCTCACTTTATTTCTTGGATTCTCCATCTTTCAACAACGAGGTAACCATGTCTTTCTTTTATAGTTATTACGGTTATTCTAATGATTCTTACTTTGGGGATAGTTTTCAAGTTTTCCATTTTCAAGATTTTCTTGAAAATGAAAGACTTGAAAACATTTATCGGAATGATAATCGTTATTGGGAGCTTGAGTTGGATTCATTATTCGAATCCAATGACGATCTTCATTTCATTACTTTCAAAGACGAGTTTCAACCAAATGAGGAGTCCGAGGCTCTTGAGCCGAGGAAGCCTACTTTGGAAGAGACTTTGCTTCTTTACTCCCAAGGTTTGGAAAGCCTAAATGATGCTGGAATGAGACTTGGTGCACTTTGCGATGAGATGAATTCTTTTCCACAAAACAACGAGGAAGTGGAAACTTGTGTTTCACATCAATTTTTCAAAGAATTTCTCATCGAATGTGAATCTTTCTCCCCCGAAATTCAATCTCCTTCCGACGATGAGTCGATTGAGATTGAATTTGTTTCATCACCATATTCGTTTTCCGTGATCGAACCATTAGAATCACCGGTTGATTCCTATGAGTCGGTAGAAACTTTTAAAATTTCTACACTTTTTGCCGACGAGGACTCTTTACCGGACTTGTTTTCGATGGATGTTATCCCGATGTGTGCACCATCTCCCATTCCGTTTGAAAAATCTTTGGGAGATGAATCGATTTTTCTTGGACCTCAAGTGTACTTTTCCCCCTTGTTATCCAAATCCCCCATCGTCCGCCTAGAATTTCAAATTGGCGATGGTTCATTTCTTTCACCGCCCACATGCCTTCCGTTGTTCAAACGGAATTCTTATTTTCCGGGACGCATGCATGCTCGGGAGGGTCCACCATTGATCCTCCAAAGTCAAATCGTGTTTTGGATGGACCCTCAAAAATTTCAACTTTTGGTATATAGTTAATTGCACATCCTAAGTGTAGGTTGTATATACTAACTTCTTCATTTTTGTTTTTTTTTTTATTTTAGCCTAGTGTAATTAGTTATTCTCTTTTTATTTCTTTTCGTATGCTTGGTTCTAACTCTTTTGTAGGTTCAACGGACTTGAATTTGCAGAGATATGCGCCCCGGCACACATTTGTTAAGAAAACAATCAAAAATCACAAAAACATTTTTTTTCCTTTGTTTTTCACACACGCATCCTCACGCATTTGCATTTGTTTTCATTTTTCTTTTATTTTATTTTTCATTTGTTGTCGTGAATCTGCGTGTGCGTTGCTCATTGTACATTTTTTTTTCTTTAGCTTAGGCCTTTTTGGTATGTATAATTATGCCTATGCGTATTTATTTTTATTTTATTTTTATTTTTATTTTTCTATTTTTATTTCTTATTTTTATGTATATACATATATATATACTATATTTATCGTTACTTTATATTTAGACCCCCTAATTATCCCAAAATTGCAATTTCCCCCCTCATTTAAAATTGGATGCAGTAGGCCTGGCCCTGCTCGATCGATCGATCGAGCCTGGGGGTCGATCGATCGATCGACCAGGTTAAGCCGAGGTCTGCCTTATTTCTCCCCCATTTCTCTTATTCTATTCTCTCCTCTCTCAAAACCGTTTGTGCCCTAATTTCTCCCCACACCACTTTCCTCCATTTTCTTCCAATTGCTACACATCCAAGGTATATTCTTAACTTGTTTTACATGAATTTGTAGTTTTTGGTAGAATTGTGTCATAATTTACATATTAAAACCCTAGTTTGACACATTGATTGAATGTTGGTGATTCCCCTGATTTCGTTTTGTTCCAACTGAAATTTTGCATGATTCTTGTTATAAATCCACTCATGAACATGTTTTGATTGCTGCATTGTTGGTTGTTCATGAGTGGGGTGGTTTTGTTGGTTCAAACTTGGTATTTTCGACCTTGACGCACATTGCGCATGCCAAGTGTTCGTCAAAATGCCTAAAATAGATTTCAATCCTTCACTTGGGTGATTTTCATGCCTAGTCGCATTCCGACATTTTTCATCGCAATGTTGCATATTTTCACCTCGGTTTTGCGCATTTGCACCACCATTTCAACTTTTGCACTACTAACCATAAATTGTGCTTACACTTGCTTTGTATTGTGTAATTTGTGTTTTGTAGGTTTGATATGGCACCAAAAAAATATTCTTCTACTAGGTGTGTACCCGCCGGGGGCGTCGATGGGTTCCGCTCAGAACAGGAGCGAGATTGGTTCCGTGCACATTTCTACACTTCCGAGCGACCGCTTGGTCATCATTTTGCATGGGTTCTTGAGCACTTACCGAGAGAGGCGCGGGTACTGTTGCGCCGTCAGGGGTGGGAGCCCTTCCTTTCTACTAACGGGCACGTCAACGAGGAGTTGGTACGGATTTTCTACGCGACGTTAGTAGTGATGGGCCGACTACATATGAGGCCATGGTTCGTGGGGTGAGGATTCCATTTAGTATTTCAGACTTGGCAGATTTTATGGATGTTCCTCTCCCTGCGGATCCAGTCAGTTTTCTCGATGGGAGTATTTTCGGGTGCGGGACATTGATAGAGGCCCTTGCACCGGGCGAGCCGTGGAAGAGGGGTGCTTTCCGCTCGGCTGCGATGGAGGACTTGCCTAGACTACTACACTATATCAATGTCCATTCCTTCATGGTGACGAACAATCGATCTGAGGTTCGTCACAAACATGCTTCATTGATCTATACTATGCTGAATGGATTGGGCAGTATCAGTTTGCCCACTATTTTTCTAGATATGATGTGCGCTACTGCGAAGGAGGTCACCTGGAGATTTTCCCTTCCTTTTCCTGCCCTTATCACGAAGATATTTATTTCACACGGTTGCCCGGAGATGGACGCAGACCGTAAGCATGTGCCACTTGGGCTTCTCTCTAAAGACAACATCGCAAAAATGCTGCAGCGCGAGTGGGGGCAACCGAATGGGAAGAGACCGAGGGCAGAGATGGCTGACTTGCCCGACGACAAGGAGGATGAGATCAGAGAGATGGAGACGGGTGAGGGTTCTCACGCGCCACACACAGAGGATGATGCCCGCTTTGCGGCATACTAGGCCGTGCAGGACCAGCGCTGGGAGGAGACCCAGCTCAGGTGGGCGACTTGAGAGTCGCGCCTGGACCAGTTGCAGGCCGATTAGCGGCAGCAGTGGGATCAGCAACAGGCTCAGCAGGAGCAGTTTCAGGCCGAGCAGCGGCAGGAGTGGGCTCTGCAGAGGCAGGCTAGGGCATAGAGCAGACAGGATTACCGGATGATGCAGCGGATGATGAGAGATCTTTATCTGCAGCGCAGTGATTCCGACTCACCAGTGCCTCCTCATTTTCAGGACCCCTCTGATCCTAGTGGTTCTGGCCACTAGGTTGTTGCTATATTGGGTTTCATTTTTGTATTCTGGGATCGGATAGTATATTGTACTTTTTATTTTTATTTTTATTTTTATTTGTATTTGTATTTCTTTTATTTCAGAAGTTGTAATGTATTAAGTAATTTTGTATTGAACTTATGAAATGAGAAATGAAAATGTAGTTTGTGGTTGTTTATTGGATTTTGATGTGTGTGACCTTCCATTTTATAAAATCAAAAAGTTCACCATCAATTTATCTAGTATTTGCACTTCAGCCCCTCTATATTATTGTGACTTGTGACATAGATTCTCTTAACTTAATACATCGGTACATATTCTTCATATGCTTTGTACTAACCTGTTTTGCAGCTTCATTTGGACTTGTACTTATGGAGATCGCTCCACGTGTGGGTAATATCATTCTTTTCCTAGCTTTGTGTTGTGTTCTTTAATGGACGCATTGGGGACAATGCAATATTTAAGTTAGGGGGTGTAGGATATTTTACCCATTTTGCCGTTTAGTCCTTGGAGTTGATTACAATTTAGTTACAAAGCATGTTTTTGTTAAAATTTTGAAAAATTTCAAAAATATTTTTTTTCTTTTTTCTCCTTTATTGGGCATTTTGCCTTGTTTCCGATGATAAATTTTAATAATTGCCCGATCAAATAGGCAATTCAACTATGCATGTTCTCGATTCCAGAAGTTATTAGTCTTTAGTCCCTAAATCATTGATATTGTGAATAACTTCATGAATTAAACTTTATCCCATGAGCATATGCACTTTCCTGGTTCTATTGATTTGGTTTAAGGTTTTTATAACTCGGTAGTCTTTTGTTGCATTGAATATACTTACACTGAGTAAGCTTTGTACCTTTCGTTGTTTGTGAGTGTTATACACTATTCTTTTCTCATTGAAAACGTTGAATTCGTTGGTAATCTCACTATTCTTTCATTTGACCGTTCATTAATTGAGTCCATACTTGAAATGTGTTACTTGAGCATGATTTTCATATGTTGTTTTGACTCGAGAATTGCGTATACTTTGTGAAATGATCATAGTCCCTCTTTGGTATATCACCCATATGACCTTGACCTCACCTTTTATATGTTCCCTAGTCAACCCACTTGAGCCTAAATACTAGCCTTTCTTTTCACTACCCAAAATCCCATAACCAACTCCAAATTGGAGTTTTTATACCATACATATTACCTTACATACCCTTGTTTGGATTGTTGCTTGGAATTGAATGTTATTATTGTATTGTGGTTGCAATTTGAGCATGAAAAGAGTAAGAAGTGAAAAGAAAAAGAAAGAAAAAGAGTGAAAAAGAGAAAGTTGAAAGCAAAAGAAAACAAAAGAAAACATGAAAAAGGAAGAAAAGAAAAAGAAAGAGAAAGTTGTAAATATTGTTTGTAGTGTTTCAATAAGCTTTGATTACTCTCTCGATTGTTATATCTTTGCTCGTTTGGACATCTTTGTCCAACTTTTGATATTGCCCACTTTTTACATTATTCCGAGTTTCATCCCCAAACACTTTGAATCTGTATATACATCCCTTTCATTTCGTACCTTAACCTAGCCTACATTACAACCCTATTACAAGTCCTATGTGATCTTAGGTTGATGTAATTCAAAAGTCATAATAGTTGTGATAATCTGTGAAAATGCATTTCGCCTCTTTTAGTGTGCGGTATCCTTTCATTGAGATTACAGTTTTTCATTTTATATATAGCGTTCTTCTTTTGTGACATGTGCGGGGCCTAGTTTCCATTTACATTTACTCCTTATGCCCGCATGTCCCGTGTATTACCTCCCTTTTCATAGTGAATTCATTTGTTGAGCGTAATGCCCGTGAGGATTGAATATATGCATGCTTTGATATTTAGTATCCGAGTTATTTAATTTTTTCGCCAAATCATACTTTGCATATGCTCTCCCCCTCCCACTTTTAGAGTTTCAATTCATTGAGGTGCATTCGATAATGTTAATAACTACGGACTTCTCATGCGAATTCGTTTGCTATGCTAATAACATGTTGAAATCTTGTTCGCACTGATGAGTTTGTCTTACTTGATTGGGCATATTTTGAGGAAACTTTATGATGTTTGTGGGTTCCATCACTGAAAACCCTCACGAGACGACACTCGTCCACTAGGGTAACCTAGGGGTTTAACGGCTTATTGCATACGCTAAATGCAATCGAATCGCCCGCGAAAGTGGCCTTATCTTTTTATTGCTTTTATACCATACTTTTGTACTCTCTCCTGTGTTGGTTTACTAGTTCTTCTTGTTGCATCCTATTTCATTAATAGGGACTAGCAATGTGTAAGTTAGGGGGTGTGATACGGCGGAAATATTGCGTATTTCACCCGTTAACCTACGCGTTATTAGCCCCCTCGGGTATCTTATTCCCTATATTTATGCTCGTTAACCAGACAACCCTCGGTTTTCTATGTTAACATGTTTTGCAGGGCTTAATTGAGCTTTTGTAGGTGTTTGGATGCTTAGTGTGAACTTCGGATGCGTTTCGCTCGATTTCCGTTCCCAAACCGCACGCGCAAGGGCATTTTAGTCTTTCGACAGTTTGGGCACCTGGCCCGACATCTACACGGAAGTTGTAGCTCTCCTCGCTAGCTTCGCGTGGCCACGAACGGTGCGCGATTCCGATGCATAACGACAAAGTTACGGCGATTTGAGCGACGTTGGATTGTATGCCAATGCAGGGGAAATTGCAGGCTGCCCCTGCTTGATCAATCGATCGAGCCTGGGGGTCGATCGATCGAGCCTGGGGGTCGATCGATCGAGCATTATTATTTTTTCCACGTTTTCCACTATCGATCGATCGACACCAGGGGTCGATCGATCGATCCCCTATTTTTCCCCTGCAGATATTTTCTTTCTTTTATTCCAACTTACTATATAAGTTGGTTTTTGTTGTAATAAGAACCATATATACATACTTAGAGACTCACATATTCTGTTTTAGATAGTTTTAGTTAGGGTTTGGTGTGGAGAGTTCATTTCTCTCTTCTTCTTGGATTGACAACCCATGGGTTTGTAAGATTGAACTATTCACTTCCTCTCCATTAATATAGTTTGTTCTTCATTCTTCTCTTGCCTTGTAATTTAGTTTCAATGCTTTCTAACTAGTTTACTTGCTTTAATCCTTGCTTTCTTAGTTTAATTAGCATAATTTAGTTTAACTCACCATGCACCCTTAGATAAATAGGGTCGGGATTTCATTTCCGCCATTTTCGGGCCCCGAGCTCCGAAAACTAGGTTTAGTGCAAAATCGCGTTTAATTGAAACCGCATGTATTAAAGTTGGATTGTAATGCGTTTAACTTTATTTGTCACGAAACTTTAGTGTTTATAGCGACAATCCGAATTTAATCCACGTGCGACCATTTTCCATTAAATTTTTAATCTCGCAACTTTGGGTTAAATTCCTTCTTGTGTGATGTTTATGCTTAATTGATTATGCTCGATTAGATTGCTTTCGAGCCTTAACTCTAGTTAGTAGTTGTTTCGATCCGTTTGGTAGAATGCGATCCCGATCCTCGCTTTCCTTTAATCTAGCATTAACTTATTCTTTTCTTTTGTCACCATAACCACCTATCATCTTTTACACTTTTATTCCTGAAGTAATTAAAACAATTAACATCTAAAATTCAATATCTCCCTGTGGATTCTCGATACCCGACTTACCGCTCTACTTGCTTGTCAAGTGTAGCTGTAGCTTAGGTTCTTTTGCATTGAGTCGCCGAACCTATAACAATGATTTACGTATTACACGACGCACGGTTCGCCTCTCATCACTTTGGTTTTGTACAAAACCGTGGGCAAAAAGATGACATTCAAAGTTGGTGTAATACAGTTGTACCCAATATAAAGGATGTTACCGTTGTAACAAAATCGACGACGTACAAATGCCATGTAGGCCAACATCTTAAGACAAATAACTTGTAGCTCCTTATGTTAACCCGATAACAGGTGTTAGACCAGCTAATGCCATAACTAACATATATTATAATACCCATGCATATATGCACACAAATAATAACGTATATCATATTAATATGACACGCATACATATTACTGGATTAAAATATATATATATATATATATATATATATATATATATATATATATATATATATATAAGACACGCATATATATTAATAATAGTTATCACAAATGAAGTTATACGAGTATTGATCAATTTTAAAAATAATTCAGAAAATTTAATTTTGACACAAATGTTCCATAAAATAAATTTCAAATTAAAATTTTAAACTGTTTTAAAAATTCTTTTTAATAACGTACACGTTCAATCAATAGACATGATTAAAATGATATGCTGATAAAAATCCTATGAGCTAGAGGGTGTGAGAGACAACCTTATGCAGTTTTGAGAATTCAGTCGATTGTCGAGATGAAGTAGATAGCAGTAGGAGCTTGGCAGACGTAAAGACACTCACCCTAATTACACGAATAATTTTGTCAAAATTGAAGTCCAACCAGATGAAGTCCTATATATTTAAAGCAAGGAATACAAACCCTAAGAGTGCTCTTTATAGGAACCTTCAAACTCCCCCATTGGACTTATTTTGACAAAACCCTTGAGTACATCAAATGATATACTAAGGAAAACAATCATTTAATTTCCTATATACAGAAGTGTATCCAACTACCCACCCATCCTAGAAATTAAAAAGACACGACTCAGGCGCAAAGTTGATGAAAACCTGCAAAACACAAATACCTTTCTGCCGAGATCAAAGTTAAAAGCATTTGCTCCACTAAATGAATAAAAATAGAAATAAATGTGAAGGTGTTGACGCAAAAATTCTCCATTTACGAGGACCAGTCAGAAAAGGATGCCTGTCATCCTAGGTGGTAATATTTATACTTGCTTGGCACCCGAGGAGAGTTGGTCGGCATACCAACCAACACATGGCATACCAAGCAACTCAAGGAAGATCAACCATCCTAGAAGACTAACAGTTAAATGCATTGTATATAGATATAAATGTCTGAATGTGTAAAGACATTGTATCTCTTTAAATCCCATCACTATAAATACATGTATTCCCTTAGCCAAAGGGATGGACAACGAAGAGAGACCATACACAAGTTACACACCTCTTTCTCTCTCTACACCATATTGTGCTATTGTAAACCCCTAGGAATAAAATAACAGTGGACGTAGGCTTTATTCATAGCCGAACCACTTTAAAAACCTTTGTCTCTTATGGGTTTGATGTGATCACCATTTCATCTTCAATCATCATCTTCGTACCTTTATTTTTATCTGTCATCAACAGAAGGAATGAATGATACAAGACATAATGCATGAAATAATATCAACACACAAAGTAGAAAGATGTACTCAACTCTCCCCTATTTTGACTAAATAGTACAATGGAAGAAATTAGCATAGAAAATGTTTAAAAAGTGCAGAATAAACGTTTCCTCCATTAAACATGATTTTAAGAGATACCGGTTGCTAGTAGATATCTTTACCTAAAATATCAAAGATCTGGTAAACAGGATGCAGAATAAACACAATCTAGTTATCAAGTACGGTCATTCCTATCATATGTCTCAATCTTTCAAAATGAGGTTTATCTAATGGCTTTGTAAACAAATCAGCAAGTTGACTATCGGTAGAAATATGTTATATTACAAGCTCTTTCGACTCAACCAACTCTCTAATGAAGTGATGCCTAATATTAATGTGCTTAGTTCTACTATGCTGGATAGGATTTTTAGCAATGCAAATAGCACTCTCATTGTCACTAAAAGGTGAACTTTGGAATCAATTATACCATAATTAGATAACATCTGTTTAATCCAAATTATTTGAGCACAACATGCGCCAGCACCAACATATTCAGATTCGGCAATTGATAAAGTTACACTTGTCTGCTTTTTACTTGATCATCCAACTAGGTTCTGCCCTAAATAATAGCAACCACCCGAGGTGGAACGACAATTATCTGTGCTACCACCCCAATTCGCATCCGATTACCCAATTATCTCACGTGAGGAGTCATTGGTATACAAAAGTCCAAACTCAATTGTGCCTTTAACATATTTCAAAATATTTTTTAGCACAAGTAAGGTGAGACTCCTTTGGACTGGATTGAAACTGCGCACAAATATAGACAGCATATTGAATATCTGGCCTAGAAGTAGTTAAGTATAATAAACTACCAATGATGCTACGGTACAAGGTAGGATCTACATCAGGGCCACTATCAGATTTTGATAATTTGTTTTTTATACCCATAGGTGTAGACGATATTTTGGCATTTTCAAGTCAAAATTTTACAAGTAAATCCTTAGCATACTTAGATTGTGATGTAAAAAGACCATCACTTCGTTGTCATATCTGAAGTCCTAGAAAATACTGTAACTCCCCCATAAATGACATTTTAAATTCACTGCTCATGTCTTTTGAAAACTTTTTAACTTCATCCGGAGAGGTTGACCCAAAGATAATGTCATCTACATAAATTTGAGCAATTAAGATGTCATTTTTATTAGACTTTTAAACAAATAAAGTTTGGTCAACTCCTCTTCTAACAAAGCCATGTGAAGATAAAAAAGCTGTTAAACGTTCATACCAAGCACGGGGGCCTGTTTTAAACCATATAATGCCTTTTTAAGTCTATAAACATGATTGGGGTGTTTGGGATCATGAAATCCTTTGGGCTGCTCAATGTAAACTTCTTTAGACAGAATACCATTAAGAACGGAAGATTTTACGTCCATTTGGAACAGCTTAAATTGTAAGTGACAAGCAACAGCTAGAAATAATCTCACTAATTCAAGACGGGTTACTGGGGCAAACGTCTCATCACAGTCTATTCCTTCTATTTGAGAATAACCCTGTGCTACTAGTCTAGACTTATTTCGAATTACTATCCCTTGTTCATCGGTCTTATTTTTAAAAATCCATTTTATACCGATTACTTTTATATCTTTGGGCCTCAGAACTAAATACCAAACGTCATGATCCGTGAACTGAGCTAGCTCCTTTTGCATCGCATCAATCCAATAAGAATCACAAAGTTCCTCATCTACTGATTTTGGTTCCCCAAGGGATACAAAAGCAGCTATATGATCTATTTAACATAATTGATTTCATGTCCCCACAGGCGCACGAATATCACCCACAACATCTGCGGAGGGATGATCCTTTAAAACCCAGTTAGGCACAACAAGGGTTGGTCCTGGCAAAGATTCATCTTCTGTCAAAACTGGATCACTTAAAATATTTATATCCAAATCATTTTCTGCAGGTGGATCTTTACTAACAGGCTCAATAGTGCTTTCAATTATTATAACATTAATGGACTCTACAATGGATTTGGTTCTCAAGTTGTTAAATCTAAATGCCCTGCTATTCTGAGAATAGTCAAGAAAAATTAATTTATCACCTTTGGCTTCAAATTTAGAAAGATTATCACGATCATTGCAAACAAAACAAACAGAGCCAAAGGTCTGAAAATACTTTACATTGGGCTTTTTGTTGAACCAAAACTCGAATGGGGTCATTTTGGTATTCTTCCTAAGGTAAACACGATTAATAATGTGAATGGTAGTAATGCATGCTTCCTCCCAAAAATATAGCGGTAATTTTTTAGCATGTATAAGGACTCTAGCCATTTCCTATATGACTTTATTTTTGCGTTCAACAACCCCATTTTTTTGGGGAGTTTTCAGAGAACTAAACTGATGAGAGTAACCATTAGCTTCACAATATTCAATGACACCGGTTTCTTTAAACTCACCACCTCTATCACTTCGAATTTGAGTTACTTGGGTGTCTTTCTCATTTTCTATTCTAGTCAGTATTTTCAAAAAATTATTAAACGTTTCTGACTTAGTTTTCATAAAAGTTACCCAAGTAAACTAAGAGAAGTCATCCACAATCAGTAAGATATAAGAGTTTCCATTTAAACTAACAGTCCTAATTGGACCCATTAACTCCATGTGGAGAAGTTCAAGGAGTGTAGTGGTGTTAACGTCTTTAACCTTTTTGTGAGGGGATTTAGTAATCTTACCAACTTGACATGGACCACAAACAGTAAGGGGGCATTTCTTTATTTTTAGTAAGCCTCTAACAAGGTCTTGTGATGACAATCGATTTAATTTTCATAACTGATGTGTCCCAACCTATTATGCCATAAGTCAGAATCATCTAAAAGAGTCACATTACAAGACAAGGAACCATAATCTATGTAACAGTTGTCTGTGGTACGCTTTCCTTTAATGTAATCTTCTCCCGATTCAGTCAAAAAATCACAGCAGGTTTTCAAAAATTTAACTTGGCAACCATTATCACAAAACTGACTAATGGAAAGAAAATTAGCTCTCATTCCATGAACTAACAACACATTATTGACATTGGGTAAACCCTCTTCATTAAGAATGCCTTTACCTATGATCTGGGAGGTCTTACCATCTCCAAAGGTAACGTTTCCACCTTTATAATGAACAACATCCTTTAGTTTGGTAATATCCCCCTTCATATGGCGCGAGTATCCGCTGTTTAAGTACCAACCAGCATTATGCATCTCACAGTGGAGTGCTGTCAAGACTATAAAAGATTTCAAATTTAAATGATTTAAATGGGGTCTTAGATAGTCAAATCTGATCCATATAGGCACAGTTTTAAATTTTTTTCCAGCCTTAATATAGGATCTTATAAAGGGTTTGCCGAATGGTTTTGATTTGCCGTAAATCCAAGGTTTATGTTGCGTATAATAACGAAATGATCCATTATAGTTCGAGGTTTTATTACCAAATCTCCCAACTCGGGAGTTAAAGTAAAAATGGTCATTTTTCTTTGGAAAACTTTGGCACTCACAGTTTTGGTATCCCAAAACATCACATTTAGTACAGAATTTACTAAACGTAGGAAGGCCTGAATTGTGATATTTTCTAACAAAACCCGTTTCAGATGTCTAGAAAGCCTCTTAGCAGGGGGCAGTATCTAGATGTAGATGCTTCAATAAAATTCTCAATGAAACTATCAATGTCACTTTCGAAATCACTTTCAATTAAAACTTGTTTTCCTTTGGCCTTTTCATACGACTTGCTTTCCAACTGAAGAACCATTTCTTTTTCGTCTTTTACAAATAGGACTGGTCTAGTTAGATCATCATTTTTCTCAAGAGGACCTTCATAACCAAACCCTCTAGTATCACCACTATATCGCTAGGCAGCAATCAGTACGTCAAGGTCAAAACATTTTATATCACAACTATGACACATTTTGAAAGCAGTTTCACATACTTTTTAGTTTTTTCAACTTGTAAAAGTGCAGCATTATATTTTTCTTCTAAAAAGATCAGGTTTTCATTTAAAGTCGTAATCTGAAATTTAAAGTCATTAGTTTGTTTTTTAAACTCAATTTTGACATTGCTCATTTCAACGAAATTTTGTTGAACTATCTTATAGTGATTCTCTAGGGACTCACTAAGCAATTTAACCAAATTAGATAATTCTTGTCTATTCTGCAAAGTCCTCACATATAATTCAGCATAATCATCATAAGCAACAAAATTTTCATTTTTCTCTGTGTAAGTGTGGGAATTGTTGCAATCTTCAGAGTTAGCGTCACACAAACATGCACGTTTGGCATCAAATGGAGCACTTAATTCAAGCATAGAAGGCTGACTAGCTAACAGAGATTTTGCAGCATCAATTAAATCAAGTACTTCATTAGATTCACTTTCATCTTCAGAATCAGTCATTCCTGTTAGATATACATCTCCGCAACAGTCGTAAACTTCTCTTAAAAATGCAAGGTAGTTTGATTCAGATTCTGCTTGGTCTTCTTCTGATTCAGAATTGGAGGAATCATCCCAAGTTTTAGTAATGTGAGCCTTGTGTGTCTTAGAATACTTGGACTATGGTTTGGATCTACATTCAGCAATGAAGTGACCGAGTTTAACGATTGTGACAAGCAAATTTCGACTTATCAATCTTACTACTAGAAATTTCACAATCATATTTTGGTTTAAAATTTCTATTACGGGGTCGATTGAACTGACTAGACTGATTATTCACTTGCATACGTCTTTTAGCAATAGAATTTCTATGCTTCAAGAGTTTCTTAAATTGTGAAGAAATAAGAGAAAGTTTATTGTCAATCTTATCAATTTCATTCGACTCCTCATCATATTCATTGTCCGACTCGAATTGTTGTTTAACTACCTTATGCTTGTTTTTATTAGGACATGCAGTTTTGAACGCAACTTTTGATGAGTTGGTTGGATCATTTTTACCATAATAAGTAAGAGTCTTTCTAAAAGTTGTTTCAAGTTCCATAGTTCTCAATTTTGAGCTAAGAAATTCTGGTGTGAGAGAAGGATCATTCATTTCTTCAATGATATAGTGTTTATGGTCAAATCTAGGGGAAATGGACCTCAAAATCTTAGCACATACTTCCTGATCAGTATACTCTTCATCATTAGCATGCAGTTGGGTAATAATATCAGTCAAACGCATATAAAAATCATCAAATGGTTCGTTATCTTTCATAACTAACATATTGTATTGTTGAACAAGCATTTGAGTTTTACACTTCTTTACCCTAGCATCGCCGTCATGTGTTATTACTAAAGTATCCCAAGCATCATTTCTAGTAGTGCAGTGACATATAAGTTTCAATTCATTTTCACTCACACTCATGAAAATCGCATTTTTACCTTTATTATTGAAATTGCTTATCTTTTTTTTATTAACACTCAATTCAGAAGTTTTAAGTTTTCTGAAAAAAGTGCTACCTTCTGCTATAGGAGTAGTGGGGTGCCTATAACCATTTTCAATCAAATCCCACACATCATCTCCTAATGTTCCTTGAATAAATGAAACCATTCTAATTTTCCAGTATGAAAAATTTGAGCCATCGAAAATAGGAGGTTTACTAAAATTTCCAAGCCTAAGTAATTGACTTGAATCGTCCATTGAAAACAAGAGAAAACGGGTTTGATAAAAAATTTAGAAAATGATCTTTTTAAAGTTTAGCTCTGATACCACTTGAGCGTGCGGCTTATACGATAGACTATAATGCGAAAGTAAAACAATTTGCCGAAATAAACTCCAATTACCTACAAGTTATTTATGTTATTCAAGAATGGACTAATTCAAACTTTTCTTGAATTTCTAACTTTGCTAAAACATGTTTTAGTTTGCATGATTCAATTAATTATGTGTGTTTCTAGTATTAAACCTACTTTTTCGTATGAGGCAAGATATTCCAAATATGTAAAGTAAAGCATAAGGTGTTTATTTTACATCGCAAAAACCCTTCCCCGGGAAAAACGATGGACCCTTCTACGGATCACCTAATCTACTTCCACTAAAACAATAAAAACAACAGGAACGAGTTACAAACAACAAACACGGCAACTAAAGAAGATAGATGTAGCTATTACCTCACACGATCAAGACTCCTCCCTGGTTGCTTATTCTGCTCTCTCTTTATGTATGCCCTTGCTTGCTTTTGTGTTCTACACTTCTTAGCGTCTCCCTTTTGCTCTTATAGCTCAAGATCATCTCAGTGCCTATTGTGTCCTATTTTCTAGTGAAGTATTTGTGTACGGTGTTCTATCTTAGATGACACACACACACTTAAATGATACACACCAAATGCAATGCAATATATTATATCTCCTATATATCTTCGCAAGTCTTGTGTCAACTCAAGTCAAGTCTTCTTGACTTTCAATAAAGTTTTGAAAAGCTTTCTTTTCTTTTGACCCTTGAATATTCACAGCCATATATGTGTCTACGTGAGCATAAAGTGAGTGACTATATCTAAGTGATATGAGATGTAAATCAATTCCTGAAAATCACTTAAATCAACCAAGTAATCATATACACAAATAACAAGACTAAAGATATCATGCAACTGCCTTAAAGAATATTTAGATTAAATCAATTTTAATCTCAAATATATATATATATATATATGAGGTCAAACCAAACAGTTCAGCAATATGATATTCTTGAATTAGTCTAATCAGTTATATGTTCTCAAATCATCAAGTATATGGTTCATGCAAGAAAAAAATCGAATCTGATTTTAGATTTCTACAATTTATTCCTCTACAGGTTTAAATGTCTAAACCTAATAATATGAATATAATGAACCAATATTTCTAAATTTCATTAAAACAAAACGTTTTAATCAAGCACTGATTTAAAACCTATCAAAATAATCAAAGTTATTAAACAAATCAAATTTGTGTACACGACTTATCACAGAAATAGATCTAACAAAAATAGATCAAACACAATACCAATAGTTTTGGGAAATCAGATTTTATACCACAAGTATGTTGTTCGTGTGTGTAGTGTTTATATATATAAAATATATTTCGGAAATACACTACAAGAAAGTTGATCTAATAGATAACAGTTCTAAATGAACAAATAAAATAAGAACAACAATTAGAGATACTCACAACCAGATTTTTTAAAATGAAAAATCAACAAGAACGGAGAGACGATGTTCTGGAAAAAAACATCCTTGCTTGACTCCTCAAGATTTTGAAAATATTGAGTAGAAACAGCCTTGGTTCAAAGTACACACTCTTAAGATAAATCTTTTTTGAAGCAGGTGTATAATCTCTCACTCAAAATTCCAGTAGGGCTCTCGCTAAAAATAATTTTTCTCGGTTCTAAAAACTACGACCTTAAGGGTTCTATTTATGGAGAAATAGGAATTGGTCTGATTGGTTCAAAAAGCTTTCACAAGGATAAAGCCTAAACGATATTGGACCTATATTAAAAAAGATCGGACGATGTCTAAAGAAACACAAATGAACCAGCTTGTTATGACAATTGTGACCAACTTCGAAGGAAAAATAAAATCGGCTTTGGTTTTGTACAAAATCGTGGGCGAAAAAATGACGTTAAAAGTTGGTGTAATACAATTATCCCCATATAAAGGATCTTACCGTTGTAAAAAAAATCGACGACGTACAAATACCATGTAGGCCAACAGCTTAAGACCAAGAACTTGTAGCTCCTTATGTTAACCCGATAAAAGGTGTTAGACCAGCTAATGTCATAGCTAACATATATTATAATACCCACGCATATATGCACACAAATAATAACACATAACATATTAATAAGACACGCATACATATTACTAGACTAAAAATATACATATATATTAGACACGCATACATATTAATAATAGTTATCACAAATGAAGTAAGACGAGTATTGATCATTTTTAAAAATAATTCTGAAAATTTATTTTTGACACAAATGTTCCATAAAATAAATTTCAAATTAAAATTTTAAAATGTTTTAAAATTCTTTTTAATAACGTACAGGTTCAATCAATAGGCATGATTAAAATGATATGCTATGTCGTGTAGTGTCCTATGTGACAGAATAAAAATCCTATGGGCGAGAGGGTGTGAGAGACAACCTTATGCAGTTTTGAGAATTCAGTCGATTGCCGAGATGAAATAGATAGCAGTAGGAGATTGGCGAAGGTAAAGACACTCACCCTAATTACACGAATAATTTTATCAAAATCGAAGTCCAACTAGATGAAGTCCTATATAGCTAAAGCACAGAATACAAACCCTAAGAGTGCTCTATATAGGAACCTTCAGTTAATTTAAATAAAAATCAACCCGCCCCGCCCCGTTTATTAAATGGTACGGGTTAGGGTTTTTCCAAACCCACCACGTTGTCATCCCTATACCATAGCAACAATCTCCCACAGGTTGGTGATGTGTAGGATGACCCAGTTCCACCTAGAGTCAGGTCTGAGATTCGCCAGCCACCAAATCCCAGGTTCCGTCTAGAAAGGAAAACTTCTGAAGAATTTCAGGGACCACCCAAGTCTACCCAGATATTCAGACTGGTCGACGCTTACGAGGCTAGGCTTCGAGAGTAGGAGGAGGCAACATGCCTCTTGATGGAAGAAAATGCTCACCTATAAAGGCGAATCGAAAGGATTGAGAGGGATATCCATAGAGATACCAAGAAGCGTCGTGATAGGACTCTTAGTACTCAGGTGAGCAACACTCGTAGTTGAGGGAGGAGCTCTAGGCGCAACCAAGATAGATCAGAACACGATAAGTCAGAGTGTGGCCAATCATAGAGGCGCCATATGTGTAATGACCATCAGGATGAGGATAACATAATTTTGGTCCGTAGAGAGATGGACTAACATCCAGCCCATCGAGAAGCCAGGTCTACCAGGGAGCTAGCTAGAAGAACTATTAATACCCAGATGAAACCCCCTTTCTCAAGTACAATTGAAGTAAAGGAACCCCCATAGAAGTTTGTTGTTCACAGATTTAAGATCTACGACGGAAAGACATATCCCATAAACCATGTTTAACAGTACATGCAGGAAATGATGTTGTTGAGCCTCAAAGACACCTTAATGTGCCGAATCTTCCCTTATAGCCTATATGACTTAGCAAAGAAATGGTTCAAGAAGCTTCCCCAAAAGTCGCTCAATGGCTTCAAAGCCCTAACAGAGGCTTTCACTGCTCACTAGGGGTGGCCATAGGCCCGAGGCCTGCCAAGCCTACCTAGCCCACCCAAAAAAAATAGGACTTGAGTAAGGTAAATAGGCCCACGAAGCGGGCTTGGAAAATTTTTATAGGCCTGACATTTTTTTATGTGGTCTTGGGTATGTATTCTTATGTTCGCTTAAGCCCGAACCGACTCGAGGTCCGTGAATTAATTATATATATATATATATATATATATATATATATATATATATATATATATATATATATATATATATATATATATATATATATATGTGTGTGTGTGTGTGTGTGTGTGTGTGTGTGTTAATAGTTTAGTTTTTATTCATTTAACATTACAAGTTACATGAAAATATAAATAGGGAACATTTAAAAATATCTATTTTGGTCGTTATTTACCCTGTCTTAAGAGTACATTTAAAATAAATTTGTTGAACAATAAAACATGTCATAAATTTTCTAAAACTTAAAATATAGATAAAAATATCCGTGTTCGGGCCTTGGCAACGGGTCTGGGTAAGAAGATTTTAGATTTGGGAGGACTTGGGATTACATAACGAGGCCCGAATAGGGCCTGGGTCGGTTTGGGATAACTCAATTTTTTAATAACCCGGTCCGAGCCTGATTAGGACCTCCCAGGCCCAGACCATGGCCACCCTTATTTCTCACTTTATAACTCGCAGTTCCCACCCTAAGAGGATAGATTCACTGCTCACGATGAAGAAAAAACCATAAGAGAGCCTTCGTGATTATGCCAAGAGGTTCTAGGAGGTCTTCACTAAAGTGGAGGACTGCTTGGAGCAGGTTGTCGTTGCATCCTTTAAGATTGGTCTATCGACCACATCTCTGTTACACCAGTCCCTGATGAAGAAAAAGGCTAACACTATCGACGATCTCATAGCATGTCTTGAAAAATATGTCAAGGTTGAGGATGTGGTTCACTCTACTTCGGGGGATAACGGTTGAGCAAAAATGAGCAAAGCTAGAGATAAAAGTGACACTCCAAAGAAAAGGAACAAGGAAGGGGGCAAGAACGGCTCTAAGAATGGGAGTAAGACCTATCCTTCAAAGGCGTTCCATGTTGTTAACACAGTTTTTAAAGAATCAATCTATAATATCTTGAGCAAGATCAAGGATCAACCGTTCATCAAGTGGCCCAAGAAGATGGGTGGTGACCTAACAAAGATGAATAATGCACTGAGATGCGCATTCCATAAGGAGGGAGGCAATATGAGAAATAATTGTAAATAAATGAAGTCGCACTTGGAAGAGTTGACCCAAGCCGAACATCTTAACGAATACACAGAGAAGAAAGTCGACAAGGTCACGACCAATGGCGACCAAAACTCGGATAATGTCATTGATGATGACATGGGACAGGAGATTGCGATGATTTATGGAGAGTTCAACTTAAAACAAATACAAGGGAATGTTGTTCGGATGGAGTTGAATAAAGTCACTACTGTCATTCCAGATTGACCCTGTAAAAAGTCAAGCCGACAAATGCCGACGACCAAAGGATGTCAACTATTCCAAACACATCATCTTCGTAAAGGAACATCTAATTGGAGTAAGGACTCCCCACCATGATGTGCCTGTGATTACCCTCAGAACTACAAATTGGGTTGTTGACAAGTTATTGGTAGACTAGGGAAGCTCATCAGAGGTGATATACCTAGAGTTGTTCCACAAGCTGAAGTTCAACCTAGCTAACCTCAAGGAGGCCACATTTCCGTTGGTCAACTTCGTAAGGAAAATTACAATGTCGCTGGGAGAGATAGTTTCGCCGTCAGATCAGGCAAAATCTCAAAGATGATTGAGTTCTTAGTGGTAGACATAGATTCCCCATATCGTTGGGATTGATCCTGGTATAACCTATCATCGTTTGCATGTTGACCCAATCTTCAAGCCTATTTAGAGGATATATAAATTGTAATACCCCATATTGGATGCCTATTTAGGATACCATTAAATTGTAATACCCCATATTTTAGAGGATATATAAATTAATTAAATTAGCGAGTTGGATTTATTTAATTTGGAGATATTCATTTAATTTAATGATTTAAATTTAATTTATTTAAATTAGAGAAATTATTGAATTTGGAGATTTAGAATTTATTATTTAAATTTGGGGATTTAGAAATTCAAACTAATTCGGGTTATTAAAAATTTTCACGTGTCGCATTTTGAGGTTGAAATTTGAAAATTTTATAAAGTATCTTGGATGACAATTCTGAGTGCACGATTGAGTCCAAAAGGGTCGAGATAGTCGAAAAAGAGTACCCGGGGTAGTAAATGGGTCTCGGGTTATTTTTAGACATGACCAAGCCTATACGGGGGAATTTAAGTCATTTTTAACTGGCCAATAGGCTTAATTACGGGATTTAGGAATTTTAACCTAGATTTAAGTGTGTTGGGCAGCCATGAGTCATTCCAAAACACAAAGGGTTGAGAGAGGAGAGAAAGGAGAAAGAAGAAGAAGGAAAGAAGGATGACAAGAGCAATCCGGGCAAGAATTTCGACATGGGATCATCAGATTTAATCTACCAAGGCAAGTGTTTTATTGCTTTAATTTGAGTTGTAGTTAATGATGTAAATAGTTGTAATTAGGTCAATTAATTCTGGAAATTTGGAAGTAGGAATTTGAATTGAAATTTTTGGGTTTATGGTGAAGAAGATGAAGAATAACCATTAATGGGGAATTTTTAATTTTGTGAGAAATTGGGTTAATAGTGAGATTATAACTTAATTTGAGAAGTGAATAACATTATTAGATCTTGGTTTTTGAATCTCCATTAGTGATATTGTTGGAAGAAATTGTTAATGAGGAAGTTTGGGTGGATTTAGGATGAATCTTGAGAGGTTTTGGGGGGTAAAAGATCTGGGAATAATTGCAGGTTTTGGAGCTTTAATGGCAATTATGTCCCCAATGCCCTGTTGGAAACCGCATTTTCTACATTTGGTTGTCTCACGCGCTTCCTCCAAAACTGCTCCAAAATGCCTCAAAACAGCAATTTATTAATCTGGGCAGAATGTGGGGAAAATTTTTAAGAAAGGTTTTTTTTTAAATCTTCTTTGAGGTGAATCTTTAAAATGCCCTAACTTTTGGCATACGGACTGGGATTAGTGTTCTGTTCGCAGCCACGCGTAGATAGCGAAGAGTATTACACTCTCCTGGGAATGTTTTTAATTATACACAAAAAATTGAAAGGTCTAAAATACCCTTGAAGATGGAACGAGTTATTTGATTTTTATCACAACTTTAAATGAGCATAACTTTGTCATACGAATTCGGATTTACGTGTCATTTGTGGCCACGCGTAGCTAATGGAGAGTAGTACGTAGTCCTAGGAATTTCAGTATTGAGGAATATATTTTGAAATGTCTAAAATACCCTTGGAGTTTTAATTAGTGACGAAACTTTCCCGAATTGAAACTAAAAATTGTTGGGAACTTTGTGAGACTAATATGAACTTATTCAAGTGTATATGAGGTGAGATATATAATTATATAAATTATATTAAATAGCAGGATGTTGCTATTTTGGTATTAGATCGTATTTAATATGAGCGAACTCGTTAATAATTGGAATTTATGTATATATATATGTGTGTGTGTGTGTGTGTGTGTGTGTGTGTGAATTATATATATAAATATGGGAATACATAATCCAACAAAAAATGATAATAGGTTACGTGAATATCTAAAACAATGATAGGTTGTGTGAATACATAAAATAATGAAAGGTTGTGTGATTACCTAAGATTTTAATAGGGTGCGTGAATACCTATTTGATTGTTTTATTATGTGTATGACATACCTACGCTGCTTGCTATCGAGTGGAGGATGCGCATTGCGTACAATCATGCCTTGAGGATCCTTCGGGTAAGATATTGAATTGTACCACTAGAGCATAGAACCTAGGTACGGGCAATCTGTGAGAACGATAGTGATGACGGTCGTATGGATGCGTAGGTATGTGCATAGCCCATCGGCTTGGAACTATGTCCGCCTCCAATATGTGTGTTTTATTTTGATAGTTCGCGAGAGATTGAACCTATAGTCCTTTATGTAATGAGCGATGCAACGGGACATGATAGCAGAGTATGCAGGCACCGTAGCTTTATCTCGGGGTGCAGTATAGTATATTTATATAAGATAGTGTGCTTATATATACATGTACTTGTGATGATATCTACTGTGTAAATTAAGTAGTCAGGAATAATAATAAAATCTAAAATTAATAGTAGTCCTCCGTGCAGTGAGTAATGCACCGGGACATAATAGCAGAGTATGCATTACGCTAAGAGGTCTTAACCTAGGGGTGCAGGATTAGTATATATATGTGTAGTGATTAAATATATATACTGGTAAATAATTCTTCTGTGTGTAAATTGTAGAGGTGAATGTCATGATAGGTAAAATAATCTTAATGAGAAAAGGATTAACTATACAAATGATGAACGTACTTGACTTTTCGGTACAAACTATTTTGATATCGTATCGTATGGGTGATACAGGTATACTACGAGTGAACGTAGGTAGTAATAATACTGGGTTGAACTAATGTAATATTTAGTGTATATATATATATATATATATATATATAGAGAGAGAGAGAGAGAGAGAGAGAGTATGTAACTAAGTATTGACATACGTGATTCTAATCATAAAAGTACGCTTAACTTGCGACGGGAGGACTAGCGGGCAAGTTTTATATATATATATATATATATATATATATATAGATAGAGAGAGAGAGAGAGAGAGAGAGAGAGAGAGAGAGAGAGAGAGAGAGAGTATGTAACTAAGTATTGACAGTATTGAGGTAATATTTAAAAATATTCATAAAGCTGAGAATTTACATACATGATTCTAATCATAAAAGTACGCTTAACTTGCGACGGGAGGACTAGAGGGCTAGTTATATAGCTGTTATGGACTAGCTGGATAGAGAAACGACTAGGCGGAATAAATTAATGCAATGGGTGTGCACTATAGAAGAGAGGTGAGATTATCCTCAAGAGAGTGCGATCATAAAAGCAATTATGAACATTATATACTACGCATTTCTTTTATTGCAATAAAATGCTTGCTAAATATTTTTATAAATCGGGCTCTGACCCGTTTCTTGTACTTCTTCTCTCTTGTCTATGTATATGTATATTAACAGGTGTCCAGCCACAAGGTTACCATAGTTGACTAATCTATTCCAGGGATACGCAGCTGTAACATTGTGGATTGTTGTAGGACTTGATTTAGACGCATCATTTCTTTATTCCTAGAGTAGGATTCTTATCTCAGTTGTAGATTCATTCAGGGAATTTTTCCCCTTTTACTTTTAGACTCGGTATGTGGTTTATGTATTCATTTATCGAATTATTATATTGGCATTTTGAGTTGATTGTTTATTCGGAAGGTCATTTATTCATTTAGTACTGTTTTAGACTCATGGTTTGGATATATGGTTTAGCATGCATATTTAATTATTTAATAAAAAGAGAAAATTTGACATTAGTCTTTTTTTATACTAGGTGGTTAGTAAAGTTTTAAAAAGTTTTCGGCAGTGATGCTAAGTATGAACCCCTGAGATTCCTGTTTTAAATTTGATATAGGACTGATCACCCTGTATTTATTTGGGCGGGGTGTCTCATAAATTCCATTATTCGGCCCCGTCTAGGACAAAACATCCTTCATAACCTCAGTTAGTCTATATTGTTACAAGGTAATGTCGTTTGGTCTGAAGAACGTAGGGACAACTTAGCAGAGGCTGGTCATAAATATGTTCAAGCGGCAGATGGGAGACATCATGGAAGTCTGCATTGATGATATATTGGTCAAGAGAAAGAACAAAAATGACCACCTATTCTACTTAGCCAGAACCTTTGAAATCCTCAGGAAGTACTAGATGAAACTTAACGTAAGCAAGTGTTCATTCGGTGTTTAGTCAGGTAAATTTTGGGACTATCTAGTCAGTAAAAGAAGGATTGAGGTCAATCCCGATCAGATTAATGCCATCGCCAAAGTCCAACCCCCAAGGATGTTGTGAGATATTCATAATCTTACTAGAATGCTTGCAGCGCTCAATAGCTTCATCTCCAAGTCTTCGAAATACTGTCGACCATTCTTTCAGCTACTAAAGAAAGATAAGGGCCTCATATGGACCGACAACTGCTCAAAAGCCTTGGAGGAGATTAAGTCCTGCCTTAAAAAATACCTCTGCTAGTGATTCCTGATAATGGAGATCCTTTATATCTCTATCTTGCAGTGTCAGACCATGTTGTTAGATCGAATTTGGTATATGTGAAGGGAGGCAAATAGTACCCTATCTACTACCCCAACAAGACGCTTCTGAATGGATAGAAACACTACTTGCCTTTGGAAAAGCTAGCCTATGCATTAGTGGCTGCCTTAAGGAAGCTGAAACACTACTTCGAAGCTCACTCAATAACAGTGATCACTTCATTCCCCATCAAAGTCGTTCTTCAAAAAGCTGACCTCTGAAGATGACACTCAAAGTAGTCGATTGAGCTTAGAAGGTTTGATATTCACTTTCAGCCAAGAACAACAATTAAGGGACAAGTCTTGGCCAATTTCATCACCTAATTCATGGGGGACCAGCACAACGACCAACAAGTAATGGAGAACTCAACTAGAAAGGAAGCATAGTATAAGCACTGGAGCTTATATATTGATGAAGCCTCAAATTACAAGGGGGAATGAATAAGAGTTGTCTTCATTACAATGGAAGACATTGTCATCGAACAAGAAATTAGGTTGGCATTTGAAGCCTCCAACAACAAAGCTGAATATGAAGCACTGATTGCTAGCCTGTGTAAAGCCCAGCCGCTAGGGACAAAGCACCTTAATGTGTTTGACGATTCCAAACTAGTCTTCAAGCAAGTGAGTGGAAATTTAAATGCAAAAGATGACAGAATGGTTGCCTACCTCACCATAGTGAAAGGTCTTATGGAACAATTTGAGAAGGTTAATATTCAACAGTTCCTCTGGGGACAGAATAGTCACGTTGATGCCTTAGTACTCTTAAGCCCAGTAATAAACTCTGATCTTATAAGGACTACTCAAATAGAGTTCCTCTCCCAGCCTAGCATTGACCAGATAGTGGTCGTCGAGCTGGTTCTCCTCATGAAAAGGCTCCCTATTTGGATAGACCCCATCATTGCCTTTTACGGAATGACATACTTCCAGATAACAAGAAATTAGCTCATCAAGTAAGAGTGAAAGTGTTTTCTGACTATCTCGACCCTTCCGGACGCGTTGGCGCACTCAAAACGACCATACAGATAATGGAAATAAAAATCACTTTTATAATTAAAATAATATACCATGACGCGGCGGTCTCACGCGTCTCAACAAAATTTCTAAAATGCCGTATATAAATCTCACGACAAATTTTATAATTCCAAATTCATATATAATCATATATGCACAATATAGTTAAATACCAACTCACATCTCGCTAGTATTTTACCCGGATTAATTTCCAATTAATACGCATTTAATTAATTAATCCCAAAAATAAATATAGCCAAAAGTACGGGGTATTACATACTTCCCCCCTAATAACTGAATTTCGTCCCGAAATTCGAAACTAGAAAGTACCTGCTAAAAATAACTCTGGATAGCGTTCGCGCATCTCATCCTCGCGCTCCCATGTGGACTCCTCGACATTGTGATGTCGCCACTGAACACGCACTAACGGAACTATCTTTGACCGCAGTTTCCTCTCACTTCGGTCCAAAATAGCAATCGGCCCCTCCTCGTAGGAGCTATCCGGCTGGAGATCGATGTCCTCCACAGCAATGTGAGAATGAGCCAAATTATCTCTAAGGTATTTCCTCAGCGAGGAAA
The DNA here is from genome assembly GCA_949130495.1 of Sambucus nigra. NCBI lineage: Eukaryota > Viridiplantae > Streptophyta > Magnoliopsida > Dipsacales > Adoxaceae > Sambucus > Sambucus nigra. The sequence goes on along the minus strand of OX422214.1, from coordinate 315,456,705 downwards.
TATGTAACACATCGTGAATCCGATGCAAATGCTCCGGTAGTCCAAGTCTATACGCAACCGGTCCGATTCGCTCAATAATGGGAAACGGCCCCACATACCTCGGTGCCAACTTCCCCTTCTTCCCGAAATGCATAATCCCCTTCATAGGAGATACTCTGAGCAAAACCTGGTCCCCCACTTAAAACTCTCTGAAAAATCTCTTCGCATCAGCATAACTCTTCTGCCTGTCTTGAGCTACCCAAATGCGACTCTGAATCAACTCAATCCTTGCCGAAGTATCCTGAATCACTTCCGGCCCAAGCAGTTTGTTGTCCCCCACCTCTAACCAACATGCTGGAGAACGACAAGGCCTACCGTACAATGCCTCAAACGGAGCCATGCCAATAGTGAACTGATAGGAGTTATTGTAAGCAAACTCCACCAGTGGAAGGTACTGCTCCCATCCACCCCCGAAGTCAATAATGCACATGCGTAGCATGTCCTCCAACATCTGATTTGTGCGCTCGGTCTGCCCATCAGTCTGCGGATGATAAGCCGTACTCAACCGCAATTCCGTGCCCATAGCCTCCTGGAAACTCTCCCAAAACCTCGAAACAAATATCTTGTCTCTGTCAGACACGATATTTAGGGGCACACCGTGAAGTCTCACAATCTCTGAAATGAAGAGCTGGGCATACTGTCCCGTAGTGTAGTCAGTCCTTACGGGTAAAAAGTGAGTGACCTTGGACAACCTGTCCACAATTACCCAAACGGAGTCGTGACCTCTCTGCGACGTAGGCAACCCCGTGATGAAGTCCATGGATATGCTCTCCCACATCCACACCGGGACCTCCAACGGCTGTAGCAATCCTACCGGTCTCTGATGATCCACTTTTACAAGCTGACAAGTGGCGCATTTCGAAACAAACTCAGCGATATCTCTCTTCATACCGCTCCACCAATACTGGCGTCTCATGTCTTGGTACATTTTGTCCCCTCCGGGATGTACCGCGAACCGTGAGTTGTGCGACTCTGCCATCACATCGTGTCGCAATTCCTCCCCTTCCGGAACTACCAATCTCCCATTGAAGCGTAATCCCCCGTCTGAGCTAACGGTATAGGACTCGGCTCCCTCTGCTAGTAATCGAACTATCTGCTCCTGACAAAACGAGTCATTGGCATGTGCCCGTACTACCTTCGTGACAATCTGCGGTGTAATGGTCATCACAGACATGAAAGATCGGGCCACTGCATCCTGGTGTCCCAATTCCTTCCACTTAGCCTTCCACACCTCTGCCACCTCATCTGCTGGCCTACGACTCAACGCGTCTGCTACCACGTTAGCCTTACCTGGGTGATACTGGATGTCGAACTGGTAGTCCTTCACAAACTCACGCCACCTACGCTGCCGCATATTCAATTCCTTCTGCGTGAACAGGTACTGTAGGGACTTGTGGTCCGTGAACAGTTGGAACTTTTCCCCCAAAAGATAGTGCCTCCAAATCCGTAGGGCAAATACCACTGCCGCCAACTCCAAATCATGCGTGGGGTAATTCTTCTCGTGAGGCTTAAGATTACGGGAAGCATAAGCTATGGCCTATCTCTCCTGCTGTAATACACCTCCCAGTCCTTGCAAGGACGCATCGGTGTAAACCAAATACTCAACTCCCGGTCTCGGCAATGCTAACACAGGTGCTGAGGTCAATTTGTCCTTCAATTTATCGAATGCCAACTGACAGGCATCACTCTAGATGTATGGCACACCCTTACGAGTCAGATGTGTCAAAGGACCTGCTATCTCTGAGAAGCCCCGAATAAACCTCATGTAGTATCCTGCTAGACCCAAGAAACTACGAATCTCAGTCGGTGTCGTGGGCTGTCCCCACTCCCTCACCGCTGATACCTTCCCCGGATCAACAGATATTCCCTGGTCAGAAATAATGTGTCCCAAAAACTGGACTTCCTTCAGCCAAAACTCACACTTCTCATATTTTGCATACAACTCGTTCTGACGAAGTGTCTGCAAAACCTGCCTCAAATGCTCGGCGTGCTCCTCCTCTGTCTGGGAGTAAAACAGAATATCATCAATGAAGACAATGACAAACTGGTCTAGGAAATCTCTGAACACTCTGTTCATCAAGTCCATAAACACAACTGAAGCGTTGGTCAAGCCGAAAGGCATAACCCGAAACTCGTAAGAACCATATCTCGACAAGAACGCAGTCTTCGAGACATCTTCCTCCCTGATACGCAACTGATGGTATCCAGATCTCAAATCAATCTTCGAGAAGAAAGAAGCTCCTCTCAACTGGTCGAATAAGTCATCGATTCGAGGCAATGGATACTTATTCCGTATCGTGACCTTATTCAACTCTCGGTAGTCCACACACAATCTCAGTGAACCGTCCCTCTTCTTCACAAACAGAACTGGAGCGCCCCAAGGTGAGGTACTCCTGCGAATAAAGCCCTGACCTAACAGCTGCTCTATCTGATCCCGTAACTCCCTCATCTCAGCTGGAGCCATACGGTACGGCGCGCGTGCTATAGGTCTCGTACCCGGTAGCAAATCTATAACAAAGTCTATCTCTCGACTGGGGGGTAAGCCTGGTATCTCCTGAAACACATCCGAATACTCCCTGACTACTGGGATAGAATCTAAAGGAATCACTACCTCCTTATAGATATCCTCCTCAATGTAATACAGATGAGCGGTCGATCCTCCCTCTGGGCGAGGCATCGCCACTATAAACATCTCCTGCCCCGGAATGGCAAAAATAATGCTCCCGCTAAAGCAATCAATCATGGCCCTATAAGTTACGAGCCAATCCATCCCAATAATCACATCGTGAACATGCATATATAATACTAACATGTCTGCAGGTAACACCAAACCACCAATCTCTACCCCCACTCCCCGGCATATAAAGAAAATAAGTGACCCACTCCCCAATGGTGAGTCGACACACGTCACTGTGCTCTCTGCCGTAGCTAACAATCCTAAATCTTTCGCGAAGTGTGTAGCTATAAAACAGTGTGTAGCACCCGTATCAAATAATACCCGACCCATAGTGCCATGGATAGGAAATGTACCCTCAATCGCGGGAGGTGCCTGTGGAACTGCAGCCTGGTGGACGTTGTAGACACGTCCATACTGTAGCTGCCCCTGTTGAACTGGGGCTGCTGGAATGGGTGGCAATACTGCCATCTGTGGCGGTGCGGGAAGAGCGGCGGGAAACATAGGCCTCTGTGGCTCCTGGCGAGCACCCTGTTGCTGCTACTGTGGGGCCCTGCCCCTATCAGGACAATCCTGTCGCTTATGGCCAGTCTTGCCACAAAGAAAGCACTTCCCTGGGAAGTTCCCTCCTCTCTGTCCCTGCTGTCCCCGGCCCTGGTGGCCGTTACCGTTCCTCCCTTGGCCCTGCTGGCCCTGGTGAAACTGCTTCCCATTCTTCCCCTGTTGGCCCTGATGGCCCTGACGGAAACCTCCATGTCCCTGTCTGTAGTTCCCTGACCGGAACCTCTTATTATCCCCCTGCTGGGAGCCCTACTCATTCTGTCTCTGCCCCTGACCAGATTGTGCCCCGCTGGCACCATGTCCTCCAGTCCTGCCCTGATGGCTAGACTCCCCCGACTTCTTACCCTCGGCCATATAAAAACGGTGGTCCTGGCAGTGTAACAATGCAGCGTTAACCACATCAGAATAGGTGGCCAACGATAGGTTCCCTAGCATATGCTGACGGATCCTCCAAGTCAACCCGTCCGTGAACTTCTCAATCTTCTTCTTCTCTGTTGGTATCTCATCTGGAACGATATTCAACAGATTCGTGAACTCGGCCTCATACTCGGCCACAGTCTTACCTTCCTGCTTCAGACTCATCAATCTTCTCCTCATTTCCGTATGAACAGCTGACGGAAAGTACTTGCGGTCGAACCGCACCCAGAACTCCTGAATCGTGAGAGTATCCCTCTCCTCCATGGTGGTAATGGACTCCCACCACTGTAGCGCAGATCCAACTAGCTTGAAAGTAGATAGCACCTACTTCTGAACATCCGTGCACTCATACATCCTTAAGTGCCTCTGCATATCCTTCCTCCACTGGCTCGAGACTACCACATCTGAGCTACCTGCAAACTCTGGCGGATGCGCTTTCTGAAAAGCGTCACGTACACGCTCCCAAGAAGACGGGAATGCATTAACCTGTACTGGCGCGGCAACCGACGCCTGAAGTGGTGCCTGCTGAACAACGGCAATGGCGGCATTTACCGCTTGGGCTACTATAGCTGCAACCTCAGCGGCGTTCATCATGCCCTGAACTGGAGCGGGCTGGGGTTCGGGCGTTGCATCCCTGGGAACTCGTCGTGCACGTCGTGGAGGCATCTGAAATAAGAAAAAAGTTTATAAGTTCGTTGTTTATAAACTTAAGATAGCTGAAGAACGAAGCATACACAAAAAGAGTACAACAGTCCTAAAATATAGGGATCTATATCAAAGAAACTTAGCGGAAACATAATAAGCCGTCAGATCCTAAAGGACACTAGAACCTGATGCTCTGATACCACCTGTGACACCCCGACTAATTAAATACCGGGTAGCTACTCCTTTATTAAATTAATTCAAAATGCCAAGTTGGCCCAGTTAATAGCATCACTGTCGAAACCTTTTAATGATTACTAACCACCTAGTATTTAAAAAGTAAGTGCCAAATTTTAATTTAAGTCTGATTAACATGCAACAAGTGTAATAAAGAATAATAACACCATTCACCATACTGAAGTGAAAAGAATAACCATCACATAAGTAAATAAAGTCTGGAGGAAAACTCCTCACTACAATCCCATAACTGAAATAAGTAAACCGAAAACTAAAACAGTACATGCCAAAGTCTGAAACTGAAATGGAAATGTAACTCTAATAGAAATGGGCAACATGCCCTACAACTGATAGATAAAAAATATGAAATCCAAGCGATAGAAGCGTCTATAAGAAAATCCCTGTAGCTTCCACAAATAGCTACAGCTCGTCACCTGAATGAGTATCCTATGCTTGGTGTCCTTGTGGCTGGGCACCTAAAATGGTTTTACAAAGAAAAATAGATTTGAAAAGCAAACGGGTCAGAGCCCGAATGTGGAGATGTTTTAAAAACCTGCAAGTGCTTTAAAAACATTTAAAACATTAAATGCAAAATACATGTTAGGACGTGCACTCACATGATATTCTCACCTCTCGTCTAACTGTGCACTCCTAACGTAAGTACCCATCTATAACGACACGGATCACTAGTTAAGTACCATCATATCTAGCTAGACTGCCACAGGTCCTACCCTTATTACTCGGTTCTATTAACATTATAACGCTCGTAATTAAGTAGGGGTTTAACGTAAACTCAGATGCTCACTATGCAATATATATCACTATCAGTTAACTCGTTATTTTTCTCGAAACAATACTGTAATTATATTCACAATATTAACATGAAGGTTCCCATTAATTAAGTGTATATTATTCACATCATAAATATACAATATAAGCACCCCGAGAACTAAGCTGGGGTGCACACATACTCTGCTATCCATCCCGGTACATCACGTACATAAGGATTACATATTCCAAATCTCTCAGGAATAGTTCACAGATAACAACATCACAAACAATGGAGGCGAACACAGTCACATCACATAGGTCACGCACATACCTACGCTCCTACGATCAGCGGACTTATTAATATCCCAATAAGTCTTTCTATGACCTATGTTCATCAAGGTAACCAGTCTAAATTCGGGCAACACAAGGATTAGAGGGCCCTAAGCGAACGCAAACCTCCCGTGATAGCAAGTATGGTAGGTATGTCATACACAATTCATATACCAATACTAAGTAAACACACGTCTTAGTAATCCCGTATTTTAATCGTAGTACATATCGCTTTCTCGTACTTACTTATAATTATCGCAATTTATACTATTCTGGTTTATCATCATACGCGCCATAATCTATTCTCACGTCGTAGTAGACACTCACGTCTCAACCCAAACGGTCCATTTAATATAACTCTCGTATATGATTTCCTTCTCAAAAATACCCAAAAGTCCCAATTCTATCATTACATCATCATCGGAATGTTATCTATATCCTCGAACAAGTTTACGGGACTCCAAAAATCAAAACAGTCCAAAAAGGCCCAAACTGTCAACTAGTTAGAAGTCTCGTTCGAACGAGACTGTTCGAACGAGATTCCTCTGTCAACTCGTTAGAAGTCTCGTTCGAACGAGACTGTTCGAACGAGATTCCAGTTCGTTCGAACGAACTGTACCTTCTAATGATATCTCGTTCGAACTAGATATCGAACGAAACTACTCCTCGTTAGAAGAGACTGGTCATCTCGTTAGAAGCTCGTTCGAACGAGCTCGTTCGAACGACCTGGGTAGGGGCTTCTAACGACCTGCCAGTTTCGTCCCAGATTCTCTTAAAACTCGTTTTTCACCATTTTTAACACCTCAAGTCTTCTCCAAAGTTCGTTCTAACAGTGTTTTAAGTCCTCTAATCATACTAAAACATGCTAAGGTAATATACTAACATCTTTTAAGGCATTAATGCATCCTAAACATCATTAAATCACAAGATTTTATACTTTTCCCCAATTTTATCAAGAACAAGAACCCTAGATTTATATCATCATCAAATCCCAGAATTTAATCCGTTTTTAATTTCTTCTAATCACAATTATCATGAGAATAATCATCTACCTATCATTCTACATGCAATTCTCTTCAAGATTTTCAAGTTCTAAACTCCAAACTACATGGGTTTTCATATTTCACCAAGAACAAACACAAAATTCGAATTTTTCTAACATGGAAAGAACATTCTTTGAAATTAAATGGAATTAAGTCACTTGCCTTGGTTGTCTCTGAGTTTGGATGTTGGTTTGATGAAGATTTTTCTGCAGAATTCCCTCTCTCCAAGCTTCTTCTCCAATGGTGGCTTAAGGTGGCTAGGGTTTGATTTGGGAAACTTAGAAAACTCTTCTAATAACCTACGTAGCCTTCTAGGTTAATATGGTTTGGTTAATGGGCTTAGTGGGTTAAATTCACATCAGATTAAAACTCCCCATTTTCGTCACTTTTAATTCCTCAAAATACAAAATTACCAAAATACCCTTTATGATGCCGGTATGGCCTAAAAATACCCCGGGACCCAAACTATACCCCCGGCTAGTGTTTTCTGACTATCTCGACCCTTCCGGACGCGTTGGCGCACTCAAAACGACCAAACGGATAATAGAAATAAAAATCACTTTTATAATTAAAATAATATACCATGACGCGGCGGTCTCACGCGTCTCAACAAAATTTCTAAAATGCCGTATATAAATCTCACGACAAATTTCATAATTCCAAATTCATATATAATCATATATGCACAATATAGTTAAATACCAACTCACATCTCGCTAGTATTTTACCCGGATTAATTTTCAATTAATACGCATTTAATTAATTAATCCCAAAAATAAATATAGCCAAAAGTACGGGGTATTACACTAATTTATAAGAATAATATTGCAAGATGTTTTATTATGAATTAAAGCAATGTTTTTCAACACAAAAAGTGAAGAACTTTTATATCAGATATGCAGTTTCGTTTTTGCAAAAGTCGTAAACATTACACGAAATATGTATTTATAAAGTCTTTAAGGCGACGCGTCGTTCGAATGAGATCAACAGGTCATTCTAATGACATAGACATGTTGTTCGAATGAGATGTCTTCTCGATACTAACGACCTAAATCAAACCAAACAAGTGGCATATCGTTTGATCCAAAATCTATCCAAACTAAAGACGATGATCTAGAGACATTGAGATGTCATTTGAACAACATTGGGATGTCGTTTGATTAACATAAATGAATTTTTTTTATTTTAAAAACTCCGCCTACAGTATATCAAAAAACATATTTTTCAAAAAAAAAGTTCCTATTCATTTTTAATAAAATTAAACGTCCCAAACATTATTCTGTAAATTAATTAAACTCTAAATCTCTTAATACCTCATCGGGGTGTCGGGAAGTCTTCAAACTTGGAGATGCCTGAGTTCGGTACGTCTTCTCGGTGCGTGACGATTTATGACGGGATACGTCGAACTATCCTGAAGCTATGCTATGAACAATCCTAGAAAAATTGTTCTTACAAACCTCCCCCTTTGGCTATTCCGGTACAAAACAAACAAAATGACCGAACACTAAATTAAAATCAAAATCTCCTATGACAAGAATACTAACACCCCTCCCAACCCTAGAACGGAATGGCAAGTCTATTTGTCTCAAAAACTTCTTATTCCCAAACTTTTTCTTTATTCGTGTGTCTTAAATTTATCTTTAAGTACCTACAGACATGAGACAAAAAACGTATACCTTCGTGACGCATCGAGTTTGAAACAAAATAAAGCTTCTGTAAATAAATAAACTCTCCCCCATAATTCAACCTCATTTTAATTTGCTCCCTCCATTTGTTTTTATCGAAATAGACAAATAGACAAAGAATTAGCGGCAAAAATATGAAATACAAAGCATCACGACTACGAAGATAAGATATCATCACATAAAGATATAAACCAATCACGTGTAATGATCATCTCAAAGGCAAACAAACACCAACTATTTTTTTTTTCTCAAAAATAATGTAAAATTTACAAAAATATCATACAATACCATATATAATACATGCAAAAGGTTTCAAGGAAAATTCGGCACACAAATATAGGTATAAGTCACCACAAAACATGACAGAAAACACATAAGCTTTACACATTAGCATAGTATCGATGTGTCAAAACATGTGGAATGGAATGAATTGGTGTGAACTAGAAACAAAATAATTATAACCCAAACACTCAAATATGTGCAAGAAGTTCTAATTGACCGCAAAACTTTATCAAGCTAAGCTTTAGCCTCAATTGAAAAATGAAGGTGAACTTAATGAATAAAACAAGCACAATACACACAAGCCAAGGATATTCATGATTCTACGAATCAATAGCATCATGATAAAATAAACATAGATTCATTGTCATTGTGCAAACCCGTTAATATTTCCATCCAAACTCCCTCAAAATATAATTCTTTTCTTTGGAATGAATATATCAAACTAAACTAATTGGCCCCCTTTTGGCATATTTTTCTTTTTATCTTCTTAATTTTTATTGGGCTCTTTTCAAATGGTGGCTTTCACAATGAGTTCATTATGTAGAGGGGGCTTGAAGGTAATCTTAAGATTAGGGACAAATCCCTAATCAGCAACAGTGTTTGAGATTAAGCAACCGAGGCAACTCATCGAGGCAGCTTGGCGTGGCAGCTCATATTTTAGCTTATTGTATTAGTCATATTGTATTTTCATTATTGATGACTGCAAGCTATAAAGGTTGTAATGACGTAACGATAATAATAAGTGGGTTTATGTGAGGTCGAACGGTACTCGCGAGAGGCCAGGCTTGGCAGGGCCTGGGAGAGCTTTCATGCTCTATCGAACGACCTCACCGTGGGAACTTTAGAGCGACTTGCTTTGGATGATTGAGAAGTGAGGCACCGTTGGGGCTTGTCCTGACCATCTTAGATACACCTGGTAAAACACCGAAGGACCTTGACTGTGGGCGGAGCAGCTTTGAGTTCCATCGGGCGTTGAGTTGTGAACCAAATAACCCTCTACTTAATGTCACATCTACTGTAGATGATGTCACTAGCCAGCTAAACAATGTCAGACCTGCACTTGAGTAAACCACCGTGGTATTTGGGGCTGTCAGGCAGTTGGTGAGCCACCTCTGCGATAATAGCCTCCTGACACACAGTGGTTAGGCAAAAGGCATGTCTTAGCATTTAATGTTCATGACGTGGGGATAACTAGTGCATCAGGCATTTAATGTTCTGACATAAAGCATGAGAGATGTCTTTCATAGTCTTTAATAACTGAGTTGCATCGGGGGTGGTGTAGGGGGATATATAAGAACCCCAACCACCTTTGAGGAGAGGAGATCTTTTTGAGAACTCTGGAGTTATTGTTAGAGATACACATCAGAGAGAGAGTTATTTGCAAAAACCAGAGGGTTTACCCACCCACCATTGTTACTTATTACGAAGCTTTTAATACTTGACAGATATTCTTGAGAGTGTTAGGTGTGTTTCTACCTGCCTACCAAGGTGTATCTATGGTGCTTACTTCTCTCTCCCCCTAGCTAGGTTACTTCTAAGGTTTATTACTATTTCCTGAGTTATACGCGAGAGTTTTGTGAGTTTAAACTGAGCCTTGTCTCCATTGAACTTGTGTCTGGATATTCTATTGCTAATCCAAGGCTTTGGCCAATTAGCTTATTATTACCATACTCAAATAGGGGTTACGCCTCCACCTACAATCTAAAGTACCGCCCATCAATATAGTTCTTGCTAACAAATACCTAATAGGATCACATCTAGTTACAATATGAATTGTAAAAGCCAGCATATAATGTATTAGTTTTTGTGCTACAAAGACCAAGGCTAAACAATGCCTTTCTAAGCTACTATATCTAATCTCTGGCCCATGTATGATCCTGCTGAGGTAGTAAACCGGTCATTCTTGCCCGTCCACTTCTTGTGCCAGTAGGGCTCCATCGGACCTCGTGGTAGACGTAAGGTATAGCTGTAACGGTACCCCTTCCTGGGGAGGAACCATGACTTGTGGTGAAACGAGCAGTTTCTTCAGCCCAGCAAGAGACTCCTGGTGAACCTCCTCCCACCTGAATTTCGTGTTTTTCGCAACAGCTGCATTAGTGGGTGTGTTATTTCGGCCAATCCAGGCACAAATCTCCTAACGTAGGATACTTTACCGAGAAAACTCTTCAGCTCCTTCGCCGTTCTTGGACATGGCATCTCCAAGATTGCCTGTTGTTTATCTTGGTCCATCTGTACCCCTTGTCGATCAACCACGAAGCCTAGAAACTTCCCGCTTGTTACTCCAAAGACACACTTTAATGGGTTCATCCTCAATTTATACCTCCTGCACCGAGCAAACACCTTCCTTAAATCATTTAGATGGGACTCCTCCTTCTTCGATTTGATGACCAGGTCATCCACGTAGAACTCTACAAATTTATGGAAAAAGTCATGAAAAATGGCCATCATTGTCCTCAGATATGTAGCTCCAGCATTATTGAGTCCAAACGGCATCACCTTGTACATGAAGTTGCCCAACTGAGTTCTAAAGGCCGTTTTCTCTGCGTCGGTGGGGTCCATTTTGATCTGGTTGTATACCACGTACCCATCCATGAAGCTATAAATCTCATGACCGGTCGTGGCATCTATCAAACTGTCAATGGAGGGTAGGGGAAACTCATCCTTGGGGCAAGCCCTATTCAAGTCTCTGAAGTCCACGCAGATCCTTATTTGGTTCTTGTCTTTCTTCCCCACTGGCACAATGTTGGATAGCCAAAGGGGATGTTGTATTGGCTTGATGAATCCTGCTGCCAATAAACGTTGGACCTCCTCCTTAATCTTTAAGTCTAGTTCAGGTTTGTAAGTCCTTGTTGCCTGCTTCACCGGAATAGCCGAAGGTATCACGTTCAGTTTGTGGAAACTCACCTCCTCATCGAGCCCCTCCATTTCAGTGTACTTCCAAGTGAAGACATCTATGAATTCCCGAATCATCTCAACCAAGGCTTCGCTTTTCTCCTTACCGAGACCTTTCGAGATAAAGACAGGCCTTGGGTCTTCCCCTTTTCTTGCTAAGTTCAGCTGCTCCAACTCTTGTGCCTGGGGTTTTGGTTGATCTGCCATGTAGTCTGGTTCTTCGGTAATATCTTCTACGAACTCCTATATGTTAGAGTTGTCTATTACCATGCATTGGCCTTGTTGGTCCACCAAGAAACACTCATATATCGGGTCAACCTCATTCTTCGTCTCTTCAGCCACCCGATCACACCGTTACAAGCGGTACACCACTTTTTCCTCTTTCGTGATGATTTTCTTGCATTGTCTGCTGGTAGCTGTTGCCACGGCCCTCCTCTTCTTTTCTCTGAAAGCCTTAGTAATTCTTTCCCCTGAGAAATGACTCAACACGCTTTGTCGTTGGACCTCATGCTCCACTGGGTCGGCTCTAGGCCTCATCCTATCTTTGAGTTGCTTCGAGATATTTTGGGGTTGAGGGATCGCCTGATGGGCTTCTTAGGTCCTCATGCCTTTGCCACTATCGCCCAAAAAATGGTCATAAAGAACGATGAGACTATCGTTGTGATCCAACGAAGAACAGCTCCTTCGGTGGTACAGTCAATACTACCGATGGAGGAGGACGCGGACTGGAGGGGAGAGATTAGGAAGCAACTGGAGTCTGGCGAAGGAACTATAGGATTAAGAGATTTAGCACAATACTTTACGAACCAGGGAAATCTTTACCACATAAATGTTGGGGGATGGTTGTCAAGATGCATCATCCCAGAGGAAGCAGAGAGAAGATTGAAAAAAATGCATGAGGAGCACTGCGAAACGACTGAGATACCTATATATAGGAGAATTCAAAGAGAGGGGTATTTATATCCTAGAATGAAGCAAGATGCGGCAGAGCTGCAACGGAAGTGCGATAAGTGTCAGCTATTCTTCGAGGCAGCTGAGTGCCATTTCATTGAAGCTCAAACGGACTGGAGGCATCCCTACATCGACTTCATTCAGGATCGAGTTGTCCCAACGGAGAAAATGGATGCGATGGCCCTGAGGCGAAGGGCTCCAAGGTTCTATGTTCAGGAGGGGTAGCTTTATTGAAAGGGGTACTTCAACAGGCCATTGTGTTGCATCACGAAGGAAGAAGCAGCTGAGGTCCTCAAACAAGTGCATAATCCAACCCACATAGGAGGGGCCAAGTTATATGATCAGTTGATGACGTTGGGGTATTATTGGCCAACAATGGAGAAAGACTCTGCTGAGTTCATTCGAAAATGCAAAGCTTGCCAACTTCATGGAAATATGATCCATGCCCCATCGATAAACTTACACTCTCTCTCAACACTCTATCCGTTTCATACTTGGGCGTTCGACCTAGTGGGGGCAATACACCCTTCTTCGAGAGGCAAAATATGGATACTGGTAGCAATAGAGTGTTTTACAAAATGGGCCGAAGTGATACCACTCAGAAGAGCAACGGCTGGGGTGGTGAGCAACTTCATCAGAGAATACATCATTTGCCATTTTGGGATCCCAAAGGTTATTCTTTCAGATAACGGGACTCCTTTCGTCAATTTCGAAGTAACAATGCTCATGGGCAAGTACTCCATTATTTATCACACCTCAACGGTGGCATACCCAAAGGGAAATGGTCAGGCCGAAGCAACTAACAAAACCTTGGTTAATATTTTGGCTAAGATGATGGAAGACTTTCCAGGGGCGTGGGATGACAAGATACCAGCTGTTTTGTGGGCCTATCGAATAACAAAGCGGAAACCCACAGGATAAACGTCGTTCTCCCTTGTTTATGGGGTTGAGGCAATCCTTCCACTAGAGTTGGAAGTTCCCTCCACTCGATATGATTTGCGAAGTAGCATGCTCCCTCAAAATAGACATGTACAGTTGGAAGCGTTGGATGAACACAGAGATAATTCAATGGAACACTTTTAAATGTATACAAAATAAATCTCCAGGGCATACGATAACTTGGTGAGACCAAGGAAGTTCGTGGAGGGAGACCTCATATTGAAAGCAGCAGTGAAGCATATCAGGGGGCTTCCTCTACCGAAGTTTGTAGCCAACTGGGAAGGACCTTTCGTTGTAAAGGAATCTCATGATTTAGTTTATTGTTTAATTTCGAAGTTAGAGGAAGACAAGCCATTTAAGATTAACAATAAATGGCTGAAGGTTTATCATGTGTAAACAATCAAGTTTGAACTAATGTTATAACTGGCTGTTGTTATGAATATACAAGTTTTGGTTACAATTTGAACACAATGAAAGAATTGCAGAAATATAGAAATCTATAGCATACAAAAACAGTCACAACACATGGATGAATTGAAAAGTATATATTCTTCATTCATAAACAATCGAGCATTATAAAAAAAAAATTGGGAGCTATCACCGAAGAATTACATAGATAGGAGCAGATGGAGGATTTGTATACAAGAGGCAATTATTCTAAAAGAAACGATAAATCTAAGGAAGAGAAAAAATCTCCAGGAAGGCCCGAAGAAGCTGCTGTGAAATACCATTGAGCGTTAATAGAGACCTCCAGCCTCGTTCGCACTTGTGTACGTTCGATGAGGAGTCTCTTGCGTTTCAGTTTGACCAGACATAAGGCTTCTTCGGCATCCTTTACCTCTTGATCCACTGCTTCCAAAAGGGGCGCCAATGCGACCAACCTAGCTTCCTCAGCTCGCTGGTCCTCCTGATGCTTTCGTAACACTTCCCTCTGGACGATTAGTTGCTGGTTCTTCAAAGTTTTCAAATGTGTTATGAGCCAGTCAAAACGGAAACCATCACGTCCCAGCTCCCTCAGAAAACCCAGAAATTGGTTAAGGAAGGATTGTAATACCCCGTATTTTCATGGCTTTTAAATTTAAGGATTTATTAAATTTAATTGAGATACATTAATTTAATTTTAATCCGAAATGTTGTTTTAAATATTTAGTAGCGTGACAAGAGTTAGTAATTATTGGGAATATATTATTTGTTGCATATTACTGGATGAGTATATTAATATATGAGATTTATTTTTATAATATTGTCACGTGTGAATAAAATGACAATTGTGGAAATTTAAGTCGGGACGCGCCTGTGTCGTGTCGGGACTGAATGTGGATTAATAAAAGTGAATATTTTATAGGTTGTTCGTATGGTCGTTTTGAGTGCGCCAACGCGTCCAGAAGGGTCGAGATAGTCAGAAAAGTATACCCAAGGGTTTGATTTGGGTCTCGGGGAGTTTTTAGGCCTAATTAGTACCCCGGGAGGGCATTTTAGTCATTTCATAATTTTGGGTAATTAAACCCACGATTTTTATAGGGTTATATCAGATGGAGAAGTTATCTTCTAGGGTTAACACAACCTAAAACTAATGACGGCCATTGGAGAGGAAGAGGAGAAGCTCTCCAAGGAGTTCTAGGCCAAGAACACCTCCGATTGCACCGCCGTCACCATCAACGCATAGATCGCGCGACAGGGAATGCAACCACACCAAATTCAACACCAAACCAGATTTCTAAAAATCCCAAGCAAGTGTTTATCTTGATTATTTCGTTGATGCATCTTTCATATTGGTTTAGGAATGATTAGGATGAGATTTATGGAAGAAAAACCCAATTTGAGATGGGAAATTTTCATGTAGTGATGATTTATATGATATTCTGGAAACCCTTTGTCATGTAAAGGATTAAGAGTTTGATTAAGAAAAGAGTTCTAATCAGATACAAACACTAAAAAAAATATAATTATTTCGGATGATCGGACCATTGGAATCGCTTGAAATTTTAGTATGTTGTAGCGAACGGCGAGACAGGACTGCTGACAAAAATTCAGCTTTATCAGACGGTCGGATTTCTAAAACTATTATTTTTACTAGAAAGTTTTATGTTTTGAGGACTCTTAGAGAGTTTTATATTTTGGAGTTTGATTAAGAAATGATTTCTAATCAGATACAAACACTACAAAATTTATTTCGGATGATCGGACCATTGGAATCGCTTGATATTTTAATATGTTGTAGCGAACGGCGAGACAGAACTGCTGACAAAAATTCAGCTTGATCAGACGGTCGGATTTCTAAAACTATTATTTTTACTAGAAAGTTTTATGTTTTGACGACTCTTAGAGAGTTTTATATCTTGAGGATTCTTCTAAAAAAAAAATTCAATTAAAACTCCATTTTAATTCCGATTTCGAAACCGTTTGAAATTCTCATCTTTGAAAATAAAATTCAAAATCCTTTAATGTAAGGCGAAATCTATATTTTTGGGATATTTTGCATAAGGGATAATGTAAGTATATATTAAAGGAGAGAGACACGTAAGAGAGAGTTACGTTGGAACATAAACGGATATTTACTGAATTGTACATTTGGAAGAATAGAGTCCATGAGGGTTACGTAGTAAGTTAAAAAAACCCTACGAATTAAAGTTAGAAATGAACCATTATACTTGATAAATAATAATGGGAAAATAAGGATAAATGTTGTGAATGTGGGTTATTGGATAAACCTAAATTGATATGATAAAAGTGGTATATTTATATGATTATGTATGCATATATTATATACTTGTGAAAAACATACCCACGCTACTTGATATCCCTGAGGTTGCCACGCTGGGACGATCTTATCCTGTGTTGCCTTATGGGGGATATTGACTCGTACCCTAGGAGATAGATATCCTTGGTACAGGCTATCGATTTGATAGTTCAAACGGTCTTAAGAGACGCGGGTATGTGCCATCCTCTTAGAGACTTGGAATCTATGCTTCGCCTCAATAATATTGTGTATGTGTTAATACAATTCGAGAGTGATTCCGAATTTGTATTTCCCCTTAATATGAGTGATATGGGGTTTGGATAGTAGAGTATGCCCGCACCATAGTTTTTATGTGGGGTGCTGTTATGATATATATATTATACGAGTAGTTAATATATATATGAAATTCTGAAATCTGGAACTGCCTACTGTGATTTGATATGTAGGACATGGTTGATGACTCAAATTATAAATAATTGTTTTGAGAAAGTATAATATGACACTGGAAAACTTTATTGATTAATAAAGTTAAAAGGAGAACCTTGGTTACAAATTGAAATCTTACGTTTTAAATACTTGTGTTGTTCAGTTGTAAATCCTGCAAATAACCTAAGATAAGTTAAATCATTGGGGAAAGATAGTGTGGTATATGACGAGATAGACCATTGGGAAGGTTAGTGCGATAGGTGTGCACATTATAAGAGAGGTGAGAATTTCTCAAGAGAGTGTCGCATTAATATGTTGTTGCATTGGCCTGTATCAATTTAAATACTTGCTAAACGAATTTTTAAATCATATACACTATCGGGCTCTGACCCGTTTCTATTTCCTTTTCTCTCTTGTATATATATGTATGTATTACAGGTGCCCAGCCACAGGGGCGTCTTACTTAGGATCCTTTGGAAGGAACGTGCTGCAGCTTAGGTGGGAGTTGCAGGCCTATTGTTTAGACGACTTCATCCATTTGATTCTACTCCTAGTTCAGTTTTATCCAGCTGGGGCATGTGTCCCCCTCTTTCTATTATTTGGTTGGTATAGTCAGAGATTGAAACTTTTAACTTCAGTACCTTTATTTCGGGATTTATTACTGTCGGGATGTTTTCCTTTAGTGTTGTAAATGTTGGGATTTATTATTGATGATTAAATTCGTGTATGTTCAATTCTATTTTTATTCTTAATGTGTGACTCTTTAGATGTTAATGGTTTAAGGTTTTATAACCGGATTTAATAAAATGAGAATAAGGTTTTAAATGGTTTTGACACTTAGCTTAATTATTTAGGGTGTTTAAATTGGAAAAGTATTTTTACGACAATGATGCTAAGAATGAACCAACTGTTCACCTTGATTTTAATTTAATAAAGGAGTGATCGCCCGGTATTTAATTTGGCGGGGTGTCACAGGGATCTGGTAACGTTTGTCGTAGGAGTACTGGCAATTTCAGCAACAACGATCGCCATGCCTTGAAGTCTGTGACTCATCATGTGAATATTGGAACGTAGGAAATCCGGTGTGAAGGTCTCAGGGAGACGATTCACCAGTTGTTCGATCACAAGAGTTGGTTAACAGGCATTTGAGGAGACTGTCGAAGCACCATCAGGCAAAAAACGTGAGGAGCAAGGTCAGGAAGAGGGAGGTCGCACCCATATTCTCTCTCCGCTGCAGCACCAGTCGTGGAACCTTGATCATCATGACCAGAGTTTTCCAAAACAGCAGGTTCCAGATGAGGTGAGCCCATAGGCGAAAGAACTGAGGGAGAATCTTCATGAGCAACCTGAGAACAGATAAAAGTCATAATAAGTTTATGATAAAATCTTATCAAGCATTTTCGTTGTTAAGTCACCGTTATAAGGTGGAGTTTATGATAAAATCTTAACAAGCGTTTTCGTTGTTAAGTCACCGTTATAAGGCGGAGTTTATGATAAAATCTTAACAAGCGTTTTCGTTGTTAAGTCACCCTTATAAGGAGGAGTTGATGATAAAATCTTAACAAGCATTTTCGTTGTTAAGTCACCGTTATAAGGTGGAGTTTATGATAAAATCTTAACAAGCGTTTTCGTTGTTAAGTCACCGTTATAAGGCGGAGTTTATGCAAAATCTTAACAAGCGTTTTCGTTGTTAAGTCACCTTTATAAGGTGACAACTCACGAGAAATAACAAAAAAAAAAATATATATATATATATATATATACCTCACTTACTACAGGGGAAAGAATGGGAGCCGTTGTGGCAGCTGCAGGGACAGGAACCGTTGGGGACAGGATCATTGCCTCAGAAGTCATAACGGGGTCCCTAGTTACAGAAGCCTCAATGCTCGGCAAGACGCCCTCACCAACATAAGGCACCAGGGCCAGCATAGGGGGTTCATCGGGAGAAGATGATGGGCTCCCAAACAAAGACCCACCATGAAGGGGTGCAGAAGCACCACTATGCTGGGCAGAAGCACCAACCTGCGCCTTGACCGCATGAGGACCACCAAGATAAGTAGGTGGTACAAGATCAAGAGAAAACTGTGACATGAGGGCAAGTGTTAGAAAAGAGGAATAAGTACAGAAAAAAATGAAGAAGTGTCTCTACACGCTACTTACCTCGGTTATGGTGCTGAAAAGGGGAATGGCGGTTAGAGGTCTCATCAGCATCGTTGGAAGAAGAACGCTTGCTAACAATGAGGATATTTCAACCTGGGGCACCCAAAACATCTCAAGGTTCAGCAAGATAAATAAGTAAAAAGGGTGGGACCGAAAAGAAGCTATAACATATAAGTTGTAGAGGAAATCATACCTCGGGCTCACTTTCCTCAACAAGAACAATGGGCAGAGGAACCTCAGATGAAGTATGTAAATCATAGGGGACTGAGAGTGTTGTCTCGGGTTGCGTTACCTCTGGGGGCGAAGAATCACTCACAGGCTCAGCGGCATCACCTCCCATAACAACTTCCCTAACACGATGGGAGCCTGAACGGCGAGAATAAGTGAGCCCCGTCATGGGGGAATGGGGAGGAGTCACATCGGTATGAAAAACACTGAAGCCCCCCCCCCCCCCCCCACACACACATACAAAAGGGCTCACGGGAGGACTGGGGGGGTTTGGTCTTTCCATTTCAATCCCCTGCACCACAGTTGTCAAGAATAAATAAGCAAATGCAGCCTGCCTTAAGCAAAAAATAGAATGAGTAAATCAAGCATACATACCTTGGATCCATAGGGGGAACGAGAAGATATGACCACAGGCGAAGAAGGAGTAGCAACAACATAGGGGGCAGGAGTTAAATGCACCTCAGGAGTTTGCTTCTTCTGAGACTTGGTACTTAGAGTCTTCTTCCTTGTCCCTGCTGCACCCGTACCAACATCTTGAGGAACCCTTGAACTCTTTCTCCTCCTTGCCGATGGCCCCGTGGGATTAACCACCACCGCGGGAAAAGAAACCGAAGGAGGAACAACGACAGCGTGCCGTTGATACTCAGCATTAATCTGATCTATCTCCACCTGGGCTTCCTTCCTTGGGCGCTCAGCCATCTCGGCAGATATGGGGGTGGAACAAAGGCTATGGGGAAGGCTACCACGGGATTCTGGGGCTTCTGGGACTTAGAATTTGTCTTTGGTGTCCCATTCTTGGCCGTTTTTGCCTTCTTGGCAGGTGGTTGAGAAGGCCCCTCGCCGGTAGTAGCTTCCGTTGAGGGGGCAGGCTTCTTTGGAACTGCAGGAGTTTTGAGTTTAGGCGTGGCAACTGGGACCATGGGATAAAGTGGAGGAAGCTCGGTGGGAGGTGCTTTGGGGGTTGTACTTAGAGGGAATTCCATCTCAAGTACAGAGTTGCCTTTTAGCCCCAACTCTAAGGCAGAAAATGAAAAAATGGGAGGATACACGGGATCTCCCTCAACAAACTCAGCAATTTCAGCCAGTTGCTTCGGCCAGTATTTTGTAGCAAACAGAGGGGTCACATCCCCTTGCCTAGTAATACTGGGAATGGTGACTCGCCCAGCCATGGTTGAACATATCCCCCATGCAGAGGTTGAAGAAAACAGAGAACACGCCTCGCTAAAGGAGACCTTGGGGTTTTACGATTGAAACACTGGACGTGGAGCCCCCTGGTCAAACCCAAATTAGCGACTGCATCGGATGGGATTATAGTGCTGACTAGTATATCCCCACTCAATGTAAGAAGGCAGATATCCTGGGGAAAACAGAAGGACCACGGCGAGCGAGGGATCCTCAATATCCGGGGTAGGGGCATGTACCACTCTTACTTCATGTTGAAAAAATTCACAAGTGTGAAAAAATACTTCCTCCTGATAAGGCCTCATGACAAAGTTCTTAAAACGGTCAATCACAGATATTAGCTCCTTTCGTCTTTATCTCCTGTGATAAATAAAGGACCGTGGAGGCAAAATTGTTTCTCTCGAAGGAGGACTGTTGGTTTTGGCCGCTACGGCAGGAAAGCGAAAGTAAAGGAAGCTGGTTAGAAGGACATTGTTGGCAAAATTGGCCAAGTTATAACGGCCGAGAGAGCGTTCCATGTCGAACAAAGTTCTATCCAGCCAGGTGTAGAGGGATCCCAAGGCAATTGCAGCTAGTGGAAGTTTTATGCCTCGGGCCAAACGAAGGAACATGTTGATAAGGTCCCTTCGGAGCTAGTCATTGGGTTTGCCCGTCAAAAGGAAACGGGAGAGAATCACAAGAATATAGGCAGGAAGTTCCAACGGTGTACCTTGACCAGGAGCATCTGTTGAAGAAATGCCTTCACCAGAACCCTTGAAGAAATAATTAATCAAGGGAGAGAAAGTAGCTTTATTGGACGAACCAATGCAGCTTCGACATATGCGATCCAACTCTAAACGATCGGCAGTCTCTTGAGCATCAAGAGCCTCATCGGTATAGGGCTCATGACCTGTTGCATCAAGGCCCAAGAGCTCGCACACGTCTTCCAAAGTTATGGTGAACTCGCCCCACGCAGCGATGAACGTATGAGTAGTAATGTTCCATCGAGAGACTAGGATAGGCAGAGCAGCATTGTTCTTCGAAAGAGTTAACTCACCAAACCATTTAGCCCGTTACAACCCAAGCTTAGTGAGGATATCAGCATAAGAACTTTGCATATGGGAGTTCCAGGCAGCAAAGTGAGCAGGAGAGACACCTGGGGCTTCGAAATCAACATGGGAAGTCCCCTCGCTCCAAGCAAAATCGTAGAGTCCCCTCTGGAGGAAGAAATCCTCACTCAGAAGAATCCTCGTCTTCATCACCCAACAGTAAGGCATCAAACTTGGAAGAAAAATGCACAGCCTTGCAGGCAATAGCAAAGCCATCACCGTCCCCAAAAATAGGAGAGCGATGATAAAACCTCAGCTGTTCCTGGCGGGCAGCATCCAGGGCAGAGGCAGCAGTGGTGGTGACAGACGAAAAACTAGTAGCAGAGATAGCAGGGTTGCTTGAGGTTGTCATGGAAAACGATGATGAAGACAATAGAAAATCTTCAAGCAAGAGTGGTTTGAAGAACGAGAGTAGAAGATCACGACCACAGGTAGCAGTTTAGAGGATGAGAAGGGGAGAAGGCTAACAGGAGCTTAGCAACAATGGAGTTCTTGCAGGTTTTTCTCTCTCTAAAAATGGAAGTCTGAAGAAGATAGTAACAGAGTAAGAAAAAAGAAAGAGAGGGTTTAAGTATTTTGGATATAGCCGTTTGAAAATTTTAAAGTTGTCATTTCAGTCTCCCACCATCACACGTGCAAGGCCGCCTGCAATCATTTCCAATGAACACGTGGCACCTTGGGAAGTGCTTTGACAGTTGAGAAGACAGCGCCACGTCATTTACGAAGTGACACCTGGGGAACACAAATCGTTGCCTTCCTATGCAAGACTGAGTTTTAGCGCCAGGGAAATTTTTGTCAGACATATCCAATAGACTCCTAACGAAGAAGATGTCCCAACGGTTCCAAAAAAATCTACGATGTTCTCGCGTCATCAGTCCAGACGTTGTTTAGTTATGACTAAGGAGAAGAGGCCTGAATCTTTTCACACAAAGAAAGGTTCATCGATTTGAGGCATTTCGTGCATATATTTCTTGTTCTAACAAATCTCTCCACGAGGGGGCAAATGTAGATGGGGCTTGAAGGTAATCTTAAGATTAGGGAAAAATCCCTAATCAGCAACAGTGTTTGAGATTAAGCAACCGAGGCAACTCAGCGAGGAAGTTTGGCGCGGTAGCTCATATTTTAGCTTATTGTATTAGTCATATTGTATTTTCATTATTGATGACTGCAAACTATAACGGTTGTAATAACGTAACGATAATAATAAGTGGGTTTATGTGAGGTCGAACGGTACTCGCGAGAGGCCAGGCTTGGCAGGGCTTGGGAGAGCTTCCATGCTCTATCGAACGACCTCACCGTGGGAACTTTAGAGGGACTTGGTTTGGAGGATTGAGAAGTGAGGCACCGTTGGGGCTCGTCCTGACCATCTTAGATACACTTGGTAAAACACCTAAGGACCTTGACCGTGGAACCTCGGGCGGAGCAGCTTTGAGTTCCATCGGGCGTTGAGTTGTGAACCAAACAACCCTCTACTTAATTTCATATCTACTGTAGGTGATGTCACTAGCCAGCTAAACAATGTCAGACCTGCACTTGAGTAAACCACCGTGGTATTTGGGGCTGTCAGGCAGTTGGTGAGCCACCTCTGTGACAACAACCTCCTGACACACAGTGGTTAGGCAAAAGGCATGTCTTGGCATTTAATGTTCATAACGTGGGGATAACTAGTGCATCAGGCATTTAATGTTGTGACATAAAGCATGAGAGATGTCTTTCATAGTCTTTAATGACTGAGTTGCCTCGGGGGTGGTGTGGGGGGATATTTAAGAACCCCAGCCACCTTTGAGGAGAGGAGATCTTTTTGAGAACTCAGGAGTTATTGCTAGAGATACACATCATAGAGAGAGTTATTTGCAAAAATCAGAGGGTTTACCCACCCACCATTGTTACTTATTACGAAGCTTTTAATATTTAACAGATATTCTTGAGAGTGTTAGGTGTGTTTCTACCTACCTACCAAGGTGTATCTAGGGTACTTACTTCTCTCTCCCCCTAGCTAGGTTACTTCTAAGGTTCATTACTATTTCCTGAGTTATACGCGAGAGTTTTGTGAGTTTAAACTGAGCCTTGTCTCCATTGAACTTGTGTTTGGATATTCTATTGCTAATCCAAGGCTTTGGCCAATTAGCTTATTATTACCATACTCAAATAGGGGTTATGCCTCCACCTACAATCTAAAGTACCCTGCTACACATTATATTCTCCCATCCCTTTCCCGTATACACTCATCATTTTTTCATATTAAACGAATTCCTCATGGGAAACGGTTATTACATGCACACATCCTCCATAGTTAAGTAAACATATAGATGACAAAATTGATAAGAGAGAATCTCACTAAGCTCAAATGCACATCATAAAGTAACAATCCAATAAGCTCGTGCATGTGTATGTGTGGAGGAATAAACAAAGTTGAATCCATAAAGCAAGTCAAATTCGAAACAACTCCATAAGCATGGTTAGGATCAATTCAAGCATCTAAAGTCATAACCAAATGTCCTAGACACATGAAAATTGCGTAGTGAATTTGATTCAAGCACAAAAATATGCCACACTAAATGTTTAAAAACTAAAATACACAAAGAACCAAAAATATTTTTGAATTTTTCAAAAATAAAATCTTTTTATATTTTTAGAAAATATATAAACCAAAAATCTTTTTGCATTTTTTAAATAAGACTCAATAGAGAAAAATATAATATAAAAAGTACACATGTCTTGACACTAGCAAACACATACCATGAAACACAACAAGCGTATGACAAACGAACCATGCGAGCAATCAATGATATGAAATAGCATGTGACGCATCATGTGCAAGCATGTGAGACTCAACTAATCTATCATTTAACGTCTCCAAAACAGATTTCCTAACCCAAATAAGTGTGTACGTAACATGAGGGGTTAAGGAAATGACACGACACTATCCTTAATCTTCCTAGGACCTCTTCCAAGATCAAAACAAAAATGCCTAAGGTGACATTTCCTACCACAATGTTAACATGTGGAAGGAAATGTCATATTAAACAAATGTTACCTATGCGTTGACCTTTTCTAAAGTCCTTGGATTTGGTTAAACCTTTAAAATAAACAATGGTTTTGGCTTTAACACTCGAAGCGTAAGAACAATACGAGTGATTACCATCACTATTCAAACTACTCGAGTCTTTAGAATCATTTTTCAACTTCAAAATTTTAGACTAGAATAAAGAATTAGACTCTTCCAATTTTAGGGACCCCTTCTTCATATTTTCAATCATTCCTAGAAAACTATCCCGCTCTCCCTCAATAAAAGAAAACTTATTCCTAAGAGTGTTCTCACGTGCTTTAAAATTATTAATCAAAATATTTTTATCCTCTTGGTACAAACACGAACCCTAGAATTTTTCAAGTCCTCTAATTATTTTTCTAAAACAAGGACTCTATCATCACTCTCCTTTTTTGACACTTTTGAAGTTTTAAAGTCATCATATAAAGCACCAAACTTCTCACGAACGATATCTCTCTGATTTTTAACAGTTTGCAAAGTTTCAAAACATTTTTAAAACGATTTTCAAGAAATTCAATTATTTAGGCAAACGTCAAATTCAAATGAGAATCCATCGAGAGACAAAAAAAACACAAGAGAGATGAATAAACAACCACCCAAAAATCAAGTAAACAAGATAAAACACAATAATTTAGTGTAACCCACTCTAATACCAATTTTTAAACGCAAAAATCTTGAGCTAAAGCTCTGATACCAATATGAGAATGCAAAATAATTGCAACGGGTGATTTCGAACAAATATTGCAGTACCAATTTTAAATGTGGAAGCGACTTTTAAATCGATTTTATCGTTTTATCCTAACCATGCATCTATGGTGATAGAATAGATAAATCAAACCAAGAAAATACGACAAGGCCAAGTTTCAGGAAAAAATCGCCGCAGGGCAAAAACCTTTTATTCCACTAATAACTTGGAAACCGCAACTTACAAACTTACAAATGAAATAAAATAATGATTTTTTTTCATAATTCCACAAGGGCCACAACCTAGAACCAACAAAGATTCCTACAAGAACCTCAAGAACTGTAGCTCCTCCTTCATCAGTGAATACACTCGAGTATCCCCAATGACCGCAGTCATCAGCAAATATCTCCCATAAGAACTATCAATCCATCAATAGAGATCTCCTTATCTACAAGAGGTGTATGAAAAGATACAAAACTTTCTAGGGTTCTAAACTAATTCACAAGAACAATATTGCAGGATGTTTTGTTATGACTTAAATCAGTGTTTTTCAACACAGAAAATGAAGAACTTTTGTATCAGATATGCATTTGTGTTTTCGCAAAAGTCTTAAACATTCTGAAAAATGAAACAGGTATTTATAAAAACTTTAAGGGGCGCGTCGTTCGAATGAGATCAAGTGGTCATTCTAACGACATAGACATGTCGTTCGAACGAGATGTCTTCTCGCTACTAAAGACCCAAACCAAACCAATAGCATGTCGTTTGATCCAAAATCAATCCAAACTAAAAACTAAGATCTAACGACCTTGAGATGTCATTTGAACGGCATAAAAACTTCACCTACAGTATCTAAGAAAACATATTTTTCAAAAAAAAAAGTTCCACTTCGTTTTTAATAAAAGTAAACATCCCAAAAATTATTTCATAAATTAATTCAAAGTCTAAATTATTTAATACGTCATCGGTATGTCAGGACGTCTTCAAACTTTGAGAAGCATGAGTTCGGTTCCTCTTCTCGGTGCGTAACGATTTTTAATGGGATACATCAAACTAGCCTAAAGCTATTCTACGAACAATCATAGAAAATTTATTCTTACAATGTCATAACACGCTTCGGGGTACCAAAAACTATCATCATCGATAATATCTCGTAGTTCAAAAGCAACTTCTTTCAAAGCTTTTGTGATGAGCATGGCTTCAAGCATCATTTCAATTCTGTGGCATTCCAGGCTGAAGCTTCCAACAAAACGATGTTCGAGGCCCTAAAGAAGAGGTTGGAAAGAAAAAAGGGTGCTTGGGTGGACAACCTATCTCATGTCTTGTGGGCCTACCATATTAGTCCTTGGAGACCAAGTGAGGAAATACCATTTGCGCTCACATATGGAATGGAAGCTACTATCCTGCTTGAAGTAGATCTCCCTACTATGAGAATCGACTGGTCGACCAAGGGCGAAACTGTAATGCATTGCGCACTGAACTTGACTTAGTAGAAGAGCCAATAGAACAGGCCACGATCAAGCTGGCTTCATATCAACAGCATCTGGCCAAACATTATAACAAGAAAGTTAATTTGAGGAAATTCCAGGTAAGAGATTATGTCCTAAGGAAAGTCCTCGGTAGTGCCATAAAACTATCAGATAACGAGTTGGGACCAAACTGGGAAGGGTCTTTTAAGGTGATCAGGGACGACCTTCAAGGAGCCTATCACTTGGAAATGCTAGAGGAAAGGGATATACCAAGAGAATGGAATGCAACTAACCTCAATAAGTTATACTTTTAGTCTTCTTATTATTTTTTAGCACATTTAGTTTACACAAATTTTCATTTCGATCTTATGTTGCTCTCAGATTATTATTTAATGAATAAAGGCCCATTGGCCATCACATTTCATTTTTGCATACTGGTTATCTCAATTTTATGTTGTGTACCTCAGTATTATGCACCATTTCCACTCTCACAACATAATATGGAATCACCTTTGGTTACATTAAGTTGGTCATCTTATTTCAACCAAGGAGCATCCCCGTGCATAATAAAACTCATGTAGATTACAATAAGTTATTCAACTTATTTCAATCAAGGGGTCTCATTATGTCGAGCAGGGTTTACAATAATTACAATAAGTTATTAAAGTTTATTTTGATCCATGTAACCCCTAATGTCTTTGTCATAACCAAACACAACAGACCTCATGAGTTACCTCGATAAGAGAAAAATCCCTACAGGGGATCCTTATGCAAAAATCCAACATGGGAAAAAACCTGATCGGGCGGATGGTCCAATAACTAGGTGCATTATTGCCATCATCTCACCTAGGGATAAGGGAGTGTGATGACACAACATAAAAGGTAAGGCACATGGAATGATATTGCTAAGGCATATTAAATTGGGAGAATGTAAGACACAAGTTATAAACTCATTTAGTAGGCGAAGGACAAAAATGGTTAACACTTGTCACTGATTCATTTAGGCAAAGAGACCAAAATGAATAATCTTAGATATTAACTTACTTAATCGATAAAAAGCCCAAAATGATTAACAATATTATATGGTTAATAAGAGTCCTAAGTGATTGTTAAATGTCAGCTATTCCTAGTCGGTAGTCAAAAAAGTAATCATTAACTCATATTTAGTCAGCAAATGCTCAAAATATGGAATATTTGATAATTAAACTTACATTTGGACAAAAAACTGGAGAGTATAATTACAAAAATACAAGACACGCCACAAACCATACAATGACTCGAACCAATTATGGATGGCGAGTAAGATAGTCAGTTACGCATGCTCTTCGACCATCATCTGGATTAAGAGCGAAGACCTCCTCATTATTTTCAAGATAATGATTCAGAAGGTGAGCAGGAATGGCATCAATTGGGATCCACTTATCATCCTTCGAGAAAGGGGGTTGACAATAAGCTGGGCAATCCACCTGGTGCTTGTACTATAGATCTGATTCCTTTGGGGTCTTGAGCTCTCTGAGGACAGTCAACCACCCACACTTGAATGCTACCTCATTGGATTTTTTCATCCCTACTGGTGCATCAGTCCACTTTTTATCATAACCCGCTGCCCACGATTCTCGAGGGCCCATTATGATAAGATGACTCAATCTTGAAACATCTCTCTGGAGACCAGCTACAATGACATACCCTCTTTAGACGTTCTCTTTCAGCTTGGGGACCTCCTTCTTTAAGGCATCATTCTAGGCCTGAATTATCTCACCTACAGAGCCTCCGTCATTGCTCACTAAGAGTTTGGCCCTCAGAGCATTTATTTCCTCCCCCAATGAGGATTTGATTTCCTCCACTACTTGGAGGTCATTCTTTAGCTTGGCCACCAGCTCGGACTGGTCCTTGTACTATTTGATCCTCTCTTTCAACTGGTTACAGATTTTCAAAAAGGCCTTATGAACTTAGCCACTACCGTTTGAACCCAAAATCCACCCCAACTTTGAAGTAGGATGGATATAGTCTTTTACGATAATAGGCTACAAACAACAAATGCAATGAACATCAACATAATAGGAAAAGAAAGAACATAAATAAAAGCAGAGGTCTTTTACGAAAGAAAATTAAAAGTCATGAGCAAATAAGAAAAAGTCCTAAAATTATGGAACTTTACTCCTTCACCTGCTCAGAATTTTCTGGCACCTTCCCTTTCTTGGAGGCCCTCCTCTCTTGGTCGGCAATCGTCCTGACCTTAGTAGGACCTTTCTCGGCATGGTCGGTAGGCTGACTAGCTGGAGGATCCTCATCAGCAAGTGGAGAAGGCCCTAGAGGATGGAGCTAGAACAAGTCAGATTCTAGAGGGACTCTCGTTGCCCCCAAGGCTTGGTTCCATCATTTCTTAAAGGATACCTTCTTGGTGTAAGCGATTTGTTAAAATTGCAAGGAATGATAGTTTATGTGTCCAAGGATGCTATAGTCATGGATCCAGGTCCAGAAGTAAAATCAAACCCCAAATATAATAAAATACATTGGAAGATTAGTCATCCAACGACGTCATGTTTCACCTTGAGAAAGATCATTAACAAGCATATGAAGGCTGGGACTTTACAGATCCCATAAGGAAATGTGTAATACCCCGTACTTTTAAAGATATTTAAATTACAAAGGTGGGCGTAATTTGGTATTTTGAGGAATTACTGTGAATAGTAATTTTGGAATTTATGAGTGTAATTGAATAAATTAGAAAATATAAAGTGAATAGTAAATATAAATTCAGAATATAAAGTGAATAGTAAATATTAGTTTGTAAGTGTCAGATTAATATTTACAGGATTATATTTTCTTACGAGACTAAGAATGTGAGTGGGATTATTTTAATTACATGTCTCAGTTGGGTAAAGCGACAAAGGAAAATATTTTAATTGGAAAACACATGTATTGAAATGTGTTGGGTTTAATTAATGAATTGTAGATAAGTGACTCGGATGGAGATTTCGAGTGCACGGTTGGGTTCGAAATGGCCAAAATAGTCAAAATGAAGTACCCGGGGGTGATGTTTGGGTTTCGGGGGCTTTTTGGACTAGTAGGGACTCACAATTGAGTACACGAATCATTTTACAATTGGGTATACACCCAATTTCGGGTTTAATAAGGGGAGAGCCCTCATTTCTCCCACATTTCATCCCTAAGAGAGAGAAAGAGAAGAGAGAAAGAAGAGAAGAAAGAGAAGAGAAGAAAGAAGGAGATTTCAGGCCAAGTTCCGCGGGATTCGACTCGAGATCATCGGATTTGATCCACGAGGCAAGTGTTTAACTTGCTTTATGATTTAGTGTGTTTATTTATCATATTATAGTTGGTGTAAAACTATAAAGATTTTTGGGTTGGATTTTCGTAAATCAAACGGGTTTTCGAAAGATTAAACGGATAAAACTCGATTTATACCCAATTTGAGAAACTTAAGAATTAATTTAAATTAATGGTTGGTTATGGGTTCTAGGATGATTAGAACCCTTTTTATGTGTGTATTTATGGTTGTTTGAGGTTGGATGATAATGGGAGAGAAGACAAAAACCTTGGATGTGGATTAATGGAGGTTTGGAATTTTTGGAGAAGAATGTGAATAGTAACTCCATCCTTTCCGAATCAATTCGGCTAGGAAGCGCATCGATTCAGCTCTTTGTCAAAAGATTAAAGTTGTATATCTTTTCAATACGGTCGATTGGGCACCAACCGCGTATTTTTTCGATTTATTTTGGATTTATAATGATTTTTCTAAGGAAGCAGTTCCAAGATGGAAACTCGGACTGACATAACGGAACCGGTTCCATTTTTGTGATAGGTTCGGTTCCCTTTTTATGATGGGATCGATTCATTTTATTTTAATAGGATCGGTTCATTTTATGGAGGATCGGTTCAGTTCATTTTTCTGCAGACTTTAAGTGCTGCTGCAGAACTTTTGAGAAACCCTTAGAATCCTAAATTGTGAGATTTGAGGAGAAAAGTACCTTGGATCGGTAGAGTATTGGGACCTTATCTACTGTCTTGATATGTGAATGTGGTAGTACCCTTCAAGTGAGGAGAAGTACTCTACATAGATTATTTGTCATATTCGAGGTATAAATATACTACATATGTGATTTATTATATGGGTTATGCGTATGCCCTGATGTTATTATATATATGGGTTAAATGAATACCTATGGGGATTATATATAGGTGAGAGGAATACCTATCATTATTATATGGGTTGTACGTATGCCCTGATATGAATACCTATGGGGATTATATATAGGTGAGATGGATACTCGTTGTTAATGTATCTATAGGTAAAAGGAATACCTATCGTTATCATATGGTTGTGTGAATACCACATTGATGTTAGATTTATGTAGGTGGAATGGATACATGTATTATTATTTCTTATGTTTATGACATACCTACCTTACTTGCTATCACTGGAGGTTGTATGAAGAGGATAATCTTATCTTGTGTGCCTTCGGGGGGATTTAGATTTGGTACCTCAAGAACATAGGACTGTGAAGGGCTTATTTGTTAGTCGATAAGTCTGCTGGCTATGGGAGCGTAGGTATATGCGTGACCCATGGGTATGTGAACTATGTTCGCCTCCAATATGTGTGATTTGGAACGCGTGATCCTTATGTGCGTGATGTACAGGGATTCGATAGCAGAGTATGAGTGCACCGCAGCTGAAACTAGGGGTTCCATATATGTATATATGTAATGAGGATGATATATATATATATATATATATATATATATATATATATATATATATGTATACTTGTGATGTATGAGTGCACCGCAGCTGAGCCTAGGGGTGCCATATATGTACATCTGTACTGAGAATAAGATATTTGTATACTTGTGATGTTCCACTGTTGCTTAGTAGATTAGAATGACTAAGCTACTTATATTATAGCTTGGTGGACTGATTATTATACTTGTTGCGTATAGTATATTGTTTATATATGAGATGAGATATCATATAACGTAACCTCGTATAAAGTGAAAAGAATTAATAAAGTGATATACTCCTTCCGGTAGATTTATATCCGGATTTATATGAATATGGATCATAGGTTCTAATGAGAACTATTGATAAATACGGGATGGTATAAAATGTGGTATGTACTGAAGGCCTAATGGATCCTGACGATCAATATTGTCACGTAGTAGTGTATCGAGGGGGGTTCCTTGTTTGAATTTTGCTTCCGAGACTCCCCTTGCATGAAAGTAACGTAATGTTGAGAATGGGGAGAAGTTTAGTCCTTAGTACTCGGATTTATGAGGATTTTGGAAGATGGGTGAAATACCTTAGTTAGGCAGGGTAGCTTAACTAGGTTGTTTAAAAAAAAGGTATGCGACAGTTGTGCACTATTAGAAGAGGGTTGAGTTCTATCTCATGAGAGTGCGATACCAGTTTAAATATGAGAAATATCATATTTTAAAATATGGATTTTAAGCACTTGCTAAAACGTTTTCAAAACTCGGGCTCTGACCCGTCTCTCTATTTTCCCCTCTCTTGTTATATCTATATATATATAGGGGTCCAGACACAGGAACGCCTGGATGATGATTCCTTCGAGTTAGACATTTTCTGCAGAAGCTGTGGATGCAAGCAGGTTTATTGTAGACGCTTCTATCATTGAGATCTAGATAGGAGGTATTGTAGAAACATTTGGGCTGAAGGCCCAATTGTACTCATTTATTCTTTTACCGCCTTTTAGTGAGGCATTCGATTTGGTTGTATTATATTGTACCGAGTGTTCGGTTATTTTATTTTATTTCATTACAGTTACTACATATAAACTGTTGTGATTGTTTTATTTGAATGGTTTGGTTAAAAATATTAGTTAATTAAAATTTTGACGCCATCCTAATAGGTTATTAGTAATTAAATTGGTTTTCGACAGTGATGTTGAGAATGAACCATATGAGACTCTTGTTTTAATTTGATATAGGAGTGACCGCCCGGTATTTTATTAGGCGGGGTGTCACAGGTGGTATCAGAGCATCAGGTTCTAGTGTCATTAGGAATTTGTTCGGATGTACTACGCTTTCAGCGTTGCTTTTGATTTGACATAGAGCCTTACAATTAGGATTGTTGATTCCTCTTGTGAAATTTCGTTCTTCTGCTATTATGAAAGATTATAGTAAATCTTTTGCACGCTCATTCGAGATTCGTATGCTGATTGACGAAGGGAGGTCAGGGAAGTCCCTTGTGAGGGCAGCAGGAGGCAGGGCTTAGTTAAAGCTATAAGTTGATGTTGGGAATGAGGACCGCGGTAGAGGTCACTCCCCTTGTAGCATTGTCATGGGTTGCTGCAACAACTACTATAGAATAGTAGTTATAATTATCTATGCAACGCTATAGTAAAGAATGGTGCTAAACTTGAATTACCCAGTGAAGTTAGATGGGGAAAAAGTTTGAAAGGATCCTTGATAAGGACCGTACGTTGAAGTTAGGTCATACGTAAGCAGTGTAGTGTTATCCAAAGGAAGTAGAAGGCTCAGAAGCTTTGGCTTTGAGCAGGGTATGGAATGCCCAGATGTGAAAATTTGAGGAAAATGTTTCTCACTCAATGGTGAAATGTTAAAATGGTGGGAACGGTGGTCACCATATTTGAGGGAGGAGGGTGTTTTGCTCATAAATGAATCTTACGGGTGGTTTTAACTGCGAGTTCCTTTGATTGACCAGGAATGAAGAGAATACAGTTTCTGGGTTATTCACATAAGGATCGGTAAGAGGCCGACAGTGAATACAGAGTTATATGGTTAAGTGAACTTAGTACCAGAGTAAGGTAGGTACGATGGAGAAAGAGGCTTCTCCAGTGGAATGATAGACTCACTAGTAATTGGACTTATGTAGAGTGAGTTATAGCTGTTTTAGTGCAAGGTGTGAAATCTGCAATAAAAAAAATTAAAGTTATGAGACTTTGTGATTTTTTAGAGTCTAATGGGATAAAGACTCTTGGGATTCAAATGGGAATTTCGGATGTATTGCGATACGGGCTAGTGGTGATAAGCTTAATATTTATTTATATTATAAGTAAGTGAATACTTATAAAATTAAATCGAATATGTATATTCGATATTATAGGCTAATGCTACGAGAGATAGGCAAGGATAGCCGGATTTAATGATATATATATATATATATATATATATATATATATAGAGAGAGAGAGAGAGAGACAGTATATATGGGATAATATTATAAATATATATGTGTGTGAATGGTATATTTATATGAAACATACCCCTCTAGTGCTATCTTGGGAAGTTGCGCGATGTGTGTGAGGCCCCTGGCTTGAGGAGCAGGGAGCGTATAATCCCCAGGTCATAGTGTCAATTCTATATTGTGTGATTTTTATCAGGAGTGAGACGTGGTGAGTATGTTTCGTTCTCATTTCCGGTGAGGAACCATGATCGCTTCCCATACGTTATGATTTAGTTTTTACCAAGTCAGTGTGATAGTCCGACCGCTGATACCCAGGATGATGTGTGAGTAATTCCCTGGAAGATGATAGCATTGAGAGACTGCATCCATTGACTTATAGCTCTGAGGGATGGTTATTATACTTATATAGTGTATGATATATAAGTATGGATATACTTGATGTGTATAGTATATTGTATATATATTTATATGAGATGTGAAACATATATATACGGACATAATAAAGAATGGAATGCGAGATAAATTCTGGATGAGCTCGCCTTTATTATATGTTTAGATGGAACTTCGATGAGGAGATGTTTCATTTCCATGATTTGAGTGCAGGGGGACCTTATAGATATAAATTAAGGTATGAAGGATTTATAGTTAAGCTGGGAGTTTAAGCTTGTTGTTGTTCGCGCGAAGGACTTAGTGTTAGTGCAAGAGCTTGTGGTATGGCTCCTTGATAGAATTAAGAGTTCTGACCATATTTTGTTGGTAGATGGGATGGGATTATCCCGATTGCATATTTGAATCTAACAAGACACTCCACATATGAACCTTAACTACGTTGGGAGTGGAGAGATATTACTGTATGCTAGGATGTTGGTTTGATGAAATTAGCCAAGAGTCATGTGATGATTAGGGACTAATGAAAAGTAGATGTGTTGTGGAAAAGCACTGGAAATGTTTCTCTCACCACAAGTATGTGGGTGAGGCAAGGTGAAGGAAATTGATTTAAGGTTTATAGCCAGGCCTTGAAGAGAAGGCAAATTCAGAGGAAATACATTGTGGGTATAATGTTCGTAGCACTTTTGCAGAGAGTAGGCGCCCAATTAGTTAGATTTTCCATTTCGTTAAGATGGAAGGATATAGTGGTAGAAGTACGTTGGTAAGCTAACGAGGTGAGATTTAGAACATCCCGTTGGTGTCCCTTGGGCCGTTATATCTCGATGACCGACGATGCGAGGGAGTAGTGTAACGGGAGGGTTCCTTGTTTGGATTTCTCTTTGCGAGACGTCCCACGCATGAAACCGAGCAAATGTCGAAAGTTGAGAGAGGTCTTGGGCACTAAGAATATAGTTAGGATAGTACTCATGTTATGTGTATTGGAAACACCTTGACCTTAAGACTACCACGAAGTAAGTCCAGTTGGACTAGTGGCGCTGATATAGGAAAACTATTGTGAGTTAACCACAAGAAGATTGGTGGGTTAACCTTAAGAAGGATTGGATTTCCAAGTATCGGAAGAATTAAATTTCGAATTATTCGGGTTAGGAAAAACCCAGGTGTTAGTACTAGGCCAAGGAAATGGGATCCATTATTTAGAGAAGAGTGTTACGTGTCAGACGTTTATGATGGTTGTGCATATATGCACGAATGATAGGGGGTATGGGTACCCTAGTTAGTTAGTTCCAAAGATGTCTGAGATAGAAGGACGTGAAAATGAATGTGAAACAAGTTTAAAATGGTATATCAGATTGAATGTCGTGTGAGAATGACGATAATTCAAGCATAGATGTGCAACGAGAGCTAGCACACCCCAGATGGGTTGAAAGGCTGTGGAAATCCATTTAAAAGGTACCTCTTAATAAAAAGGATACCAAATTATTGTGAGAAAGTTGAGCGGAGTCTTACTCGAACGAGTGTTGACGAGTGGCTTGTGCATGACTGTATTGTTAGTATACTCCAAGGAAAGAAGGAGTGTATGTAGTACCAAATTCTGAAAGATTATATCAGAATTAATACTTTAATTATTCGGTAGAGGGAATGTACCTTGGAGATTACAAGAGAGATAGTAATCTGAATATTTATACAATACGTAACAATGAGAATAAAATACGTAGCTAAGTATGAAAATAGGTTGGGATAATACCTATAATTTTAATAGGATGTGTGTATGCCTATTATTTGATATTTTTGTTAAGGGCACTAATGGGTGATAACCCAGGGGTGCAAGGTTATGTTGTTTTATACACTAAAGGGTGATAACCCGGGGGTGTAAAATTTTATTGAGTGCACTTATGGGTCTTAGCCCGGGGGTGCAATATTAGTGTGTGTGTGTGTGTGTGTGTGTGTGTATATATATATATATATATATATATATATATATATATATAGGGATGATGAGACTATATATATATGAGCATACTTGGGAAACTTTCTACTTTGTGATTTTTAAAATAATCCTAAGTCTTAGTACCGGTATTGTCCTAATTTGACTAAATTCCTTTGTAAGGGGGGGAGTATGTAATACCCCGTACTTTTAAAGATATTTAAATTATAAAGGTGGGCGTAATTTGGTATTTTGAGGAATTACTGTGAATAGTAATTTTGGAATTTATGAGTGTAATTGAATAAATTCATAACATAAAGTGAATAGTAAATATAAATTCAGAATATAAAGTGAATAATAAATATTAGTTTATAAGTGTCAGATTAATATTTACATGGATTATATTTTCTTACGAGACTAAGAATGTGAGTGGGATCATTTTAATTACATGTCGCAGTTGGGTAAAGCTACAAAGGAACATATTTTAATTTGAAAACACATGTAGTGAAATGTGTTGGGTTTAATTAGTGAATTTTAGATAAGTGACTCGGATAGAGATTTCGAGTGCGCGATTGGGTACAGAATGGCCGAAATAGTTAAAATGAAGTACCCGGGGTAATGTTTGTGTTTTTGTGTATTTCATTTATAGAAATACATTCTCTAGTTGGATCTTGGTTTTTATTGCATATTTTGTAGATCCAACCTCTCTGTTTTAATGATCTAAAAAAAATCTTCAAAAATCATTTTGGTTTTAAATCTGAAAATTTCTCTTGAAACAAAGTATTACAGTTTGTAAAATTTGTTTTATATTTAAATAAGCTGAGTATTATATCTGTTTTTGTAAAGATCTAATTTTTTATCTAAAATAGTTTTTGTTGGGAAGTCTGATTTTCTTAAAATTGAAACTCTGCATCTCAGATACAATATTTGTAATTCATACGAGAATGATGTGACTAACATTTTGTATACTTAGGCACTCCACAGTCGCTAAACTCTCAAACGAATGCATAAAAGTGTGTTATTTATTTGAGAGATTTTGTTTGACTGAGTGACTAGAATGAGGAGCAAGGAATTAAAGCAAGAAATGACTAGGAGGATCAAAATCGTTAGAATTAGATACCGTCGAGGAGATTTGCTCAGTAGGTATACATTCTGTCTTTTAGCTTTAGGATGTTGTATTTTTTTTCATGTGCTTGTAATTCTTGAAAATATTTCTATTGGACTTTTGGTTGTGGCCTAGAGATCACTGAGTATGTTTCCTCAAATTTGAGGTTTTACCACGTTAAAAATAATTGTGTCAAACTTTATTATTTTTTGTTTTAATGCTAGTTTGGTTGGTTTCATAACAAACAATTAGATTAGGTTTTTATTTTAAAACTGAGGTAATCATGCTACCAAGTCTTGGATCTGACTTAAATATTCTTTACACACCTTTTGTTCAAATTTCTAAAAGGAGTTTCCTAAATGAGTTTATATGAAGTTTAGTTAATCTTTAACTTTGTGTTAAAAACTTAGCGAATGATTTTCAGAAACAACCTGCCCTTGCCCCTTTTGCCGAAGATTCTCCTGGCGAGGGGCCTT
Organism: Sambucus nigra; assembly: GCA_949130495.1. Taxonomy (NCBI): domain Eukaryota; kingdom Viridiplantae; phylum Streptophyta; class Magnoliopsida; order Dipsacales; family Adoxaceae; genus Sambucus; species Sambucus nigra. The sequence goes on along the minus strand of OX422214.1, from coordinate 315,419,134 downwards.
CTCGTCTAGCCCCCCCCCCCCCCCCCCCCAAGTAAAAACCTATAAGAGTGGAAATTCTTTTAAGTCCAAATCTTCTTCTACCGTTCCTCCTACTGCCATCTTTCCTCCAAAAAGGCTCGATCTCGTACGTGAGGAGATTTTCGCGAAGTGTCGTGCTGAGATGGATCGGGTTCTACAATAGTTTTGAGAGACTTCCCCTACAGTGCCTCCCTCAGATGCTTTTCCACCCATTCACACAACTCCCACAAGGGGAACCACCTCGCACTGTAAAATCTCTAAAGGATCATCTAATATTGGTGATTTTTCGTGAAGAAATAAGACTTTGGACGCAAAAACTTAGCAGAGACGTGCTTACAAGGTACAACCAGCACCCATTTCGTCAAGTTCCATGGCATCTCCTCCTCCACCTTCCTCCGAGCCCAAAGAAAGACGATAGTCATGTAAATGAGCAATGACCAATTAAAGCCCCCGCAATGCCCCTATCACCTCCTTCTCCCATAGCTCTTTCGGAGCCTTCTTCTCCAGTTCAAAAGGTAAATCACCCTTTTATAACTCTATGTTTTTCCAATGCCTTAAGCAAGAAATATTTTCCAACACCTAACATAAAAAATGTTGGTCTTTGTCTTTGCAGGAACATCAATCTGGTGGATATTCTATGTAAGTCCATTCGTGGGAGGACGGTTTTTTAAAGTCGTTGCTCCTCCCCTTTCTGCCATGACTAGGCTTTAACTACTCTAGGAGTTCCCTTTTATGCCATGCAAAAGAAGTTGCTTGCAAAGCTACTGGATCCGTTGGCACCGTTAGAGCCTTTCCTCAGGCATAGGATAATCCTTTTATTTCTTCTCAAACATACTTTTTGCCTATGCTTCCTCTGACAGTGGTTCTAGCTACTTCGAACCCTCCAGAGGTAACGATTTCTTACTTTGAATTATCTTCCATACTTGACTTTTTCAACACTAAGTGTTATGTTTGTGTGTCTTCCAGGTGATTATTTGTTCATTGGCCACCGCACTTACTGGAACATTACTTCACTTTCCTTTGGTTAGGCCCATCGCTAGATTTTTTCCACTCCTAATAAATGCTAAAGTAACATTAACATCTTTTTGCATTTGCCCATACTCACGTGATGTGTCTGTTATCTAACACTTAGTTATTTTTCTCATATTATTTCTTCATCTCCTCCCCTTGAGGTTCCTCAGGGTCTAGTAATTGCATCCATCTCATCCCAATGGTCCTTCGACCTCCGTAAAGACTGAGACTGATGGGGCTCCAGAAGCTTCTACGGAGCCTTCCCCCATTTTGGCGCTTGTGCCCTATCATGGGGAACCTTCTTCATAATGCCCTAGGGTTCCTCAGTCAGAAGTTTCCTCTGAGGTTGTTTGGGGAGCTGAGGGTACTATTCCTCCACTAGTTCCTTCTGTCCATGTGCCAGTTATTAAGGTAATTTCTCTTTTCCTTTCGTTTGCATAAGTTAGCTTTATGACTATATTCAAAATGAAATGGAAAACATAACTCAAACCAATTTGTGACTTAACAACGAAACCGCCTACTAAGTTTTTTTTCAAAATATCACACCCAATTGGTGACTTAATAATGGAAATCACTTGTTAAGATTTTCTCAAAATTTCACACATGTATGTGACTTAACAATGAAAACCACTTGTTAATATTTCAACGCAAAATTGTCTTTGTGTATCTCATTTCAGGTCACGAGGGAGCCACACCTGCCCAAGGGCTACCTCAATGTGCTCTCTCGCCCATTGCAAGAACCTTTTCCCATGGATGAGTCCAGCCAGAACGATCATGGTTCTACGAATAACTTTCTAACTGATAGTGAGTTCGGATGTGAGGTTCCTCTACTAGATTTAGCTCCTCATGAGTTCTACCTCCAGGTCCTTCATCAGTCTCCTCAAATTCCTGCATGCCACTAAATAATCATCGACCAGCTGGTCTCTCATTATCTCGAGACTTTTACCATTGACTTATTGTAATCCAACAGAGGATGATGAGCCACATATTTCATGGGATGGCTACTATTATCTCGAATATTATGAATACTCAGACTACCGATATCTCTAGGCCCTTCATCAATCAACACTCGGGAAATTTGATAGAATTGGCCAAGGATGGGTTTTAATTCGGTTAACTGATCAACCATCTAAAAATGTTTAAGGACACTCGATTGGAGAGCCAGAGGGAGCTTTATCAAAAATATGTGGAAGCCAAACGGGCTGAGGAAGTTGTACTGATGGAGCTAGTGCCTTCACTTAAAGCAGTTAATCAAGAGATGGATGAGACCGAGGAAGCTCTCGCCAAAGCTATGTAGAAATAGGAGGCTTTGATCATTTAACACGCTCAAGTCCATACTAGACTTTAGAGTTCCATCGCATCCCACCAAACATGCCTTCAAGCTTCTTTGAGCCTGCCTGGGGACTTTTTCTCTTCCCCAAATATCTTATTTCTTTTAGGATAAAGCCTTTTTGTTATACATGTATTTTTTTCGTATGTAATTATAGGCAGTAGTTCTCACACTTTTAATTTTGTAGCATATATGAAAAGGTTTTTTTATTTTCCCATTTCATGTTTCAAGTTATCTTACAATATGCTTGCGTTATATTATCATTGCAAAGAAAAAAACTCTTATAATTTATAATCAATTCTTTCTCCTTCTAAATTTAACCCATTAGAAGAAAAGAAACAAAAAATAGGATAATGAACTATAACATAATTAGATAGCTTAAAACAAAATCTCAATTCAGGTGATGCAACTCTAGACATGATAGACCTTTAACCACTTGTTATTAATCTTGAAAGGTTTATCCTCTTCTATCTTTAAGATTGAGCAGTAATCTGAATCGTAAGTCTCCTTCACTATAAAAGTTCCTTCCTAATTAGCAACAAACTTGGGCAATGGTAGCCCTTGAATGTTCTTCATAGCTTCTTTCAAAACTAAGTCCTCCATAAATTTCCTTTTTCTTACCAAGTTTTCATTTGCCCTGGAAAGTTGTTTCGTATACATTTAGAAGCACTACATCGCGTTATATCTGTGTTCATAAAGCGCTTCCAATTGAACATGTCTACTTTGAGGAAGCATGCTACTTCACAAGGTATATCTGGTAAGGGTACTTCCAACTCAACTGAAAAAACTGCTACAGCTCCAAAGACAAGTGAAAACGGTGTATAGCCCATTGGTTTCCTATTAGTTGTTCGATAGGCCCACAAAATTGCTAAAATAATATTATCCTGTGAGCCTCAAACGTCTTCCATTATCTTAGCTAAGATATTAACCAAGGTCTTGTTAAATGCCTCTGCCTGACCATTGCCCTTAGGATATGCCACTGTTGAGGCATGGTGAATGATGGAGTATTTATCTGTGAGCATCATTACCTCTATGTTGACAAATGGGGTTCTATTATCAGATAGGATAACCTTTGGATTCCTAAATTGACAAATTATCCACTACACCTATTGCTACTCATTTTAGTTGCATTGCCTCAGTCCACTTAGTGAAGCACTCTGTTGCCACTAGTATCTCGATATTTCCTCAAGAAGATGGATGTATTGTCCCTACTAGGTTAAACTCCCAAGTATGGAATGAGTAAGGAGTAGCCAATGGGTAAAGGCGCACTGAAGGGGCATGGATCATATTTCCATGCAGTTGACACACCTTGCACTTATAAACAAACTCGACATAATATTTTCAATCGTTGGCCAATAATAATCCAAGGTCGTTCGTTGGTTATATAGCTTTGCTCCTCCAATATGAGCTGACTCGTGAGATTGCTATAAGATTTTTGTTGCTTCCTCCCTTTTGATGCATCGTAAAGGCCTATTGAAGTACCCTTTGTAATAGAGTTGCGTTTCTTCAACGAAAAATCATGGGGACCTCCTTGTAATCCCATAACATCCATTTTCTCCAAAGGAACAACTCCAACTTTGATGAAATCAATATAAGGTTGTCTCAAATATGTTTCATCCTTAATGAAGTGACATTTAACTGCTTGAAAGAAAAGTTATCGCACCCTCATTGTACCTCCTTTGCATCCCGCTTCATCGTTGGCCAAAAGTACCCCTCTATCTGGATCTTATGTGCAGAGATATCTCAGTTGTCTCGCATTGTTCTTAATGTGTCTTATTTAACATGCGTTCTGATTCCTCTATCCCGATGCATCTTGATAATCATCCTTATTTTAATACAGACTTCCTTGGCTTGCAAAGTATTATACCAACTCTCTAAGTTTTATCTTTCCTTCTCCAGACTCCAGCTGCTTCTGGATCTCACCCCTCTAATCTGAATCGTCTTCCATCAGTTAGATAAATTTCACAACCAAAGGAGCTTTCCTCTGTTAGATTATTACAGTAGTTGCATCATTGTTAATGGCCACCTTTTGCACGATAGTGGCATAAGCATGAACATGCCTATTCATTATTCCAGGATGCCTCCTTATTTTGACTTTATAGAGTTGGTTGACCAACCTTTTGATGATTTTTCTATAAAGGCGCCAGACTGAGATGATTCAACTCATATTCTCCATTAACTTGATTAACCACTAAGTTTGAATTACCTTTGATACACAGTGAACGAATTCCCCTTCGAAGAGCCTCTAGCGATCGTAGTACTAACGCCTCATACTCTGCTTTATTATTGGAACAAGGGAAATATAACTTGTAAGAAAGGAAAGATTCATCCTTCCCCATTAAAATAATAATCCATGCTCCCTATTTTCTTTGCACTAATGAACCATCAAACTTCATAGTCCATTCTTCTAAGATTACGTCTAAAAAATTATCCTGCAAATTATCTCCCTAAATGCTCTCAAGAGATGGCTCAAATAATCTTGATGGAAAGATCTCCAACAAGTCTGCATAGGCTTGTCTCTTGATCGCTCGAGGAACCACAAACTTCAAATCATACTCCTAAAGAATGAGGAACCACCTAACTGCTCTTTTGATCAAAACAGTTCTCACCAATAAAAACTTAATACGATCGCATCTTATCATAATATAAATTATGAAAGATAACATATAATATCTAAGCTTTTGAGCTACAAACACCAAGGCTAAATAATGCCTATCTATGCTAGTGTACCTAGCCTTAAGCCCATGTATGATCCTACTCAGATAGTAGACTCATTTTTCTTACCCATTGATCTCTTCTACCAAGAGAGCCCGTTAGACTTGGTAGTAGAATTAAGGTAGAGCTGCGACGATATCCTTGTCCTTTGGGGAATCATCGTTTGTGAAGAGCTGCAACAATAATTCCTCAAAGGACAGGGATATTGTTGAGGGATTCTTGGTGAAATTATTCCCACTTTAACTTTATGCCCTTTTGTAGCTGATCAATCAATGGATGAGTTATCTCGACCAATTCTAGTACAAACCTCCTAAGATAGGAGACTTTGCCAAGGAAAATCTTGAGCTCCTTCGTAGTTCTTGGATATAACATCTCTATAATCGCTCTCTGCTTATCTTGATCCATAATCACTTCTTATCAATATACTATAAAGCCTAAAAACCACTTGTTACCCCAAATGCACACTTCAACGGATTTATCCTTAGCTTGTATTTTCTACACTTGTTGAATACTTTCCTCAAATCATCTAAATGGGACTCCTCTTTCTTTGACTTTATGACCAAATCATCCACATAAATTCTAATATATCATAAAAGAAATCATGGAAAATTGCCATTATTTTTCTTTCGTACGTTGGTCCAACTTTCTTCAACCAAAAAGACATCAAGTTATATATAAAATTGCCCAATCGAGTCCTAAATGACGTATTATTTGCATCAGTTGAATCCATCTTAATTTGATTATAACCCACATACCCATCCATAAAGTTATAAATTTCATGCCCAACAGTTGCATCGATTAAGCTGTCAATGATGGGCAGAGGGAAGTCATCTTTCAGGCAAGCTATGTTTAAATTCCTAAAGTCTACGCATATTCGTATTTGATTCTTATCCTTTTTAGCCATTAGGACAATACTAGATAATTAAATCTGGTGTTGAATCGGTTTGTTAAACCTTATCGTCAACAGTCGTTGCACCTCTTCTTTGATTTTCAGGTTTAGTTTCGACTTTTAAGTCCTCATAGCTTGCTTTATCGGTATAGCTGAAGGCATAATATTCAACTTGTGGCAAATTACTTCTTCATCCAGCCCCTATATCTCAGTGTATTTACATTCAAAATCATCCCTGTATTCTCAAATCAGCTCAATCAAAAAGAAAGATGGGTTTTAGATCTTCTCATTCTTTGTCCAGATCAAGATGCTCCATTTCTTGTACTTGTGGTTTTGGGCGATCAGTCATGGACTCTGGTTCATATTCCACTTCTTTTACAAACTCATTTATGTTGGAATTATTAATAACCATATATTGTCCTTGATTATTCACCAGAAAGCACGCATACTCTGGGTTAGCCTTTTCTCCATCCTCTTTAACAGCTTCTTCGATTGCCCGCTCACACCTTCTGAGGTGATAGACCACCCTTCCATCTTCTAGCTGCACTTTCTTGCACTGACGGTTGGCCGATGCAACTGCCTTCCATTACTCTCTTACGAAGCTTCCTCTAATTTGCCTCCTAAAAATTTACTTAGTGCACTCTCCTGTTTGACCTCATGTTCAATGATATCAATCATAGGCCTCATTATATATCTCAATTAATTAGTGATACCTTGAGGTTTAGGGCTTGTATTGTTAACTTCCTCATATCCTTTCCTTCCGATTGCTCTTTCATCGCACAATTATTCCTTTCTCCAATAGAGGGGTCTCTAACACCCTCCACACTCTAGTTAAAACTCGCGCATCTTCCTCTAATTTTATGTAGAATGCAACATCAACCAAACAGGCCGCCTTGTGAGCAAATGACTTTTTGTTTTTTCATATGAAAATCTCCGCTCCCTCTACGTTTACCTTGGTGCACTGGTGGTATGTCGAAGGGACTAAGACGTGATTGTGCATCCACACCCTTCCTATCAAAAGATGGTAAGAAGTAGCACTCTCAATAATATGGAACTTGATATGTGAGGTAATATTTCCTATTATTATCCCCACGTTCACATATCCAATTGATTTTGAAGTCTGGTTATCATAATTAGAAATCACCAAGGTATTGGTATCAACCTAACCTCAGAGACATTAGAAGAATAAAATGAGATAATAGGCATGATGTTTATGGAAGCTTCACCATCCATGAACTCTCTTGCAAAGCTTGCCCCATTGACACTTGCACCCACATACATTGGTCTATTGTGAGGGAACTTTACTACTCTATCGATATCTGAGAAATTTACCTCATAAACTTCCTTATTAGCCTAGTCATAGGCCCCATCCATCTCAATGATGGATCTGCATTCTTCCTGGAAATTTCTAACATTGCTTGAGTGATCTCCCTCCTACTTTCTTGGGGCATCCCCACCTAATCGAAAAACCACGTGAATTTGGTGACTGCGATACTGCTTAGTATTCCAGTCTTGGATCCACCTCTTGTGTAAGGACACAAATTTCCAATTGAGTCTTATGTAGTGTTGGTTCAATTCCGGACAAAACAGTTTGAGTCATAGGATAGAGTGCCATGTGTATCCATCCAAGCCTATGACGAGTTTATTGAAGAAGAAGCGGTCAGATTTTTAAAGCTTCATCAATGCCGAGTTTCTAGTGCCTCGTTTCTACGTCATCAAGTTGAGGATTCCATAGTCTCCAAAAGGTATAAATGCAATGTTTTATATGTAGGAGACTTGGAATATTTTATGGGTGTAATTTTAATTTAAAATGACTTTTTATTTTCAGAAAATATTTTAGAACTTTCTTTAAAAGTTTTTGGGCTTAATATTAAAAAATGGGATTTTCTATTTTTTCGTTTGAAATGTAATTCGAATGATATTGTCATTCGAACGAGATTTCGAACAAGGTTACCAACGAGATTGTCAATTCTTCCCTGCTTTTTCATTCGATGTTTCGTTCTAATGAGTTTTTCCAAAGTTATTTTGGCCTATTTTACCTTTGAAATCTCGTTCGAACGATGTCGTTCGAATGACTTGGGAAAGTCGTTCGAACGACTTTGGCGGGAAAGTCAAATCTCTGGCAGTTTTTTGGTAACTTCCCAATAACCCACGTTTTCTACTTGTTTTACCATTTCGTGGGTAGAATTTTTAATAGAACTTTTGAGAGTTTTTCACCTACTTTGAGAGCACATCTTTCCATATCAAAAGTTCCCTTTTGTGTTTTGAAGTCTAAATGATTCGATTTCATAAAAACGCATACACCCATTGAGTTTTGTTTAAATTCCAAGTTTCATATATATATCTTGCTTGGATTTTGTGTTTGGCACCATTTGTTCATTTCTACCACAACAAGGAGAAGTTTGGATTTTATTCTCTACCCACAAAGGAGAGTAATTGTTTTTTAGGGGTACTTATTTGAAGAAAGGTTTCGCGTGAGGGTGACAGAGACCAAAAGCCTCATCAGTGGATTCCGAGATCGTGGAGGAGTTTATGGTTGTCAACTAGGCGGAGGTAGTTACAAGAAGACGCGTCAAGGTTTGGACGGAGTCAAGTTGTGTGTAGTAAGACATTTGTCTTGTAATCATAAAATCGTACTTAGTGGGCTTAAGGCTAGGGTCGTCCGAGGTTTTTCCCATTTGGGTTTTCCTTGTACATTGGCGCGTAGTGTAATTGGTTTATCTTTATCTTGCAAAAAACACTTAGAGCGTATGCTCAAAATAATTCAAGATAAAATTGGTTTAATTATCATACTAGTATAATTTGGTGCTTAAAATTAGTTTGGGTAAAGTTTAACTTAATTTAATTCAAGTCAAGATAATTTAATCTAATAAAATTTGGTTTGGCCTAAATATAAAAATGAATTAATCTTGTTAGGAAAATTTTAAGACTTGAGTTGAATTAAATTGTTTAGGTGAAAATTTATTTTTTGTTAAATTTAATGTCACTTTTAGTTTAGTTTAATTTTAATTTGAAAGAAATTAAAATTTGAAGGTTGTGTGTGTTGTGTTGAACCATCCTATTCTGCACTTAAAGGAAATTCATATTTAATTTTAAAAGACGATTTTTAAATCGGGGGTTCCAACGTTCTCATCTTGGCTGTTAGCATTGTACACTTCCTCATTTTCCCTCGTGCTTACCTCATCATAAGCTATCATAAAATTTTCCATTGCCCTTATACAATCTTCTAGATCTTCTTCGAACTTTTCACATTTTACCATTAACTTTCTTTATTCGCCTTCAGTTTCCTCGTCGTATGTCATTACCAAGTTTGCCCCATGCACTGGTAACAGATCATTGTTAATATTTTGTAACACCCCGCCTAATAAAATACCGGGAAATCACACCTATATCAAATTAAAACAGGAGTCTCGTATGGTTCATTCTCAACATCACTGTCGAAAACCAATTTAATTACTAATAAATTATTAGGCTGGCGTCAAAATTTTAATTAACTAATCTATTTAACCAAACCATTCAAATAATATAATCATAACAGTTTATATGCAGCAACTGAAATGAAATAAAATAAAATAACCGAACACTCGGTACAATATAATACAACCAAATCGAATGCCGCACTAAAAGGCGGTAAAAAAATAAACGAGTACAGTTGGGCCTTCAGCTCGAATGTTTCTACAATACCTCCTATCTAGATCTCAATGATAGAAGCATATACAATAAACCTCCTTCTATCCATAGCTGTTGCAGCAAACGTCTGACTCGAAGGAATTATCATTCAGGCGTCCCTGTGTCTGGATGCCTATATATATATATATATATATATAGATATAGCAAGAGAGGAGAAAATAGAGAGACGGGTCAGAGCCCGAGTTTTGAAAATGTTTTAGCAAGTGCTTAAAATCCATATTTTAAAATATGATATTTCTCATATTTAAACTGGTATCACACTCTCATGAGATACACCTCACCCCTCTTCTAAAAGTACACAACTATCATATACCTTTTTTTAAACAACCTAGTTAAGCTACCCTACCTAACTAAGGTATTTCACCCATCTTCCAAAATCCGCATAAATCCGAGTACTAAGGACTAAACTTCTCCCCATTCCCAACATTACATTACGTTCGTGTGTGGGGTGTCTCGTGAAGCACAATCCAAACAAGGAACCCCCCCCCCCCCCCCGATACATTATTACGTGACAATATTGATCATCGAGATCCATTAGGCCTTCAGTACATACCACATTTTATACCATCCCGTATTTATCAATAGTTCTCATTAGAACCTATGATCCATATTCATATAAATCCGGATATAAATCTACCGGAAGGAGTATATCACTTTATTCATTCTTTTCACTTTATACGAGGTTACGTTATATGATATCTCATCTCATATATAAACAATATACTATACGCAACAAGTATAATAGTCAGACCACCTAGCTATAGTATAAGTAGCTTAGTCATTCTCATCTACTAAGCAACAGTGGAACATCACAAGTATACATATATATTATTCTCAGTACATATGTACATATATGGTACCCCTAGGCTCAGCTGCGGTGCACTAATACATCACAAGTATACATATATATATATCACCCTCAGTACATATATACATATATGGCACCCCTAGTCTCAGCTGCGGTGGACTCCTACTCCGCTATCAAATCCCTGTACATCACGCACATAACGATCACACGTTTTGAATCACTCAGGAACCGTATCAATACAAATCACACATATTGGAGGTGAACATAGTTCACATACCCATGGGTCACGCACATATATATGCTCCCATAGTCAGCAGGAATATTGAATAAAAAATAAGCCCTTCACAGTCTTATGTTCTTGAGGTACCAAATCTAAATGCCCCCGAAGGCACACAAGATAAGATTGTCCTCTTCCTACGACCTCCCGTGATAGCAAGTAAGGTAGGTATGTCATACACATAAGAAACAATAATATAGGTATCCATTCCACCTATATAAATATAACATCAATGTGGTATTCACAAAACCATATGATAACGATATGTATTCCTCTCACCTATACATACATTAACAACGGGTATCCATCTCACATATATATAATCCCCATAGGTATTCATATCAGGGCATACGCACAACCCATATAATAACGATAGGTATTCCTCTCACCTATATATAATCCCCATAGGTATTCATTTGACCCATATATATAATAACATTAGGGCATATGCAGAACCCATATAATAACTCCCATACGTAGTATATTTATACCTCGAATATCCCAAATAATCTATGTATAGTACTTCTCCTCACTCGAAGGGTACTACCACATTTACTTATCAAGACAGTAGACAAGGTCCCGATACTCTACCGGTCCAAGGTACTTTTCTCCTCAAATCTCATAATTTAGGATTCTAAGGGTTTCTCCAAAGTTCTGCAGCTGCACTGAAAGTCTATAGAAAAATGAACCGAATCGATCCTCCACAAAACGAACCGATCCTATTAAAATAAAACGAATCGATCCCATCATAAAAAGGGAACTGAACCTATCATAAAAATGGAACCGATTCCGTTATGTCAGTCTGAGTTTCCATCTCGAAACTGCTTCCTTAGAAAAATCATTATAAATTCAAAATAAATCAAAAAAATACGGGTCGGCGACCATGCGACCGTATAGAAAAGATCTACAACTTTTATCTTTTGACAAAGAGCTGAATCGATTCGATTCCTAGCTGAATCAATTTGGAAAGGACGGAGTTACTATTCACCTTCTTCTCCAAAAATTCCAAACCTCCATTAATACACATCCAAGGTTTTTATCTTCTCTCCCATCATAATACAACCTCAAACAACCATAAATACACACATAAAAATGTTTCAAATCATCCTAGAACCCATAAGCACCATTAATTTAAATTAATTCTTAAGTTTCTCAAATTGGGTATAAACCGAGTTTTATCCGTTTAATCTTCTGAAAACCCATTTGATTTACGAAAACCCAACCCAAAAAACTTTATAGTTTTACACCAACTATAATATGAGAAATAAACACACTAAATCATAAAGCAAGTTAAACACTTGCCTTGTGGATCAAATCCGACGATCTCGAGTCGAATCCCACGAAACTTGGACGAAAATATTCTTCTTTCTTCTCTTCTCTTTCTTATTCTTTCTTCTCTTCTTTCCCTCTTCTATTTCTCTCTCTTAGGGATGAAATGTGGGAGAAATGAGGGCTCTCCCCTTATTAAACCCGAAATTGGGTGTATACCCAATTGTAATATAAGTGGTAGTTCTCAAAATTTCTAGAAAGAAATATAATAAACCTAGAGACTATGTTCCTAAGAGAGATAACGTTTGAAGGGGTTTATTCTATGAACCAAACTCACAAAAACTCCTAAGAAAACCTAAAAATCTAACTCTCGGAATGGTGGTTTTCAGAAATGTTTTTACACAATGAAAAATGTAGTGTTTGGTTTTTTATAAACACTCAAATCCTTTCTTTTCTCTTCGTCTCTCTCTCTCTCTCTCTCTCTCTCTCTCTTCTTTATTTTTTCTCTCAAATGGACAAAATAAACGAAGTCTTCAAATGCTTAGACTAGGGTCTCTATTTATACTAAGAGAGGAAGGTTCTGGAGATTGGTTTAAAATCAACGGTTGAGATTATGAGAATTTGGATCGATTAAATCTAATGGTTATAAATGCACCGATGCACCGCTCATCCTGATTGGTCTAATTGGGTTGCATTGGGATTATCTAAGAACGCATGTAGACTATCGATAGGAATTAATCTAACGGTTGCAATTGAACCTCTGGGATGTGAGTGGGAGAAAACACAAAACCGTCCAGAGATATGCAAACACGTGTCAAGACAAAATTGGTTATAAAATGCGTGTTTTAAATCTTTTAAATTTCCCATTTGTTACCACAAATATTTATGCCGATTTTGTTTTCTACCCAGGATTTTGTAGGGAATTAATTAATCTAACTTTTAACCCCCAAACATTTTAAATTCAATTTTATAAACGTTTAAAAATTCCCAAAAATATTTAACACGTTTAAAAATATTTTAACACACGCACCAATGAAATGCATTAATTGTGTCCCAATTGTGTTGTTTTAACTTCCTTTTTACCCTGATAGGTTGATTTTTATTAAGCTTGATGCGGTTTGTAGTCTTCAATGTACCAGGGAGAAGAGCTCAAAATCACTAAGATTTTGTCAACATATCCAAACTAGTTGGAACTCCTATATGACACAGACTCAAGTAAGTCAACCACATAGTATGTTCTCAATATCCCCCTTTGAATATTGGAGACAAAATTCTCTTGATAAACATGTAGTCATGGGTAAAAAATGAATTCCTAGATTCGTATACAAAAGAGCTATTCTACCCATTCCCATCATAGAACTAAAAATAAGAGAAATAAAAAATACAGTACTCAACTAATTACATACCAATACCCTAATTTGGTAATATTGTAATATCGATCTGTAAATCAGAATGCCATAAATAAAAAACATGATGACATATTAGTTGAATCATGGTAATATATAATAAGACAATCCAAAGTCGTTGCTCAAGCTCTTCTCCCCCAAATTTTTCTCAAATAGAAAACGGGGTAAAAAGATATATAATCAGGGATATAAAATGAATGATTCTACACAGATAATGTCATAAGGAAGGGTAACATCAAGGGTCTCCAACATTATCAAGATAAAGGAGGCGTATTTTGTCATTTGTGAAACGATCATACTCTAAATCCTCATAAACCAATTATAAGCTTGAAAACTATTGAGGATATGACAAATATGCAGAATATATTATGTAAGCACAATCATCCTTATGACTTTCCTAAGTGATCCAAACCTAATATTGTCAAAAGGTTTAGTAAACAGGTCAGCTGATTGTTTTTCAGTGTTATGATATTCAATATTAAGTTCCTTCGATTCAACAAGTTCATGGATACAGTGATGCCTAATCTTGATATATATGCTTAGTTCGTGAATGTTGTATCGGGTTTTTCGATATATTAATAGCACTCTGGTTATAAGAATACATGGTTAGTTTATGTTCGAAAACATCGTAATCGCTAAGCATTTGTTTGATCCATAAAAGTTTAGCACAAAATTACCGCAACTATATATTCGGATTCAACAGTTGAAAGGGATATACAATTCTATTTTTTACTACTTTATCCTAAAATATTCTTTCCTAAATAGTAACAAGCCCCTTACGTGCTTTTACTATTGTCTGAGCATCCTGCCCAGTCATCATCGGTATTGCCAACGATAGAGGTGGTAGTGTCTTTTGTGTGACAAATGCCAAAAAAATTTGTGCCCTTAACATAATTTATTATCCGTTTTACACCAAAACATATGACATTCTTTAGGTGCGCATTGATATTGTCCACTGACACATATAATAAAAAAGTATATGGTCTATATGCAGTGAGGTATAATAAACTCCCTATCATGTTTCTATATAAGGTAGGATCTACGTCTTTCCCATTTTCCTCTTTTTGTGGATGTGCTCATGGGTGTACGTGTTGTTTTGGAATTATCAAGCCCAAACTTTTTAACGACATCACAAGCATATTTAGATTTTGTTATGAATAACCCATCATTAGACTGTTTAACTTGTAAACTCAAAAAGTATTGCAACTCCACCATTAAGGACATATGAAATTCAGCATACATTATATTAAAAAAGTCCTTTACTTGATTAATAGAGATTTAACCAAATATGATATCATTTTTGTAAACCTGTACAATCAATACATGGTGTTCTATTTTCCTAACAAACAATATCTGGTCGTTGCCACCACGCTCAAACCCTTTATTAAGTAAAAAGGTCGAGAGGCGCTCATACCAGGTTCCAGGAGCTTGCTTTAAGCCATACAAAGCCTTCTTAAGTCTAAAGAGATGGTTAGGGTATTAAGGATCTAAAATCCCTTAGGTTGCTCTACGTATACTTCCTCTAATAAAATACCACTTAAAAAAGCATACTTGACATCCATTTGAAAAAGTTTGAATTGCAACAGACATAATATTGCTAAGAGGGGACGAACAAACTCGAGTCTTGTGATAGGCCCAAAAGTCTCGTCAAAGTCTATTCCCTCTATCTAAGAATATTCTTGCGCTATTAACCTAGACTTGTTTCTAACTACAACCCCAGACTCAGCAGTTTTATTTTTAAAAATTCAACGGGTACCAATAACCTTCTTATCTTAAGATCGGGGGACGAGATACCACACGTCATGGCTCTGAAAGTGGATAAGATCTTCTTGCATAGCATTAATCCAGAACGAGTCCCAAAGGCCGTCGTTTATATTTTTTGGTTCTACTAGAGAAATAAAGCATGCAAAGTTAGCCACTTTTTGAAGTTGGTATCTAGTTTGCACTGGCTCAGATGGGTTACCAACAACTTTTTTAGGGTGGTCTTTAAAAACCCAGGTTGGTACCGCAAGGCCCTCAAGTGGCAGTGAATCATCTATCTCAAGAGAGTCGAGGGTAAAAACAATTTTAGACTCATCCAGGACCATTGTTTAACTGTCACAACTCTATGCGCTAGTGTCATTTATAATTACTTTTATAGACTCCATAATGACTTTGGTATGCAGACCTTAAACACGATAAGCCCTATAACCGATTAATAATGAGACACGCCGTCTGGAATGCCTCAACCCAAAAGTATTTTGACAACCCTTTTGCGTGTAGAATCACCCTCGCCATCTCTTTAGTGGTCCTATTCTTACGTTCAGTAATGTCATTTTGCTGAGGTGTCTTAGGTTCACTAAACTCATGTTTGTATCCATTACCTACACAGTATTCTGTAACACCTGAGTATTTGAACTGTCCACCTCTGTCACTTCTTATGCGAGATACTTAGGTATCCTTCTTATTTTCAATCATTAAAAGATTTTTCAAAAACTCACGGAAGGTGTCAAATTTATATTTCGTAAAATCGACCCATGTGAATCACGTAAAGTCATTGTAACACTCCGTTTTTTTTATGATTTTTATATTTGTATTAATTATAGATTAAATTGGGATTGATTAAATTATATTAGAATAATTAATCCGGGATGATAAATATTAATTGGCGAAATAAGCGCCAATATTTATTTATATTTGGTATTACTTAGTGAATGAGTAATAATAATGATGATAAAATATTAAGATTTGTTGTGAGTGAGAAATATGACAGTTATGATAAATTAGTCGGGACGCGCGTGTTAGTCGTGTCGGGTCTAAATTTGGAAAAAAAATGTAATTTCATTTTTGGTATTTCATACAGTCATTTTGAGTGCGCTAGTGTTTTCGTAAGGGTCGAAATAGTCAGAAAAGTCTACTTGGAGGCTTAGTTTGGGTCCCGGGACACTTTCAGGTCAAACTAGCACCCCGGAGGGGTATTTTGGTCTTTTGAAATTTTGGGGAAGAGGGACAGACAAAAATTGACAGGTTATATCTACTATCACATAAGGGACTTTAGGGTTTACAATAACCAAAACAAAGAGAGAGCACAAGGGAGATGGAGAGAGTTCTTGGGAGTTTTAAGGCCAAAAGTCATCTTCTTGCACCATTATCACCATCATTGCGTAGATCGGGGAAAGTGGACCACAACCATACCATTCTTCTTCAACGGATCAAACCTACCAAAAGATGCAATTATTTATCTTTCCAGATTATGTGCATGTGTTATCCATTAGAGTAGATTTGAAGAAATAACCATGTATCTATGAATTTGACGTTGAAATTGGAGAATTAAATTAAGTCTTGATTAGGAATTGCATGTACATGGAATTCAGAAATAATTAGAGGACAATATCAGACCTTAATGGATGGGAAAAATCTGGACTTGTAGGAGTATGAACATGGAAGAACAAAACTAGGGTTCTTTACGATAATCTTAAATTAATCGGTTCTTGAGTAGAATTCTTGATGTTTGATGATATTTTTATGTTGTAAATCACTCCTATATGTATACATGATGTTTGGAAACCTTGGTTGTTATTTTGGTAAAGATCTATGGGAAGTTAGTTTTAAAAATGGTTGAAATTCGTGGCTACAAAGGGAAGGAGACGAACTCAGTTCCAGCGGATCGGTTCGGTAAAACCACCGGACCGGTTCGGACGTCTGTTACTCACAGTATCGTCCCTTTTGCTTAAATTTTCTTAGGGAACTGTGTTGATAAATTTATTCCCAATTAAAGATAATTAAGTTTTGTGACTTTAGGGTAGATTCGGATCTAATTTAACCTCACGAGAATTTAAGAGGGTTACGAAGAGTGTGAGCTAACTACGAGAATTATTTAGTGTCAAAGAATATTACTGATACTTAAATGAAGGAGAAGGTTACAAGTGAACCTAAGATCGGACCATCAGTAAAGGGACAATTGACCTACTTAATAGTTTGTTGATTAATTAGAATATTACGAGTAGCGAGGGATTCTTAGCGTGTACGGTGAGAAGTATAGTTAAAATTAATTAATACGTAGAATAATTGGGGGATATAGATATACTACGTATGGGACATGTATGATAGGTTGCACGTATACCTATACTAAGGATATAAATAGGTAAACTGTGTGAAAAAACTATTGTATGAATTCATATGTGTATGACATACCTACGCTGTTTGCTATCGTGGGAGGTTTGGAAAAGGAGGCAGTTTTATCTTGATGGGCCATTAGGGGGGATTTTAGATTGGTACCTCAGAACATAAAACTTTGGTTTGATAACCATTTGTGTGAACAATGGTGTGCACGGTCATTTGGGTGCGTAGGTATGTGCGTAGCCCAAAAGCCTAGAATTATATTCGTCTCCATTGGTGTGTGAATTATATTTTATGATTCGAGGGTGATCCCGAATCGATCATCCTTATTTAGTACAAGATGTACCGGGAGTTGATAGTAGAGTATGCATGCACCGCAGTTGAGCCTAGGGGTGCCGTATTAGTATATATATATAGGGTGATGAATATATATACTTGTGATTTATTCTACTATGTGGACTTAGTAGATAAGACTGAATATATATACTTGTGATTTATTCTATTGTGTGGACTTAGTAGATAAGATAGATAAGAAAATATAAAGTCACGTAAGTATGCGAACACTTAACTATTAATTTGGAAATTCTCACTTGAGTTAAAAGATATGGAAATATTTGATAATGCATTATGTGAGAAATATGGGTGGACATCATGAGTAATAGTTTAAAAAGGCTAATGTATTCGAACTAGTTAAGCATAGTCGCGGTAACTACAATTGCCTAGGAGTACGTTAGGCGTGCACATTAGTTGATAGGTGAGACTTCTCAAGTGAGAGATGTGAACTAACATGTATATTATATATGCTTTTAGGCATTTTAAATACTTGCTAAAATGTTTTAAACTATTTTTCCTCGGGCTCTGACCCGTTTTCTCCAAATCTCTATTCTTTTTGTAAAACATTTTAGGTGCCCATCCACAGGGACACTAGGCTTAGCAGATTCTATCTTTTGGCGTGCTCCAGCTGCTGTGAATGTTGCAGGTCCTTGACATTAGACGCCTCAGTATTCATTTCGTTTTTCGTATGAGCATTTATTTAAGTCGGACATGTTGTCCATTTTCATTTTACTGTCATTCAGAGATTTTGGATTCTTTTATGATGTATTATACTGTAGAGTTAGTTTGGTCTTGGATTACTGTTTGGATATTTTAGACCGAACTGTATAATTTGATTTTATTTACTATTATGTCATTATTCATTATGGGTTGTTACTCAAATAGTGGAAATGTGATTTAATTGATTATTTGGTCTATATTAATTATAAAGATAAAATGTTGACATCAGCTTTTCAAATACTAGGTGGTTAGTAATTAATTGAAGGTTTTCGATAGTGATGCTAAGAATGGATCAACTGTATATTCTGTTTTAATTTAATAAAGAGCTTATCACCCGATATTTAATTAAGCGTGGTATCACGGATGGTATCAGAGCATCAAGTTCTAGTGTCCTTAAGATCTGTGCGGCTTTACTACGTTTCAACGTAACGTTATTTGAGGTAGAGCCCTATTATAGGATTATTGTATTCATCTTCGTATGAACATTTATATTCTCCTGCTACTAGTATAGTTGATGCGATCCATGTACGATTTTGTTTGGGCTTCGTACACCGAACAATATATTATGACTAACGAGGGCCGTTAGAAGGACTACAGGAGGAGAGTCTCAGCAGAAGCCATAAAGTATTCTGGGAACATTGGCCACGATGGGAGTCACTATGATTATTATTTAGGAAGATAAAGGTAGGATAATCACTAGGGCGTAGTAGTTTCCCCAAGCACCATCGTAGAGAACGGTGGTATAAACTTAGACTCACCCAGTGTACTCGGTAAAGGGGGAAGTCGGGGGATCTCTTTCGAAGATCCATTTGTAAGGGTTTGGGTGGGAGAGGAAGTGTGATGGTCCAATGGAAGAAGATAATCCAAAGGCAATGGCGTGTGGTGGAGTGAAGTGGCACTCAGGATCTAAATTTTGGTTTAAATTTCTGCTCGTAAGAGCAGTGCTGCCATGGTGGGAGATAGTCATCACATATAAGAAAATATATGAGGAATTTATTGAGAAATTTTGGGTGCGGTTTAACCACGAGTTCTTTTATCTGCTATTCAGACGGAGATGTGAAGGAAGTATTTGAACTTTTCACAGGAGTGATGAACATAGATTGATTGTGATGAAGAAGTTATTTATTTAAGTGAACATCGTACCCGGGGGTAGGTCGTGGAGAGGAAGGTTCTTAAGTGTGATGATGGACTCATGAGTAGGAGTCGCCAGTTCTTATGGGAAATCAATCTTAGATGACTTATGCACAGGGCGTCAATAACGTACTTTTACAATGCTTATATCAACTATTCCATGAGAAGGGAGCCAAGAGAGACATGGGGATCATAGCCAGAGAAGGGAAAGATTGAAGGAAATTGGTGATAGTGATTCACCACAGAAGGGTACCCAACAAGGGACCCATTTAAATGATGTATATCAATGAAAATCCCTACAGAGTGATGATGGATTCAATTAGGGCCAATAGGGACAACAGAGTGTTCTAAAGGGATAATAAGCCAAAGGAATAATAGGGGTATAAATCGGGGCCACGATTACCAGGTCCGAGAAAAGGACAATTCCGATATGGCCAGTGGGGACAGAGATAGGGGAATAACAACAAGAGATGTCTTATATGTGAAGATTAGGGCCACATGTATCCACCTTATCCGTAACGAGTTAGGGGACAGGAGAGGGATGCCCAGCAGGGGTAATAGTTGTAAAAGTTTTAGATCAATTTGGAAGAGAGTGTTGTGTCAAGGAAGCATTTGGACCGCTAGTGCAATTGGCAATTAAAAGTGTGAATCTTATCCTAGGGTAAATGGAGTATATTTTTTGTGATACAAGTGAGTCACAGTATTTTGTTAGAACTAGATTCGCGCGTGAGACGGGTTTAGTGGGTGTATCATTAGTGTTACTATTGTGTGTATATATTTACTGTTACTTTATGGGGCTCTTTTAGTTCCAACTGCATGGGAGCGGTTGGGGACACTAAGAGAATATATTTTAGTGGGTTAACACATTTTGAGTATAGAGTTATCCTGGGTATAGTTTGGTTAGCGACGGTTGAGCGATGGTGGGCTGTTATATCACGGCTATCATATTCGCTATCCCAGGGCAGGATATTTCGTTAGCGATGTGTCACCTTGAAGAAGGTTGAGGTCACGTTTATATTTTTATCGTGGAGGAGACTTATGAGGTTATAGTTGTCTCATTATATATAATCCCGGTGTGTAGGGACAACACCAATATGAATCGGGGTATATTAAATTTACTGTCGAGCGGAGAAATTTAGCTAGTCCTTAACTTAGCGTGGGAAAACTTGTGATAGTGAGAGATCCATGTTTCATAACTTCTTTAATGATGTGAGAGTAAACGGTCATATTTGTACAACCAGGGATAGAATTTTGGATGTTATGATCATGTGTGTAGGACCTACGAATCTCGATGACCGGCAATGCTAGGTAGTAGTGTATCGGGGGGGGTTCCTTATCTGGATTTCGCTTGCGAGACATCCCACACACGAATCCCAGCAAATGTCAAGAGTTGAGAGATGTATTGGTCACTGGGGCATTAGTTTATCAATTTAGTTGTTACATGTGTATGTGGATGAAATCATGAGTTGAGAGTTATTCTATGATATAAGAATTGTAGAGTTGAGTAGTGATATATGGGATGCACCGGGGAGGACTTTTTGCACCACTAGTTGATGGGTGGGGCAGTCTCGAGGGAAATTAAATCATTTTAGTAGGGTGACTGAGATTATCCATACGGTATGGACACATTGAGAATGAAGGACCAGACTTGAGATAAGTGTGTTACGTGTGGAACATTAGGGATGATTGTGTAGTTGTGCACGGAATATGGGGTGTATGGGCAACCTGATTAATTAAAATTTTGGTATCGTCCATGATGAGAAGGCTTAGAAAGATGTTGTAAATGTGTTTGTGGGATAGTCAGGAAAAAAGTAGAAATGTAGGAGAAACTGAACTTCATTCGAGAAAGGAGATAGCCTGACTGTGTGCACGCCACAAGGAAAACTCCCACAACCGAGGTGAATTAGAAGGTGAGTCGAAATAAGCTGGGAACAAATGGAGTCTCACCTAGCCGAATGCGTAGAGTGGTTCGCGCATAGATATGTTGCTAAATTTCTAATAGATGGAGAAAGGGCCTAGGAAGTGCGCAGTTTTGAAGCAAACGCACAGACCATAATCTTTGTATATCTCAGAATAAGGGGAGTAAGATGTTCATGTCACGTAAGACGTTGAGTGTGTTGATTTTGGGTTGAGTGAGACATAGTGAAGTTGTCTCCAAGTGCAGCACTCGTAAAAGGAAATGATTGGTCTAATACTACCGACCCGAATGTTGTGATAGATTGATAATTCCAGGGACGAAATGGATGTGCAGATTGATCATTATTGGATTATCAAAATCGTGGAGTAGTCAGAAATTTCTTTAAGTTGTGAAGTGAATTGTCCAAGAACAAAATAATCGTTATTAGTTTGGGGTGTGTTAGATTATCGGGCAGTGTGGCCAACTTGTTATTAAAGAGAAGAAATGAACAGGCACAAGGTGCCGCCCAACACTGTTGTGGACCAGGACGAGACCTTTGATCCCCACCTTGAATAGAGAGTATCAGGAGGCAATGGGGGCGGAGTTGAGCCCTGAACTAGGTGTGTGAACCATAGGTCGATGTATAATCGGTAAGAATGACATATAACGTGGGGGAATGCGAGAATGCATGCTTTGGATTTTCGGAGTAATTTGAAATCTTAACGGCAACTAGTAGAGCTGTATGTGATGACTCATAGTAGGATATTAAGGGTGAAGGAATTTATGAGGCTTCACAGAAAGAATTTTTTTTGCCCACACTTGGGATAGTTACGAATGTGGAAATAACAAGTTTCTCGGACCTGGAGTGATTCAAGGTCATCCCACACGGATTGAGTCAATCCACATTATTTTTGTGTAGCTCAGAAATGTAATAAGAGTACGTTGATGCGAACCAGAGCTTTGAGGCCTCACATGAGTAGTCATGGATTGCCGAGGGTGTATCCCGCGAGGAGAGATATCTTGGTACGACAATAAGGGAAATTGGTACTTATAAAAGTGAGGTCTTTTCTAATATATAAATGATAGAGCGAGTGGAGTATAGGCTCGTTATTTGAGGCATTGTTATTGAATTCATGATAGTTTTACGTGTCATTATATAATTGAGACCTCAAGTGAATGAACTTGTTTCTAATCATGGGTTGTAGTGAGTAAACCTTCGGTTGAAACGGTACTATTGATGTATGTATAGTGGAAATGACAAAAGATTATTAGGAGTAAATTTTAAACACGTTCAAACGTACTTGTGTGCATGAATCTGAGGTGATATTATGAGGCATCATAATGCCGACGATTCAATTTATGAGCGCGAAGATGAGATGCGTGAAAAATATCCAAAGTTATTCTTACAAGGAATACTTTCCTTTTTCAAATTTCGAGACAAAATTCCGTTATTAGGGGGTGAGAATGTAACACCCCGTATTTTTTATGATTTTTATTTTTGGATTAACTATGGATTAAATTGGGATTGATTAAATTATATTGGAATAATTAATCCGGGATGATAAATATTAATTGGCGAGATAAAGGCTAATATTTATTTATATTGACTATTACTTAGTGAATGAGTAATAATAATAACGAGAAAATATTAAGATTTGTCGTGAGTGAGAAATATGACAGTTACGATAAATGTAGTCGGGATGCGCGTGTCAGTCGTGTCGGGACTAAATTTGGAAATAAAATGTAACTTCATTTTTGGTATTTCATATGGTCATTTTGACTGCGCTAGTGTTTCCGGAAGGGTCGAAATAGTAAAAAAAAGTGTACCCGGGGATCTAGTTTGGGTCCCGGGGCACTTTCAGATCAAACTGGCACCCCAGAGGGGTATTTTGGTCTTTTAAAATTTTGGGGAAGAGGGACTGACTAAAATTGAGAGGTTACATCTACTATCACGTAAGGGACTTTAGAATTTACAGTTACCAAAACAAAGAGAGAGCACAGGAGGGAGAAGGAGAGAGTTCCTAGGAGTTTTAAGGCCAAAAGTCATCTTCTTGCACCATTATCACCGCCATTGCGTAGATCGGGGAGAGAGGACCACAAACATACCATTCTTATTCAATGGATCAAACCTACCATAAGATAC
Source organism: Sambucus nigra (assembly GCA_949130495.1). NCBI lineage: Eukaryota > Viridiplantae > Streptophyta > Magnoliopsida > Dipsacales > Adoxaceae > Sambucus > Sambucus nigra. The sequence goes on along the minus strand of OX422214.1, from coordinate 315,395,399 downwards.
AAGTGTTTATCTTGCTAAAATATGTGCATATGTTATCCATGTTAGAGTAGATTTAAAGAAATAACCATGTAATTATGAATTTGATGTTGAAATTGGAGAATTAAATTAAGTCTTGGTTAGGAATTGCATGTCGATGAGATTTTGAAATAATTAGAGAAAAAAATCATACCTTAATGGATGGGAAAAATCTGGAGTTGTAGGGGTATGAACATGGAAGAACAAAACTAGGGTTCTTGAGGATAATCTTATAGTAAATGGTTCTTGACTAGAATTCTTGATGTTTGATGATATTTTTACGTTGGAAATCACTCCTATATGTATACATGATATTTGGAAACCTTGGTTTTTAATTTTTTAAAGATCCATGGGAAATTAGTTAAGAAAATGGTTGATATTCGTGACTGTAAAGGGAAGAAGACGAACTTAAGTCCAGCGGACTGGTTTGTTGTAACCACTGGACCGGTTCGGACGCCTATTACTCACAGGCTTGTCCCTGTTGCTTAAATTTTCTTAGGGAATTGTGTTGATTAATTTGTTCCTAATTAGAGAGAATTGAGTTTTGGGACTTTAGGGTAGATTCATATGCAATTTGACCTCACGATAATTTAATAGGGTTACGTAGAGTGTGAGCTAACTATGAGAATTATTAAGTGTTAACAAATATCACGGATACTTAAATGAACATGAAGGTTACGAGTTAACCTAAGACCAGACCAGCGGTAAAGAGATAATTGACCTACTTAATAGTTTATAGATTAGTTAGAATATTTCGAGTAGCGAGGGATTCTTGGGGTGTACGGTGAGAAGTATAATTGAAATCAATTAATACGTAGAATATTCGGGGGATATATATATACTACGTGTGGGACATGTATGATAGGTTGTGTGTATACCTATACTAAGGATATAAATAGGTAAATTGTGTGAAAAAACTAGTGTATGAATTCTTATGCGTATGACATACCTACGCTACTTGCTATCGCGGGAGGTTTCGAAAAGGGGACAGTCTTATCCTGATGAGCCATTAGGAGAATTTTAGATTGGTGCCTCAAAACATAGAACTTTGGTCTGATCACCATTTGTGTGAATAATGGTGTGCACGATCATTTGTGTGCGTAGGTATGTGCGCAACCCAAAGGCATAGAACTATGTTCGCCTCCATTGGTGTGTGAATTGTATTTTATGGTTCGAGGGTGATCCCTAATTGATCGTCCTTATTTAGTACGAGATGTACCGAGACTTGATAGCAGAGGATGCCTGCTCAACAGCTGAACCTAGGGGTGTCGTATTAGTATATATATAATAGGGTGATGAATATATATGCTTGTGAATTATTCTACTGTGTGGACTTGGTAGATAAGATTGAATATATATACGTGTGATTTATTCTACTATGTGGACTTAGTAGATAGGATAGATAAGAAAATCTAAAGTAACTTAAGTATGTGAAAACTGTTAATTGGGAAATTCTCACTTGAGTTAAAAGATATGGAAATATTCAATAATGTATTATATGAGATATACGGGTGGACACCATGAGTAATAGTTTACAAAGGCTAATGTATTTGAACTAGTTAGGAATAGTAGCGGTTACTTGACATACTTAGAAGCACGCGCACTATTTGAGAGGTGAGACTTCTCAAGTGAGAGTCGTGAACTAACATGTATATTATATACGCTTTTAAGCATTTTAAATACTTACTAAAATATTTTAAACTTTTTTTGCTCGGGCTCTGACCCGTTTTCTCCAAATCTCTATTCTTTATGTAAAACATTTTAGGTGCCTAGCCATATGGACACCAGGCTTAGTAAATTCTATATTTTGGTGTGCTGTAACTACTGTGGATGTTACAGGTCCTTGACATTAGACACCTCAGTATTCATTTCGTTCTTCGTATGAGCATTTATTTAAACCGGACATGTTGTCCATTTTCATTTTACCGTCATTCAGAGATTTTAGATTCTTTTATAATGTATTAGACTGTGGAGATAGTTTGGTTTTGGATTACTGTTTGGATATTTTAGACTAAACTGTATGATTCAGTTTTATTTAGTATTCTGTTATTATTCATTATGGGTTATTACTTAAATGGTGGAAATGTGATTTAATTGATTATTTGGTCTATTTTAATTGTAAAGATAAAATTTTGACATCATCTTTTCACATACTAGGTAGTTAGTAATTAATTGAAGGTTTTCGACAGTGATGCTATGAATGACCAACTGTATATTCTGTTTTAATTTAATAAGGGTTGATCACCCGATATTTAATTAAGCGGGGTATCACAGTCATCCAACATGACAAGAATATAACTGTTATCACAAAGGCTCACGGTTCTAGAGGGACCCATAAGGTCTATGTGTATTTGTTTAAGAGGTTTCAAAGTTAAGATATCTTTAACCTTATTATGAAAATATTTACTCATCTACCCCACTTAGCATGGACCACACACAGATTTAAAAGTGTTTTTAACTTTAGGCAAGCCTCTAACTATTTCTTGGGAGCTTAATCTACGAAGGTTATCAAAATTCGTGTGTCCCAATCTATTATGCCATAAATAACAATCATCCAATATAGCAACCTTACAAGATTCATTCTTTGGAATCACTGTGTAATAGTTATTCGAAATTCTGTTTCCTAAAAGAATACAGTTACCCTCTTGATTCAAAATTTTGTAATTTTTTTTATTGAAGGTAACAGTATGACTGGAATCAAAAAAATTTGATATACTTAGAAAGATAGCCATAAAACCTTTAACTAACAAGACATCATTTATAGCATCCCCTCTTCACACATTTTTCCCTTTACAATGATCTGGGATGAGAATCCATCGCTCTTAATTGTATCATCCTCACCCTCATTCACGTCGTTCTCATCGTTGAGGTGTCCTTGTGAAGTAGCTTCATCATCGTCGTGAGCTGCAGTAGACGTACTCACACAACTGGCCATGAATGCGATGAAGTTATATTAATCCGATGATTCTTTAACTGAATCCACCGACTCGACCTAGATATCGTCACTAAGGGTGTAATTTAAGGTAGCTTTGCCCCTGCCTTGACTCTTTAACCAAATTGGACACTCATATGCTTTGTGACCTCTCCCATCACACTCGTAACACCCCTCTTCCTCTCTCTTAAGGGCGTCCCTATTATCTTTTTCAAATTTCTTACCAATTTTATTTTTCTCAAAACTCTTTTTATCTTTAGATGTGCCATTATTTTTAAGTTTGATAAATTTATTAAATTTTTTAGCAAAAAGGGCTAAATCATTTAAGTCAAAGTCATACTCAGAATCGAACGACACCTCCTCTATCTTTCTAGATGACTCCTCTCTCTTTCTAGATATCTCCTCACTCTTTCTAAATTGGGCCTTAAGTGCAACCCCTTCTCTTTTAGTTTTGCCATTTTAGGAAACATGTCAAATTCGTAAGTTTGAAGGTCTCCTAAGAGCTCTTCTACCCTAATGGAATTTAGCATACCTAAACAATTAAGCACGATGACTTTTGGGATAAAATGTGCAGGCGGTGATCTTAAAATCTTTTTGACTACTCTAGTATCAGGAATTTTTTCACCAAGATTAATAGTAGAATTAACAATATCTAACAGATGAGCATAAAATTCATCAAAGTTATCAAATTCAAGCATAGTTATGGTTTCAACTTGAGTAGTCAAAGTTTATAGTTTATATGCCTTAACAGCATTTGTGCCCGCATGTCTAAGTTGCAGGACATCCCATGCCTCTTTTGATGTAGTGCACGTCATAATACGTTGGAAATCGTAGGGTGAGACGGCTCCGGAAATAGCACTAAATACATGTGAGTTATAGGTACTCCATTTAAATTCATCCTCAGTCGAGGTAGACACAGGTTTGGAATTTGTGATATTGTCTACGGTGATAGTGGGAGGAGTTCAACCTCTTTCACAAATAGGCCAGACTCGTACAACAGTAATCTTTAATGTGGATCTCAATCGGGCTTTACAATAAGCATAAATTTATCCATTTGAACTTAACTTTTTCAAAAATTAATTTTTTCAAAAAATTGATACGAAGAAATTTTTTGCGGAAAATCAATTACATGGTGGAATTGTGTAAATTGATCTAATACAAATTTGAGAGTGCGATGAGGTTTAGTGGTCAAACTTATTTAATTAAATGACAATTTTAACCAGTTTTAAAACCCTAGTTCACGCAACTATGTGATTGAAAGCAGTAAATCAATATAGCATGCAACCAAACATTCAAGAAGACGAGTTTCAGGAAAAATCCCCAAAAGGGGCAAAACCTTTTCTTTTATTTCACTAATATATGAAAATCACGACTTACGTGTACATTGAGTAATACAGATGTTTGACAGACGAAAGTCCCGCATGCTTTGGTTCGTCTTTTTCAGCAGTAGTTCCCACAAGGGATACAAGTCTAGCAGTAGAGACACCTTCTCCATAAGAAAAACTCCAAGATTGCAATATTTGTCTATGAAGGTTTCATACTCCTTCACAAAATATTGATTGGGTGGTTTGTGTGAATCAAAAGTGTTTTGGCCTTTAAAAAGTCTTGAAAAATACCTAGACACATCATGTTTAAATAGGCAAACATGATTTTTGAGGTGCAATTAAGTTATTAGAACGAGATCAAGAGGTTGTTCGAACGAGATATCCATCTCGCTAGAAGCGATCTTTTAATGACCTGCAAAAACCAAAATAGTACGCTTTCATTTGATCCATATTAGATATAAGCCATCAAACGATATATCAAACGACATCAGCATGTCGTTCAAACGACAAGGCCATGTCGTTCTAACCACAGAAGGCGAAAAATATTTTAATTTTAAAACCAGCTTCGTTTTAATAAAATAAAATAACTAAAAAAAATTCCATGCGATATATTTACGAAAAACTAAGAACTCCAAATAAAGAATATACCATAAAAGAACATGGAGTTGTGGAGAACGGTTGAAGTTCAACGTAATGCACATTGAAGATGAGTGATGCATGTTGATGATACACATTGCCAATGATTCAGATTGTGGACATCGTGGATGATGGTGAGAAAGACATATGTGCGATACTGATTAAATCGAATTCGCAAATTTCTAATTTAACCTTATTTAATCGGTATCAATTTTTAATCCAATTTTATTCAACCCTAAAACATGGAACTAGGTGTGGATAAATCAAACCAACAAAAATAATTGTTGACACATAGATTTCAATAAAAAGCCCCTTTCATGTAAAACCTTTATTTCACAAATAGTACTCATAATGATTACAAGTGAAATCTGCAATGGATTAACCTCAGAAAACCCACATATGCCGCAACCTAAATCAGCAATGGAATTCCACAGGAACTCCACACGAACTGCAATTCAGTCAGCCTAGGAATACCCCACGAGCACTCCCTATTGACACACAGTCACGTCAGCCCAGTACCTCCCTCACGTGGCACCTAGATCAGCAGTAGAGATCTTCTCTATAAGAGAAACTTCACAAACTTGTGTTCTTGGTTTCCAAAACAATTCACATAAAGATTGGGATGATTTGTGAATTGAAAACAAAGCAAAAACTCTCAAAAGTGATAAGACAAACGTTTCTGCCAAAGAAATTTTCGTAGAATAAAATTCTCCTCTGAATCAAAATGAAGTTGTTTAACACGCTATTTATAAAAATATTAAGGTGGCGCGTCGCTCGAACGAAATAGGCAGGTCGTTCGAACAGTGACAACTGTCGCTCGAACAACTTTGCCTGACATAAGGATGTCGCTCGAACAAGCTTTGTATGTAGCTTGAACGACGGATTAAAAAATTAATATTTTTTTGTTTCGTCAAAAATTTCCGCCTTAACACTTAGAAAAAAATTCTTTGACGAAAAACTCCACTTCAACACTTAGAAAATCTTTTAGAAAACTTATCCCAACACTCTAAGTGAACGGTTATGGTACTTAAACACAACCTTGCCAAAATTAATCTCGCAGAGGCTTGAATGTTGAAGAACTTTGATATTTGGATCCGTCTTGACGCATGATTGATCTGGAATAATTCTTCGACGGTTGTAGCGGTATACGACATACTCACATGTAAGCCGGACAATAAAATAATATCCTTACAAATAACCCCCTATGTCTATGCCGGTACAAAATAAAAACATTCGAATTATCAAATCAAAATGCCTATACAAATCTATTTCCCTCCCATGAACCCAAAAACTGAAAAGGTACTAAAGATGCAAGTATTAAACTTTTCTTCAAAATCTTCGACATCAAATCTTCAAGCTTTTCTCATCAGGGTGTGCAAAATAATGATCTTCAATTTTTGTACCTATACACATGAGACAAAGCAAAACCTTCGTGACGCATCGAGTTTGAAATGATATAAGAATAAATCAATTAATAATAAAATCTCCCCCATAATGCAAAAACTTCCCCATAATTCGTTCTCCCCCCTTTTTATTTGTCCGAAATAGATAAGGAAACGAATAAACAAAGTAAGCATGGAGTGGTTACGACAAACATGCAAAGAAAATATGGATAAAACTACGCTCATGCAAAGGAGTAGCCCAAAGCTTCCACGGACTATTTTTTATTTTTCATTTTTTCATACAAAAAATGCAAAAAAAAATCAAAAAACATGCCATGAATTTACACTAAGATAACCAAATCATGGAAACGGAATGAATGGGCGTGAACATATTCAATAGGAAAATCAATGCAATCAAACGTAACATATTTGCACGATGAATATGTGTACTCCTAACGAATGAACTCAAAATCGTCCTTAGGTGTCAAAAATTTGAATTTAGAAGACATCAACTTAATTTAATCGACAAATCAAAGTCAAACATGATTTTCTCACCAATAACGTCTAAAACTATGTAACGCTTTTTCATGACTTTTCAAGGACGTGCAAACCCGTTTTATATTCCACCCATCCTCCCTCATAAATAATACTTTTATTTTTCTTTTGAGGTAATGAAACTATGTAAGGGAAAATTTCCAATCGAGTCAATTTGTAGTATTGGCTTAATTCAGGATAAAACTATTTGAGACATAGGATAGATGTTTGTACCTATCAAGCCTATGACGTTTGATGAGTTGAAGACATAGCTGCCAATAATTTAAGTTTCATCCTTACCGAGTTTCGTGCCAACTGTATACGTCATCAACATTTGATTCTCCAAAGTCTCTAAAGGTATGAATGCACTATTATATATATAGGATCTTGGAAAATATTTTTGGGTGTTAGTATTTTTGTTAATATTTTTTATTTGAATTCATATTATCTAAATATTTTGTTCTCGTACACCTTTCCGTAGAAATATCATAACTAATTAAAAAAAATCAAAAAAATACAAAACTGGTGGCCACACGTTCGTATCGAAAATCTCTAGAAATATGACCTGAAATCTCGTTTGGAAGGTCATTTGAACGACCTCATTCGAATGAGATTTTAAACAAGATTTCAGATTTTTTTATGAATTCTCGTTCGAAATGTCGTTCGAAAGAACTTCAGAGGAAATTGCAGTTTTTGTTCGTTTTTTGGCAGTTTTCATTTTTAACCCCCACTACCTTGTACCAGTTTTAATATGTGTGGGAAGACACTTTTGAAAAATGTACCACTTAATTTATTAAATACAAGATTAAACACTCTAAATGGCTTCGATCAATTTTTTGAAGAAACTCTTTAATCAAAACAAACAGTTAACACAAGACGTGTATAAAAAGTTTATGAACGAGTTGTTTAAGGTATAGGTGTCCCAGTTTTGAAAAACAAAACTAATTTGAGATCTAAATCAGCACAAGCTCAAGAAGGTGATGAGAGGAAGAGTAAACATGCAAGAACATAAGATTTTAACGTGGTAAAACTCCACCCAATTGGGGAAACATCCACGGAGGTCTCTACACCTAAAAAGAAAAGTTCACTAAAAAGAATATAAGTTACAAGCATATAAAAAATTAAACACACAATCAGACCTATTCTAAGTAAAGAATTAGGTAATTCTGGCTTCTCTGAAGGCTTTGATGTTGAAGTTGCTCTCCCAACTTTGTTCCTCTTCTCCTTTTTAGCTTTCAGTCAACTCTAAAGTTAAGAATCTCTCTACCAACATTTCTTTAGTGTTTTAGTGTGATAAGTGTAAATGGTGAAGTGCCTAAACACATGCATGCAACCCACACACACTTATACAGACATAATGATTAACAAATTACAAAATTTCGTTCTAAATGTAAAAAAGATTTCTAATCTCAGTTTGTTTGAAAAATCTCAGACTACTGATCTTTATTTATATCCACAGATCAAGAGGGAATTTTGCTATTAAAATGATCCAAGATCCTAAACACTTTCTTTATTTGAAAATTATGAAATACACGAAAGTGTAAATCCCCAATTAAGATCTTAACTAGATCTAAGTCTGGTTTTCCTCATAAACTATAAAAAGAAATGGATTTGTTGGTTTTGGTTATGAAAAACAGCATATAAGAGTTAAAAAAAATGAAGATTTCTTGAAAAAAGAAATCAAATTAAGCAATTTCTACGTGATATGTATCACACAGCTTAGATCTCAGTTTTCTATGAAAGAAAATGAAATCCAAACTTCGTGACTAGGTTGGACAAGAGATTAAAGACCAGAGAGGATGGATCTTCACACAAACGAACTCACTTCTCAAGCTCACAAAGGTTTTATGAAAAAAAATTGTACGAGTTTGGTTTAGGGTTTCGAATTCTCTCTCTTTCTTTTCTCTCTCTCTTTATTCTCTCTCTCTCTCTCTCTCTCTCTCTCTCTCTTCTCTCTTTTTTACTCTCAAATCTCAAATGAGCCAAAAACTAAAAGCGTTCCCCACTTGGTCTCTATTTATACTACTCATAGAAGAATCTGAAAGGGTTAAACGAAATCAACGGTTGAGATTGCTTCGATTAAACCTAATGCAAATCTTATGGTTGAGGATGGCCATCAATAACTAATGATCCAAGGGACATGATTAAATCTTAAGGTTGTGAGAGGTAACAAACACAAATCCAATCGTTCACTGTTCAACACGTGTAAGGCAAGGATCATCCCTCAAATGTGTGTTTTAAATTTTAAAAAAATCTCATTTTTTTACCACAGAAGTCTCTTTAGCTTTCGGATTCTACCCAGCCATAATTTTTAGGAACAAATTGATATTAAAAATAAGCCTGCAACATTTTAAAACCAATTTTTAATTGTTTAAAAATGTTTCATAAATTCCTAAAAATTATTTAAAAAATCCTAAAAATTAATAAAAAAAATCATTTTAATGGGAATTAATACTCACACACCTAAATTGATATGAATGCAACATATAAATGTAATCCTAGGTTCAGTGTTGGTAGTATACCTTTGAGGCTATTAGAGGAATTAATATGTCGTGTTTGAGGCTCTTTGGTAGACTAGGATATGACTCAAATTTTGTCACTATTTCCAAACTAAACAAGCACCTATATAATATAGACTCAAGTGAGTCAAAGATATAGGGTGCTTCAACTTTTTACTAGGACTTTTAGTGAGTTTACAAAACACTTGAGAGAAAAAATCCTCTAACAAAAAGGTCCTTTTGTGTTCTTGAACTTAAATGTTTTAATTCAATGAAAACACAAGTTTTACACCCAAAGTTTTAGTTTAAATCCAAGTTCCTTTATATATATATATATATATATATATATATATATATATATATATATTGCTTGGATATTTGTTTGGCACTGGGTTTAACTCTACCCCAATAAGGAGAAGTTTGGGTTTTCTTCTCTACCCAAAAAGGAAGAAGTTCGTTTACGCTGCGGTGTTCTCATACAGAGAAAGGCTCTGTGTGGAGGTTGACGGTGGCCAGACCCCATCAGTGGATTCCGAGACTGCGGTGGAATCCGTGATTATATACTAGGCAGAGGTTGAAGAGCGGAGGATCACGTCAAGGATTAAAGGGAGTCGAGTCAGTTGTGTAAGTCCTATTGTCGTATCTTTTGTAAACATATCGTACTTAGTGGAATTGTAGGCTGGGTCGTCCGAGATTTTTCCCATTTGGGTTTTTCTCGTACATCGCGCCTCTCGTGTGATTGTGATTTATTTTATCTTTCAAAACTCACTTAGAATGCATGCTTAGGTTTAATCAAGATAAGTTTTGTTTAATCACAATCTCGTTTAATTTGGTGCTAAAATAAGTTTGGGTAAGTTTAAGTTTAAATTCAAATTAATTGAAGTCGAAATTTAATTTGAATAAAATTTGGTTTGGCCTATATTGAAAATTGAATTAACGATTGCTAGGCTAATTATAAGACTTGGGTTAAAGAAAAATTTCATCAATTTTGAGAATTTAAAATTTAGAGGCTTCTGCAACAACAAGTGACATCTGAGCATATAACATATAGAAATCAAAGTATCAAATTTGTATCAGAGCTAGGAGCACTAAGTTATTGTGTTTAGGTCCTTTTTGCGCTTGTTTTAAAAATGAAAGTTTCACTGTTTTCAAAATTTCTTATTTTTGATGGTTCAAATTACACGTATTGGAAAGCGCGAATGAAATCAGTACTTAAATCCCTAGATGAGCGGGTTTGGAAATATGTAGTTACTAGGTGGCCCCCACCTACTTGTTTAGTAGAAAATGAGCGTGTTCCAAAACCCATAGAGAGATGGAGTGAGAATGAACTCAAATTAGCACATTTAAATTCCCGACGTTTAAATGATCTCTTTAGTGCGGTCACACTAGATGAATTTTGACGTATCATGATGTGTAAAACATCTAAAGAGACATGGGATATTTTACAACACACCAATAAAGGTACTAGTGTCGTGAAGGCTTCGAAACTTCAAAATCTCACTACTCAATTTGAAACCATTAGGATGTTAGAAAGTGAAACCTTTGATGAGTTTTATGTTGGACTTTCCGACATTGTTAATTCATCTTTTAATTTGTGAGAAAAGATACCCGATGATCGTGTTGTAAAGAAAATCTTGAGGTCCTTACCCTATATATTTATTCCTAAAGTGACCGTGTTTAATTCTTTACCCACCTTGCACTCTACGAAACTAAAAGATCTTGTAGGTGATTTACAAACCTATAAACTTAATATGTTTCGCTCCAAAGATGAGAAGAAGAAAGATAAGGGCATTGCATTGAAAGCTCAGAAAGGGGAAAAATAAGTTGCGGATGATGAGAGTGATATCGACTTGGAGGATATGGCTATGTTTGCTAGGAAGTTTAAAAAATTTCTTAAGTTTAACAAAGATAAGCTTAAAAATGATTTTAAGAAATTTGACAAGTCTAAGCATTACAAAGCTGAGAAAATCCCTAAAATTCAAAATAAAGATCTTAATAGGGATGAGTAGAATAGATGTTATGGTTGTGAGGGTTATGTCCATAGGGCACATGAGTGTCCCACTAAACTAAAGAGGGAAGGAAAATAACAAATTTCATATAATGTCACCCTTAGTGATGATAGTGATAAGGAAGAGGAACCCGATTCCCCCATTGAGCGTAATTTTACCGCGTTCATAGCAAGTCATGTAAGTGATAGTGAGAACTCGTCCAATGATGATATTATAATACATGACACTTTCGAGGCTAGAATTTGTGAATCCCATGTTTTTTATGGTTGTGAGAGTGGAGATGAAAGCGAGAGTGAAAATGAAGAAGAGGTTGGTGTGAGTGAACTTCAAGTAGCTTTTCAAGAGCTATATGAGGAATCAATAAAAATAAAAAGGGATAACTTGAAGTTAGAAGTGAGTTTGACTTAACGTGCCAAGGTTAATAATGAGAGTTCTTTAGTGGAAGACCTTAGGACACATGATAGATCTCTTCGTGAGAAGCTTGAATACGTAGAAGGTGAGAGAGATAGCTTGAGAGACTTAATGGAGGCTTTGAAGAAAGAGATTATTTGTTTTGAAGAGAGAGTGTTTGCTTGAGTAAATAATTTTAGACTTGGAAGAAAAATTGAGAGACTCAAGTTGTGTCAAATTTGATTTCGAGTGTCGGTCCGAAAAATTAGGCAACATGCTAGGAACCGTCCAAATTAAAAATGACACATGTGGTATTGGCTTCGATTCCCAAAATGCTTTAACTAGTAAAGCCAAAACCATAAGTTTGGGATAATCTTCTAGGAACAATTTTAAAGGTCAATCCTTAGGTACTACTTTTCGCCGTGTTTTCACTTGTTCACATTGTGGTCGAAAAGGTCATCTTAGGAAATTTTTTTATGATCTTAAAACAGGTTCTAGGAAATCCAAGAGTGAGGTAACCGAGGTAGCCAAGGTCACCAATCCCGAAATTATCACTCTTCACTTGTTTGGGTTTAGAGATCCGACTTGGTAACTTTACAAGATAGGATTTATGATTCTCATTTTCTATCACACGATTAACTCCCATGCTAATTCTAAAGGTTAAATGTGTTAGCTTTTTTTCATATACTAGATTTTATGTTACATGTTATATATCCATGCTAGTTGTATGTCTGTTTGTCATTTTCTAATCCATGCTTCATCATAAATGCGTTGCTAGAATTATGACTTGTTTGTCTTTTGTATTTTATTTTATTTTATTTTGTTTAGTGTTATTGAAAAATGCAAAAAGATTTTGTCTTTCTTTTGAGTTGAATTTTTTTTTTGTTAAAAATTTTGAAAAACTCAAAAAGATTTATTTTTTTTGTGTATGTATTTGAGTTTTACACACCTTTTGTGGCATGTGCTTGTGTTGAATCCTATCATTCCACTTCCACGTGGCTAGAACTTTTGGTTAGGAATTTCAATCCTTAAAGTGTGCTTTGTCATTCTTATATGGAGTAGTTTAAATTTGACTTGCTTAATGGATTCACTTTTTATATGCCTTCTCGCACACATGCACGAGCTCTTTTGAACTTTTAACTTCAAATGTATATTTGAGCTTTATGAGATGTTCTCCTACCAATCTAGTCATCTACATATTTTATGACTTAGGAGGATTTGTGCATGTTAGAACCATTGCACGTGAGATTATTGTGTGTTAAAAAATGATATATGAAAGTGCAAGGGGAAGGGCTACAAAAGGAACAATCATCCTTTGCGATTAAGCCACCGTTTGCAATGGACCAAAAAGAAATATGGGGTCCAAAGGCCTAAAAGAAAAATATGGCATTAAAAGAAATTATATATAGCCAAGGCCTAGTCTGTTTAGATTGATATTTTCATTCAAAAGAAAAGAAAAGAATAATATTATATTTGAGGGAGTTTGGGTGTAATATCAATGTCTTTGCACAATGACTTTGTATCCTAGTTGTGCTATCTTGTCATGACTCTATTGGTTTGTAGAATCATTAATATTCTAGGCTTGTATGCATTTTGTTCATTTTGTTCATCGAGTTCACTTTATCCTGTCACATAAGGCTAAATCTTAGTAGATAAAGTTTTCCAATCAAATAAGAACTTCGTGAATATATTTAAGTGATTGGGTCTTAATCCTTTGGTTACTAGTTCACAACCCTTCACTTTCATTTCCATATGACGCATTTATGCCATAAGAGTGTGGAAAGCTCATTTTATTTTGTGCTGTGTCATTTGTGTTGTCTATATCTATATATATGTGCTTGCACTTCATTAATATCTTTTGTGTGTATATATATGGTACTTTGTTTGTTTTGAATCTTTGCCTTGCTACCTAGTCCATATATACTTTGAATTTAAAATTGGTATCTATATTATTACGAATCTTTGGTTTGATATCCCATGCTTAGCGCACTACATTTTAAGTGGTATATTTTTGTTATCGCATCATAGTTGGTATCCATTAATATTTGTATGGATTAGTTGTATTTCATTATTGCCATATGCTTTATTTCTCCTATTTATACGTCATTGCATGTTAACTTGTTTTTCCTAAATTTATATCCCTTGTGTACACTTAAGGTGGAGGAATAGTTTTTGCTTTAATTGGGGGAGAAATAAGTTAATTTTATTCTTAACCTTTGTTTATTCCTGAACAAAAAGGGGGAGAAATGATATCTAATCCTTTGAAATTTTGGGAGATTTAACTTAGGGGGAGACGTATTTCTAGGTAGATCGTTGTTAGATAAAGGGGGATAATTAATTAAGGGAAAAATTTTATTTTTAGCATTTTAATCCTTTTATATTCCCAATGCGTTTAATGGTTTGTTTAAGTGTGCATGAAATTTCTTTTTAGTGGCATTACTTAAAGCGGCAAAGCATTTTCTAAGAGTCGAGTCAAGCGTCTGTAATTTTATTTTTTTGGTTGGGATATTGTGTCTAAACGTGCTTGACGGCCCTTAGGATTTTTAGTTTCGTTTTCTCTCGGAATAGCTAAAGGGGGAGATTTGTAAGGGAAAATATTTTCAATCGAGTCAATTTGTGGTATTGGCTTAATTTCGGATAAAACTATTTCAGTCATAGGATAGATGTTTGTACCTATCGAGCCTATGACGTTTGAACAGTTGAAGACGTAGTGGCCAATAATTTAAAGTTTCATCCTTGCCGATTTTCGTGCCAAGTGTATACGTCATCAACATTTGATTTTCCAAAGTCTCCAAAGGTATGAATAAACTATTATATATAGGAGGTTGGAAAATATTTTTGGGTATTAGTATTTTTGTTAATATTTTTTTTGGAATTCATACTATCTAAATATTTTGTTCTTGGACACTTTTCCATAGAAAAATCATAACTAATTAAAAACAATTAGAAAAATACGAAACTAGCGGCCACGCGTTCGTATCGAAATTCTCTAGAATCATGGCCTGAAATCTCGTTAAAAAGGTCGTTCGAATAAGATTTCAAACGAGATTTCGGATTTTTTTTGAATTCTCGTTAAAAATGTCGTTTGAACGAACTTCAAACGAAATTGTAGTTTTTGTCCGATTTTTGGCAGTTTTCATTTTTAACCCACCACTACCTCACTACTTTGTACCAGTTTTATTATGTGCGGGACGACACATTTTGCTAGGACTTTTGGTGAGTGTACAAAACACTGGAGAGCAAAAATTCCTCCGACAAAAAGGTCATTTTTTGTTCTTGAACTTAAAAGTTTTAATTCCATAAAAACACAAGTTTTACACCCAAAGTTTTAGTTTAAATCCAAGTTCCTTTATATATATGCATCTTGCTTGGAGATTTGTTTGGCATCGAGTTTATCTCTACCCCAACAAGGAGAAGTTTGGATTTTCTTATCTACCCAAAAAGGAAGAAGTTTGTTTACGCTGTGGTGTTCTCATACGGAAAAAGGCTCCGTGTGGAGGTTGGCGGTGGCCAAACCCCATCGGTGGATTCTGAGATTGCGATGGAATCCGTGGTTATCTACTAGGCAGAGGTTAAAGAGCGGAGGAGCACGTCAAGGCTTGAAGGGAGTCGGGTCGGTTGTG
Source organism: Sambucus nigra (assembly GCA_949130495.1). Taxonomy (NCBI): domain Eukaryota; kingdom Viridiplantae; phylum Streptophyta; class Magnoliopsida; order Dipsacales; family Adoxaceae; genus Sambucus; species Sambucus nigra. The sequence continues at coordinate 315,380,055 of OX422214.1, read as the reverse complement.
TAAGTCCTCTTGTTGCGTCTTTTGAAAACATACAGTACTTAGGGGATTTGTAGGCCGGGTCGTCTGAGGTTTTTCCCATTTGGGTTTTCCTCGTACATCGCGCCTCTCGTGTGATTATGATTTATTTTATCTTTCAAAACTCACTTAGAATGCATGCTTAGGTTTAATCAAGATAATCTTTTGTTTAATCACAATCTTGTTTAATTTGGTGCCAAAATAAGTTTGGGTAAGTTTAAGTTTAAATTTAAATTTGGTTTGGCCTATATTGAAATTTGAATTAATGGTTGTTAGGCTAATTATAAGACTTGGGTTAAATTAAATTTATGGTTAAAGGAAAATTTCATCAATTTTGAGAATTTAAAATTTGGAGGCGTCCGCAAAACAAGTGACATCCGAGCATATAGCGTATAGAAATAACAATTTCAAACTAAATTCTCTCCTTCGAGAAATCCTATTGGCCCATTTTTGGCTTATTTTTCTTTTTATTGCTTTAATTTTTTTATTTGGGCTCTTTTAAATGGTGGTTTTCATGACGAATTAATTGTGTACTCTCGCAAGCCTTTCCCGTGAACACTCATCATTTTTTGCAATTTAATTCCTCACGGTAAATGGTTATTACATGCACTACTTTCGTTGTTAAGTTTTATCGCAGTTGGTTCATTTTTAAGACAGAATTGAGATGAAAACACATCTACCAACATGTGATAGACAAGAACAATATCCAAACAAATTCATGTAAGTGTTCAATAAAGGAACTCGTGAGTCAAACATGTAGGTAGTAACAAATAATCACATCTTAATGACTCCAAACATTGTAAAGAACATAAATGGAATGATGACGCATATCAAAACACTATCAAATCATCACATGGATATGGAATGAAATTGTGACTTGGTCATCCTAAATGTCCATTCATATACGGTGCAAAATATAAATACAAAACTCTTTTTGTCTTTTTCCAAACATTTTATCAAAATAAAATCTTTTTGAAATTTTTAATATTTTCTAAAAAAATAAAATCTTTTTGTATTTATCCAATTTATCAAAAAAGAAAACATAACTCCAAAAATGATACACAGTAGCAATAGGCAAAAATATCAGCATGCAAATCATCCAATGCTAGCAAAAAAATCTAACCATCATCTATTAAGTGCGGTGGAGTTTTTCAAAGGTGGTGACATCCTATGAAAAATATCCATCAAGTCATGTGAAGTCTTGACTAAAAACTTTACCTGCTCTCTAAGATGTGCAAACTCTGTCGTGTAATCATCCAGAGCATCATGTGTGGGTGCATGTGTGTGAACATGTGTAGTGGCAAAACGTGACAAATAACCCAACTTAAAACAAAACTCCCTAAGGTGTCCTCAATTTTTGCAATGGGTGCAAACATAAACAGTCTTAGGTAAACCTCTCTCAAAACGTCTACGGCGCACTTTCCTATCAGGTATGGGACGCCTATGTGGGTTGGGATGAGAGCCATATGGATCAATTTCTAACTTGGGAACCGGCTCGGGTGCAACGTGGGAAGTGGACGTACCGTTATGACCTATTCATTGTCTCTCAACATCACCAAAAATGGGATTTAGAACGATCTTTTCAACCTTTTACATGTTCGGGATCACTCTCGAGTTAGGATATACATGTCGCCGGACTAGACACTGTGTTGGTCAAATCACTCTTTTCCTGATCTAAATCAATCAATCGTTCACTCAAAGTAACCTTCACCCTCTCGAGTTGCTTGCTTTCGCCTCAAACACTCTCAAAGTCTCTAACTCTCTCTCAAAATCTCTCACCCTATGGCCTAACTCCTTATTCAATTTCTTAGTCTTTAAGGTCTTAACGTACAAATATCTAAACGCAATTTGGAGCTCACTTTCATCTCCACTTTCACACTCACTATAACCCACACTCAAAATAGTCAAACTATCATCCTCCTCAGGGGTCTCGCGTGCACAAGTATCCTCATCGTCGTGGGACAAACTTGGTATGCTCACGTGGCTAGCTAAAAAGGCAGCAAACTTCCCATGTGAAGACTCTTCCTCGGAATCATTCACTTTATCCTCACTATCTCTAAGAGTGGTTGGCATGGAAATTTTCTTGCCCTTTCTCCTTAGCCTAGTGGGACACTCAAAAGATCTATGCCCCCTACCCTCACACTCAAAACACTTATCTTCTTCCTCTCTCTCGAACGAAATAAGCTGGTCGCTCGAATGGTGACAACTGTCGTTCGAACGAGCTTTGTATGTCGCTGGAACGATGGATTAAAAAATTAATATTTTTTTGTTTCTTCAAAAAGTTCCGTCTCAACACTTAGAAAAAATTCATTAACGAAAAACTACACTCCAACACTTACAAAAAAATTAGAAAACTTATCCCAACACTCTAAGTGAACCGTTAAGGTACTTGAACACAACCTTTCCTAAATTAATATAGCAAAGTCTTCAATGTTCAAGAACTTTGATATTCGAATCCGTCTTGACGCATGATTGATCTTGAATAAGTCTTCGACGGTTGTAGCGGTATACGACATACTCACATAGTAGTTGGACAATAAAATAATTTCCTTACAATGATCTTGTAGCCGTGTCAATACAACGGGATACGCCATATATTATATCTAGGACGATACAGACAAGACCTAGATTCTAGCAGACAATGATAGCAATATGTTCTTACAAATCTCCCATATGGCTATGCCGGTAGATACATAAAAAATTCGAATTATGCAACCCAAAAAAATCCTAAGACATAAAATATTCTAATACCCCCCACCCATAAATGGAAATATCAAAATACATAAGTCTTGAATTCTTCAAATCTTTAAAATCTTCAAAAACTTCAAATCTCCAAAAAATTTATGTGTCTTCATCGAGTTTTCCATGAATATGATCTTCAAATGAACCTACACATGATACAAGAAACAGATACCCGTGACGCGCAAAAGTTTAAAATAAAATGATAAGCACAAATGATAATCATAAATAAGCACAAGCAAATCATCAAATCATCAAACTTTCCACTCCCCCATAATTCATTCTCCCCTTTTTTATGATGTCCCAAATAGATAAGGAAAAGAAACATAAGCAACAAATACGGAGTGTGTCACAAAAATAAGCAACTATTTTTGAATTTTTTAAAAAAAATCTCACATAAAAAAATACAAGGATAAATCACAGTATGAATTAACACTCAGATAACCAAGTCGTGTAAGCCTAAATGTAGTGATGTGAACAAATTCGATAGGAAAATCAACTCAAACAACAATAACATATGTGCACGATGAATTTTGGATACTCCTACCGAATGAACTTAAAATATTCCTTAGGTGTAAAAATGTGAAATTTATATGATATGGACTCAATCTAATCAGCAAATCAAAGTCTAAAATGATTTCCATACCAATAACGCCCAAAACTATGTAATGTGTTTACAAGACTTTTTCAGGACGTGCAAACCTATTGATTTCCAACCAAACTCCCTTAAAAGATAAACACGATCATATTTTCTATTATTTAACTTTTGAATGATCAAGAAAACTAAACTATGTTGGCTCCTTTTTGGCAATTTTTGCTCTTTTCACTACCTTAATTTTTTCTTGGGTTCGTTCAAACGGTGGCTTTCACGACGAGTTCACTTATCTCTCACAGCCCTTTCCCGTGCACACTCTTATTTTTTTAATAATAAACAAACTCTCACGGGCAACGGTTCTTGCAAGCACTACTTTTATTATCTCGTTTTATCGCATTTGGTTTGATTTATAGGCAGGATTGTGATGAAAACACCTAAACCAATATGTGAAAGACAAGTGCAATGCTCAAAATAAATCCGTGCATGTGTGCATTAAAGGAGATAATAAGCCAAACATGTAAAAAGTAATCACTAATCACATTTCAATGACTCTAATACACTCTAAAGCACAAGGATGAAATGATGTAGCGTCTCAAAACACTAACAAAAAGTCATGTGGATAATGGAATGATATTGTGACTTGTCCACCCTAAATGTTCATCCACAAAAGGTGTAAACAAATTACAAAACTCTTTTTTTGTTTTTCAAAAATTTTATAAAAAGAAAATCTTTTTGCCTTTTTTTTATTTTTCTTAAAAACCAAAAATATTTTTGAATTTTTCTTTTTTCTTAAATAACAAAAATCTTTTTGTATTTTTCCATTTATTCTTAAAGAACGGAAAATCTTTTAGGATTTTTTTTAAAAATATGAGTAAGAAAAAATTGCAATACAAGAATAATATAATACAAATGACACAGTCTAGCAATAGGAATCAAATGATATGAACATGAAAAATCATCCAATATTAGACATGGTAACCAACCATCAGTTGTACAGATACCTAAAGACTTCCTAAGTCTAAGGGTATCTAAAGGTTTCGTGAAAATATTGACTAACTGGTAGTCAGTGTTCACAAAGCTCAAGGATGCGGCCTTATCCTCTACCGGGTTTTGGTAAAATGCTCGTGTATCCTAATGTGCTTCATGCGTGAATGCTGGACTAGATTGTGGGATATATGAATTGTGTGTGTGTTATCACAGGAAATTGTCATGGAGTCCTGTGAAATCCCGTAATCCACAAAATTTTCTTCATCCACAAGAGTTGCATGCAATAACTCCCGACGACGATATACGCGGCCTCTGCAGTGGACAAAGAGATGGAGTTCTACTTCTTTCTCAACCAAGATACAAGAGCACTACCAAAATATAAACACCCATCCGAAGTTATCCTACATCCATCTATATCCCGACCCAATCGGCATCCGAATAGGCATATAAACAGCCGTCGGTATCAAAGGAATAACAAATATCGTATGAGAGAGTCCCACTCATGTATTTGATTATATTTTAAGAATGCGCATATACTCCAACACTAAATACAATGTTGGGACAACTGGCAATAAAGTAGAGAAGAATACCTATCATACTCCGATATAAGGTTTGCTCTACGTCCTTACCTAAAGTGCCAATGCTAAGCTTAGTCGAGGTACTCATAGGGGCGCGTACATGCTTAGCGGAATCTAAACCAAACTTCTTCATGAGGTCTTTTGAATTCTTGGATTGGGAGATGAACATACCATGCTCTAGCTTACAAACTTGGAGACCAAGGAATAACGTAAGCTCACCAACCATGATCATCTAGAACTGACTCTTCATCTCCTCCTCAAAGTCGTGAGCATCGCGGGAGCACATGGATCCAAATACTATGCAGTCCACATAGACTTAGGCAACTAAAATAACACATTTCTCTCTTTTATTAACAACGTCTTATCTACTCCCCCTTTCCTAAATCCATGAGAAAAGAGATAAGAATTAAGCCTCTCGTACCAAGCACGGGGTGCTTGCTTCAAACCATATAAGGCTTTCCTTAAATGATAGACGTGTCTTGGGTGCTTAGGTTCTCCAAACCCTTTTGGTTATTCCACGTACTCCTCCTCTTGTAGAATGCCATTCATAAAGGCACTCTAGACATCCCCCTGATATAACTTGAAGTGCGGATGACATGCGATGGCGAGTAGTAAGCGGGTGGACTCAAGCCTCGCAATAGGATAAAATGTCTCCTCAAAGTCTACATCCTCAATTTGTGTGTATCCCTAAGCGACCAACCTAGACTTATTACGGATAATGGTACCATTATCATCCAACTTATTATTAAAGATATACTTCGTACCAATCACGTTCATCTCATTAGGTCAGGGGACAAGTTCCCAAGCATCATTCTTTCTAAACTGGAGCGATTCATCCTGCATGGCAAATATCCAATGTTCATATTTGAGTGCTTTTTTTACGTTGTTGGGCTCGATTAGGGATGTGTAGCTCAAATAGCTAATAATGTTCTTAAGTTGAGCGTGAGTCTTGCCACCTAAAGTAGGATCTCCTAAAATGACGGAAGGGTTGTGACTCTTCAGAACTCGAATAGGTGTGTCCCCTAAATAAGAGGTAGGGTCCCCCTAGGTGTGTGAGGGATAATGGGGTCATCACAGGGAGTGCATCATCCTCACACAAAGGGTTAGGATAAAAAAAATGACAGTGACTCGTCATCTTTAACAGTGACGTTTATTGATTTCATAACCTTATAGCTACTCAGGTAAGAAACTCGACATTCTTTGCTCATCGATGAATATCCTAACAAAATTCCCTCTTCGCTCTGGGAGTCGAACTATCCTAATTGCCCTCTATCCCTAAGCATGTAGTATTTACTCCAAAACACACGAAAATGCGAAAGGTTAAGTTTCTTCCCTGTCCGCAACTCATATGGCGTCTGAAGTGTGTATGGACAAAAATATACCCTATTTACCGTGTGGCATACAGTAGACACCGCCTCTGCCCAAAACCTCCTAGACACTCTACAACCGAGAAGCGAGGATTTAGCCATCTCTTGAATCGTCCAATTCCTCTCAACAATCCCATTTTGCCGAGGAGTTTTCACGAACAAAAATTATGTTTAATTCCAAAGCTATCACAATAATTATCCACCTTCACTTCTTTAAATTCAGTGTCGTTGTCACTATGCATCCTATTGATGGTGACACCGTGTTGATTTTATTGGACACAACACTAGGCCGTAATAAACTCTATAGCATCGGATTTCGCTATCAGGAAACCTACTATGAAATAATGAGAGAAATCATTTACCATAACGAGGATGTGCCTCTTACCACCTAAACTCTCTGTGTGAGTAGAACCCATAAGATCCATGTGTATTAACTCAAGCATACGTATAGTGGTAACGGAATTTAACTTTCAATGAGGACTATAGACTTGTTTTCCCTGCTAACATAGACCACAAATCGTGGAAATGGTCTTTCCAAGCGATGGCAAGCCACATACTAGGTATTTTTTCGTTAAACGCTCCAACTCTCTAAAATTAACATAACCTAGATGTTGATGCCACAGATCCATATAAAAGATCGTGGCGCTGTTGCATGCACAATCCCATAACAGTTATATTTTGTCCTCACCCCTTGCAATAGAATTTTACCGGCTTGATAAAAAAATGTTACATTCGTTTCGATCAAACTTTATCGCAAAGTCTGTGTCGCATAGCTGGGTAATGATGATAAGGTTTGTTTTCAAACCTTTGACGTACAAAACAATTTCTAGTTTTGGAAATCTAGGTATTTCTATTGTACCTCATCGTATGATGCTAGATTTACTCCCACCTCCAAAGGTGACTTTACCATCCTTACGATCCTCAAAGTAGGTAAAAACAAGACGTCACCAGTCATGTGCACGAGCAACCACTATAAAAATACCACTGGGAGGCATTATGAGCTTTAAGAGCAACATGAACAACAAGAGCTTTCTCGTCATGCTTAGGTACCTAATAAGTGGCAACCTTTTGTTTACACTTATCGTTGTTGGTTCTAGTCGGGATCTTGTAAGTATGCTGATTAAGGGTGAAAAGTAGCGCATGTCAAACGCCTATCGTTGTTTTATGTTCACCGCCCTAATACAAAAACCTAAGTTACGACTACACTCAACTGGTGAGTACAGCAGTAAGTCGGGTATCGAAAATCCACAGAGACGAGTTGCTAGAATTTATAAGGTTTAATACTCCTAAATAAAAGTGTAAATGATAGATATGAACAAAAATTAAAAGATGCGAAAAAGGGAAATATTAATCTAGGCGAGTGTATTTAAAGCTAGATTAATAAAGCGAGTAAACTATAGGTTGCGTCGAATATCCCTCACCCGAGTTAATTAGTATAAAATGGTCACATGGGTCGACGAGTTATTACGAGTGCGTCTCGTTTCGACAGTTAATTGAACCAAGGGTTATCACGTCCCTAAATCCTCATAAAAGTCTAATAAGATTTTGGCATCAACAAATACCCCAGAAATTACGCACGCAAGGTCGTAAGTACGGGACATACATGATATGCCCCGTCAAATCTCCTAGGCGTAATAACTAGGACAACGCACCTGAAATAGACACGTAAACTCCATCACCAAAGCAAAGAAACACATCAACTCGAGTGAGTTCCATTCAAACACAACCTAATTTAAATTAGCTAGAAAGCATGATAAAAATGCGGTAAAGAAATACGGTAAAGAAACGCGATAAAATTACACTAGAAAACAATAAATGAAAACATGTAAACCTAATTATCAAAGCACGTAAATTATCTAGAAAACAAGAATAAATGGAAAACAAGATATATTAATGGAGAGGGTAATGAATAGTCAACTTACAAACCAATTAGGGTGTCAATCCAAAGAGAAATGAAGAAGAACTAACCAAAAACCCTCAAACCCTAAGCTAAAGCTCTCTAAAAACGAAATATGTACTGCATATTTTCTTATTACAACAAAAAAAAATTATATAGTAAGTTGGAATAAAAGAAAAGAAGAAAGAAAAGAAAAGAAAAATATCTGCAGAAAATAGGGGATCGATCGATCGACCCCTTTGGTCGATCGATCGATAGTAAAAATCGTGGAAAAATTATGAAGGGTCGATCGATCTATCCTTTTGGTCGATCGATCGATCAAGCAGTGCATTTTCTCCTGTTTTAGCTTGCATTTCTTCTCCGCTAAAATTGCCGTAAATTCTTCGTTCTAAATCAGAATCGCGCACCTTTCACGGCCACGCGAAGCTTGTGAGGAGGGCTACAACTTCCATATAGATGTTGGGCCAGGTGCCCAAGTTGTGAAAAGACTAAAATGCCCCTGAACGTGCAATCGCGTACGAAAATCAAGCGGAATGCGTCCGAACTTCACACTTAGCATCCAAATACCTATAAAAGCTCAATTAACCCCTGCAAAACATTTTAACGTATAAATCCTAGGTTGTCTAGTTAACGAGAATATATATAGGGAATAAGATACCCGAGGGTCTAAAATGCGTCCGTTCGGAGGATGAAATACGCAATATTTGAGTATTATCATATGCACTAACGACAACGGCAATGACATCTGTTGTAACTCTTCCATAAAACTATGAGAAGTGGTGACTAGAAACTCAAGTTAATCTCTCAAACTAGCAAAATCGCTTAAGTGGTGTGATGGAATACATGTACTTTGAGTCCGACCAATGTTACAGCAATACTCCCTCAGATGGCCTTTTCTCTTGCAATAAGTGCAGAAATAAACAGTCTTAGGCATACTTGGTTTCCTCTTCTTAGCCGAACTTTTCTTTAGGGTTTTGGTTGATGGCCATGAGGATTCACGTTGAATTCATGAATCGATTCGGGTGCGACATGTGACGTGGAAGCATAGTCTAAACCTATTCCTTGCCTCTCACCAAACCCTAAAGCAGGGTCGGGGAATATATTTCCCCATCTTACTAAATGTGCCCTCAATCTTTACCTTGACCTCCCGAGCATTCTTGAGATCACGAGTGAGTTGGGGTACAAGGACATCAAGTTTCTTCTGAGTCTCCACGGATGTAAGGAGCTTACTTGTAAGACTAGCCACTTGTTTGGTCAAGTCCTCTCGCTCTTTCTCAAGAACACTTTCTCTCTATACAAAAGCTCTCTCTCTATCTAAAAAAATCTCTCTCGCGCGCGTACAAAGACTCGTTAACGAAGGACTATCGCTTTCTCGTTTGTCCTAAGTATTTCTCTAGCACAATGTCCCTAATTGTTAACCCTTTGTTTTGCTTTTTCATTTTAAAATACTCAACATACCCATATTGTAGGTCACTCTCACGCTCACTTATAGCATCCTCACCCTAACTCACGTCGTTCTCACTGTCGAGGTCTCCTTATGAAGCAGCTTCATCGTCATCGTGAGGTGCACTAGAAGTAATCACACGACTAGCCATGAATACGATAAAGTTATATTCAAGCGGTGAATATTCTTCTGAATCCACCGACTCGACCTCGCTATGGTCACTAAGGGTGGCATTTAAGGCAACTTTATCCTTGCCTTGACGCTTTAAACTGGTTGGACACTAATATGCTTTGTGACCTCTCCCATCACACTCCTAACACCTCTCTTCCTCTCTCTTAGGAGCGTCCTTTTTATTTTTCCCAAATTTCTTCCTAAATTTATTTTGCTTAAAATTCTTTTTATCTTTAGATGTGCCATTATTTTTAAGTTTGAGAAATTTCTTAAAATATTTAGCAAAAAGGGCTAAATCATCTAGTCAAAGTCGTAGTTAGAATCGGACGACACCTCCTCTCTCGTTCTAGATGACTCGTCTCTCTTTCTAGGTGTCTCCTCACTCTTTCTAAGCCGCGACTTAAGTGCAATCCCTTTCTCTTTTGGTTTTACCGTTTTTAGAAACATGTCAATTTCGTATGTTTGAATGTCCCCAACGAGTTCTTCTAACCTAAAGGAATCTTACATACCCAAAAAATTAAGCATGGTGACTTTTGAGATAAAACGTGCAAGTAGGGATCCTAAAATCTTTTTTGCTACTCTAGTATCAGGAATTTTTTCACCAAGATTAAAAATAGAATTAACAATATCCGATAGATGAGCATAAAATTCATCAAAGCTCTCGGATTCAAGTATAGTTATTGTATGAAATTGAGTAATCAAATTTTGCAGTTTAGATGCCTTAACAACATTTGTGCCCTCATGTGTAAGTTGCAGGACATTTCATGCCTCTTTTGACGTGGTGCACATAATAATACGCCAGAACTCGTCGAGTGAGACGGCTCTGGAAATCGCACTAAAGCCACGTGAGTTATAGGCACTCCATTTAAATTCATCGGCAGCCCAAGTAAACATTGGTTTAGGATTTGTGACATTGTCTACAGTGATAGTGGGAGGAGTCCACCCTCTTTCACAAATGAACCATACTCGTTCATCAATAACTTTTAATGTGGATCCCATGCAGGCTTTCAAATAAGCATAATTTGATCCGTAAAAAAATGCAATTCAATTATATAAGTTATCCATTTGAACTTAAATTTTTCAAAAATCAATTTTTTTTAAAAATTGACATCAACGATTGTTTTGCGAATAATCAATTACACGGTGAATTGTGTAAAAGGATATTATACCAATTTGAGAGCGTGCTATGGTTCAATGGTCAAACTTATTTAATTAAACGTAAATTTGAACCAGTTTTAAAACACTATTTCATGCAACTGTGTGATTGAAAGCAGTAAATCAATATATCACGCACCAAACATTCAAGAAAACGAGTTTCAGGAAAAATCCCCAAAAGGGGCAAAACCTTTTCTTTCATTTCACTATTATATGAAAATCTTGACTTACATGTACATACAGAAATACAGACGTTTGATAAACGAAAATCTCACAGGCTTCGATTCATCTGCTTTAGCAATAGTTCCCACGAGAGCTACAAGTCCAGCAGTGGATACACCTTCTCCACAAGAGAAACTCCAAGATTGGAATATATGTCTATGAGGGTTTCATTGTGATTATCAAAATATTGATTGGGATTATGTGAATCAAAAGTGTTTTTGGCCTTTAAAAAGGAAAACTTTATGTGCGGCGGGTCTGCAGGAAACGGAGGCTAAAAAGTCTTGAAAATATTTATAAGGATTAGGTTTAAATAGGCAAACATGAATTTCTAGGCGGCATTAAGTCGTTATAACGAGGTTAAGAGGTCGTTCGAATGAGATATTCATCTCGCTAGAAGAAAACTTCTAACGACCCTTCTAAGAACCTATAAAAACAAAAATAGTACGCCTTCGTTTGATCCATATTCGATGTAAGTCGTCAAACGACGTATCAAACAACATCATCATGTCGTTTGAACGACAAGGCCGTATCGTTATAACGACACAAGGCGAATTTTGTTTATTTAAAAACTAGACTCGTTTTGTTAAAATAAAACTAAGTGGAAACTTCTCCCAAATATATTTGCAAAAAACTAAGAACTCTAAATAATGAATATACCATAAAGGAATATGGAGTTGTGGAGAACGGTTAAAGTTCTACGTGATACACGTTATAGTTGAGTAGTGTATGTTGATGATGCACGCTGCCAATGATTCAGATTATGGACGTCGTGGATAATCGTGTAGACGTATTGATGTAACGAGATACGCCATATCTTATGAAATCTAGGATGATACAGACAATACCTAGATTCTAGAGAACACTGATAGAAATATGTCCTTACTGGTTTCTTCTTAATCTTAGGTCCCCCTTTTTCTTCCTATTGTTAGAGTTATGTGTGGTCTATTTTGGGAGAGGATATGTATTCCTACTTTTTCTCGAATAATTACAGTTTTGATAGGTAGGTGTTTACAGCCTTTTTTGAAAATACTCGGTAATAGGGTGCCATAAGATATCGCAATAGGAACAATATTGATGCGTGGTAGGCTTGATTGTATCACCTTAGTCCTTAAAGATAGGTTTGGTATGGTTAGAAACATTAGTCCAATTTTCACAAATCTTAGTTTTTTTTCTGAGGTCTCTTGTAGGAGGACAAACATACTAGACTTTTTCGTCAGGTTTCTGCTTTTGATTACACACGTTTTGCATTGCTTTAGAGACATTAACATTAAAAAATTCCTTTCTGAGGTTTTCCCAAAGCCAGGCCTTCTTTTAAAAAAATTACATTTTCAGAAGAAATAGTCGTCTTAATAGACTTAACTTTTTCTTCAAAACCCATGCCAGTTTTATTGTCCGAATTCATTTTACTACAAACAACAGTCTCTTTATAAGATTTAGCTTGTGTTTAAAAACGTTAACATTTTTTCAAAGACATTGGAAACATTTTTTTTGGATTCCTCTAATTCAATTAAAGTAGGCTTGTATCTTTCTTTTAAGACAACATTTTTCTCAGAGAGGTCTTTTAATTTTAATGAAATTCTTCTGTCTCCGTCTCATGTGCAATACATTGAGTAGTGTAGTCTTCGACATTCTTCCTAATTATTTTACTAAGTTGTTCAACACGTTCAATCAATTGATTAACCATCTTATCCATTTTGGCACTCTTTTTAAGAGTCTTAGTGTATAACTCTTGAATATCAAGCAGGTTGTCACCGGGCTCTCTAAGTGAGGTGTGTGAATTGTCCCCTATCATTTCATTTTGTGCAGTGGGACTCACACACACGTTCAATTCATCAACATTGTTTTCACTTTGAGTCACCCGTAAATTAGAACTATCTGCATCATTTTCAATACTAGTAGTTACAACAATTTCACTAGCAGGAACAACATCAACAGGTATAATACAACCATCAACAACATTATCAATAGGTAAACATGTGTTGTCATCAATATATATGATCTTGGTATGAAAGGACATGCATGATTCATCAACAATGGATGACTTAGGCACATCTTCATCAGAATCACTATAATTGTCCCACGTTTTGCACATATTGACCCTGATATTATTATTGTTCAAATTGACTCTACACTTAGAAATAAAGTGCCCTATTTTCCCACAATGATGACACTTGATGTGGCTATTGTCAGTCTTAGGCATATTATTATCAGTGTTTTTTTTGTTATCATTTCTATCATAAGGTCTGTGAGTTTAAATTTTTTGATAACCAGATCTACCTTGTTTAGAAGCAACATAATTGCTAAACTTCATGATTTTCTTAAATTGTTTGCTCATAAGAGCAATCTGGTTATCTAAATTATCCAAATCACAGTCCTCACTAAGGTCTAGGTCAAAGTCAAGGAGATTCATTTTAGGGACAGTCACTTGGGATGAGAATACCATGATAAGCACCCAAAACTGTACAATTTATACCCCTAATAGATGTATTTTAGTTGCTAATTCTCGACAATATGGGTCTTATGCGCTTAATTGTTCAATATGCATGTCTAATGTGCATTGCAGAGTTCAAACGCTTAAATCAAGACAATTGTGCGTTTTATGGAGCTAATACCAACCCCGTAACCTTACCCGACCCTAAACTTAGCTTAAACCTACCCCAACCCCGTGTGTGTCTAATTTGCCCTTTTATTATTTTTTAGATTTTTAGTTTGAGGCATTTTTATTTTTAGGATTTATTTTAGATTTATTTAGAATTTCTAGAATTTATTTTTCAATTTTTATATTTCTTTTTATTTAGTATTTTGATTTTTATTCTATTAGTTTTTAATTTTATTTTATTTTATCTTATTAAGATTAGAATTTTGAGGATTTCATGTATTTTTAGTTTTATTAGATTTTGCATTTTCTTTTTAGGATTTTTTATTTTAAGTTTTATTAGATTTTATTTTTATTTTTATTTTTTATTTTTAGTTTTATTTTATTTTTAGAGTGGGAGTTTAATTTTAGGATTTTTAGTTATTGTAATTTTATTTTTATTTAATTATTTTTAGGTGTCTAAATTAAACACACACACACTACTTATCCTACACCCTCACCTAACCTCCCTACACCTTATCATCACCACTTCATCTTCAACCTCATTCCAACCCCATTTCTCTCTCTTACACCTCCATCATCAAACCAACACATTAACAAATCTAACCCACCATCCGACACATAATACCCACAACTCCATATCCACTCAACTCACCTGCGCCGGCGAGCTCCAACCGAACTCAACTCGTTTTCCGGCGACTGCCCCATACCATCTTCGCCCGCCGTCGCCCCTTACCCAGAACCCGTTGGCATCCCTTTCAGACCAACCTCCGGCGGTGGTGTCGCAACCCTAAAAACCCCCTCCCTCCTTACCCAGCCAACCCGTGGTCCCCAACCTCCAACAGCCTACTCCTAACTCCGGCGGCGCCCTGCCAACTCGTCGGCGCTGCTACTCCGACGCTCTCTCTCTTACTCTCCTCGACCCATCCACCTCAGCCCATTCCCCAACCAGAACCCGACTCCCCCTAGCCCCCTCCGATTCCGACCGACGGCGCTACCTGCTGAAACCCCCTACTCCGGTCGCGATTACCCCTACCCCGGCCAAAACTAACGGCCGCTGCCGGCGTCTAGTCGCCACCTGCAAACCCAATCCAACCCTTTTGTAACAACCCGCCTAATAAGATATCGGGAGATCACTCCAATATTAAATTAAAACAGGAGTTTCATATGGATCATTCTTAGCATCACTGTCGAAAATCCAATTAATTACTAATATCCTATTAGGTGGCCGTTAAAAACTTTTATCTAACTACTCTTTTTAGCGCACAATTAAAAACATTCACAATTAAATGCGTAATGAACTGAAATAGAAAAGAAAGGAACTAAAATAACCGAACACTCGGTCCAAATAATACAACCATATCGAATGATGTACTGAAAGAATAAATAAATGCAATTGAGCCATTGGCTCGAGTGTTTATACACTAACTCCTATCTAGAGTACAAGGAAAGAAACGTCTACCGATAACCTGCAAGCATCCACAGCTGCTGCAGCGGACGTCTGACTCGAAAGAGTTTCCATCCAGGCGTCCCTGTGTCTGGACACCTATATATATACAGTATAGAGAAAGAAAGGAGAGTAGACAAACGGGTCAGGGCCCGAATGTTTAGAAAATATTTTGCAAGTGCATAAATGCTTTATTTTTAGAAAAATAGTTTTATCTCATATTTAAATTGGTATCGCACTCTCGTGAGATACCCCTCACCTCTCCTCTAACAGTGCACTCCTAGCGCATCCCTTAAACCTCCTAGTCAAGCTACCCTGCTAAACTAATCTAATACCCAACCACTATCTAACCTAGATAGTCAAACAGATGTACTAAAGGCTAACTTCACTTTTATCTCGACGCTATGCCATGTTCGTGCGTGGGGTGTCTCGCGAAGCGAAATCCAAACAAGGAACCCCCCCAATACACTACTATGCAGCAAGGTCGATCTTTGAGATCCGCCAGTCCCTCAGTACAGAAAGATATATATAATGTATATACCATAAACATTTAATAATATAAGAGCACTAAGGATTAAACTTCTCCTCAGTCTCAACACAGTGCCATATTCGTGCGTGGGGTGTCTCGCGAAGCGAAATCCAAACAAGGAACCCCCCCGATACACTACTATGCGGCACGGTCGATCGTCGGGATTCATTAGACCCTCGGCACCCAATTTATACATATACATACATCTACAATATACTTCCGGATAATATAAATATCTCCCGGACTGAGAATTACTTGATACATAAAGTATTTATAAATACTTATTCTATTCATTTCAAAAACTTCCATTTCCCTTCTCATATCCAGGAAATGTATTTAAAAGCCAATTCATTATCATTAATTGCTTTAATAAATCATATACCTTTTAAAAGCCAGTTTTATTATCATAAAATGCTTTTCCTTATCAAAATATCCCATTTCCCTTTTTATACTCAGGAAATGTATTCAAAGACATTTTCATTATCATAAAAATGCTTTGATCATAACATATGCTTCCACATCCCTTCTTCCATCCGGGAAGTGTTACCGAAGCCACTTTATATATAACCCATTTCCCTTCCTATATCCAGGAAATGTAATTAAAGCAAATCCATTATTATGAACTGCTTTAATAAACGTGTTCTAAGACCGCCCGTCCGGATTTCTCCACTGTGCGCGCCCCTAAATGGCTATCATCTTCCAGGGCCTCCAAGACAACCTGGGATCCTATATCGAAAGACGTCGGGAAGCGACCATGTGCCTGCGGGATAGTCAAGACCACACCTGGAATCTCCTAACCAGCGCAGAAAATATATATCAACAAACGCTCACATGGCCTATAGGACTATATCCACCCTGCATTCATTAGCCAGGGGGCTTCACCATACGTACGCAACTTCCTTTATGATAGCGATTTAGAGAGGTGTGTAATCCATATTTTATCAATTATGAAAAACATTTCTCTTTCCATTTTGAAAATATTCATTTATATATTTTCAAAATCATTTCCATCATCATATATATGTATACCTAAAACACACAATATATACATATCCTATATATTCTTCCTAGAATATATAAACGGCCTTAGTGGCCTATAGCATCTAGCGATGACTAAATATCCCAAAGATTCCCTCCAGGAATCGTAATCATGCATTCATAGTTGCATGATTCTAAATCCAAAGTATTTCTTACTTTAATAATCACTATATACTTTAATCCTATTCTAAGGATTTATTTGATATCTCCAATGATACTATTCTTCTCTAAGTGAAGTATATATATATATATATATACCCCCAAATTATCCTAATTATCTCTTAGGATATACTTAACGATAATCGATATAATTATGCCTTCTATAAGCATAATTATATAGGCTTGTAAGCCTACGAGAATTATCCTCAGGATTTATCTCACCCGAACAACCTTAAACTTAATGGGTTAAGGATTTCATTTCCTTAAACCCCAAGACTATACCTAGTCTAAATAATCATTTAGAAGTCCCCAATTAAAGTTAGGAACCCTAATCCATCAAATTCTACAATTACTCTATTTTCCTCGAAAATATAGATTAAGGGTTATATACTTAAAACCCTAACTTTACCCTCCTCAATTATCTTAATTTATGGACCTTGAAGTCCTAAAAGGTCCCTTAGGTTATCACCTAATTATCCTCAAAGAAAAAATGGAATGAAATCTATCCCATCCAAATCACCCTAAAGAAATTGTTCCTTTTCAGCAGAGGTCGATCGATCGACCCATGACCGTCGATCGATCGAAGGCTTCGATCGATCGATCCCCGAGGCTCGATCGATCGATCAAGTCGGGCAGCTTCTTCTCCGAGAAGCTGTTCGGCCATGGAAGCTTCCTCCAAGCTTCCATCTCTTCACCCAACGGCCTACAACTTCTACCAACAATAAATACACCTATAATACGGGTCCTAAACATCCCAGGACCCGGAATCACCCAATATATTTGGTTAATTTCTAAAATCTCCAATTTACCAATTTTAGGGGTTTATTCGTTTTATCTCCCGAAAACCCGTTTTATTCACGAATACCCAACCCAAAATCATTAGGGTATGTTATACCAACAATGATATGAGATATTTATGCTCAAAAATAAATAAAGCAAGTAAACACTTGCCTCGTGGATACAATCCGACGTCCTCGAGCCGAATCCCGCGGAGGCCGGCCGGAATCTCCCCCTTTTTCTTCTTTTCTTCCCTCTCTCTCTCTCTTCCTTCTTTTCTTTCTTCTTTCTTTCCTCTCTTCCTCTATATATAGAGAGAAAAAGGGTTTTAACCCTAAAAGCCCAAAAATGACTCGTTTACCCAATTACGAGCCTATTTAACTTCAAAATTACCCGGAACTTAATTTCGACAATCGGACACTCTTTTCCGACTATCTCGGACATTCCGAGACTCGTGGCGCAGTCGAAATTTCCATTCGAGGTACTTGACCGCAAATCACTATTCTAATCCAAAATAATTAAATGCCGTGTTCTACTCAAAATCTCACCTCTTTTGTCGCTATACTCCACGGTGACACATAAATAAAATATTTCGACCTATATGGTCCCAAAATAATTGATAACACCCTTCGAAAATCCTCAAATCCTAGAAAATCCCAGAAATCACTATTTCGAGAAATTCTCCAAATTCCCAAATTATACTAAATTAGGGAATTTAATTGTCTCTAAAAAGGACGGGTTGTTACACTCCCCCCCTTACAACGGAATTTCGTCCTCGAAATTCAGATGCGACCTACACCACCAATCTTAGGATCACTCCAAATCCTAATACCTCAAGGGAAACGATACTAACTCAATGGTTCCCAACCATAAGCTACATGACTACCACGATCGTAAAGTGACTCTAATACGTCACATAATACCCATCATTTATAATGCCTCTCGGCATGAATTTCAACCTTATATACTACACCCATCCGATCTTAGGCGGTATACACAACCATCTTACCAAGGTTCCCATACACCTTTCTAACTCGTGCACATCTGCACATCCGTAGTGAACATCTGACACGTAACACTCTATCCCAATAAGGGTCTCCTTTCCTCGGTGTAATACTCATCTATGGGTCCTCCCAACCCGCGAAATCAATTCTCCTAATCTCGGCGCCACTAACTTTAACGAACTTACATCCTAAATAATACTAAAGTCTATGCGATATCCTACCTACACGGAATGAATATAATACTAAGTATGTCCCTAGTGCCCAAGGCCTCTCTCAACTCCCGACAATTGCTTGGTTTCATGCGTGGGACGTCTCGCCAAGGCAAAATCCAAACAAGGAACCCTCCCGTTACACTACTCCCTCGCGTAGTCGGTCATCGAGATATAGCGACCTAAGGCACACCAGCGGGACGTCCTAACTACTGCCTACGCTAAACTACGAACGCATTTCTACTATCTTATCCTTCCGCCCATACGGAAGGAAACCTAACTAATCAAGTGCCCACTTTCTGTAGAAAGTGTCACGAATATGATACCCAAAAATGGAGCTCCTCAAAACTTGCCTTTTCATTAAGGCCTGACTATTGTCCTCAAATCAATTTCTATAAGTCCAACCTCACCCACCCATTTGTGGAGAAGGGACCACTTTAGTGCTTCTCCATAGCACAATATTTTCATAAGCATATTACCATTATGTGGCTCATAGCCTATAGTGGTTCATCCACACTATAAGACCTTTCCACAAGATCAACATCCTTGCATCCCATAACAGCTCCCCACTCCCGACGCCGTTAAGAGTCATGTGTGGAGTGTCTCGCAAAGCGAAATCCAAACAAGGAACCCCTCCACACATTAACCCTTGACTTCGTTGGTTGTGGAGTTCAGTCATTTCAACATGCAACCGGGATAACCCCATCCCCTAATCCAACAAAAGGTGATTGGAACTCCTATCTCTAACTAAGAGTCATACCACCCTGCGCTCGCACTCATTCCTAAGTCCTTGCGCAAACTAATACTGAGCTAAATCTTACCGCTCAACAACGATTATGTGGGCCTTAAATTATATCTATAAGGTCGCCACATATACCATCCAAAATAAGGAAGCCTCTGCTCATCGAGGTTCCATAAATCCATAATAACAATGGTGTACTCAACCTGTATCAAGGTGAGATACCACAATAACGACATGTTCCCTCCAGGAACTGCGGATACGATAGACTTGCCAGCATTAGCTTGCTATCACTCCGTTACACCATATACCGTATACATATATATACAAAATATAATCACCCGCCTCTATGGCGAATGAAGGGAAATAAAATTCCGCTATTGCGGAAAACACATAGTCATACATTATAATATTATCGAGACCGCCATAACTCAAAATACACACACGAGTCCAGGGCTAACTAATACCGCGACTTTATCTAGTCACGCCAAATATACCTCCTCATTTGAGGTAAAACTCATAACAACATCTTCATCCTTATTCACCGTCGGCCTCTGGCTAAACCTTAGGCGAAAAAATTACAAAACGGCATTCTTCTCGTCCTGCTTATTCATGGGGACTCACGGTTAGAACTATCCGTAAGATCCCTTTCTAATCCTTATCTCCAAGGGGAAATCCAACTTTAGTACCACACCCTACTACGGCGGCACTATGGTACTCGAACCACTATGCTTTAGTAGTCATTGAGATAATCCTTAACAATTACCATAGAGAGAGTAACCTCTACTAAGGTACTCATCCCAACCTTCTACCAGCTGCACCAGCTAAGCCTCACCTCCTGCTGCCATCCAAGCTCCGCACACGATTCTCAACGAGGGCGTAAAAGATTTCTATAATCTTCTAACATGGCAGGAGAACGCAATCTCACAAGAGATATCAACAATCCTAATCCTGGGGCTCTATAACAAATCGAGAGCAACGCTGAAAGCGTAGTACGTCCGCACAGATTCCTAAGGACACTAGAACCTGAAGCTCTGATACCATCTGTAACAACCCGCCTAATAAGATACCGGGCGATCACTCCAATATTAAATTAAAACAGGAGTTTCATATGGATCATTCTTAGCATCACTGTCGAAAATCCAATTAATTACTAATATCCTATTAGGTGGCCGTTAAAAACTTTTATCTAACTACTCTTTTTAGCGCACAATTAAAAACATTCACAATTAAATGCGTAATGAACTGAAATAGAAAAGAAAGGAACTAAAATAACCGAACACTCGGTCCAAATAATACAACCATATCGAATGATGTACTGAAAGAATAAATAAATGCAATTGAGCCATTGGCTCGAGTGTTTATACAATAACTCCTATCTAGAGTACAAGGAAAGAAACGTCTACCGATAACCTGCAAGCATCCACAGCTGCTGCAGCGGACGTCTGACTCGAAAGAGTTTCCATCCAGGCGTCCCTGTGTCTGGACACCTATATATATACAGTATAGAGAAAGAAAGGAGAGTAGACAAACGGGTCAGGGCCCGAATGTTTAAAAAATATTTTGCAATTGCATAAATGCTTTATTTTTAGAAAAATAGTTTTATCTCATATTTAAATTGGTATCGTACTCTCGTGAGATACCCCTCACCTCTCCTCTAACAGTGCACTCCTAGCGTATCCCTTAAACCTCCTAGTCAAGCTACCCTGCTAAACTAATCTAATACCCAACCACTATCTCACCTAGATAGTCAAACAGATGTACTAAAGGCTAACTTCACTTTTATCTCGACGCTATGCCATGTTCGTGCGTGGGGTGTCTCGCGAAGCGAAATCCAAACAAGGAACCCCCCCGATACACTACTATGCAGCAAGGTCGATCTTTGAGATCCGCCAGTCCCTCAGTACAGAAAGATATATATAATGTATATACCATAAACATTTAATAATATAAGAGCACTAAGGATTAAACTTCTCCCCAGTCTCAACACAGTGCCATATTCGTGCGTGGGGTGTCTCGCGAAGCGAAATCCAAACAAGGAACCCCCCCCGATACACTACTATGCGGCACGGTCGATCGTCAGGATTCATTAGACCCTCGGCACCCAATTTATACATATACATACATCTACAATATACTTCCGGATAATATAAATATCTCCCGGACTGAGGATTACTTGATACATAAAGTATTTATAAATACTTATTCTATTCATTTCAAAAACTTCCATTTCCCTTCTCATATCCAGGAAATGTATTTAAAAGCCAATTCATTATCATGAATTGCTTTAATAAATCATATACCTTTTAAAAGCCAGTTTTATTATCATAAAATGCTTTTCCTTATCAAAATATCCCATTTCCCTTTTTATACTCAGGAAATGTATTCAAAGACATTTTCATTATCATAAAAATGCTTTGATCATAACATATGCTTCCACATCCCTTCTTCCATCCGGGAAGTGTTACCGAAGCCACTTTATATATAACCCATTTCCCTTCCTATATCCAGGAAATGTAATTAAAGCAAATCCATTATTATGAACTGCTTTAATAAACGCGTTCTAAGACCGCCCGTCCGGATTTCTCCACTGTGCGCGCCCCTAAATAGCTATCATCTTCCAGGGCCTCCAAGACAACCTGGGATCCTATATCGAAAGACGTCGGGAAGCCACCATGTGCCTGCGGGATAGTCAAGACCACACCTGGAATCTCCTAACCAACGCAGAAAATATAAATCAACAAACGCTCACATGGCCTATAGGACTATATCCACCCTGCATTCATTAGCCAGGGGGCTTCACCATACGTACGCAACTTCCCTTATGATAGCGATTTAGAGAGGTGTGTAATCCATATTTTATCAATTATGAAAAACATTTCTCTTTCCATTTTGAAAATATTCATTTATATATTTTCAAAATCATTTCCATCATCATATATATGTATACCTAAAACACACAATATATACATATCCTATATATTCTTCCTAGAATATATAAACGGCCTTAGTGGCCTATAGCATCTAGCGATGACTAAATATCCCAAAGATTCCCTCCAGGAATCGTAATCATTCATTCATAGTTGCATGATTCTAAATCCAAAGTATTTCTTACTTTAATAATCACTATATACTTTAATCCTATTCTAAGGATTTATTTGATATCTCCAATGATACTATTCTTCTCTAAGTGAAGTATATATATATATATATATACCCCCAAATTATCCTAATTATCTCTTAGGATATACTTAACGATAATCGATATAATTATGCCTTCTATAAGCATAATTATATAGGCTTGTAAGCTTACGAGAATTATCCTCAGGATTTATCTCACCCGAACAACCTTAAACTTAATGGGTTAAGGATTTCATTTCCTTAAACCCCAAGACTATACCTAGTCTAAATAATCATTTAGAAGTCCCCAATTAAAGTTAGGAACCCTAATCCATCAAATTCTACAATTACTCTATTTTCCTCGAAAATATAGATTAAGGGTTATATACTTAAAACCCTAACTTTACCCTACTCAATTATCTTAATTTATGGACCCTGAAGTCCTAAAAGGTCCCTTAGGTTATCACCTAATTATCCTCAAAGCAAAAATGGAATGAAATCTATCCCATCCAAATCACCCTAAAGAAATTGTTCCTTTTCAGCAGAGGTCGATCGATCGACCCATGACCGTCGATCGATCGAAGGCTTCGATCGATCGATCCCCGAGGCTCGATCGATCGATCAAGTCGGGCAGCTTCTTCTCCGAGAAGCTGTTCGGCCATGGAAGCTTCCCCCAAGCTTCCATCTCTTCACCCAACGGCCTACAACTTCTACCAACCATAAATACACCTATAATACGGGTCCTAAACATCCCAGGACCCGGAATCACCCAATATATTTGGTTAATTTCTAAAATCTCCAATTTACCAATTTTAGGGGTTTATTCGTTTTATCTCCCGAAAACCCGTTTTATTCAGGAATACCCAACCCAAAATCATTAGGGTATGTTATACCAACAATGATATGAGATATTTATGCTCAAAAATAAATAAAGCAAGTAAACACTTGCCTCGTGGATACAATCTGACGTCCTCGAGCCGAATCCCGCGGAGGCCGACCGGAATCTCCCCCTTTTTCTTCTTTTCTTCCCTCTCTCTCTCTCTTCCTTCTTTTCTTTCTTCTTTCTTTCCTCTCTTCCTCTATATATAGAGAGAAAAAGGGTTTTAACCCTAAAAGCCCAAAAATGACTCGTTTACCCAATTACGAGCCTATTTAACTCCAAAATTACCCGGAACTTAATTTCGACAATCGGACACTCTTTTCCGACTATCTCGGACATTCCGAGACTCGTGGCGCAGTCAAAATTTCCATTCGAGGTACTTGACCGCAAATCACTATTCTAATCCAAAATAATTAAATGCGGTGTTCTACTCAAAATCTCACCTCTTTTGTCGCTATACTCCACGGTGACACATAAATAAAATATTTCGACCTATATGGTCCCAAATAATTGATAACACCCTTCGAAAATCCTCAAATCCTTTAAAATCCCAGAAATCACTATTTTGAGAAATTCTCCAAATTCCCAAATTATACTAAATTAGGGAATTTAATTGTCTCTAAAAAGGACGGGTTGTTACACCTTTTAAATTCAAACCCAACCCATTTCATTCCAACACCAAGACTCACACCCATTTTCAATCAAAACCCATTTCAAAGACCCACTTCTCCAAAGCAAGCCACGACCTGCCAAATAGAAAAACCAAATAAACTCATAAACCCACGTGTTAAAAGAACCCACTTAAAACCATTTAAACCCATTTTCCCTTAATACCCCCCAACTAACCTTTTCTACCCAAACACCCAAAATTACCCCTCACCCAAATCAGATTTTTGTGACCTCATACCTCTCAACCCACATGCTCCTCACACCATATCCACATGTGCACTTCCATTACCCAATTTACCCCCATGTGCACACCCCTCATGCTCCATGCATCTATTATATAGTGAAGAAGATGACATAAAAAAAAGAGCTTAGATTGGAATTTTAGAGAGAGAATTGTAGAGAAAATTATCCTTTCTAAATAGTTTTTCCTTTTTTTATTTTTAGATATTTGTGAGATTAAATATTGTAAGAGAGTTAATTGAGTGAATATTTCAATTTCATATCACTTGGATGCTCAATTAAGATGTGTATGCTTCAAATTGGAAGAGTAGAGTTCAACTTTCTCAAAGAGATTTGGTTTGCTTGTTCTATTCTCTTCTCTTTTATTTTAGTACCCTTGATTATTAATTTGTCATGTTTAATATCATGTTAGGCTAAATCCCCTTTCAAGGGGTGGGGTGAAACCCTTATTTGATATTATTTTAGTTTAATTAGTTTGATTACTTGAAATATACCTTTGAATGTTAATTTTGATCCCTCGCCCTTAAATTTACGCCTCGAGAGAGGGTAAATGATTTTCGAGAGAAAATCGAAATTCTAATTATAATACCCATTTTAGATTCGAACTAGAGATAGGGATTTCTTAAGTGGGGTATTATAATTTGACTTTCAACTCTAAATTTAATTTCTAAGATAGACATAAATTTTAATTAATTGATCCTAGTGGGTGATTAATTAAAAGGAGTGTAAATTTATTTTTCTAGAGTTGTGAGGTGTTAAACTTAATATTCTAAAATGTTATTATTAAAATTACACTTGCAACGAGAGTTGATTTTTAGTTTTGATATTAATTTGGGAGAATTCAAATAATTAACTTAATTAATTAGAATAACTAGAATTTGTGGTGTAATCCCACTCATTAATTGTTCTCACAATTATTTACCTCACTTATCTCTTTATTTTAGTGTTAGACTTTATTTTTCATTTTAGTCACTTTTTATTTAGTTGTTTAGATTAGTTTAGATCTCACCTCACCCTATTGTTTTAATATTGAAAAAGTTAAAAAAAATTAGAAAAGTGAAAAAGAACAAAAAGAAAATAAAAAGTGAATTACAATTGAATTTGTTCCATTAGCTTACTCCCTAGAAAGTGGATTGATACTCGTACTTACCTCTACACTTTAGATTGTTATATTTTGTAGGTAATTCAAGGATTTTGACTAACTTGGCTTTCAACAACGATACACGCAAAAGTCTTTCAAGTTATCAACCACATTGGATCCAAAGGATATTTTGTTCTGGGAGGTCATTTGTCTTTTATACTTTAACGCTATCTCTATTGTTCTAAGTTTACTACTAAGTGATTCTGGAGTCAAGTTAGGATCATCCATCTCTTGGCATAATGTTTATTGTCAAATTTAGCAAGCAAGGATCTTGAGATTTTAAGCACTATTTCCTTTCTATCATATGTTATCCCATTTGCATGCAATTTGGTGATAATATCAGTTAACATAATTTAGAAATCATCAAATGACTCATTCTCATCCATAATAAGAGTATTATACAGTTGGACTAACATCTGAGTATTCCCATCCTTAATATGCTCGTCATGTTCATGGGTAGTTCAGAGTGTGTCCCAAGCTTCCTTAGAAGCGTAGCTGAGAGTGCACCAGCAATCAATGATTAACTTGTTTAATTAAATTCCAATTTTTAATTCCAAAAATCCTAACTCTTGCAAATAAATTATGACAGACTAATTAAATCAAACCAAGCATGCAAAGCCAATAATAATATGAGGAAAAATCCCCCAAAAGGTTCGTGACAACTTACAATTACAGAGAAATACAGTGACACACGAAAACTCGCAGGCGTCGGTTCATTGTCGTCAGTGTTGTCAACAAGAGATCTTGCAAGAGTTCTAATTCATCAATGGAGAACAACCTTCTTCTCCACAAGATTACTCCAGATAAGTAAAACAATTATATCTAGGGTTTATAAGACTCACATATATGTTTGGGAATGATTTGTGAATAAAAGAGGTTGAAAACCCCTGAAAAACGAAGTCTGGAATGAAATAGTACATCTACAGAAACGTAAGTGCCAAAGACTTTAAAATCGTGTAGAATGGGCACTTCTATAAAAACAGAAATTTTGACGGCACGTCGCTCGAACGAAATAGAGTTGTCTCCAAAACGGAATGCCACGTCGCTCGAACGACTTCGCGCGAGATTCCAATGCCACTCGAACGATAGGCGGGTCTCGCTCGAACGACATCAGCGACTTTTTTTCTTCGCATCTACACTTAGGAAAACTTCTTCCGTAGAAACAACGTTCCAGACCCTTAAAAATACTTTATAAAAGTTTCCCAAATATTTATGTAAATAATAAACACTCCAAATAAATTATTTTACCATAATCGTGAGTCGAGTAGTGGGAACGATTGAAGAGCACGTTGCATGATATATGATGCAGGTATAAAGATGATGGATGCAAGGGTTCAGATTAAGGCCATCATGGATGATCTTGTTTACGTGTCGTGGTGGTATCAGACATACTAACTGTGATCTAGGACACACAAAATATTTCCTAGATTCTAACTCGGACATTTATAAAATCACATCCTTACAAATACCCCCTTATGTCTATGCTTGTACGTACATAAAAAATACGAATTATCCTACCTAAATAAAAACCAAATGACATACAATTTAATATCCCCATTAAACCCAAAAACTGGAAATACTAAATGACATGTCTTCAAACAAACTTCAACATCTTCAAATCTCCAACTCTTCAGTCTTTCTTTGTCATCATCAGGATGTGCAATTAGGTACCTACACACATGAGATAAGAAACAATACTCGTGATGCTCAATAGTTTGAAATATAATGATAAGCAAAAGTACGTATCAATTAATGCTCAAGTGAATCACTATTATATCAAACAAAAATTCTCCCCCATAATTCGTTCTCCCTCCTTTTATGATGTCCCCAAATAGAAAAATATGAAGAACATAAAGCAAATGCAAATGGAGAATCTCACAAGATAATCAAACTTTCTCCTTTTGAATTTTTCAAACTTTTTCTCACAAAATATACAATAAAGAACCACACCATGAAAGAACATGAAAACAACCAAGTCGGTGATGACGAAATGTAGGGATGTGAACAAATTCGATAGGAAAATCAATACATACAAGCACAACATATGTGCATGATGAATTTCGAATATTCCTAATGAATGAACTCATCATCTTCCTTGGGTGTAAAAACGGTGGAATTATAAGAAATTGACTCAATCAAATCAACAAATCAAAGCTCAAAGTGATTTCCACACCAATAACGTCCAAAACGTTGTAACGCTTTTTCATGACTTTCAAGGACGTGCAAACCCGTTTTCCATTTCTTTCCATCCAAACTCCCTCATAAATAATTATGCATTTATTTTTCTTTTGAGGTGATGAAACTAAAACATATTGGCCCATTTTTGGCATATTTGACTTTTTATTGCCTTTTAATTTTTTTGAGCTCTTTTCAAACGGTGGCTTTCACGACGAGTTTATTTTAAACTCTCGTAGACCTTTCCCATGATTCACTCATCATATTTTGTTGCAATTAAATCCTCATGGTAAACGGTTTTTACATGCACTACTTTTTTGCCAAGTTTTATCGCATTTTGTTCATTGTATAGACAGAATTGAGATGGAAACACTCAAGCCAATATGTGATAGACAAGTACAATACTTAAATAATACCGTACATCTGTACAATAAAGGAGATAAGGAGATAAACATGTAGAAGATATCACTAATCACATCACAAAGGCTCCAAACAATGTAAGGCACATGGATGAAATGATGTAAAATCTCAAATCACTATCAAACAGTCACGTGGAATATGGAATGAAATTGTGACTATGGCTATCGTAAATGTTCATCCATAAACGGTGTAAACAAAATGCAAAACTCTTTTTTTGTTTTTAAAAAAAATTATAAAAATAAAATCTTTTTGACTTTTTCTAAAAAAATTCACAAATCAAATCTTTTTGGATTTTTCAATTTTTCAAAAAAAATAATAATAACCAAAAGACAAATAATGATACAAATGTTACAATCTAGATATAGGAATCAAATGATATGAACATGAAAAATGCATCCTACTCTAAACATGGTGACCACCCCTCAGTTAACTGTGAAAATTCCTAAAGACTTCCTAAGATTCTCGAATCTAAGGGCATCTAAAGGCTTCATAAAAATATCGACTAACTGGAGGTCGATAGATACAAAACTCAAGGATACGACCTTTTCTTCTACAAGATCACGGATAAAGTGCTCATGTATCCTAATGTGCTTTGTGCGTAAATGCTAGACTGGATTACGGGATATGTGTATCACGCTCGTGTTATCATAGGAAATAGTCATGGTGTCCTGATATATCCCACAATCCTCCAACATCTGCTTCATCCACAGAAGTTTCATGCAATAACTCCCGGCGACTATGTACTCAGCCTCCACACTGGATAAAAAGATGGAGTTTTTTCTTCTTGCTCAACTAAGAGACGAGAGCATAACCAAAGAAGAAACACCCACCAGAAGTGATCTTATATCCATCTGCATCTCCGGCCCAATCGGCATCCGAATAGGCGGATAAACGGTCATTGGTATCAAAGGAATACCAAATGCCAAGGGAGAGAGTCCCACTCACATATTTGATGAGACATTTAAGAGTGAGTAAGTGTGACTCCTTCGGGGATCCCTGATATCGCGTACAGACTCCAACACTAAAGGCGATATCGAGATGACTTGCAGTCAAGTAGATAAGACTACCTATCATACTCCGATACAAGGTTTGCTCTATGTCCTTGCCTGAAGTGTCCTTGCTAAGATTTGTTGAGGTACTCATTGGGGTACGTGTATGCTTAGCGGAGTCTAAACTAAATTTCTTCACAAGGTCTCTATCATACTTGGATTGAGAGATGAACATCACATACTCTAGCTGACGAACCTGGAGATCAAGGAAGAAAGTAAGCTCACCTACCATGCTCATCTCAAACTAACTCTTCGTCTCTTCCTCAAAGTGGTGAGCATGATGGGAGCACGTGGATCTAAGGACTATGTCATCCACATAGACTTGGAGAACCAAAATAGCACCGTCATCTCTCCTGACAAACAATGTCATATCAATTCCCCCTCTCTTAAAGCCACGAGCTAAGAGATAGTAGACGTGATCAGGGTGCTTAGGGTCTTCAAACTCTGTTGGTTGTTCCACGTAAACCTCCTCCTATAGAATGCCATTCAAAAAGGCACTCTTGACATCCATCTGATATAACTTAAAGCGCAGATGACATGCGATGGCGAGTAATAAGCGGACGGACGCAAGCCTCGCAATAGGAGCGAATGTCTCATCAAAGTTTATACCCTCTATCTGTGTGTACCTGATAAGCACCTAAAAATGTCTATTTTATACCCATAATAGATGCATTTTTATCACTCGTTTTAATTAAAAAGGGCCTTATGTTCGTATTTATTTATTTCTCAAGTCAATACAGAGTTGCGGTACAAATAATGCTAAATCGGTACAATTGCGACACAATAGCGGTAAAAAGCGTGCATCAAAGAAATTAAGGCGACCGTGAAGTCAGGGTTCCTATTTGACGTTGCACCGATGAGTTCTGATATTCTGAACCAGTCCCGTAACCCTAACATAAGCCTACACCGAGCCCAGTCCATCACCAGAGCCCCGTGTGTGTTTATTCTGTATTTTATATTGATTTTAGATTTTTATTTGAGTCATTTTTAATTTTTAGAATTTATTTTATATTTTATTTTGAGTCGTGTTATTTTTAGGAATTATTTAAATTTATTTATATTTTCTAGGATTTATTTTCTATTTTTATATTCCTTTATTTTGATTTTGATTTTTTTTAGGTTTTAGTTTTTTATCTTTATTTTATTTATTAGGATTAGTTTTTAGGTGTTTTATCTTTAGCTTCATTAGATTATATAGTTTTTGGGCCTTAAGTTTTTATTTTATTTCTTTTAGTTTTATTTTATAGATTAGAAATTTTATTTTATTTTAATTTTAGTTTTTATAGATTTTATATTAGGATTTTAGTTATTTTAATTTTCATTTTTTTATTACAAATTAAACACACACCCATCTCACCCTCACCCTACTCTTCCTACACCCACACTACACCCAATCCCTCCACACTTCATCTTCCCCACCAATCCATCTTTTCTCTCCCCTCTCCCCCATTATCAACAAAAACACACCCACTCATCTCACTCTCTCTCCTATCCAACCTCCATTGACAAAACAACAAACCACTATTAATTCCCCTCTCTCTCTCATCCTCATACCCAAAACCCCACAACCCATTTTCGTCCAATACCCGGAGCTGGCCCATCCCGCCGCCATATCCGGCCGAACCTACAGTCCAACCCGAGTCCCACAAACCCGTCTTCGACCCAGACCTGCCTCAACCGCTGCCATACCCGGGACCATAACCCGCGAGAACATGACCCGCGCCTGCTCCGGCGTCGCCCTCCATACCCCTCTCGGCCTTACCCCCCAACCCGACCTCATCTCAACCCATTCAACCCGAATCCATGCCAAACCCGATTTAGCCATCCACCTGCCATTGCCATCCCAAAAAAATCGGACCTGCAAATCTCAAAACAAAAGACCCACGTGCATATCTTGACTTGGCCAAATGAATCCCAAAGAAACCTCCCCATCCAAAACCAAAGCTGTGGGTTATAAAACAAGGAAGGTTGACTCACAAAAAAGGGAACTCTCATATCTGCGTACACAGAGAGAGAACGTGAGAGACGGGAAAAAAAAAAGAAAAAAAGACTGCAGAGGGTAGAAAAATAGTCAGAAAAAATCATAAAAAAATTAATTTAGGGTTAGAAAAAAATTTAGATTCGGTATTTACTTTCAATTTTGTAATCCAGTCAGTTTTTGTGATGAGTTTGGGACGCGTGTTCATGCACACAGTTGACACGGGAAATTATTGCGTATCGTATTTTTTTCTCTTTCTCTTTAGTTTCTTGTTTGTTAATTGTGCTTGTGCTAAAATTTTAATCATGTCTGGCTAAACCCCCCATTCAATGGGTGGGATGAAATGCGTGTGTTGAGTTATTTAATGAACTAATTTTTTATTGATGTGTTCTAGGCTAATTTAATTAGAAAAAAAAAATCACACATTAATTTATGTGACGAGAGTTAATAAATTAATGATGAAAATTGATATTTGATTTTTGGATTTGATTTAGAGATAAGTTATATTCTTAATTTTAAATATTAATTCCTTGTTTGCAATTCAAAGATCCGTACAAATTTTTATAAATTGATCCTAGCGGATAATTTGTAAGAACAAGTATGAATCTTAACTTTTTATATGTGGTGACAATTCCTGATTTAATTGCTGAAAAAGATAAAATTGAATTTATGATTGTAACGAGATTTAAGTTTAAAATTCAATATTATTTCGAACTATTCAATTGAATAATTAGGGCATTAAATTAAATTGACTACGCGGTGTAATCCCACCTCTTGTTTCTTCTCATAAATTCTAACTAGATTATTTTTTACAATTTTCGTAGTCATTTTAGTTGCATAAATTTTCGGTTCCTCTCTTTAAAATTGCTTTTAAATATAAAACTAAAAAAAACATTTAAAAAACTTAAAAACACAAAAAGATTTTTAAGAAAAATTGAAATTACAAGTTTTCACGATAACCGTTTCAACGCCAGAAATTGGATTGATACTCGAATTTACCACGATACTGAATTTTTAACAAGTTTTGTAGGTGATCCCAAGAATTTTGATACTCGAAGTTTGACCGCAACGACATTCCAAATCCATATACAAGGAAGACACAAATTAAGAGTAATCAAATGGCGACGTTGTCGATTTCTTGAAGATTGAAGCCCTGAAGATTTGTAATATTTATTTTTATTTTTAATTTTTAGAGTAGTTATTCCTTCCTCTCCCTCCTTAGATTGGTTGTTTAGGATTATTGAGGCCTTGTAATTCATTTGGGGTGCATTTTGACACCATTTTATTTTTTTAATAATTATTCCTAAAAAAAAGCGAAAAGGAAAACCGAACAAGGTAGAGAGAGGGCGTCCACAGGCAAGGACTTAGAAGCCTCTCTACATTAGGTCGGTAGGACTTCCGAGGCCGACTGAAGTAGGTGTACTTCCCCCCGGTCGACTCAACTCGGTCTTCACCCCATGTGTGTAAAAACCGTGGGAGGTAAACTCTTTATCACTCGCGAATCTCCTGCAAGAGAGTCAATTTTTGTGTGCTACTTACTCCTATATGATTTTTATTTCTGTATCACACTTAAATTGAATGGTTTGATGAATAAATTTATCTAAGACCTATACCCGGTCATTGCAACGAGTTGTGATTTCATCACCCACTCAATCACATCTCCATTTGCTTGTTACCCGTGCTCTCAGTTAAATTAAAATCACTAAACTAGCAAGCCAAGTAGGAACGGTGTTCATTAGGACCCTTTCGAAACGAGACCATCGTAGGATACTCTAGTGAGTCCTTTCCACCCCTGCAAATCTTCATTCAACTATCTTAAGACTTTTTGCTAGGGAAATTGGGTTTTAAGTGAGGTCGTCCAGTAAAATGGGTTTGTGCTTTCCCCAGTGTGGTACCGGATAGTAGTTTATTATAGTAGCTAGTGTGGTGCGCCTTAACTAGCAAGCCTCTTGTATCTCGGGAAGAAAGTAGGAGCACACTTTTATCGGCGAGGCCTAAGATTCCGTGTTTTTCTCGCCTGCAGATTAATTAAAATTGACTATCCACTCACTTAACTTAAAGATAATAATTTGACTATGTGCTCGTTCGGACTTGTTCCCTTTGTGTACTTGTCTAAATTGTTCCTCTAGGTAGTCAACTTTTCGCTCCATCTGTCATTTTTTCCCACGTAAGTCCATAGCTCCTTTTCTCATTTTTTTCTGCATTATTTTTTCCAAAAATCAAAAAATACAAAAATATTTTCCATTTTTTTCTACCTCATTCTTCTCTCCAAATACCAAAAATATTTTTCCTTTTTCTTTCCTAGATTTACAAAAATCCAAAAATATTTTTCATTTCTTCACAAAATCCAAAAATATTTTTGTTGTTTTTATGCCAAATTGGCACCGCATTGATCATCGATTAACACGTTCCCCTAGTGCTCCATCTCTACATTCCCTCTTAGGTAATCGTGCTCTTCTCGTTGATTTTCCTCCTCATCTCCCCGATCCGTTTTCCTCTTCATCGGAGACGCCTAGTTCTCCCACTTCCCCTGGTTCTGTTACCCCACCCACCATGGCCGACGAATGTGCTTTAAGGGACTGCTTTTCCCCGATTACGGCCACTCCACCTTCATTCATCGTTCTTCCACCCACTCCGGCCGTGCAATTTGAAATTCACCCTGCAACTATTTCTATGTTGCCCAGTTTTCATGGCCTTGAACGCGAGTCTCCTTATACTCACTTGTCGAAATTTCTCACTTTGTGCGCCACTTTAAAAAATCAAAACTTAAATGAAGAAAATGTTCGTCTTCGTTTGTTTCCATTTTATCTTCACGATAATGCATCAATTTGGATCCATTCCTTGCCCCTGGATTCTATCCAAAGTTAGGAACAAGTTATCAAGAAGTTCATATCTAAGTTTTATCCCATGAGGAAAACAAATTAGATGCGCCAAGCCATTCAGGATTTTAGACAAAAGCCTACCGAACAGTTTTGTGAAGCATGGGGCCGTTTTCAAGACTATAGTAATAGTTGCCCACATCACGGTCTCGAGAAAAGTCGCTTATTCCATAGTTTTTACAATGGTATTATCCCTTCTTCTCGCACCATAATTGAATCCATGCATAAAGGGAAGTTCATGCATTTAACTCCCGCTGTCGCCTATAATTTTCTCCTTGAATTAGGCGATGACTCCCAAGATTGGGAGGGCACCAATGCGTTTTCGCGATCCGACCCTCCACGTGTAAGGACCACTTCTGAGGTAAAAAAATGATCCTGATTTTAAAACTTTGCTACACAGCTTACACTCACTGATTAAAATCGTTGACGCTCTCAGTTATACTATGCAACAAAATGTTTAACTTTCTAAACAAGAAATGACTGTCAACGATTCTAGTCCTTCTTATTGCAGTGTTTGCTTAAGTCAAGATCATTTAGCTCATTTGTGCCCCGTCTTGCAGGATGATCCCGAACCCACTATGGACCAAGCATGTGCCTTTGATACCACTAGGAAACCCGTTCCCCTGTCATTTACTTACAATCCTAACAATAATAATCACCCCTATTTCTCTTATAAGTACGACCACAACTCCGCTCCTTCCCAATCCCAACAGCATATTGGCGGTCCCCCTGGGTTTCCACACAACCCACAAAGGAAACCTCGCCCTCCTATCCCGCATTAGTCTGCTTCTTACCATCAACCACACTTTCCATCTTCCGTTTTTCCCCACGGTGGACATTCAAACAACAATAATCAACTTGTTCCTGTTCCCCCACCTTCATATGAGTATTCACGATCGCTTTATTCTTAGCGCGATTTGGTTCCCCAACCATCTTATGACCCTTCTCCCAATTCATCCACCCCTTCTCTCGAGAATCTCCTCACTCATTTTATGACCACTCAGAGTCAAGCCCTCCAACGACTTGAGCAACGTTTCAAACAATTCGAGTCTGAGTGAGAGAAAGGTTGTTTTACCAGTCAAACCATTGCTAACCCTAAGGGGAATGGCAAAGCCTTGGCCTACGGTGTCTACTCTTCGCTCGAGAAAAAAAGTTAATAATGGTATTCATGCTCCCAATGATGTCCCCAACCCACCCATCCCATCTTTAGAGCCTATCCCTAAGGTTACCCCGCCCTCTAAATCCACATCTAACACTGAGTCCAAACCTCCTGAGCCCACCTCTGTTTATGTGCCCAAAGCACCTTTCCCTCATCGGTTGACTCCCACTAAGAAATCCCAACAAATTGATGAAATCAAGAAAGTCTTTCAGAATTTTCACATTAACATTCCCTTCCTCACCGCGATTCAATAAGTTCCTTCGTATGCCAAATTTTTGAAGGACTTTTGCACTATTAAGCGTAGGACCAATGTTTCTCGTGATGCTTTCCTCATTGAGAAAGTTGCGTCCCTTCTCCATAATAACAGTGTTGTTTGCTACCTGACTCCCTCTACCTTGAGTTAGGTTTACATAATATGAAACCTACACGAGTTACTCTTTAACTTGTTGATCGTTCCGTGAAAGTACCTAAAGGAATCGTTGAAGATGTTTTGGTGAAAGTTTTAGACTTTTACTATCTTGTGGATTTCATCATCTTAGACACTCTTGCGCCCGACCCAACCAATACTCCTATCATATTGGGTCACCCCTTTTTGTCCACTACCACTGCCATCATCAATTGTCGTGATGGGTCCATGAATCTATCTTTTGGAAACATGACTCTTGAAAACAATATCTTCCACCTTATGCAACAACCGGCTGATGTCGATTATATTGATGAGGTGTGTGTGATTGACTCCTTAGTTAACGAAATGTTGGACCAAACTTACCCTGCTGATCCTCTCCAACAATATTTGGCTCATTTTGGATTCGACTTTGACATTGATTCCTTCATCTCTAAACTAAATGTCATATTAGATTCCACTCCCCTGATGGACACTTCCTCTTGGGATCCGCCCTTCGAGCCCCTCTATGTTAATACTCTTCACTCTCTGGATCACCCTGTTCCACCTCAGGAAATCACTGCCACATCAGATTCCTCCACTATATGCATTGATAGTTCTTCGGACTCTGTTTCTGCGTCTGAGTTCGATGTCACTCCTGCGCCACCTACTAGTTTGGAGCTTAATCCCTTACCTCTTGATTTCAAATATACTTTCTTAGGCCCCAACAACCATCACCCTGTCATCATTGCTTCCGACTTGACCCCTAAGCAAAAAGAGCAATTAGTCCACACTCTTATTCATTATAGCACTGCTATAGGTTGGACCATTTTCGACATTCATGGTGTGAACCCCAATGTTTGTAGTCATTGTATTCGTTTGGAGGAGAACGCTAAGACTTCTCATGAACCCCAACGTCGACTCAACCCTGCCATGAAAGAATTCATGCGAGCTGAGATTTTAAAATTTCTCGATGTTGGTATTATCTACCCTATATCAGATAGTCAATGGGTCAGTCCCATTCATTTCGTACCAAAAAAGTCGGGTGTCACCGTCGTAAAAAATAGTGATAATGAGCTTGTGCCCACCCATATGCAAATGGGCAGGCGTATTTGTATTGACTATCATAAGCTCAATGTTGTCACTCGCAAGGATCACTTTCCTCTTCCCTATATTGACCAAATGCTCGAACGTTTAGTTGGTCATGCGTATTACTGCTTCCTTAACGGCTATTCAGGATACAACCAAATTCCAATTGCCCCTGAAGACCAAGAGAAAACTACCTTCACATTCCCTTCGGCACTTTTGCCTACTTTCGCATGCCCTTTGGCCTTTGCAATGCATCTGAGACTTTTCAACGGTGTATGATTAGCATTTTTAGTGACATAGTCGAACGTTTTCTCAAAATCTTTATGGATGATTTTTTTGTGTTTGGTTCTTCCTTCGAGCAATGCCTTTCTCACCTCACTATGGTCCTCAAATGTTGTCAAGAAAAGAAATTGGTCCTCAATTGGGAAAAATGTCACTTCATGATCAAAAGGGGGATTGTTCTTAGTCATGTAGTCTCTCGCGCCGGTATTGAAGTAGATAAAGCAAAAGTCGACATAATTTCTTCACTTCCCATTCCTAAGTCTGTTAAGGACATTCTCTCCTTCTTAGGACATGCGGGCTTCTACCATCGTTTCATCAAGGACTTTTTTTAAAGCGCCTTAAGGCTGAGTTCACTTCTGCTCCTATCATTCAGCCTCCTAACTGGTCTTTACCTTTTGAGCTCATGTGTGACGCCTCTGATTTTTCTCTAGGTCCTGTACTTGGTCAGAGGGTTGACAAGCGCTAGCACGTCATTTATTATGCTAGCAGAACCCTCTATGACGCTCCACCTCATTACACGACCACTGAAAAGGAGATGCTAGCTGTTGTATTCGCACTCGATAAGTTTAGGTCCTATTTCATCGGTTCACCTATCATCGCTTACACTGACCACGCTGCCCTGAGGCACCTTCTTCAGAAGAAGGATTCTAAGCCACGATTGATACGGTGGATTCTCTTACTTCAAGAGTTTGACCTCGACATTCGCAATAAGAAAGGGTGCAAAAATTTAGTTATAGACCATCTATCTCGCCTCACTGTTATGCCTAAATTTGATCATGTCCCTATTTCTGAAACCTTTCCCGATGAGCAACTTTTTGCTATCTCCGCCTCTCCTTGGTATGCTAAAATTGTTAATTTCACTGTTGTCGACCAACTGCCCAATCCTTGGTCAAAATAAGAGAATTCTAAGTTCATGGCCCAGGTGAAGTTTTACTCTTGGGATGATCCCTTCCTTTTTAAGTATTGCCCTGATTAAGTCATTCGTCGCAGTGTTCCTGACCATGAACAGTCCAGAATTCTCTCCTTTTGTCATGATGGTGCCTATGGCGGCCACTTTAGCTCCAAGAAAACTGCCACCAAAATTTTGTAAAATGGTTTCTACTAGCCCACTCTTTTTCGAGATGCCCACCACTACTGTCAGGCTTGTAACAAATGCCAACAATCTGGTCATCTATCTCGACGTCACTTGATGCCTCTCACACCCATTCTCATCGTCGAAATCTTTGATGCGTGGGGATTTGATTTCATGGGTCCTTTTCCCTCCTCTCATGGTTTCCAATATATTCTAGTTGCAGTTGATTGTGTTTCAAAATGGATTGAAGCCATAACTTGGTATGCAAAGTTTAGTAAATATGATTTTTGGCTTCGGGAGTTGTAATTTCTGGCCCATATTGTATCTGAGAAAGGTATATATGTTGATCCGAGTAAGGTATCGACAGTGAGGAAGTGGGGATATCCCACAACACCGAGCGAGGTTTGCAGCTTTCTGGGATTGGCAGGATATTATTAGAGGTTCGTTAAGGGGTTTTTAAAGATTGTGGATCCATTGACAAACTTGACCCGTAAATGGGTTATGTTTATTTAGGATAACTATTGTCAGTTAGCTTCCGATGAGCTAAAGGAAAAATTAACCTCAGCACCCGTACTTGCACTGCCTAAGAGAGGAGTGGCATATTATGTCTACACTGATGTATCCTTATAGGGGCTTGGAGGTGTATTGTAGCAAGATGAGAAGGCTATAGCGTATGCATCGCGCAAGCTTAATCCCAATGAGAAGAATTACCCCACACATGATTTGGAGTTAGCCGTGGTTGTATTTGCCTTGAGGATATGGAGGGCACTATCTGTTGGGGGAGCAGTTTACTTTATTCACGGACTATAAATCGCTTCAATACTTGTTCACGCAGAAAAATCTAACATGAGGCAGCGGAGGTGGTTGGAGTTAGTGAAAGATTACCAGTTTGATATTCCGTATCATCTTAGAAAGGCTAACGTGGTGGTTGACACGTTAAGCCGAAGACCTGTAGGAGAGCTAGTAGAGGTTTGGAAAACGAAGTGGAAAGAGCTTCTCCACAATGCTGAGATTGCGATAGCTTGTATGTTTATATTAGCTATCACGCCCAAAATTATTATGAGGGTAGTGAAAGCATAGGCATATGATCCATATTGCCAGGATAGAGTTTGCCAGTAGTTAGCTGATGGGACAGACGGGTACTCGATCAGTTTAGAGGGTGGCTTACGTTTTAATGGGAGACTTGTGGTTCCAGAGGGTGATGATTTGCAGCATGCAGTGATGACAGAGGCTTATGGGTCCCAGTTCGTAGTACATCCTGGTGGGGATAAGATGTACAAGGACATGCGCAGATAATATTGATGGTCGGGAATGAAACGGGACAAAACAGAGTTTGTCTCAATATGTGCTACCTGCCAGCTCGTGAAGGTGACCACCAGATACCGATTGGGATGTTTCATCCATTAGAGATTCCCGTGTGGAAATGGGATAATATCTCCATGGATTTTATCACTATATTACCATTACCGCAGATAGGTCACGATTCTATATGGGTGATAGTTGATCGATTGACCAAGGTGGCTCATTTTCTTCCAGTTTGTACTGATTTTGAGATAAAGAAATATGCATAATTATATATCATTGATATAGTACGATTACATGGGGTTCCACTTAATATTGTGTCCGATCAGGATAAGATCTTTGTGTCCAATTTCTAGTAGAGTTTTCAGGAGGCGATAGGAACAGATTTATGATTGAGTACAGCGTATCATCCACTGACAGATGGGTAGACTGAGAGGGTTAATCGGATGTGAGGATATGCTACGGATGCGCATACTTGACTTCGGGGGAGGATGGGAGTTGTACCTTCCATTGGTAGAGTTTGTTTATAATAACTCCTACTCATTCATCATCGACATGGCACCTTTTGAGGCATTATATGGTCAAATTTATTATTCACCTACTGATTGGTTAGAGGTTGGGGATAATAAGTTATTGGTGCCAGAGATGATTCAGGACACCACTGCCAAGATTGAGTTGATTTGAGGGCGCATTCGATAGCTTAAGATAGGCAGAAGAGTTATGCCGATGCAGACAGGAGACATATTGAGCTTGAGGTTGGCGACAAGGTATTGGTGCGAGTGTCTCTTATAAAAGGAATGATGAGATTTGGCAATAAAGGGAAATCGGCACCGAGATATGCGGGACCCTTTTCGATCATTGAGAGTGTAGGACCAGTGGCTTATAGATTGAGATTATAGGAGAATCTGTAGTGGATTCACGATGTGTTTCACGTGTCATCACTGAAGAGATACCGAAGGAGCGAGAGAGATTTTTGGCATGTTCCATTAGAGGAGATCGACTTGCATCCCGACATCTCGTATGAGGAGAGACTAGTGGTGGTACTTGATCTTACTGAGCGTAAACTAGGGTTAAAGATGGTACCCTTGGTTAGAGTTCAGTGAGGGGACCATAATGCAGACGAGTCGACATGGGAGTGGGAGGATGACTTGCGTGATCGGTATTCAGAGTTATTTATCGCAGGTACATCCAAATTTGGATGACGAAATTCCCTTGTAAGGGAGAAGTATGTAACAACTCGTATTTTTTGGAAATTTAAAAATGAATTAATTCAGTTAAATTAATTTAAATTACAAGTGTAATGTGATTTAATGGAAAATAATTATTATGTTTTGATTAAATTATTAATCGTAGAGAAATGATTAATGTTTATAAAATAAAATTACTAAGGCCCATTTGGTTGTCCCAAAATTATAAATTGGCTCATTAATAAATTAGTCCATTTACAAATTGATCAGTTAATTGTGTTTGGTTTCATAAATGAAATGATTCATTAATTGTCTCATTTTAGCTCATGTGTAAAATCTGAAATTGGATCATTTCACAAAAAACGTGAAATGTATCCATTTGAAATAGGAGTCACACCAAGTGCATGCTCCTTTCTCTCTTTCCCTCCCTTCCCCCCTCCCTCTCTCTCTTAATTTGTTTTTATATTTTTTTTCTTATGGAACCTTAACATCAATTTCAAATTACCAAACATTGCGTAAAATTGGATTTAAACTCATTTCAAATCTACTCATTTACAATTCACTATTTCATAATGAACCAATTTACATAATCAAATAATTTGCGCAACCAAACAGGGCCTAAGTGAATAGTAATTACATGTTGGATGTCACAACAAGTAATAAGGACGTGACAGTATGTTATCTCAACCGAATATCGTGTGTTGACTAAATGAGGTAGAGATATGAAATAAATTATGAGTGACTCGGATGATAATTTTGAGGTTTCGGTTGCGTAGAAGGGTCGAAACAGTAAAAATAATATACCCGAGTGTGTAGTTTGGGTCCTGGGAGAGTTTAGACCAAACTGACACCCCGAGAGGGCATTTTAGTCATTTTATAACCTAAGGTTAAGGAGATTTCGAAATTTCAAGGATTATATATAGTTGAAGTGATTGGAGGCTAGGGTAAAAAGAGTATAAAACAATTGGAGGCCAGGAGAGAGGAGAGGAAGAGTTTTCTTGGAGCCTAAGAGAGGATTTTGGAGGATTCAAGCTCATTTTGGCATCACAACCATTTGTGAAGAAAGGATCAGAAGAGGAACATCATCAAAAGGATCAAACAAGACATTTTTCATAAGAAGCAAGTATTTATCTTGCAAATTTTATTAGTTATCATACCCGTGTAAAATAGGAACTTTGTATTAAGGACAATTAATGTTACACTTATAAATTGATGAGTAAAATTATAATTGGGAATAGGATTTGATGTAGAATAAATCCAATTACATGGAGAAAATAAAATCAAGAGTTTTGGGAATTCAATTACAAATTAAATCTAATTTTTTGGTGAATTTATACAAAGAACACAAAAATATAGGATTGATGATTATGAGGGGTTAAATCTGATTATGTGATGAAATTATATGGGATTTACGCAAGATTTACGTAGTAATTATCCATACATGTATATTTGATGTTTAGATATGTTAATGGGAAGTTTAGGATTGTTGTATCGAAGTTTGAGTAACTTGATGTTGGAAGAAATTCGTAACAGCAACTAAAAAAGAAAAGACCAACACATTTCGAATCGATTGGACATTGGGTGAATCGATTCGATTTTACCCAGAATTGAAAGTATTTTTTTTAAGCCCGAAAATCTTTGATAATTCATAAAGAACCTTTTTGG
Source organism: Sambucus nigra (assembly GCA_949130495.1). Taxonomy (NCBI): domain Eukaryota; kingdom Viridiplantae; phylum Streptophyta; class Magnoliopsida; order Dipsacales; family Adoxaceae; genus Sambucus; species Sambucus nigra. The sequence continues at coordinate 315,337,698 of OX422214.1, read as the reverse complement.
TATATTTAAATTATAGAGAGAAATACAAAAATGACAGTAGGCCTAAAGTTGGAATCGGTTTACATAAATTAAGATGAATTAAATAGTGGGATAATTGAGAAAATATCCGAAATTGATAAATGAATGAAATTCGAGAAGGATTACATAATGATGAGTGAAATTACTATGAGGACCCTTAGGATCCCATCGGTAATTAGGGATATTGGAAGTTTAATTGAAATTTATTGGTACGCCGAATATAAAAGTGATATATATTACGTATGAGTTGATGAAATTGGGTTAAGTGTATACCTAATAAAGAATATATAAATAGGTTGTGTGAATACCTACAGATATGATTTGATTATGTGTGTGAACATACCTACACTGCCTTTTGTCTGGAGGTCTACGCGCAAAGGGCGATCCCACCTTGACGATTCCAATGAGGTCTAGTTTAGTGCCCCAAAACATTGAACTTAGGGCGGTCCACTATGTGTCATGTATTAGTAGGATTGGCATGTCGTTTGGGTGCGTTACGTATGTGCGTATCCCAAAGGCTTAGAACCATGTTCGCCTCCACTGTAATATTGATTTATTTTGGGTTCGAGGAGACATGCCAAACCATTAGTCCTTGTTTGAGTACAAGAGGTACATGGACTTAATAGCAGAGTATGTCAACATCACAAGGGGCCATTCAGGGGATTCAATAATTGTATATATATTATATGTGTGATGAATATATATACCAGTATAATATATCTACTTATGTGAAATAGTATAATTAATAGAGGATGTATATCTAAAAGAATTTAAGTACTGAAACTTAAATGATTGATAATAATAAAATAAGAATAAATAAACCTATTATCGAGACTGTAATATTAGGTCGTATGGGAGAAATACGCGGGAAATAGACTTAGTGATAATAGTTGAATACATTAACTAGTTGTGATACTAGTTAGGTAGAAGACGTTAGGCGTGCACATTAATTGAGAGGTGAGGATCTCAAGTGAGTGCATGTGAATAATACATGTGTAATAAATAATTGATTTAAATGGTAATTTAAATACTTGCTAACTATTTTTAAAATGTTTTACTTGGACTTTGACCCGTGTCAAAATATTTTTAAAACCTTTTAGGTGTCTACCCATAGGGACGCCAGACTTGACGATTCATTTCAGGGAGGATTAGCTGTAGCACTATGGATGCTTACATGACTTGATTAGATGGATCCCTCTTTCATTCCTACTGCAAGACTTCATTTCAGTATCTCAGTTGGGCATGTTGCCATATTTAGACTTTATTTATTCAGTTATTCGGTTCAGACTTATATTGGAATTTAGTTATTTATTGTTGATTTTATTTTGGGATTTGGATTTATAGCTGATGGTTTATTCGGCAAGACTTTTATCTATTTACTCATTGTGGTGGTTTAGACTCTATTAATTGTGTGAATGTTTTAAATTAGTTTTCACTTATTATTATTATTATTATTATTATTATTATTATTATTATTATTATTAATATTATCTCTTACTACTATAAAATGCAAAACAAAGCATTTATGATTCCTCAACAATGAGCCTATCCACGTGTACAAGAAATCAAAAGAGCCGCTCTTCAAATCGTATCATTTGATCTCTTTTTTATTTTTCCACATCTTTGGCCTTTCATTTTCTTAGTAAGACTATTCATTTCCTCACCGTCGTTTCCCCTGTTCTCTCTCATTTTAAATGTTTATGCCAAATTCCAACTTATATCTCTCACTATAACAATGCCCTTCACCTTCCTAGACAAACGTCATTTTATAAAGATCTGTGGAGAGAGACTCTAGAAATTCTCTCAAAATCTAATAAAAGGATTCTTGATATAAACAACAGCAGAGCATATCGTAAGGAGAGAATATGATTGCACAAATTTGTGAAAACACAAAGCAAAAATAAAGAGTTTTTTTTACAATCAAACTCTCAAGCAGAAGTCTTAATGTATAAGAAGGAAAAGCCATTTGCAATCATGGGAAGTGTTTCGGCGTTTTCTGCAACTGCACAAAGGTATTATATATTTCATTTTCCATCTTCATCTGCTTTTAACAGAACATAAGAGTATTATCTGCTTTCCATTTTTCATCTGCTTACCCACAAGATTTTTGGGATTATTTATTGTATATAGTGTAAACTAAAAAAAATTCGGAGCTCTGAAGGAAGAAACTATAATCTATAAGCTCCTCCGCGCCCACACAAAATCAAGCACGAGGGAAGAAGCTATAAGTTCCTTTGCAGAGCAGATCTATTACCTGCCCCAAATCAACCTCATCCTCTCACACCCCATTCCCGCTGTTTGGTACAATATGAATGGCTTTTCTTGGATCCAACGTTGCAAGTGAGGTACGCTGCTTTTTTTTCTTTAAGTTATCTGTTGAGGCATCTTGGTATCATACCAGAGAGATTGTTTTGTGCAAGGTCCAAGATCTGAATAGATATGTAGCAACGGAGTCCATAAGGAGTATTTCCCCCAAAATTATTCGAACAAAGATTAAGGCCTATCAACTTAGTAAATTGACTGTCATTGCTAATATTCTTTTTGCTGATAGAGCATAATCACAATTTCTTTTTACGTGCATTGAATCAGATTATGTTGAGATTCGAAATATCAACCAAAGAGTTGATATATATATATATATAAAATAAGGCTACATTTAGTGTAAAACACCCATTTACACTAGGGTAATCAGATTGTGGGTGAATAAAAAAATTTCACCCTAGGGGAAATACAGAGTAAAAATATCATATTTTTTATGATGACCAATAAATTGTATTCATACATTAGGGAAAATGCAAAGTAAAAATCTATCCACCCAATCTTTCCACTTCTTTTGGGGATTTTTCCAAGCTTTGATGAAAAAATTCGACGGTCATTATTGATTGTGGGTGAAAACTTCGGACAACAAAGTGTTATTTATAATTTTTGTTGTCAGTTTGGGATTTTTCAAGTATGTTAAGCTACTTAATAGAATTTTTTTTTATCGTGATGTTAAAAAATTATTAGTAACTTTTACTTCTCAAAATAGATATTGTGATTATTTGAACCAAGGTTAAAGGGGGAAAATGTCTTTTGCATGGTCGTCAAATCGTAAGTTCTTTTTATCACCTATGTCGATAATCTAAAAGTGGACCCTATGACATTTTCAATGGAAAAACAATTTATGTTGCCATAGTTGGAGATGAATGAAACTTAAATTATTGTTTATATTTTATTGTTAGTAATGAAATATGAGCATCTTTGAATTGGAAAAAAAATCAAAAAAAGTTGGTAACTTACAATACTTTCTTTTGAGTTAATTCTATTAAATTATTATAAATCATCGTATTTTATGGTAGTAAAATACTTTGGCTGCTAATAAACTATCTGTAACTTTTTTAATACCAAAAACATCCATTCGACACCAATTAGAATGAACAATTATAAGTATTGGATTCTTCTTTATGTTGTTTATTTCTTTGTTCTAAGTAATCCTCCAATAAGTGTTATACATTTGAATTACTCCAATGCGTGTTTCATATTGAAATAAATTTCATGCGATAATTAAATAAATGAAAACTTTTGGCATGTGTATATTGTTGTCATGGTTTTTCAATTTGGCATTTTTTGTGGTAATTACAATATTTTTTAACGCTACTATTTCTTATTATTTATTACTATAAATGAAAGAATATCAATGACAAAAAGTAGACACTTCAGGTGCGAATAGACTATCACAATCCCGTAGCTTGCGCATCGCGCGGGTTTACACCTAGTTGTTATTATTATTATTATTATTATTATTATTATTATTATTATTATTATTATTATTATTATTATTATTATTATTATTATTATCTATTTAATGAAAGATAAAAATTGACACCGACTTAATTAACTAATAGGAGATTAGTAATTAATATAATTTGGTACAATGATGCTAAGAATGAACCATATGGGAATCCTGTTTAATTTAATAAATGACTGATCAACCGGTATTTAATTAAGCATGGTGTAATACTACAATTCACGAGGTCTTAATGATTTATTTTGTACAGTAGCCCTTGAGAAGTTTTGTCATATTATGATGTGTGAGATGTCAAAATAACCTTAGGACATAGCCCAACCAACTCATAAGGGAATGGGTGTTGTTAGGGCTTCCAAACTCTAAAACCCCACAACTCAGTTCGAGACCATTAGAATAGACGAGAGAGAAACCTTTGATGAGTTTTATGCTAGACTCTCTAATATTGCGAACTCGTCATTTAACTTGGGAGAGAGAATAATCAAAATCCTAGTAGTCAATAAGTGACTGCTTTGAATTCCTTGGGTACTCTTGACTTTATAAAACTCGAAGAGCTTGAAGGTGACTTTAAAACTTATGAGCTTGACATGTTTCCTTACAAATTGAAGAAGAAATAAAAGGGCATTTCTTTAAAGTCTGGAAGGAGGAGACACCGATTTCGGATGATGAGTCTGTATCGATTCCGATGATATGGCCACGTTTGCTAAAAAAATTAAGAAATTTCTCAAGTTTAATAAATTAGATGAAAAAAAAATTGAGAAGAAAAAAATATAACAAGGCTGGAAAATTCCCTAAAAATCGTAATGATAATTTTAATAGGGACGAGTCGGATAATTATTTTGGGGTGTAAGGGTTATGGTCATAAAGCAACTGAATATCCCGCTAAGATATGGAAGGAGGGTTAGAAATCGATTACATACAATGCTAACCTTAGTGACAGTAAACCGAAAGAGAAACTCGATTCCCCTATCATGTGCAGCTACACCACATTCATGACTAGTAATGCGAGCCTTGATGAAAAATCTTTCGGTGAAGATAATTTTGTGCATGATGTTTTCAAGGCCGTTTTGGTTGAATCCCAAGTGAGTGGTGAAGAAGAAGAAGAAGAAGAAGAAGAAGAAGAAGAAGAAGAAGAAGAGTGAACTTCATGTTGTATTTTGGGAGTTGTATATGGAAATGATGAAAAAGGAAAACTTTAGTTTGAAGCTAAGTTGAAAGAATGTGACATAGGAAATGACGAGAGTAAATCGATTGAGGATCTTAAGGCATGTGACAAGGCTCTTAGGGAGAAGATAAACGTGAGAGATATCACTTTTGTGAGTTGATGAAGGTTTTAAATAATGAATCTATTGTGTTTGAAGAGTATCGTCGTTTACTTGAGTCTAAGATTACGAATTTAGAGGATAAATTAGTTGACTCGAGTCACATCAATATTGATTTGGAATCTTGGTCACAGAAGGTGGATAAATTTTAGGCACCGTCCAAATCAAACATAATAATTATGGGATTGTCTTTGATAATCCAAATTCTTCCGCTACTAAATCTAAGACCAACCTTTTGAGAGAGTCAATATTAGCCAAGGACATTATAGAAGGTCAACCCTTAGGTAATACTCATCATCGTGTCTACATATGTGCACGTTGTGGTAGGAAAAGTCACCTTGGGAGTTCTTACTTTGATATTACAAAATGTCCTAGGAAGTTTAAGACTAAAGTCGCAAAGGTTCCCCAAATCCAAGAGTGTCACTGTTGATGTAAAAAACTAGATTACTCTAATTATTTAATCCCAGATAAATAAATAAGACAAAAGATTTTTAAAGTGGTTCAGCCTTGTATGAATGGCCTACGTCCACTGTTATGTTATTGCTGAGTGTTTGGGAATTCTCGATTACAAATGCTATCAAGAAATTCCGGTCCCCCTGAATGAGGGTGATACAAGGTATTTATAGCCCTTTAGGCTGTACATGAAAGGGTGCTACATTAAATGATACACATATGAAAGGGTAATTCACTTAATGTTCTTCAAACGTGCGCGTCAAGATGATAAGCATTCAATGAATAGTTGAACTGTTGATTGTCTGACAATTAATGCTGTGGTCGAGATGCAACTCGAACCGCCTTAGTTGTTCGTCGTCCAAGAGTACCTCGGAGCATTGGAGTTCCTCAGAAGACTGACGTTCCTCGGAGTATACTTGTTGCTCGGAGTGAGTATGTTGGTCGGGGAAACAATCTTCCTCGTTGCTATTGTGCCACGTAGATTGACACGTGTCTTCTTATTATTCGTCCATATCAGCATACTAATTTTGGTATCAACAGAAGCCCCCAATGTTTCATATTTCGAACTTTGAGGAGTATGGAACATTCTTTCTCGGTATATGGCAATATTAAATGACCCTCCTGGGTTTTAGGAACTTTTTCTTCGTATTTAAATTTCCTTCCAAATTCGCAGAATCCGCCTTTTTGTATTTTTAAAAGCGCTTCGATCTTTGCATTTTTTGTCCTTTTAGCCACCGGTAGCGTAATAGTTTCCTTTCTGTAATCATTTCCTTCGCCGTTTCCCAAGGCAAGGTATTTAAACTTCAGAGGCAATCCCATCGTCTTCTACCTTTTCAATTTCTGCTTTTGAGTTTTCTAAAGCTTTTCTCTCTCTTGTGCGTTCATTTCCTCCTTCGTTTATTTGTCAACAGATTTCTTTTTTTCCTGTAAGATTTTCTTCCTTCTTCTTCATTTCTTTTTATTCACCATGGTTTATATTATCGAATCTCTTGAGAAGTTCCGCTCTGACTTCTCTATTCCTTCTTGGGTAACTTTGGAGGTTCTTTCTGAGCCTTCAAGTTATTTTGATTTGGCTGAGGGGCACTGGTTCCCTAGCCTATTTATTGCTGAATGTGGATTTTCTTTTCCACCAAATCCGTTGTGTTTAGAGTTCTGTCAGTACTTCGATGTTGTCCCTGCAAAAATAGCCCCCAACACATGGAGAATAGTTAATGGGGTATATAGGTTAAATCAAACTCATGGAACTCATATAGGAATTCCTGAGATTATGTACTGTTACAGATGGGCTGTTTAGACAATGTTTTTTATTTAAAAACTAGGTTTTTGAATAGGGCTTTAGTAGTCAACCTCCCTGATGCCAACAGGGATTATTTTGAACACGGGGTAGTTATAAAAAATTGGCAACATGCCCCTTTGGTTGGAGATGCAGTATATGAGGGTCCCAGATGCCCCCCATATGGCAATGGGATAGGTCGTTTTCATCTTATTTTGTTTTTGAAATTATGATTTCACTGTATTTGATAAAATGTATGACTGATATTTCAATATGTTCTTGTTTGCAGTTGACAGCAAGAGAAAAACTCCAAAAGAGTCAGAAGTTAATATAAAGCAATTGAAACATATCTGGAGTTTGCATCAGAGGGTTGCAGACGAGCACATCAGGTCTGCTTCATATTTATTGCAGTACATGAGCTACACATCATCCTTTACTGCTCGTCCTGTGGTCAGCATTAGTGACCCATTGCCAGCTTTCGAGGAATCTTCACCAGAATCTCACATTCCTCTAAGTCAAAAGATGAGAAAGAGAATAGTTCATGCTATCTTCGAGGAGACTTCCTCTGCCGGGGATGGAAAGAGGAACAAGGCTGAAGTCCCAAAGGGGACTAAGAAAATTGATGTTGTTCCTTCTGTTGCTGTTCAGAAGGCTGCCGAGAAGCCTCCAATGGCTCCGAGCAAGAGAAGTACTTATGTGGAAGTGGTCACTATTTCCCCCACCAAAGGTTCTTTTGCTGAAACTGCTGAAGTTCCACTGAGGAGATTGAAGAAATCCTCCTCGGTTAGTTTTTCTGAAGCCATTCCCCAGCTCTAAACTAGTGGAGCTGGTGTTCCAACTGTCATTCCCCCGAGCTCTGCAATGAGCTCGATAAAGACTTGGATTATTCCTGAAGTCCAAGGCATCGAGGAAAACATGCCTAGGGATATGCTGACATCCCTAGCTACTCGTCACATTGCTTCAGTAAGTTTCTTTTTTATCTTGAATTTTTCCTTCTATCAATATATGTATCTCGGCACTAACTCATCACTACCTTCTTTTTTCAGCCGGTGAGTTGTTTTAACACCATTGTGAAGAAAGATGAAGCGCTCAAGGCTTCAAGCTCCTCGTCTGGAGTAGAGGATGCATTCCAAGGTTTGGCCCAATCTCTGAATGAATCCCGTCAGAAGTACGACGAGGATAAAGGTGAATGGGAGAAGAAATTGGCTGCATCTGAAGCAGAGAATGTGCAGTTGGGAAACAAAGTGAAGGACTTGGAGAGGGAGAACATGAAATACTCCGAGAAGCTCACTACTTTTGGGGAGCTTGAAAATAGGCTGAAATCAGCTGAGGAAGAGCTGACACTTCTGCGCGAAGCAAATCGTCAGAAGGAGGAGTTGGAGGCCAAGCTGAAAGCCTCCGAGGACCTTCTATCCGAGAAGCTCTCCTCGGAGAAGATGAAGAGAAAAATAGCTGTGAAGAAATCCTTTCGAACTGGTTGGGATAAAGGATGGGATAGAGGGGTAGCAGCAATGATGACCCAGGTGAATTATGGAAGTTTGAAATACTTCCATGATGGTTGGGTTGCTGCCTTGCAGGAATTGAAGGTGAGCGAGGACTCCGAGCTATTTCAACAACATCTCCCTGGTCCTCCTCCAGTTATTGAAGACAAAGATGAAGACGAAGATGCATCTGAAGAATCTTCAATAATTTTGGGTGATCAAATCCTTGCTCCTCAACCCAACCAGACATCTGCTGAGGAGATTTCTTCTTTGCCTGCTTCTCTTGAACAAATCCCAACTTCAGCCGATCAAATCAGTGTTCCCACCGAGCAACCAAGCTCCTCGTCCCAGCCTCCTGAGAAAGTCTTGGGAGACAAGGAAAAGGTGTGAAGTTGTTCGGCACTATCTTTCTATTTTTCTTCTACTTGTACTTTGTATCTCAGATCTTTGTAACTTTGCCTGATGATCTAATAAAAATTTGAGTTCTTTTATTCCATATGATTGTCTCTTCTTTATCTGCACTCTGTCTTGATCTTCTTTTTCTTTCTCTGTTAGTTTCTGGCCAGGATGGATCTTTTGTCTGCTAATGACACAAAGTTGATGCAACAATGCCATGATTATTATAAAGCTGGTCACACAGACCTCAGTACATCAGAAGTTGCCGACATCCTTGGCCATGATGCTTCAGAGCAGGCAGTAGAAGCTTACCAATATCTGAAGGGCTTACTTGATCGAGCTGTGGCCAATAACGTGGCCTACTATGATATGATCGAGGAGCTTCAATATACTCTAGAAGATCTCAAGGATCAGTACAAGGAGTCAAATGCCTTGTTACATGAGGGGTATGAAAAGAAATATCAACAGCTTTCTGTCGAGAAGAGCTATGACAAACTCATTACTGGGTATGATGTCAGGGAGAGGACCCTAAAGGGAGAAGTTGAAGCCTGTAGATAAATTGCTGAATTGTTGGAGCAAGAGAATAATAATTTGCGGAAAGAACTAGCACAATACAAGTCTGCAGCCTCTTCTTCAACAGCGGTAATCCCAGTGACCGATGAGGGATTTTCCTTCTTAGAGGTTGAAAATGCCAAATTAAGGCAAGAGTTGGATGTCCTGCGAAGATCTGGTGCTTCTACTTCTGCTCGGGGAAGAGGAAGAGGTTCTCGTGGGCGAGGAAGAGCTGCCCAGGATGTTAACGAGGAACGAAGTACTCCAGCTGCTCGGGGTCGATCAAGAACTCCTCGTAGTATTGAAGAAGCTCGTACTCTATCAACATTGGAAACTCAAGCGTACCAGTTGAACGCAAAAGATCGGGCTTTGTCTGAAATGTCCAAGAAAATCTTAACTTTGAAAGATCAACTTACTGCGACGAAGTCTGCTTTGAATAATAAGGATGTTTTTGCCAGGAACCTTCATGAGCAGTTAGAAAGATTAATTTTCCAATTCCATAAACAACCTCGCGAATTCTGGAATGCAGGCTATAATGAGGCCCTTTATCACTTGGATGCTCGCATTGAAAATGCCAATAATGAAGGTTATAAATAGGGATGGTTGAACGCCCTGGGTGTGCTGAAGCTCGAACAGGGGCACTACCTGTGGGATTATCATACTCCTGGGCTACTAGACTTGCCTGTACCACCCTATAAATTGGACATGGAATGGATCCCAGCTCGTGCCATTCCTCGGAGCTTAATTTCAAAATATCTTGGTGACTATAATCTTCATTCTCAAATTGAAGTATCTCGTCCCGAGCATCTCTTGGATACTCTTTCAGTAATGAATGTCAGAATGTTGAAGGACTTGAATTTTATCAATTCTCCCCAGACATTAAATGATCCTCCTGCTGGCGAGGAACCTGTTTCCAAAGCTGAAGGAAAGAAACCAATAGAATAGGGATTTCAATGTAATAGTTAGTATACATGTAATTTGTAATTCATTTTAATTTTTAATGAAAGACTTTCATTTTCTGTTTGCAAATCTGTATTGCTATTGTTTTTTATGCTCGTCAAACACTTTATATTTGTGATTGCATAGAAATACTTTGTGGTTCATCGACCAATCTAGTAATAACTTACAAGTACCAGTAATGTTGCTCGACTACTTAACAATAAAGTAATGAGAATAAAAATGTTAAAATTTCTTACAACCAACCAAGATTGTTTAAATTGAGCTCGTCGACCAATTATAGTTAATGGGTTTTTATCCCCGACCAGCTATACTTGGTAAATTTTGTCTTTTTTAATAAATGTGCCCGACCAATCAAGGTCAAAGATTTTTCCTCGTCGACCATCTACAGTTAGTGGGTTTTTATCCCCGACCAACTATTCTTGGTTCAGTTTGGAATATTTGTTCTTCGATGAACTTTTATGTAATAAACTTACTTCTCGACCAACATAAGTTGGCATTTGAGAGCATATTTTGTTTTCAAACCAACCGAGATTGGAATTTTTAAGAATGTTGTTCTTTGCCCTTTTACCAACCGGAGTTGGTCATGGGTTTGAACTATCATGTCCACTAGTTATTTTACCAACCGGATTTGATCACGCTAGTGTATGCCTCCTAACCAAAGGAGTATAGTTTGTTCTCGCTATTTTACCAACCGAAGTTGATCACGCTCGAACTATCAGTGTCCACTAGTTATTTTACCAACCGGAGTTGGTCACGCTAGTGTATGCCTCCTAACCAAAGGAGTATAGTTTGTTCTCGCCCTTTTACCAACCGAAATTGGTCGTGGGTCTGAACTATCGTGTTCTCGCTATTTTACTAACCGAAGTTGATCACGCTCGAACTATCAGTGTCCACTAGTTATTTTACCAACCGGAGTTGGTCACGCTAGTGTATGCCTCCTAACCAAAGGAGTATAGCTTGTTCTCGCCCTTTTACCAACCGGAATTGGTCGTGGGTCTGAACTATCGTCTTCTTTTTGCTGTCGAGCAGTGTAGTGTACCACACTAGTATTCCCCGAAAAACTTTCAATAAAAGGAGAGAAGGTGGTGAAACATCATCATTTTATTCATATTGATAGAACTTCTTTACATTTTACATTACTGATAATACTTGCGTAGGTGTTCAGCATTCCATGCATTCTTGAATTCCTCCCCTTCTAGAGTTGCTATTCGGTAAGTTCCTGGTCGAACAACTTCTGTAACTCGATAAGGTCCATGCCAATTTGCTTCCAATTTATTGTGCTTCTGAATGACCTTCTTTAGCACGTAATCTCCTTCTTTTAAATCGCATTTCTTCACCCTCTTGTTGTAGAACAAAGCTATTCGTTGTTGATATGCAGCATTCCTAATGGCTGCTTCTTCTCTAACCTCATCGAGCATATCCAAATCCAGTCTTCTCATCAAGTCACTAACTGGGGAATTGAAATTCAGCACTCTATGTGTTGGAAGACCCAACTCGGCAGGTATTATAGCCTCACTTCCAAACGCCAGCATATATGGTGATTCTCCAGTTGCTGCTCGGGGAGTTGTTCGGTAAGCCCACAATACTGATTGTAGCTCATTAATCCAGTTAGCTTCAGCCTCATTTAACCTCTTCTTCAAACCATTTAATAATGTTCTGTTCGTCACTTCAGTCTGTCCATTGCTTTGAGGATGGCCTGGTGCTGAATGAACCTTCAAAATGTTTGACTGATGACAATAGGCGGTAAACTCCTCGTTATCAAATTGTGTTCCATGGTCTGTAATGAAGGCATGAGGGAGACCATATCGACAGATGATGTTCTTCCAAACGAATTGGTACACCTTCTCGTACGTCATATCAATCAGAGGCTCAGCTTCTACCCATTTAGTAAAATAATCCACTGCGACGACGAGGTACTTGAATCTTCCTCGGGTCGTTGGCAGTGGTCCAACCAGATCAATTCCCCACATGGCAAATGGCCAAGGGGAAGTTATGGGTGTTAATAATGCTTGTGGAGTTCGTCGGATGGAGGAAAAATGTTGGCACTTGTCACACTTCTTGGCATAGGCTATACAATCAGCTCTCATCGTTGGCCAGTAGTATTCTTGCGTCATCACCCTTTGTAAAAGTGTTCGTCCTGCTACATGGGCTCCACAGGACCCTTCATGGATTTCTTCAATCAATTCTTTCACCTTGGAGGGATGTACACATCTTTGCAAGCCTGCCAAAATTCCTCGTCTATACAAAACACCATTAGTTAGTACATACCGAGCAGCTTTAAACTTCAATTTCTTGGCAGTGATCTTGTCCTCCGGTAATTCTCCTTCCTAGACATATGCCCTGATGGGATCCATCCAAGATGGTCCTAAATCAAGGGAAATAACATTCATCGTCAAGCTTTCATCTATGCTTCGACTTTCTAACACCTCAATTGGTATCGTTCTTCGCAACTCGGTACGAGTAGCTGATGCTAGTCGGGCCAGTGCGTCTGCTTGTGCATTCTCCATTCTTGGTATTCTGATTAACTGAATGGCATCAAATTCTGCCAACAACTCCATCGCCTTTGCATGATATTTGACCATTAGTTCTCCTTTAACTGCATACGTTCCCATTATCTGATTCACAATTAATTGGGAATCACTGAATACCATCACTTTTTGTGCTTTAATAATCTTTGCTAAATTAAGACCTGCTATTAAGGCTTCATACTCAGCCTCATTATTGGAAGCTTTGAATTGGAATCGTAAGGCATATTCCACGTCAATCTCGTCTGGGGTGTTCAAAACAATCCCTGCTCCACAACCTGTTGTACAAGATGACCCATCTACATACAATCTCCACGTAGGTAACTCGTCTTCAAAATTCTTATCTGACAACGTTCCTCGGTGAAATATTTGTTGTTTTGTTTCATCCTCCCCTGATATCTTTCGCTCCTCGTCGACCATCTCTTCTCGCCCTTTTACCAACCGTAGTTGGTCTGGGTTTGAATTTGATGATCTTTCTACATCCACAAGCCCTTTTACCAACCGGAGTTAGTCTGGACTCATGTCTGTTGACCCTGTAACATCCACAGGTTGGTCAGCGAGCAACTTTTTTTCCTCGGGGGTATCAAGATATGTAAACTCTGCTATAAAGTCTGTTACTGCTTGCCCTTTTAAGGATGATCTGGGTTCATACACAATATCATATTCACCGAGCTCTATTGCCCAGTACATCAGTCTTCCTGACTTTTCTGGCTTATGAAGGGCTTGTCTTAATGGCATGTCGGTATACACGATGATGGTATGAGCCTGAAAATATGGCCTCATTCTTCTACTTGTTTCAATTAATGCCAATGCCAATTTTTCCAACTTTGGGTACCTGATCTCTGCACCTCGGAAAGACTTAATTGTGTAACAAATTGGCTTTTGGACTCCATTCTCCAATCTGATCAATGCCGAGCTGACCGCATTTTCTGATACTGCCAGGTATAAGTATAACTTTTCTCCCATCACTGGTCTGGATAGCAATGGAGGTGTTCCCAGATATTTCTTCAAGTCTTGAAAGGCTTTTTCACATTCATCATTCCACTCGAAAGTTTTTCGGAGTGTTTTGAAGAATGGAAGGCACCTATCAGTTGCTCGAGATACAAATCTATTGAGCGCTGCAACTCGTCCTGTAAGACTCTGCACTTCTTTCTTCGTCGTTGGAGATCGCAACCCTAAAAGAGCTTTGATCTTTGCTGGATTTGCCTCAATGCCTCGCTGGTTGACGATGTACCCGAGGAACATTCCTTCTCGTACTCCAAAGGTGCACTTCGTCGGGTTGAGCTTCATCTGGTATTTATCCAGTTGATCAAAGGTCTGACCTAAGTCAACTAGATGATCAGCAGCTTTCTTGCTCTTTGTCAGCATATCGTCGACATAGACCTCCATATTGCAACTGATTTGTTCGGTAAAAACCTTGTTCATCAGCCGCTGGTATGTCGCTCCTGCATTTTTCAAACCAAAAGGCATAACATTATAACAATAAGTTCCCCTAGGGGTAATAAAAGAAGTGTTTTCCCTGTCTTCAGGTTTCATTTTGATCTGGTTGTATCCAGAGTAAGCATCCATGAAATTGAGTAGCTCGTGCCCCGAGGTAGCATCCACTAGTTGGTCAATTCTGGGCAATGGGAAGTGATCCTTTGGGCAAGCCTTGTTGAGATCAGTGAAATCAACACACATTCTCCATTTATTGTTTTTCTTTTTTACCATCACCACATTTGCCAACCAGTCCGGATACTTCACATCTTCAATGAATTGGGCTTTCTGGAGCTTGTCGACCTCCTCTTGAATAGCTTGATTCTTCTCGGGGCTAAATACCCTTCTTCTCTGCTTTACAGGCTTGATCTCCTTATTCACATTGAGCTCATGACATAAGAAGTTTGGATCTATTCCTGGCATGTCTTCATGACTCCACGCAAAAGTTTTCTTTATGTTTCTCAAGAAAGTTATCAACTCCTGCTTTATTGAAGCATCCAACGATGAACCTATCTGGGTTACTCGTTCAGGGTGTTCGTCGTCCAGAATAACATTTTTTGTAGATTCTACCACCTGTCCTTTTACAAGTTGGGATTCATCTCTTGGATCAAGTGTTTCAATTTCCGTACTTTCCTCCACCTGGTAAGTAGTAGTCTTTTTCCTTGATTCTTCAAGCTCCTCTTGCTCGGCAGATGAATAATAGCATTCTCGAGCTACTTTTTGATCACCTTTCACCACTCCCACTCCGAAATTTGTTGAGAATTTTAAACATTGATGTACTGTAGATGGGACTGCTTCGAACTTCTTCAAACTAACTCTTCCCATGATGATGTTGTAGGATGACTGCACATTCTTATCCATCACAAAGAAGCGTATTCTCTCTGTTCGACAAGCAGGCCAAGTTCCAATGAATATATCCAACTTGATCGTCCCAAGTGGAAAAACTTTCTCGCCAGCGAAACCCAGAAGAGGTCTGTGATAAGGCTCCAATTGAGATAACTTCAAATTTAAACTGTCAAATCATGAATAGTACATGATGTCTGTCGAACTGCCATCGTCTACCAGCACCCTTGAAATCACTACTTCTTTCATCCTCATTTTGATCACCAAAGGGTCGTCGTGAGGGTAAAGAACACCTGCCAGGTCATTTTTTGAAAAGCCAATGACCAGCTTCTCTTTGTTTACCTTCCTCGGGCGATCCTCCTCAGCCAAATTTATTCGCCGAATGTACGAGCAAGCTTGTGCCTCTCCGAGGTAAGCTTTTCTTTCTGCAGTAAGATCTCCTCCTCATGCATCTCCTCCTGTAATAACATTACAATCAAATGACCTAAAACGTATGGAAAATACCTCTCGTTCTGGCTGCCTTGGTTTCTTGGGAAGATCGGGGTCATCCTCGGCATCATCTTCATGGTTTCTCTTCTTTTTCTCCTCTACTCGACGAGGAGATCTAGATCTCTCTCTAGTTCGATCATTATTTCTTCTTTCACCTCCCCGATCAACATACTTTGCTAGCTTTCCTCTTCGGATGAGTGTTTCAATCTCGTTCTGAAGAGCTATGCAATTTTTAGTCATATGGCCATGATCTTTGTGGAACTCGCAATATTTGTCCCTGTTCCTCGCATCAGGATCTGACCTCAGTTTCTTCGGCCACTTTACTTCCTCGCTATTCTTGATTTCTTCCAAGACATGATTAATACCCATTTTCAAGGGAGTATAATTATCGAATTTCTTCAGAACTTCCCATGATGACTTATTATTTCTAGAACTCTTGTCACCGCCATTGCCCTTATGCTATTTATTTTTAGACTTGTCGACGTCCACCTTGGTGTCTTTATCTATATTCTTCTTTGCAGCCATAGCTTCCTCGGCATTCATAATTTTGGCCGCTTTTGCCATCAACTCTGACATAGTTTTAGGTGGATCTTTCGCCAAGGTGTAATACAACTTATTAGGCAACAGCCCACTCATCAAGGCGGTGATTGCTGTCTTCTCTTCGTAATCTATGACTTCCAGCTTCTCGTTATTGAAACGAGTTATGTATTCTCTAGTACTCTCACCAGATTTTTGTCTAACACTTAACAAGTGTGCTACTCGTTTTACTAGCTTTGCTCCGAAACAGAAATTGCCGATGAACAACTCGGCCAACTGAAAGAAAGTTGAAATCTTACCCCGAGGAAGATTGTTGTACCATATCTGGGTAGCTCCAGTAAGAGTTCCTAAGAACGCTCTGCATCTCATCTCGTCGGGGACAGCATAGATATCAGCGGCAGCTTGATATTGCTCTATATGAAGAACAGGATATGTCTTTCCATCATATTTAGGGGTCACTACTGGTGCTTTAAACTTTGACGGTGTAGAAAAATTCACAATGGCCTGGACAAAAGGTGTCCCTTGAACAAAAGTTCGTTGTAAGGGATTCTTCGCCCTAGCCATTTCTCCCAATCTATCCTCCAACCGCTGAAGGGACCCTTTCCACGCTTTATTTCCTTCCTCGGGCCTATTGGTTCGAGCAATAGATCATTCTGAAGTAGCCTCTTGAGATCTATCTTGACGAGCAACTGGTCATGATTGTGCTGATCCTTCTCTTAGATCTGATGGTTGTCAAAAACTCCTCGACATGGTCTTAGGTGGACTCCTATTCCTCCTAGGGCCTAATCGACTGAAAGGAGACACCCTACTCAGTCTTTCTAAGGCACTGGGTCTTTCTGGAGAGAGAGTGATACGTTGATCAGTATCTGTAGCCCTTATTGACGAAGTTTGCCCAGGTTGATAAGAGAAATCATCAGACTCCTCATTAAGATATGACTCAGTACGCCTGGATCGTGAAGAAATTAAATAAGTTTGCCTCTGACCACTTCGCTGTCCTGAACGCGCAGGTGCACCGCTATGAAGGGTTTGTATGAGTTACCTCATTGTGTCTTGCATGGCGGTTTGTCCTTGAGCCAGATTCGTCATAATCCCGGCCAGATCTGGAGGTGCAGAGGGATTTGGAGGATTTCCAGCATTTCCAGCGTTTCGATTCCTAGATTCTGGATTATCCTCCATTGATGATGAATGATTTTTGGTGAAAACGATAATAACAATCGATTCCCACAGACGGCGCTAATCTGTTGATGTAGAAAACTAGATTACTCTAATTATTTAATCACAGATAAATAAATAAGAGAAAAGATTTTTAAAGTGGTTCAGCCTTGTATGAATGGCCTACGTCCACTGTTATGTTATTGCTGAGTGTTTGGGAATTCTCGATTACAAATGCTATCAAGAAATTCAGGTCCCTCTGAATGAGGGTGATACAAGGTATTTATAGCCCTTTAGGCTGTACATGAAAGGGTGCTACATTAAATGATACACATATGAAAGGGTAATTCACTTAATGTTCTTCAAACGTGCGCGTCAAGATGATAAGCATTCAATGAATAGTTGAACTGTTGATTGTCTGGCAATTAATGTTGTGGTCGAGATGCAACTCGAACCGCCTTAGTTGCTCGTCGTCCAAGAGTACCTCGGAGCATTGGAGTTCCTTGGAAGACTGGAGTTCCTCGGAGTATACTTGTTGCTCGGAGTGAGTATGTTGGTCGGGGAAACAATCTTCCTCGTTGCTATTGTGCCACGTAGATTGACACGTGTCTTCTTATTATTCGTCCATATCAGCATACTAATTTTGGTATCAACAGTCACGTTACACCTATATGGGAGATTTGGAGGCTTTAAAATTAGACTTGTTAATTCTTCAATGCTTGAACATGATACTTCCCATGCTAAATCTAAAGGTTGATTGTGTTAGCGTGTTCTCATACACTAGCTTTTGTGCTTCATGTTATATGTTATATGTTATTGCTAATTGTATGATGTTTATCCTTTATATTTTGATTTTCTTTGTATTGAGTCTTTTTTAGAATAATACAAAAATATTTTTGTTTGTCTTTTAAGTCTTTTTCTTTTGTTAAATTTTGAAAAACTCAAAAAGATTTTCGTTTATTTGTAGTTTAGTTTTACACAATTTGTGTGGCACAACTTGTGTTTCAATCCACTTCGTTCTATGTGTCCATGTGGCTAGGATATTTATTATGATTTTGAATGCTTAGATTGTTCTTAATCATACTTGCATTGTGTAGTTTGACTTTTACTTACTTAATAAATTCACTTTGCATATGCCTCCATACACACATGCACGAGCTCGTTTGGATTTTAACTTCATATATTACATGAGGTAAGTGCGGCGTTATCCTATTAATATTTTCATTATACATATCTATTTAATTATGGGAAATTTGTGCATATAAGAAACATTTCTCGTGAGTTTACTATTTCATTAAAAAATATGAGTGTGAACGAAAAAAGGGTTACGAAAGGAGAAATCTCCTTTGTGTGAAAGGCCACAGTTTTCAAGAGCCTAAAATAGAGAGACAAAAGAAAAGATAAAATTGCCAAGGAAAAATTTATGTTACATTGATGCTTGAAAATAATTGGTATCTTCAAAAGAAACAAAAAATGATATATTTATAATTTTGAGGGTGTTTAGTTGAAGATCAATGAGTTTGCACAATGAGTCATAGTTATTTCATACTTGATGCTATTGATATAAGAATCATCAATATTTTCTATGTCAGTGTACATTTTGCTTAATTGTCCATTACGAGTTCACTTTATTGTAACACCCCGAGCGCCCGAAAAGAGACACGCGACATGCTACTTACGATAAAAATTAAACTAAAACCATCAACAAAAGTATAAAGCATCTAAATGTCCACAATTTCTATTTCCACAATAATGATTACAATAACGTTTCTCAAATAACAAAATTCCATCTAAAATTACACCATTAATTAATACATCAAAATACATCTTCCAAATCCATGCTTTAAACCAATTCTCCAAAATAGTCCATATTGTCCCAATCCACGCTAACCTTCCAACTAAAAGAAAATGCGGGAAAGCACACAATATGACACGAATAGATGCTAAAAAATAATTAGCACAGTGAATAAATTGCAACAATACGAATCGCATATACAAATCAAATGCAACACTCAAGAATTATATCAATATTAATTTCTCAACAACACATCAATGAGTCACCAGGCCTCACCTCACCTCTCCTAGGCATCTCAAAGCCATATACCAGTTTGTGGGACTATTGGCGGGTGCCCATTCTCCGTGCCATATTAAAATCTCATGACACGATGCTCAAATCACAATATAATATATCACAATGAATCAATATTTAGATTCCAATAATTTTCAGATTCCAAATGAATATCACAATTCAACATGAGTGCAATTGACACAGAAAAACAAATGGAATACTCTCGAGAGAATTTGGGAGCATATTGTGTAAGTCTCGTACCTCAAAATCATCACATGAATCATTATATAAATTCAGCCCCTAAATCTGATCGCACCATCGCGTTCCTCTCACGAAAATAATCCATCACCTTCTGTGACACCCCACTTAATTAACCCCGGGTGATCAGTCCTAAATTAATTTAGAACAGGTTTCTCAGTTGGTTCATTCTTAGCATCACTGTTGTCTTTTTAATTACTAACCGCCTAAGTGAGAAAATTAGACTTGTGCCAAGTTTTATCTTTCATTAACTTAAATGAAAATCTCATGCGGAGACAAAAATAATATACAATCACAGTTAACTGAAAACAACCAATCACAATTAATTAACTGACCGAACAAACCATCGGTTCAAAATCCAACAAAAGTAAAGACAAGTAATCAATCTCAACAGGTCTGACAAATACTAAATAAAATGTGAGCAACATGCTCGAATAACTTATAAGAAGTCTCTATACTAGGAATGACAAGAATGAGGCGTCCATCAAACTCTCGCAACATCCACATATGCTGCAGCAACGGGTCTCTGAAATGAGTCAAGCCTAGCGTCCCTCTGGCTGGACACCTAAAAGGTATATAATTTTTTTTATAGCAACGGTTAGTACCCAAAACATTTGAAAAATATTTAGCAAATGATTAACTTGCAGTAATAAATAAATATGCATGCTCTCCATATTTTAGTCAGTGAAGCACTCCCTTGAGAACATTCTCACCCGTCCTCTAGTGTGCACTACTAACGCCAAGTTAATTTACCTAGTTATTTCTCACGACTAGTTAACTGATATAACCCCTTTCAACCACCCTACTCTACCAAGTGTGCCGAACTTATGATTTCTAAGTTATTAGCAACATTAACTTAATTAATCATTTTCCTTTTTAAAATCATATAACTTTCACACCTATTATATGTAATACAATTCACAACCTGTATAAATTTTACCCGTATATAATTAATAATTAGCATCCTCCCGAGTAATAACTCACCGGATGTATATTCTCTAAAGTGATAGCCCACTAGGTATATTCACATAACCTAGATACCCCAAGTTAGAACAGCTCCCTAACTTGGTTAAAACATACAATTGGAGGCGGTCAAATACCTTCCGTGAAAGTGAGATGCCCCTCACCCATATAACGGACGCTATGACCTGGGAATATACTCTCCCGACAGCTCAAGCTAGGGGATTCATCCACTATGCGCAACCTCCCCTATAACACTAGAGTATATAAAAATAATATCTAACTACTGATATTAATGCACACCCATATATATATATACATACTATCACACACCGTATATATATATATATATAAATATATAACATCCCGGCTATACTGTGTACTAAGTCCGTAACACAAGCCTATTCAAATTATTATGAGTTTATGGTCCAACTCTAATTATTAATTAATTTGCACATTAATTACTTTTGGTGTCGCCCCAACCAATATATTCGGACTTACTCTCGTGGCCTGAAATAAAACAACAACCGAATCTAAATTCCCGACTCTAAATTATTTAGCTTTCACCTAAAAAAAATTCAACGTCTTGGTATCGCTCAACCAATAACCCCGGACTTGCCCCCTAAATCCATCTTTAATTATTTTGAAATATTATTCTCACAATTTAATCATAGTGTGTCACACCTCAATTTCTTCCATGTCCCAATTAATTTCCCTCGCAATTAATTAGTTTGTAACCTTATATTTATTTCTCATTACATAAGGCATGGGAAAAGATTTGAACTTAATTTTCCCTTATATAAACAAACTGGACGAACTGCCAGAAATTTCCGACCTTCGATCGATCGACCCCCCACCCTCGATCGATCAATCGAGCAGGTCATCGTCTTCTCCGAGTGGTCTGTTTCAGCCATGGACGAAATTTTAAAAAATCTAAATTCTTCTACCAGCAAACCCAAGCCTTCTCATCAATAACATATATCAATAACCTCATAAGGGACCCCCATAATGTCCACAAACTTCATCAAATTATTCGTTCTCTACTGTTTTCATAATTTGGGGAAAAATCCATTTTAACCCTAAACCCATTTTTAACATCAAATCTCTGCCTCAAATTCGTTTCTAGTTCATCCGGATTACATCCTACCATATATATATATATATATATATATATATATATATATATATATATATATATATATATATACACATATATACTATTCTCAGATTACACATGAATTTCTACACAATTTAGAAATTAGAATATTGATTTACAAACCCCATGTTTATACTCTTTAAATCCCAAAAGCGAATTTTAATTACTCACATCACATAAATATGAATCGAAAAGCAAATTAAATGCTACAAAAAGTTATCACTTGCTTTATGATTCGTAGGGTCTGATTTGTATTTGTGAATTCCCAAGTTTGAAGATGAAGTCCCTTATTTTTGCTCTTTCCTTTGTCCCCCAATTTTTCCTTTAACTGCCTCTTAAGGTATCCCTCACCCACTAAGTATTTATAAACACTAATCAGTCGTTCTCTATTTCCTTATAATTGTTTAATTAGGCTAAATCCCGTTTTTTTGCCTAATGGGCCAAGCCCAAGTAACCCAAATGCCCCCGTGTGGGCCCGGTTATGCCTAAAAACGTCCCGTGGCCCATTTACTGCCCTCAGGTACACTTTTTCGACTATCTCGGCCCATCCGAACTCAACCGTACACTTAGTATTGGCATCCGAATTAATTTATAAAAATCCTTATCTCACACCCAAAATAGTCTATACCGACCCTCGGTTGAGATAAGTACATACCCCGTCATAAATACCCGAAATGACGTAAATAAATTATTACTATTCACTTAGTAATTAAATTTCCCTAAATATTAACCATTCACTCCCTGATTAATATTTAAATATAAATTGTCATAATTAATTCAATTTAAAATTACGACATACAAGTAATTTGAATTCTCGAATTAATTAAATATTAAATGCACAAAATACGGGGTGTTACATACTTCCCCTCTTACAAAGTAATTTCGTCCTCGAAATTAGGTCGTACCTGTGGAGAAAAGCTCTGGATATTGTTCCCGCATATCCTCCTCCCGTTCCCAGGTAGACTCATCAATGTTGTGATGACCCCACTGTACTCTAACTAATGGAATAACCTTGGATCGTAACTTACGCTCACTAAGGTGCAGAATAGCCTCCGGTCTCTTCTCATATGAGATGTCTGGATGAAAATCAATTTCCTCGAGTGGAATGTGCCAGAAGGCCCTCTCTCTCCTTCGATACTTCTTCATCGATGCCACATGGAACACATCGTGTATTCGTTGAAGATGCTCTGGCAATCCCAATCTATACGCTACCGGTCCCACCCTCTCAATAACAAGGAAAGGTCCCACGTACCTCGGTGCTAACTTACCCTTCTTGTTGAACCTCATCACCGTTTTCATAGGGGACACCCGGACTAGTACCTGGTCCCTAACCTCCAACTCCACATGTCTCCGTGAAGCATCAGCATAACTCTTCTGCCTATCCTGAGCTATTCGAATTCACCCTCGGATCAACTCTATCTTGGCATACGTCTCCTGGATAATCTTCAGGCCCAATAGCTTATTGTCCCCCACCTCTAACCAACAAGCGGGTGAACGATAAGGTCTCCCGTATAGTGCCTCGAACGGTGCCATGCCAATCGTGAATTGGTAAGAGTTGTTATATGCAAACTCTACCAAATGAGGATATTTATCCCAACCTCCCCCAAAGTCTAATATACACATTCTGAGCATATCTTCCAGCATCTGATTGACTCTCACAGTCTGCCCGTCGGTCTGTGGGTGATAGGTTGTGCTCAAACGTAACTCCGTGCCCATGGCCTCCTGGAAGCTTTGCCAAAAGTGGGCCACAAAGATTTTGTCTCTGTCAGACACAATATTTATCGGCACCCCGTGTAGCTTAACAATATCCGTTATGAATAGCTGCGCATAACGAATCGTCTTAAAATTCGTGCGAACCGACAGGATATGGGCCACCTTGGTTAACCGATCCACAATGACCCATATGGAATTGTGACCCCTCTGCGATGTGGGTAACCCTGTAATGAAGTCCATTGAGATGCTCTCCCACTTCCACACATGAATTTTCAGCGGCTGCAGCATCCCTGATGGTCTCTGATGGTCAACTTTCACGAGCTGACACGTGGCACATTTCGAGACAAACTCTGATATTTCCCGTTTTATTCCTGTCCACCAAAACTGCCTCCTCATATCCTGGTACATTTTATCCCCGCCGGGATGTAACGCAAACCTTGAACCATGGGACTCTGTCATAACAGCGTGCCTCAACTCCTCACTCTCTGGCACAATTAACCTCCCATTAAGGCGTAGGCCTCCTTTCGAGCTGATAGAGTAACCCTCTGCTCCCTCAGCTAACAACTGGCGCACCCTATCCTGACAGATCTGATCCTCCACCTGAGCCCTCACAACCCGCATAATAATCTCAGGTGTGATGGATAATGCTGGCATGCAGGCCCTGGCTACATCATCCTCATATCGAAGCTCTCTCCACTTCGCTTTCCAGACTTCTGATATTTCCCCATTCGGTCTCCGGCTAAATGCGTCTGCTACAACATTAGCCTTACTAGGATGATACTGAATATCAAACTAGTAGTCTTTCACGAATTCTAGCCACCGCCTCTGCCTCATATCCAGATACTTCTGTGTGAAGAGATACTGAAGTGACTTGTGATCCGTGAATAAGGTGAATTGCTCTCTTAGAAGATAATGTCGCCAAATCCTCAAAGCAAAAACAACCGTTGCTAACTCCAGGTCATGAGTGGGGTAATTCCTATCGTGGGGCTTTAGCTTTCTGGAAGCATACGCTATAGCCCTTTCCTCCTGCTGAAGCACACCCCTAAGTCCCTGTAGGGATGCGTCAGTGTAAACTTGATACTCTAGCCCTCCCTCGACAATGCAAGTACGGGTACAAATGTCAACTTGTCCTTTAGCTCGTCGAAATTTAATTGACAAAGATCACTCCAAGTGAAAGGTACCCCTTTCTGAGTCTGATTCGTCAAAGGGCCCATAATCTTTGAGAATCCTTTAATGAACCGCCTGTAATAACCGGCCAAACCCAGAAAACTGCGCACCTCGGTCGGTGTCGTGGGTTATCCCCACTCCCTCACCGCCGACACCTTACTC
This sequence comes from Sambucus nigra, assembly GCA_949130495.1. Lineage (NCBI taxonomy): Eukaryota > Viridiplantae > Streptophyta > Magnoliopsida > Dipsacales > Adoxaceae > Sambucus > Sambucus nigra. The sequence continues at coordinate 315,312,953 of OX422214.1, read as the reverse complement.
GGATCCATCGTAATACCCCGGTCTGACACCACGTGGCCAAGAAACTGTACCTCCCACAGCTAAAATCCACTCTTCCCGAATTTGGCATAGAGCTGGTGATCCCTCAGTGTCTGTAGAACCATACGCAGATGCTCTGCGTGGTCCTCCTCGGTGCGCGAGTAGATCAGGATGTCATCAATGAACATGACCTGTTCATGAGATCCATGAACACTGCTGGTGCATTGGTGAGCCCGAATGGCATCACCCTGAACTCATATGATCCATACCGCGACAGGAAAGTGGTCTTAGGAACATCCTCCTCTCGGATACACAATTGATGATACCCTGACCTCAAGTCGACCTTGGAGAAGTAAGGCGCCCCTCTCAGTTGGTCAAATAAATCATCAATCCTAGGCAACGAATACTTATTTCGTGTCGTCACCTTATTCAGCTCCTTATAATCCACGCACAAATGGAGTGAACCATCATGCTTCTTTACAAACAACACCGGTGCACCCGACGTCGATGTACTCCGTCGAATGAAACCCTGACCTAGGAGTTACTGAATTTGTTCCCTCAATTCACGCATCTCTGAAGGGGACATACGGTAAGGTGCCCAAGCAATCAGCCTCATCCTCGGTGCTAAATCGATTACAAACTCAATTTCTCTGCTGGGTGGCAACCCTGGTATCTCCTGAAACACATCCTCGAAGTCCCTCACCACCGAAATTGAATCCAACGGAACTACTACTTCTTGTGAGGTTTCCTCCTTTATATAATACAAGTCCGTGCACGACCCTCCCTCAGGTAGTGGCATCGCTATTAGAAACATATCTTGTCCTTGAATGGAGAACACGATTGTCCTCTCGTAACAATCTACGGTCGCCCGATATCCTTCCAACCAATCCATACCCAGGATGACATCGTACCCTTACATATCTAAAATTAAGAGGTCTGCTGCTAAACTAAGCCTCCCAATTAAAATGTCCACTCCCCGACAAATCGAGTGAATCGAAGCCCCGCTGCCTACTGGCGACTTTACACACATACGAAGACTACCCGCGGTCTCTAATAACCCAGTCCGTTTAGCAAAATTAGATTTAATGAATGAATGCGATGCTCCTGTGTCAAAAAGTATGCTACCCTCATGACCATGAATGAAAAACATACCCTCAACTGCTGGCGGCGCTTGCTGTGCGGGAGGATTGGGATCATCTCGGACATTATACACACGCCCGTAGTGCATTTGCCCCTGTTGTTGTGGGGTTGCTGCTGCTGGCGGCATCTGTCCCTGTTGGGCACCCTGTTGATGACCTCTGCCCCTCTGCGAGCACTCCCTCTTGAAATGACCTGGCTGGCCACAGACTAAAAAGCATTTTTTACTGTCCCCCTGTCGTTGGCCCTGTTGGCCCTAACATGGTTGGCTCTACTGGCATCCTCCATTGTTCCCCTGGCCCTGACGGCCCTGAGGAACCTGCTGCTGTTGATTTGGGCCCGGTTGACCCTGCCTGACCCCTGTCCTCCCTGTCGAAACCCACCAGGCCTAAATTTCTTAGCCTGATTCCCCTATTGACTGATAGTCTGCTACTGAGTACCACTCGTGTCACCCCCAGTAACTGCCTTGCCTTGCTGGCTCGGCTCCCCTACTCTCTTGCTCCCCTTCGCATGGAAGCGATGATCCTGGCAGTGTACAAGTGCGGCATTAACAACATCGATATAAGTCACTAACGCCGGATTTCCAATCAAATGCTGATTGATCCTCCAGGCTAAGCCATCGATGAATCTCGACTTCTTACGCTCTTCATCGCACACCTCATTTGGCCCAAAATTCGCCAAACGAGTGAACTCTTCCTCATAGTCTGCCACTGACCTGTCACCCTGTATTAACTCACTGAACTTCTTCCTTATCTCAGCCTTTACTGCTGGTGGGAAGTATTGTAATACCCCGTAATTTTATTAATATTTATTTAAGGAATTAATTAAATTAAATGTGAATTAATCCGGATATAAATACTAACGAGATGTGAGTTGGTATTTTATTATGACGTGTATATATGGCAATATATGAATATTGAAAATATTAAAATTGTCGCGAGACTAAAATACGACAATTTGGGAAATTTGGTTGGGACGCGCGTGTCAGTCGCGTCAGGAATGTAATTATTTGAATTAAAAAAGTGAATTTTATTTTTATCAACTGAGTGGTCATTTTGAGTGCGCCAAAGAGTCCGGAAGGGTCGAAATAGTCAGAAAACACTAGCCGGGGGTTTAGTTTGGGTCCCGGGGAATTTTTGGGCCATGCCGGCAACTTAAAAGGGTATTTTGGTAATTTTAAAAATTAGGGATTTAAAACCCACGAAAATTAGAGTTTATATTTATAATTTAAAAGGGGCCACTAAGGCCATTACCAGCAAAAGTTTAGAGAGTGGGCTACGGGAGTTTTGAGGAAAGTTGGAGAGAAGTTACAAGAGCCAAAACCAAGCCATCTTCAACCTTGGGAGAAAATCTGTAGAGAAAGGAGAGAATCAACCTTCATTCACCAACATCAATTCTGAAGAACAATCTAAGGCAAGTGATTTGATATTTTTAGTGCATTGAATATGTCTTCCATGTTTAGTGTAGGAATTATCTTATATTGAAATTTTTGAAGAAAACCCATGAAATTGTTGGAGAAACTTTGAATTTGGGTTAGGATTTGCATGTAGAATGATGATGAACTAATTTAATATTCGAAGAGTTATATATGATGATTTAAAAACGGATTTATGATGAGTAATTGGGCATAAGAAAATTACGAGTTCTTGTTCCTAGGGTTTGGGGAAATATTTGGAGATTTATATTAATTCCTTGATGATTCGTAAGATTTGACCCCAAAAATATGTTAAGAGATGATCTATGATGATTAGAAATGGTTTAAAAACGTTGGAACATAAATTGGATGGTCTTTAGGTGGATTTAGAGGAGAGAAAAATTGAGAAAAAATGGACTTGGGAATTTCTGGGCTGAAACTGCCATCTCGTTAGAAGACCTGCCCAGGTCGTTCGAACGACCTCATTCGAATGAACTTCTAACGAAATGATAGTATCCCTTCTAACAAGTTGGTATTTCATTCGAACGAGGTCGTTCGAACGACCTCGTTCGAACGAGACTTCTAACGAGTTGACATAATGGCCTTTTTGGCCTGAATTTATTTCTAGTATCCCGTAGACTTAATTAAATGGTGAGATAACCTTCCCTTATTAACTAGTGGGTATAGTTGGGAGATTGGGGTACATTGAGGAGTAAAACTTAGAATAGTGTATTAAACCGGATGACATTTGTGGATTGGGTAGCGAGTAACTAATCACGAAGTGAGAATAATTGATAACTTAAATACACATAAATCGGGGACTTGTGACTTGTATAGCACTAAGTGTTGGTATAAGAACGAGAAGTATACCACTAATAAAATATTGTAATATCTAAGATGTGTGAATGCTTAGTATATGTACTTATCTGTGTATAACATACCTACCGTACTTGCTATCATGCGAGGTTGGCGTTCGTTTAGGGCCATCTAATCTTTGTGTGCCTACGGGAGGGATCTAGATTGGTACCTCGAGGACATAGGTCAGAGAAGGGCTTATTGAGAAGTAAATAAGTCTTCTGATCATGGGAGCGTAGGTATGTGCGTGACCCATGTGATGTGAACTATGTTCGCCTCCATTGTTTGTGATTGTTGTTAATGAAACGTTTCCTGAGAGATTCGGAATACGTGGTCCTTATGTACGTGATGTACCGGGATTTGATAACAGAGTATGTGAGCACCGCCGCTTAGTCTCGGGGTGCTAGTATTGTATATTTATGATGAGAATAATATACTGTTAATTGAAATGAATTGTCATGTATAAATGTGAGGATAAATAATAACAACAGTTTGTAAAGTGAAAATGGAAGATCTCTAGTAATTAGTAGTACTAACATGGGAAAACTTTGTAGGAAGTTATAACACTCTGTTAAATAAAAGTTGTTGGAAATTGAATTAGATATCGTATAAAAATGTTGGAATTTGGTATCAGACTAGTTAGATATGGGAACAACTAGAATGGGTATGGGTACGATAAGAGTGCACAATTAGTTGAGAGGTGAGGAACTCATGTGAGTGCACACACTATCATGTACTTTATATTCACTGTTTAATGATATTAAACACTTGCAAATTTTTAAACTATTTTCACAATCGGGCTCTGACCCGTTTGCTTTCAAATCTATTTTTTGTAAAACCTTTTAGGTGCCCATCCACAAGGACACCATGCATAGGAGTTCTATTTAGGTGACGTGTTGTAGCTGCTGTGGAAGTTACAGGACCTTGACAGTAGACGCCTCAATCTTCGATCTTCATTCCATTATCAGCTTTTCTTATTTTGTTGGGCATGTCGCCCCATTCCTTTAGAGACATCTTACATTTCAGTTATTTCAAACGTTGGGTTGTAATTAATTTAGTGATGAAGACTTGGCATTTCAGTTATTTCAGTATTTGGATTGTTGTGAGGAGTATTCCTCCAGACTTATTATTAGTTGATGGTTATTCTATTGTGTCTATGTTGTGGTGGTTATGTTAGCATTTCATAATTCACTTATTGTATGTTTATCGAATTAAATTAAAATTGGCAACTCACTTTTTAAATACTAGGTGTTTAGTAATTATTAAATGTTTTCGACAGTGATGCTATGAACTGAACCACTTGGCATTTTGTATTAATTTAATAAAGCAGTAGCTACCCGGTATTTAATTAGTCGGGGTGTTACAGGTGGTATCAGAGCATCAGGTTCTAGTGTCCTTAGGATCTGTACGGTTTATTATGTTTCCGCTGAGCTTTCTTTTATATAGAGCCCTATACTTTAGGACTGTTGTATTCTTTTGTGTATGTTTCGCTCTTCAGCTATTTTGAGATAATAACTGCGAACTTATAAGACTTTACTCTCATTTCAGATCCCTCCACGACGTGCGCACCGAGTTCCTAGGGATGCACAGCCAGTGCCACAACCTGCACCAGTTCAGGGCACTATGAATGTCACAGAGGTTGCAGCTATTGTAGCCCAAGTGATAAATGCCGCCGTAGCCGTTGTACAGCAGGCACCACCTCAGGCGTCGATAGTCGCGCCAGTTCAGGCTCATGTATTCCCGTCTGCTTGGGAACGCGTCCGTGATGCTTTTCAGAAAGCACACCCTCCGGAGTTTGCAGGTAGCTCCGATGTTGTGGTATCCAGTAAGTGGAGGAAGGACATTCAGAGGCACTTAAGGATGTACGAGTGCACAGATGTTCAGAAGAAAATACTGGCTACTTTCAAGCTAGTAGGATCTGCATTGCAGCGGTGGGAGTCCATTACCACCACAGAGGAGAGGGACACCCTTTCTATTCAGGAGTTCTGGGTGCGGTTCGACCGCAAATATTTTTCGTCAACTGTTCACACTGAAATGAGGATGAAATTGATGAACCTCAAGCAAGAGGGGAGGACCGTAGCTGAGTATGAGGCTGAGTTTACCAATCTCTTGAACATTGTTCCGGATGAAATTCCAATCGAGGAGAAGAAAATTCATAAGTTTACAGATGGATTGACTTGGAGGATCCGTCAGCACTTGTTGGGTAATCTCTCGTTGGCCACTTACTCTGATGTGGTTAACGCGGCACTACTTCACTGCCAGGATCACCACTTTCACATGACTGAGAGCAAGAGATCAGGAGAGTCCAGCCATCAGGGCAGGGCAGGGGTAATGGTGCCAGCGGGGCACAATCTACTCAGGTTCAGCATAGGCAGAGTGATCATGGTTCCCAACAGGGGGATTCTAAGAGGTTCAGATCTGGAGGTTTTAGGAGTGGTCAGGGAGGTTTTAGACATGGCCATCAGGGTCAGAACAGCCATCAGGGCCAGCAGGGTCAGAATGGTCAACAGCAACAGTTTCGGCAGGGCCAGCAAGGTAGGAATAGTAACGGCCATCAGGGCCGAGGGCAGCAGGGACAACGAGGGGGAAATTTCCCGGGGAAGTGCTTCACTTGTGGCAAGATTGGCCACAAATGCCAGGATTGTCCCGATAGGGGTAGGGCCCCACAGTAGCAGCAGCAGCAGGGTGCCCGACACGAGCCACAGAGGCCTATGTTTCCCGCCGCACTCCCAGCACCACCACAAATGGCAGCATTACCACCCATCCCAGCGGTCCCAGTTCAGCAGGGACAGCTTCAGTATGGGAGAGTGTATCAGCTCCAGCATGCCGCAGCCCCACAGGATCCACCGGCCATTGAGGGTATGTTCTCTATTCAGGGGACTATGGGGCGTATTTTATTTGATACGGGGGCCACACATTGTTTCATTGCCATGAGATTTGCACGCACTATTGGGTTATTAGACACTGCCGAGGGCACAGTTACTTGTGTAGATTCATCGTTGAGTAGGGGTTCCGTGATTTCCCTTATTTGTAGAGGTGTGGGTATAGAGATCGGAAGGTTTACTTTACCCGCTGATATGTTAGTGTTAGAGATGACTGAGTACGATGCAATTATTGGTATAGATTGGCTAGTTGCGTACCGAGCCATGATTGACTGTTTTAGTAGGAGTATTATCTTTAACATTCCCGGGCAGGAGATGTTTTTAGTGGCGATACCTCGCCCTAAGGGAGGATCATCCACTCACTTGTACTATATAGAGGAGGAGACCTCTAAGGAAGTGGTGATACCACTTGATGCGATTCCAGTTGTTAGGGAGTTTGCTGATGTATTTCAGGATATACCTGGACTACCTCTGAGTAAAGAGATAGATTTTGTGATCGATTTGACACCGGGCACTCGGCCTATTGCCCGCGCACCTTACCGTATGGCTCCAGCAGAGATGAGAGAGCTACGGGATCAGATAGAGCAATTGTTGGGTCAGGGGTTTATCCGGAGGAGTACTTCGTCGTGGGGTGGCCTTGTGTTGTTCATAAATAAGAGGGATGGATCGTTAAGGTTGTGTGTAGATTATCGGGAGTTAAATAAAGTCACGATACGGAATAAGTATCCGTTGCCCCGAATCGATGACTTATTTGACCAGTTGAGAGGAGCTTGCTTCTTCTCAAAGATTGATTTGCGATCGGGATACCATCAGTTGCGTATCAGGGAACAGGATGTCTCGAAGACTGCTTTCTTAACGAGATATGGTTCCTACGAGTTTCAGGTTATGCCTTTTGGCTTGACCAACGCTCCAGCCGTGTTTATGGACTTGATGAATAGGGTGTTCAGAGAGTTCCTAGACCAGCTCGTTATTGTCTTTATTGATGACATTCTGGTTTACTCCCAAACAGAAGAGGAGCACGCCGAGCATTTGAGGTAGGTTTTGCAGACACTACGTCAGAACGAGCTTTATGCAAAGTATGAGAATTGTGGGTTTTGGCTGAAGGAGGTTCAGTTTTTGGAGCATATCATTTCAGACCAGGGGATATCTGTTGATCCGGGGAAGGTATCCCCGGTGAGGGAGTGGGGACAGCCCATGACACCGACTGAGATCCGTAGTTTCTTGGGCCTAGCAGGATACTATAGGAGGTTTATTCGGGGTTTCTCAAAGATAGCGGGACCTTTTACACATCTGACTCGCAAGGGTGTGCCATTCATCTGGAGCGATGCCTGTCAGTTGGCATTCGATGAGTTAAAGGACAAGCTGACCTCAGCACCTGTGTCAGCATTGCCGAGACTGGGAGTTGAGTATCTAGTCTACACCGATGCGTCCTTATAAGGACTTGGAGGTGTACTACAGCAGGAGAGTCAGGCCATAGCTTATGCTTCACGTAAGCTTAACCCTCACGAGAAAAATTACACCACCCATGACTTGGAGTTAGCGGCAGTTGTATTTGCCCTTCGGATTTGGAGACATTATCTCCTGGGGGAGATGTTTCGGTTGTTCATGGACCACAAGTCTCTACAGTACCTCTTCACGCAGAAGGAGTTGAATATGCGTCAACGACGGTGGCTTGAGTTTGTGAAGGACTATCAGTTTGATATCCAATATTACTCGGGGAAGGCTAACGTGGTAGCAAACGCGTTGAGCCGTAGGCCAGTAGATGAAGTGGTCGAGGTGTGGAAAGCAAAGTGGAAGGAGTTGGGACACCAGGATGCAGTGGCCCGATCGTTCATGTCTGTGATGACTATTAGACTCAGATTGTTACGAGAGTGGTAAAGGCCCAGGCAAATGACTCGTTCTGTCAGGAGCAGATAGTTTGATTACTAGCAGAAGGAGCCGAGTCCTATACCGTTAGGTCAGACGGGGGATTACGCTTCATTGGGAGACTGGTCGTTCCGGAAGGGGAAGACTTGCGGCACGAGGTGATGGCAGAGTCGCACGGCTCACGGTTCGCGGTACACCCTGGTGGGGACAAAATGTACCAAGACATGAGATGTCAGTATTGGTGGAGCGGGATGAAGAGAGATATTGCCGTGTTTATTTCTAAATGCGCCACTTGTCAGCTGGTAAAGGTGGATCATCAGAGACCGACAGGACTTCTACAGCCATTAGAGGTTCCGACGTGGATATGGGAGAGCATATCCATGGATTTTATCACGGGGTTACCTACGTCACAGAGGGTTCACGACTCCATTTGGGTAATTGTGGACCGTTTGACCAAAGTTGCTCATTTTCTACCCGTAAGGACAGACTACACTACGGGACAGTATGCCCAGATTTTCATTTCAGAAATAGTGAGACTTCACGGTGTGCCTCTAAATATCGTGTCTGACCGAGATAAGATATTTGTTTCACGGTTTTGGGAGAGTTTCCAGGAGGCCATGGGCACTGAATTGCGATTGAGTACGGCTTATCACCCACAGATCGATGGGCAGACCGAGCGTACAAATCAGATGTTGGAGGACATGTTGCGTATGTGCATCATAGACTTTGGGGGTGGATGGGAGCAGTACCTTCCACTGGTGGAGGTTGCTTATAATAACTCCTACCAGTTCACCATTGGCATGGATCCATTTGAGGCGTTGTATGGTAGACCTTGACGTTCCCCAGCATGTTGTTTAGAAGTGGGGGACAACAAACTCCTTGGGCCGGAAGTGATTCAAGACTCTTCGGCAAGGATAAAGATGATACGGAATCGCATTCGGATAGCTCAGGACCGGCAAAAGAGTTATGCTGATGCCAAGAGGTTCTTCAGAGAATTCAAAGTGGGGGACCAGGTTTTACTCAGGGTATCTCCTATAAAGGGGATTATGCGTTTTGGGAAGAAGGGTAAACTGGCACCGAGAGATGTGGGGCCATTTTCTATCATAGAGCAGATTGGGCCAGTTGCGTATAAACTTGGGTTACCGGAGCACTTGCATAAGATTCATGATGTGTTCCATATTTCCTCTCTAAGGAAATATCTTAGGGACGATTTGGCCCGTACTCACATTGCTTTGTAGGACATCGATCTCCAGCCCGATAGTTCCTACGAGGAGGAGCCGATTGCTATTTTGGATCGAAGCGAGCGGAAATTGCGGTCAAAGATAGTACCGTTGGTACGTGTTCAGTGGTGGCATCATAATGCCAAGGAGTCCACATGGGAGCGCGAGGATGAGATGCGCGAACGTTATCCAGAGTTGTTTTTACCAGGTACTTTTTAGTTCCGAATTTCGGGACGAAATTTTGTTATTAGGGGGGAAGTATGTAATACCCCGTAATTTTATTGATATTTATTTAAGGGATTAATTAAATTAAAAGTGAATTAATTGAGAATTAATCCGGATATAAATACTAACGAGATGTGAGTTGGTATTTTATTATGACGTGTATATATGGCAATATATGAATATTGAAAATATTAAAATTGTCGCGAAACTGAAATACGACAATTTGGAAAATTTGGTTGGGACGCGCGTGTCAGTCGCGTCAGGAATGTAATTATTTGAATTAAAAAGTGAATTTTATTTTTATCAACCGAATGGTCATTTTGAGTGCGCCAACGAGTCCGGAAGGGTCGAAATAGTCAGAAAACACTAGCCGGGGGTTTAGTTTGGGTCCCGGGGAATTTTTGGGCCATGCCGGCAACTTAAGAGGGTATTTTGGTAATTTTAAAAATTAGGGAATTAAAACCCACGAAAATTAGAGTTTATATTTATAATTTTAAAAGGGTCCACTAAGGCCATTACCAGCAAAAGTTTAGAGAGTGGGCTACGGGAGTTTTGAGGAAAGTTGGAGAGAAGTTACAAGAGCCAAAACCAAGCCATCTTCAACCTTGGGAGAAAATCTGTAGAGAAAGGAGAGAATAAACCTTCATTCACCAACATCAATTCTGAAGAACAATCTAAGGCAAGTGATTTGATATTTTTAGTGCATTGAATATGTCTTCCATGTTTAGTGTAGGAATTATCTTATATTGAAATTTTTGAAGAAAACCCATGAAATTGTTGGAGAAACTTTGAATTTGGGTTAGGATTTGCATGTAGAATGATGATGGACTAATTTAATATTCGAAGAGTTATATATGATGATTTAAAAACGAATTTATGATGAGTAATTGGGCATAAGAAAATTATGAGTTCTTGTTCCTAGGGTTTGGGGAAATATTTGGAGATTTATATTAATTCCTTGATGATTTGTAAGATTTGACCCCTAAAATATGTTAAGAGATGATCTAGGATGATTAGAAATGGTTTAAAAACGTTGGAACATAAATTGGATGGTCTTTAGGTGGATTTAGAGGAGAGAAGAATTGAGAAAAAACGGACTTGGGAATTTCTGGGCTGAAACTGCCATCTCGTTAGAAGACCTGCCCAGGTCGTTCGAACGACCTCGTTCGAACGAACTTCTAACGAGATGACAGTATCCCTTCTAACAAATTGGTATTTCGTTCAAATTAGGTCGTTCGAACGAGACTTCTAACGAGTTGACATAATGGCATTTTTGGCCTGAATTTATTTCTAGTATCCCGTAGACTTATTTAAATGGTGAGATAACCTTCCCTTATTAACTAGTGGGTATAGTTGGGAGATTGGGGTACATTGAGAAGTAAAACTTAGAATAGTTTATTAAACTGGGTGACATTTGTGGATTGGAAAGCGAGTAACTAATCACGAAGTGAGAATAATTGATAACTTAAATACATATAAATCGGGGACTTGTGACTTGTATAGCACTAAGTGTTGGTATAAGAACGAGAAGTATACCACTAATAAAATATTGTAATATCTAAGATGTGTGAATGCTTAGTATATGTAGTTATCTGTGTATAACATACCTACCGTACTTGCTATCATGGGAGGTTGGCGTTCGTTTAGGGCCATTTAATCTTTGTGTGCCTACGGGGGGGATCTAGATTGGTACCTCGAGGACATAGGTCAGAGAAGGCTTATTGAGAAGTAAATAAGTCTGTTGATCATGGGAGTGTAGGTATGTGCGTGACCCATGTGATGTGAACTATGTTCGCCTCCATTATTTGTGATTGTTGTTAATGAAACGTTTCCTGAGAGATTCGGAATACATGGTCCTCATGTACGTGATGTACCGGGATTTGATAACAGAGTATGTGAGCACCGCCGCTTAGTCTAGGGGTGCTAGTATTGTATATTTCTGATGAGAATAATATACTGTTAATTGAAATGAATTGTCATGTATAAATGTGAGGATAAATAATAGCAACAGTTTGTAAAGTGAAAATGGAAGATCTCTAGTAATTAGTAGTACTAACATGGGAAAACTTTGTAGCAAGTTATAACACTCTGTTAAATAAAAGTTGTTGGAAATTGAATTAGATATCGTATAAAAATGTTGGAATTTGGTATCGGACTAGTTAGATATGGGAACAACTAGAATGGGTACGGGTACGATAGGAGTGCACAATTAGTTGAGAGGTGAGGAACTCATGTGAGTGCACACACTATCATGTACTTTATATTCACTGTTTAATGATATTAAACACTTGCAAATTTTTAAACTATTTTCACAATCGGTCTCTGACCCGTTTACTTTCAAATCTATTTTTTGTAAAACCTTTTAGGTGCCCAGTCACAAGGACACCGTGCATAGGAGTTCTATTCAGGTGACGTGATGTAGCTGCTGTGAAAGTTACAGGACCTTGACAGTAGACGCCTCAATCTTCGATCTTGATTCCATTATTAGATTTTCTTATTTTGTTGGGCATGTCGCCCCATTCCTTTAGAGACATCTTACATTTCAGTTATTTCAAACTTTGGGTTGTAATTAATTTAGTGATGCAGACTTGGCATTTATTTATTTCAGTATTTGGATTGTTGTGAGGAGTATTCCTCCAGACTTATTATTAGTTGATGGTTATTCTATTGTGGCTATGTTGTGGTGGTTATGTTAGCATTTCATAATTCACTTATTGTATGTTTATCGAATTAAATTAAAATTGGCAACTCACTTTTTAAATACTAGGTGTTTAGTAATTATTAAAATGTTTTCGAAAGTGATGTTATGAACTGAACCAACTTGGCATTTTGTATTAATTTAATAAAGGAGTAGCTACTCGGTATTTAATTAGTCGGGGTGTTACAAGTATTTATGATCGAATCGCACCCAGAATTTAGATATCGTCATCAAATCCCGCTCCTCAACGGTGGAAACTGACTCCCACCACTATAAGGCTGCCCCCAATAGATGAAAGGTAGCAAGCATCTGTTTCTGCACATCGGTACACTCCAGCATGCGCAGATGGCTGGATATTTTTCTTCTAGTCACAAGCCTCTACCACATCGGTGCTACCTCGAAACTCAGGTGGATGACCCTTCTGAAAGGTCTCCCTAACTCGCTGCCAAGATGGTGGCCCCACTAGAGCCTGAACTACTGGTGCCACTGGAGGCGGTGCCTGGGGCTGTGGAAAATGAGCTTCCATAGCTCGCATCGCTATCTCGACCGCCTGGGCCACTATCACTGCCACCTGAGTAGTGGAGATCAACTCGGGTGGGGGTGGTAGTAGCGTTACCTGTGGCTCCTGATGTGCCTCCCTGAGCTCATCCCTAGCGTCGGCCCTCTTCGCTCTCGGTCTCTTCGGTGGCATCTGAAAATAGATCGAATTGTATAAATACACAATTTATACAAACACTAATAGCAGAAATACGATATCTCACAAGCGGAAAATCAATCAACAGTCCTAATAATAGGGCTCTATAACAACCGAACGCTACCCTAAAACGTAGTAAGTCGCACATATCCTAAGGACACTAGAACCTGATGCTCTGATACCATCTGTGACACCCCGCCTAATTAACCCCGGGTGATCAGTCCTAAATTAATTTAGAACAGGTTTCTCAGTTGGTTCATTCTTAGCATCACTGTCGTCTTTTTAATTACTAACCACCTAAGTGAGAAAATTATACTGGTGCTAAGTTTTATCTTTCATTAACTTAAATGAAAATCTCATTCGAAAACAAAAATAATATACAATCACAGTTAACTGAAAACAACCAATCACAATTAATTAACTGACCGAATAAACCATCGGTTCAAAATCCAGCAAAAGTAAATACAAGTAATCAATCTTAACAGGTCTGACAAATACTAAATAAACTGTGAGAAACATGTTCGAATAACTGATAAGAAGTCTCTATACTAGGAATGACAAGAATGAGGCATCTATCAAACTCCCACAACATCCACATATGCTGCAGCAACGGGTCTCTGAAATGAGTCAAGCCTGGCGTCCCTGTGGTTGGACACCTAAAAGGTTTTTAAAATTTTTTATAGCAAAGGTTAGTACCCAAAATATTTGAAAAACATTTATCAATTGATTAACTTGCAGTAGTAAATAAATATGCATGCTCTCCATATTTTAATTAGTGCCGCACTCCCTTGAGAACATTCTCACCATTCCTCTAGTGTGCACTACTAACGCCTAGTTAATTTACCTAGTTATTTCTCATGACTAGTTAACTGATATAGCCCCTTTCAACCACCCTACTCTACCGAGTGTGCCGAACTTAGGATTTCTAAGTTATTAGCAGCATTAACTTAATTAATCATTTCCCTTTTTAAAATCATATAACTTTCACCCCTATTATATGTAATACAATTCACAACCTGTATAAATTTTACCCGTATATAATTACTAATTAGCATCCTCCTGAGTAATAACTCACCGGATGTATATTCTCTAAAGTGATAGCCCACTAGGTATATCCACATAACCTAGATACCCCAAGTTAGAATAGCTCCCTAACTTGGTTAAAACATACAATTGGAGGCGGTTATATTCCTTCCCTGAAATCAAGATGTCCCTCACCCATATAACGGACGCTATGACCTGGAATATACTCGCCCTACTCCTCAATCTAGGGGATTCATCCACTACGCGCAACCTCCCCTATAGCACTAGAGTATATAAAAATAAGATCTAACCACTGATATTAATGCACACCCATATATATATATATATATATATATATATATATATATATACTATCACACACCATATATATATAAATATATAACATCCCGGCTATATTGTGTACTAAGTCCGTAACACAAGCCTATTCAAATTATTATGAGTTTATGGTCCAACTCTAATTATTAATTAATTTGCACATTAATTACTTTTGGTGTCGCCAACCAATATATTCGGACTTGCTCTCGTGGCCCGAAATAAAACAATAACCGAGTCTAAATTCCCGACTCTAAATTATTTAGCTTTCACCTAAATAAATTCATGTCTTGGTATCGCTCAACCAATAACCCCGGACTTGCCCCTTAAATCCATCTTTAATTATTTTGAAATATTATTCTCACAATTTAATCATAGAGTGTCACACCTCAATTTCTTCCAAGTCCCAATTAATTTCCCTCACAATTAATTAGTTTGTAACCTTATATTTATTTCTCATTACATAAGACATGGGAAAAGATTTGAACTTAATTTTCCCTTATATAAACAAACTGGTCGAACTGCCAGAAATTTCTGACCTTCGATCGATAAACCCCCGACCCTCGATCGATCGATCGAACAGGTCATCGTCTTCTCCGAGTGGTCTGTTTCAGCCATGGACGAAATTCTAAAAAACCTAACTTCTTCTACCAGCAAACCCAAGCCTTCTCATCAATAATATATATCAACCTCATAAGGGACCCCCATAATGTCCACAAACTTCATCAAATCGTCCGTTCTCTACTGTTTTCATAATTTGGGGAAAAATCCATTTTAACCCTTAACCCATTTTTAACATCAAATATCTGGCTCAAATTCATTTCTAGTTCATCCGGATTACATCCTACCAGATGTATATATATATATATATATATATATATATATATATATATATATATATATATATATACTATTCTCAGATTACACATGAATTTCTACACAATTCAGAAATTAGAATATTGATTTACAAACCCCATGTTTATACTCTTTAATTCCCAAAAAAGAACTTTAATTACTCACACCACATAAATATGAATCGAGAAGCAAATTAAATGCTACAACAAGTTAACACTTACCTTATGATTCCTAGGGTCTGATTTGTATTTGTGAATTCCCAAGGTTGAAGATGAAACCCTTGTTTTTGCTCTGTCCTTTGTCCCCCAATTTTGCCTTTAACTGCCTCTTAGGGTTTCCCTCATCCACTAAGTATTTATAAACTCTAATTAGCCGTTCTCTATTTCCTTATAATTGTTTAATTAGGCTAAATCCCGCTTTTTACCTAATGGGCCAAGCCCAAGTGACCCAAATGCCCTCGTGTGGGCCCGGCTATGCCTAAAAACGTCCCGTGACCCATTTACTACCCCCGGGTACACTTTTCCGACTATCTCGGCCCATTCGGACTCAACCGTACACTCAGAATTGGCATCCGAATTAATTTATAAAAATCCTTATCTCACACCCAAAATAGTCTATACCGACTCTCGGTTGAGATAAGTACAAACCCGTCATAAATACCCGCAATAACGTAAATAAATTATTACTATTCACTTAGTAATTAAATTTTTCTAAATATTAACCATTCACTCCCCGATTAATATTTAAATATAAATTGTCATAATTAATTCAATTTAAAATTACGACATACAAGTAATTTGAATTCCTGAATTAATTAATTATTAAATGCACAAAATACGGGGTGTTACACCTTCTAGCCCTAACACGAGATAACCCCAAATAGGCCTCCAAACCTAAGGCTGAACATTGAATAAAATAGGGGCTAGGGTTTGTATTAAGAGGAAGAGGAAATATAAATGGTCTACTGCATAATGGAGATGGTAAAATGTTAGTTAAAACTCTCACCCACGACTTCTATATATAAAGGGAAAAGAAATAATTTATAAAGCCTCCAACTCTTGAAAACAAATATGTCGACTCAAATCTGGGCATAGTCGATCGATCGATCGAACATGTTTGCAGACACTGCCAAATTCCCTAGTTTAATTCCATTTAACTAAAAAAAAGATTTTACATTAGTCACGACCTAGATCCGTGACAAATGTCTTTTCATTTATTTGTATTTTAAAATCCTATTATGACTCCGATTTTAATTTCGATTACAATCCGATTGAAAATTCAATTTTCAAATATAAAACTCAACATATTTAATTATTAAATCAAAAAAAAAAAAATTCCTCAAATTTTTCAAAATTAATTTAAAAATACCCATTTAAAAAATTTGGGTTGTTACGCGGGGTGTTACATTTATGTGTCACTATGAGGTTAAGTCTTTATTTGATAAAGTCAATGAGGTCAAATAAAATTCTTTGGATAATTTTGTGTGATTGGGTCATAATTCTTTTATTTCTAGTTCACGCAAGTTCATTATGTTTACCCCTTGACTCCACGCGTCGCTTTATCTCACCTAGATGCATGCCTTAAGATAAACTAAAATTAGCTAAATTGGTTTACAAAATAAATAGTTAAAACTGGTGCTTAGTAATTTGGAATATTTAACTTGGTTAGTTAATTTTTGATAAAAATTAAAACTTGGGTGTTGTTTACATGTCCATATAAAACCTTCAAGTTTTCATATTTTCATAAAGTAAGTTACTCTTTCACTTTACTTTATTTTACATTTGCATTTTATTTGCTTATTTCTTTCTCTTAGAGATCTCCGTTCCGTTATATTGATACTTAAATTGCAAAACTCAAGGTTTTTGTTAATAAAATATTTTGAAGTCAATTTTGGAAATTCGATAATAGGGAGATTGTAATTAAACTTATTAATTTATTTTTTGATAGGTAATAATATTTCATTATTATTAATTTCTCTCCCTCTCTCTACACACACACATACACACACACACTTAACACACCATCCAAAATAGAACAAAAATATTATATTTTAAAAAATATCGGATTTTGACACAAATTGCAATTCTTCTTTTCCATGTAAAACAATTTCAAAATTTTGTGTCATTTTTTTCACAACCACTAATGGGTTAGTCGAACGTTACAAATTGGACTATTGAAAACTTTACAGCAATAAATGATTCTTCATTGTAGTCACATCTTCATAAAATTTATCCAATACTAGTACCTTGGAAAAATACTCGAAATAACATAATTATTAAGGTACACATTTTCGTACAAAATAAAAATTACTACAAATCTACAATATTTTATGGACTCGTTTTAATCGAGTTTTGGAAGGGGAATTTAGTATTTATAGAATTTAAAATTCCCCTCATCTGGAATTACATTGTTTGATTAGAAATTTGGGGGGACTTATAATTCATAGAATTTAAATTATCACAAAATTGAAATTCTCCTTTCCCCTAAAATGGGGGGAATCTTATACTCTCGGGAATTCTAGTTAAGTTTTATGTTGAGACAAAAATACTCTCACATAAACTCTCACCCACACCATCTCTCATAATCACATACACTCTCTCACACATGCTCTCTCCCCCTTCTCTCCCTCTTTATATATATATATGAAAATGATAACATGTGCCATAATGACACATGTTTTGAGCCTCAAAATAGTAAGTACTAGGTGTAAACCCGCGCGATGCGCGGGCTATTCGATTGTAATAGTCATTTCGAAAGTTAGGTACACTTACGTCAAATAAATTGTATGCATATACATAATAACTGTTTATATTAATTCTTTATCCTAAAAACTACAATTCTTACTATCCACTGTTAATAAATCCACCACACCTAAATTTATCATTTTCATTTTCATATGCGAACTGTAAACCAAATATGTTTCATCATGTAGATTGCATCGTTGTCAACAATCCCTTTCAATCCCTTTCTTATGTGAGACTCTTTCTTCAATCATGTGAATTCCACCCCATTCACACAGACAGTTAATATCATATGCATTGTATAACAACATATGAGATTGACAGTTAAGACTATAATTTGAATTTGAGCAAGAGAAAGTAAGACTTTTACCACAAAGAGGATTATACAAATAATTGAAAGAAAATGAAAAAAATTTGGAAGAGTTTATCATTGTACGAAAATGATTATGTTCACTTATCATACACATGTTAACAATCCTATACCATTAAAAGAACAAATGGGTAAAGAAAAAAAGCATCAACAAAATGTAGAGTATCATTAAAAATCAGACAATAACTTGAAAATCACTCGTATGCTGACTACAGAATTGCAGAGCAAAGTAACACCCATGACTTTCCTACCGGAATTTTCTCATAGTGGGTGTTGGGGTGAATTTTTATGGTATTTAAATTAATAAACCTCCTAAATAGGAACAACAAACATGACAAAGATCTACCTGCACAGTCTTCCCAAGACCCATCTCATCTGCCAAAATTCCATTAAGTTTGTTATTATACAAAGAAAGCATCCACTGCAATCCAACTTGCAGGGTTGACACAAATTATTAGAGGACCTAGTATTACAACAAATTAATGAACACACCAAAAACAGATGAGAGAGACATCTCACATAACCAAATGAAATGATTCTTATCGAACACACTTAAAATGCAACAAATGGAGATAAAATGCCAAAAGCATTCCTCACCTATTTTTCGAGAATACTGTAAATTCTAAGGTTCGAACGCTTTTTTCAGATATACGGGTCTTAAAACCACAAATAAGCTCCTTAAATTTCCTATACAATCAAACAAAGGGTCTACAGATTCTAGCCTAACATTATAGAAAAAAAAATAAGTTGAGATTTCAATCAACTACAAATTCTCATTTTGTAAGATACACAAATCTCAAAACCACAAAATCAAAATATTAACAATTAAATAGAAAATATATGCATATCTTGTAATGAACGGACACAAAAAAGGAAATAAGTTAATATCTCATTATACTCCAAATTGGCAATTTTTAAAAATCTACAAAACACAAATTAAAACCCTAACCGTAACAAACTTATAAGTGAAGAGCGTACTCTCAGCGTCGGTTGAGGGAGAGAGGAGTAATATGGCTGAAGATGGGTTTTTAAGAGAGAGACGCCACAAAACCCCTCTTGTATTTAGTATAATAAAGTGTGAGAGAGTAAAGTAAAGAAATAGAGAAACCTCGAGTTGGAATGCTCAAAGAGTTTTCCATTACAGGAGAAACTGTAAAAGCATCATCATCATCCCATAATACCGAGAGCTCCTCAGCTTTCTTGAAAAGTGGACGTTTGGGTTTAATAGTACGTGAAATGAAAGGTCAGATGCCTCTTAGTACGAAAAAAGAGGGGCGTCATAATTTTTTTTTGGATGTGCCACGTGGACACCATTATTGAGAGGGACTATTAATTCTTTTATAACGTTTTATAGTATATAAAGATTAGAGCTCCACATGAATATTTGTTCCCTATTAAATGAATGTCGAAGCTTCGTCCCTACTATTTTTGGGATCTTAATGTGTGCTCTTAGAGCACATGTTATCAGAACCCATATATATATATATATATATATATCATACACACATATTTAGTATTAAACATTTTTATTTTGCTCCAAAAATTCCTTCACCGCGTAAAAATATTAAAAAAGAGAGATTCGATGAGAGTCGTCGAAGATCCGACCGTGGAGGAAGTGGGGGGAGGTGGGTCGAGGATGGCACTAACGTGAACCTTTTAAAAATAAAAAGAATATTGATTAAATAAATGTTTAACGATTTTTTTAAAATAAATTAAAAAGAATTAAATTAAATATATATTAAAAAATATTGGAGCGTTTTATAATTGATCCAATGAAATATCTTTGAAATGACACCAACACCGTAAACCCTCGGGCGCAACAACATCGTGCAGCTAGCAGTAAGAGAGAGAGAGAGACAGTGGTGATGAGGACCATCAAAGCTGTTAATGGTTCTTATCCAGGCTTAAGACTTTGGGGTTCTTCTACAAACTCATACAGTTACGTTCTTCCTTTCACCCATTTTCAATTTACGAGAAATGATTATTATTTAAGGATTTCTTTTCATTCTCATTTTTCTACTGCTTCTAAAATTCATACCCATTCTGATGAAAAAATAGAACAACTTCTGACCACTCGAACCCGCTTTAACGATTATGTGAGAAACCAATGCGAAATTGAAGATGCCCTAGCTTTGTATAATCACATGGCCAAACTGCGACCTTTGCCTTCCGTTGTGTATATTAATCACTTTGTCAGGATCAAACATTTCTTAATGTTCATATTCTTAATGTTCTCATTAACTCTTACTGCTATTTGAAACGGGTGGATTTGGGCTTTTCTGTTTTGGGGAGAATCTTCAAACTTAGTTATCAACCTAATTGTATCACTCTTAATATTTTGATTAGGGGGTTGATTGCTAATGAAAGAATGAGTGACGCTTTAAAGTTGTTTAATTACATGGAGGGGAAAGGGCTTCTACCCAATGCGATTACTTGCGGGACTATGATATGCAAAACAGGAAACACTAATATTGCTGTTGGACTTAATAAGATATATTTGCTGAAATAATTGCTTATTTTATTAAACAGCAAAAGGGTTACACTTTATACAGAGCTAAAGGTACAGCTTTATACAAATGCTATAACAAACTTCGTCCTATTCTAATGCCTATAAATCAGCTCTGCATTATACTGGAATGATAACAAACTATGTCTTATTCTAATGCCTATATTACATCTGACTTTACTATTTCGTATTCTAGACTTTAACACTCCCCCTCAAGTTGGAGTGTATGTTAATAACACCCAACTTGCTGATTAATGTCTCAAATTGTAATGTACTCAATGCCTTGGTGAATAAATCTGCGATTTGATTAATGGTCCTCACATGTGCTGTTTTAATCAAGCCTTCTCGAATTTTCTCACGAACCAAGTGACAGTCGATTTCGATGTGTTACGTTCGTTCATGGAAGACTGGATTCGAGGCAATGTGTAAAGCAACTTGGTTGTCACAAAACAACATGACTGGTTGGGGATGCTTGATTTCTAAGTCTTTCAAGATATTCTTTAAACAAGTGATTTCGCAACAGGTAGCAGCCATAGAACGATATTCTGCCTCAGCAGTTGATCGAGCCACCGTAGTTTGCTTCTCTGTTTTCCAAGAAATGGGTGATTGTCCAAGAAGTATACCGTACCTTGTCACAGATCTTCTCGTGTCTTTGCAACATGCCCAATCCACATCAGAAAAGGCCTTTAACTGAAGTGTGCCTATGGAAGGTAGTAAAATACCTTGCCCTCGTGTTTGCTTTATGTATCAAGAACTCTATGTGCTGCTTCAAGATGTGATACATGGGGTTTGTCCATAAATTGACTTAAAACATGAATTGTATAGACCAAATCTGGTCTAGTAATGGTCAAATAGATCAATCTCCCTACAAGGCGCCTATACATTGAAGGGTCATTCCGAAGATCTCCATCGGATTGTGTAAGAGACAAGTTTTGTTCCATGGGAAACCTTGCTGGTTTAGCTCCTAGAAATCCAACATCTTCTAATATCTCTAATGCATATTTTCTTTGAGACAGAGAAATGCCTTTCGAGGACCTTGCCACTTCTATTCCCAAGAAGTATTTGAGTTGACCAAGATCCTTGAGTTTGAATTGTTTGGATAAAAGCTCCTTTGAATCTTGAATATGTTGCATGTTATTACCTGCTAAAATCACATCATCAACATAAACAAGGATTGCTGTGAAACTACCTTTGTGAGATCGGACGAATAGTGAGTAGTCTGTCTTTGATTGTTGAAAACCAGCACTCTTGAGAGTTGAAGAGAGTTTCAAAAACCATTGTCTAGATGCATGTTTCAAGCCATATAATGACTTTTTTAGTTTGCACATTCGAGTCTCCCCCTTTCGTCCGAATCTAGGAGGTAGTGACATGTATACATCTTCATCAAGATCGCCATGCAAGAATGCATTATTAACGTTAAGTTGGTGGAGATGCCATCCTTGAATTGCAGCAATACTAAGTAAGATGCGCACAATAACTAGCTTGGCAACTGGGGCAAATGTCTCTCCATAATCAAGTCCTTCAATCTGACTATATCCTTTGGCAACCAAACGAGCCTTGTAACGCTCTATGGTTCCATCAGATTTGAGCTTCACTTTGTACACCCATTTACACCCTATGGGTTTCTTACCGGGTGGAAGAGGCATAAGTGTCCATGAATGTTTCGCTTGAAGGGCTTGGATTTCATTGCGCATGGCTATACAAGATATTCCTGTGAATACTCTAAATCTATCACAAACGAACTCA
Organism: Sambucus nigra; assembly: GCA_949130495.1. NCBI lineage: Eukaryota > Viridiplantae > Streptophyta > Magnoliopsida > Dipsacales > Adoxaceae > Sambucus > Sambucus nigra. The sequence continues at coordinate 315,290,391 of OX422214.1, read as the reverse complement.
GGACTCCCTACTCAAAAGCAGGAAGAAATACACACAAACATGTATGTATATATAATCTGAATAAATATATCACAATGAAATTAGCTTGAAATGATTTATAGGGAAATATCATTAAAAAAAAAGAAGTTAAAAAAAGCTTCAGCAAGCAAATTCCAAATCCCAGTTATTGAAAGATGACATTTGATAAAAACAGTGTGTAATCCTAAAAACTGAAAATTTAATGCTTAAATATGTTGCTTTTGACGTTTGTTAGGATTCAAAGGTTCTTCTTCCTCTTCAACTTTATGAGCGATGAACATGGATGACATTATCCGAAGAACCTTTGTACAACATTCTTGTTCAGTTACATAATCCAATTGATGGATTTATATTGCGTAGAAGAATGATTGGACAATTATGTTTAAGTTTCAATGTGTCTGGTGGCAATCAATTCGGCATCAAAGAATTTGAAATTTCTTCTTGGTAATAGTTGTGCGTGTCATCCACAGCTTCATCAATGCTATTTAATGTCTTCAATTCTCCGGGGAACATATCGATCATCATATCATTGAGTGAGTCTACGTGCTCGTTTGTTGTTGCAAGAATTGCTCGATCTGTCAAGAAGTTTGGCCAGTTGGCATTTATATTTAATAATGGGAAGATAACGTCAATGAGAGACTGTTCGGGGCCCCTCATCATGTGTTGATGCTTCCGTCCCATTGCTAATCCTTAGAAGGAAATCGCTAAGTGAGGAATTGATACTGAAAAACCTGAATTTCCTTTTATATAAACTCGAGATGATGCGGAAGCGTTAGGATGATGGTTCAACTTTAAAACACAACAACAAATTTTAATCCCTTAAAAACAAATTGAAATTACACCAAGTGAAGTAAAATTAATCAATTAATATATTCACTTAAACCAATTAATTAATCCAAGTCCTAGAATTTGCCTAAGTCATATTTATCGATATTAGCAAATTAGGCGAAACCAAATTTTAGCAAATGACTTGAATTAAATAAACTTTACCCAATAATTAATATAAGTCCAAATTAAATTGAGTGTGATAATTTAAACCGAATTTTATCTTGAATTATTCTAAGCATGCGTTCTACGATATTATGCAAGATAAAATAAACCAATCACACTACGCCGCGATGTACGAGGAAAAACCCAAGACGGGAAACAACCTCGGACGGCCCTAGCCACAAATCCACTAGATACGGAATTACAATTACAATACAGATAGACTTACAACGCACGACTCGATCCCTCTCAAGCCTCGACGCTTCTTCTTGTAGACACCTCTTCCTAGCGGATAACCTCGGAACACCACCGCGGTCTCGGAATCCACCGATGGGACTTTATATGGTCACCGTCACCCGTACATGGAGCCTTTCTCCGTGTGGGTAAATTAACATAGAAACACTTCTTCTTTCTTTGTGGGAGGTAGAAGCAAAACCCTAAACTTCTCTTCAATTCGGTGTAGAGAAAACCGGTGCCAAACTCCAAGCAATTGATAAGTATATAAGAACTTGGAATAAACTCATTTGGGTGTAAACACTAGAGTGATGGAAATTTTTCTCTAAAAATCTCACTCAAAACATGAACATTTTCCTAAACATTTTTGCTCTCAAACTCTCTCTAAGAGATAAACTAGGATGGAAAAGTTAAGTTGGAAAATGTTATTCCCGCTATTGATAAAGTCTGAAAAAGTTGGTTACAAACTTAGTGGGAAAGTGGGTGCAAAACTGCCAAAAACTGTTCCCGCCTGACAGCTCGTTCGAACGACATTTCGTTCGAACGAAATTCTCGTTCGAACGAGACTTCTAACGACGTTCCAGATTGAACTCGTTAGAAACTCGTTGGAAATCTCGTTAGAACGAACAATCTCGTTCGAACGACATTTCGAACGACGGACCAGTATACCTTGGTGGGAACTCGTTGGCAGGTTCGTTCGAACGACATTTTCGTTCGAACGACAATCTCGTTCGAACGACTCTATCGAACGAAAAACAAGAAAGTTTGGAAAATTCGATTTTAGCCCAGAAAACTTTATAAACTTATTTTAAAGTTTTATTTAATTCTTTCTGAAAATTAAAACACAGTTTTTACAAAACCTAACACCCAATAAACTTTGTTCCAAGCTCCTATATATATAATATTGCATTCATACCTTGGGAGCATGGAACTATGGTTGATGACGTAGAAACGAGGCACACAAACCGGCATATTTGATGAAGCTTTATACTCTTTGCCGCTACGTCTTCAACAAACACTGTATGGGTTTGAGAATATTACAATTTAAATACTATCCTATGAATAAATGTTTTTGTCCGGAATTGAGCCAAAACTATATATGGACTCAATTGAAAATTTGTGTCCTTACAGATACCCAAATATTTAATTACTTAATCATCACTATGAAGTTAAACATGGCATTAGTTCTTTTTAGTCATTACATTTACATAATATGATGGATATATTATCAGTCTTAACATATCAATACAACAACTTTCAAAGATAAATTACGTGAGACAGAGAAACTGCATTCATGTTCATTGAATAGAAATTACAAAATAACAAAGAGAATCCATCCGATTAATAAGTATGGCCAAACCTAAGTTTGCAAGAAATTAAAACAATTTACTCATCAATAAGATGAATTGAAAACAACAATTGTAAATTAATTTTACAAAATAAAAAAAAATTATGGTATTTGAATAAGTGCAATGTATTCCATCGGTATCCATAAACCATGAACTAAATAAATGACACTAGTACTAAATATTAAGAGTAGGGAAGAATAAACGGAAATTCTTTGAACACTATGTATCTAAAGATGCTAAGGATACAATTTAGAGTGTGTGTTTGAGTTGACAAAGATAATTCAACCAAGGCATGTAATTGCAGCTTCGGTAAGGTAATTTGGACTCATTTTGCTCACTTATTTGGTTGTTCTTGGAAGTTATGTTTTTCTTAGTTGGGGAGTTACAACATGAACCGACGTAAGACTTAATAAGAAGAATATATGTATGTATAGAGACAAAATGAATACATTGAACCATACGTAAGTTTGTGCTAATATAAAAATAAATTATGTATCAATACGTGAGTTTTTGCGTGAATGTCATTTTAAACTTAGTGCCCCAAAATTCCACTCACTGAGTACCCAATTGCTCCAAAAAAGCCCACTAAATAATGAATCATCAGAGTCTTTGATTATTTTGGTTCATAGGTTGTTTCATTTATCATGATATCAGAAAGTTTAATATGTATATTGCAATGACGTAATTTTGTTTATCCAAACAATTATGTCCTCCATTATTTTATAAAAATTTGAGTGTCTACTAAGTTCTACTCTATAATTTGTTATACACGCGTAGTTTGTAAATACACCCCTTTTACAGAACTATATCACCTGCATTTGTTTCATTATTAGGTACCATGTATGTATACATTTGTATTTTATAATTCGCAAATCGGCTACCCAAAACAGAAAACGGAGATAGAAATGTTAAAAAAAAGACATAGATGAATATTATTAAACACATGATATGCAATGGATTTCATTCATGCTAACAAAGTTTAATTGTCCGACACTCATAAAACAATAATACATAATTGGATCAAAGCATATACTCTAACCATATATATAATCATTTATTTATTTTACAAAAAGGTATTTGAGATTAAAAAATTGTTGAAACGTATGAATGATTATCATCACGGTTATGACGGACCTTACTTTTTCATTTTTGTCAACATAAGAGAATCTTATATAGATCAGTTTCTAAATGATAAGTAAAATAACAATGATACATTAATCAATTGCAATTACCTCGTAAACCAAAGTGAGATTCCTTCACTATAAGATGGACAATCCAAGCTTTGACCACAAATATTGACAATATCCTAAAAAGTTTAAAATGAAATATTTGACTATTTCGAATATAAATTATAGAAAATATTTTCAATGTGGTATTAACGGGTATAGCTAACCACGCTCCAAAAAATCTTAAAACACTTCAAATACTTTTTGAAAAACAAACTTGCCCTTTGCTCTAAAGATCAAACAAATACTTTTTTATTTGTCAATTTTTTTCAATAAAGAAAAATATTTTAAATTGTTTTTTAAAATATATTTTTATTTTTTAAAATTAAAAAATAACTGTTTTTTTTATCAAAATTGTTATGATAAACCTTTTTTTTATTTAAAAAGCTGTTATGATAGTTTAATTTTTTTTTTTTTAAGATAGATTTAAAAACTATTTTTTTTTTCAAAAAAAATGTTTTTTACATAAAATTGGGAAAAAAATTAACAAATAAAAAAACTGTTCTTTATATTGAAAACTGTTTTTTATATTTTTTAAGTAACATGATCACAACCCAAATAAAACGCGACGTGACATGGAGTTGTATTTTTTTTATACCGGTGTCGAGGACCATTATTTATTATTTCAAAAATAATCTTTTTACTATTTAAAAAAATGGTTTGCGCCAGAGGTACGCATAGGCGGGGACCATTTTTTTAGTATCTTGGTACGCGCTAGCGGTATGTATAGGCGGTATTATAAAACATTTTAAATAAAATGTACAAAAAAAAACAGTTTTAAATAATTTTTCAAGTGCCTAAAGATTTTATTTAAAAAAATTGTTTTAAGTAAAATCCAAGCATGGGAGTGTTTTAAGAAAATTGTTACAAAAATTCTAATAGTTACAAAAATGGTTACAAAAATTCTAATAGTTACAAAAATTGTTTTATAAAAATAAAAAGTCAGTAGTTCCAAAACAGTAACTATTGGAATCTTAATTTTTTTAAAATAAAATCTTTAGGCACTTAAAAAATTGTTTAAAACTGTTTTTTTATACATTTTATTTAAAATGTTTTATAGTACGCAACCAAAATAAAATTAACACGACATGACACGACACACCGCAAAATCTTAATTTTACGTAAAATGAATATGACACATATGAAAGTGACATCGCACGACACAAAATCCATTTTTAACGAAATGCGAACACGACCCACTTGTCGTGTTGCATTTTAAGTGGGTTGTGTTAATATTTGGTAAAAAATGAGATTTCGTGTTGTCATATTACTTTTATATGTGAAAATAAGATTTTGAGGCGTGTCGTGTTATTTTTATTTTGGTTGGGTTTGTGTTTGGTTAAAAAAATAACATATATTGTGACGTGACACTTTTACTTGGGTCGTGTTTTGTAAAAAAATAATATTTCATGTTGTGTCGTATTACTTTTATTAGGATCGTGTTCATGTTTAGTTAAAAAAAAAATGTCGTGTCGTGTAGTGTCGAGTTGCTTTTATTTGAGTCGTGTTCGGTTATAAAAACAATTTTCAATTTAAAAATCATTTTTTATTTGTTAATTTTTTTCCCAATTTTATGTAAAAAACATTTTTTTTGGAAAAAAAACAGTTTTTAAATCTATCTTAAAAAAAAATTCTATAAAAGTATCATAACAGTTTTTTTAAAATAAAAAAGGGTTTTTAAAACTATCATAACAGTTTTTTTAACAATTTTTATAAAAAACAGTTATTTTTTAATTTTAAAAAATAAAAAAATAGTTTAAAATACTGTTTTTTATTAAAAAAAATTAACAAATAAAAAATATTTGTTTGATCTTTAGAGCAAAGGGCAAGTTTGTCTTTTAAAAAGTAATTGGAGTGTTTTAAGAATTTTTAGAATCTTTAAGATATAAACGTGAATACAAATATGTCAATCTGAAAAATACATATGAATAGGGCTGTCAATGGACCGGGTCTGGACCCGGACCCGACCAGAATTAACGGATCTGAGCAAATTTTATAGACTCGATTATCCGATTACCCGATTACCCGATTAGTTAATGGACCGGATCTGGATATACATGACTCCGATCCGATAAGGACCCGACCTGAATGTGTATATATATAATATAATAAATATATATTTATATACAATATTATATATATATATATATATATAGTCTTACATATAGTTACTAAATATATATATAACTAACTTATATATATATATAACAGTTTTACATACATATTTACATACATATATATATATATATAAGTTATATATTTATATAAAAACAGTTTTACATACATATATATATATATATAAGTTATATATAAAAATAACAGTGTATAAAAACAGTTTTACTATATATATAAACTGTTTATATAAACTATTTATATATATATATATATATATATATAATCGGGTCGGGTATTCGGGTCGGGTCTCCGGGTCCTTAACGGATCCGGGTCTGGATCCATTTTCTGAGACCCGCCGGGTAATCGGGTAAGACCCGATCCGTTAAAAATATACCCGGATTGGATCTGGATATACCCAGACCCGATCCAGACCCGACCCGTTTACACCCCTACATATGAATGCATAAAAAACAATAATCTAATAAGGTGTGAACTTGGTAATACCTTAACTTAAAAAATATATATAATTTTTTTGAAATTAACATTGATTTTAGAATTATTATAAAACATGAATAGAACAACAATAAAATTGGAAATACAAAATCTGAGCACAAAAGAGAGACAATATTCATGAATGAGATAGATGTAATTGCAAAAATTATGCCTTTGCTTTCAAATTGACAAATGCATACTTTTGATGGCAAATGAAAAAAGAGTAAAAAATTAAAGAGAAGATTAGGAGTATTGACCTTATTTTTTGGACGAACGTATCAAGTTAAGATTCATGGAATGATTTTAATTGAATGAATGTGTGAGGCTAATATTAAGGGTATGATAGGAAATCTTAATTTAATGAGGGTAGTTTACTACGGGTTTCAAGATGAATGTATTTGGAAGTTTTGTTAGATGAATGTATTAGGAGAGAGAACGTATCAAGTTAAATGGAATGATTTTAACTTAATGAATGTGTGAGACTAATATTAAAGGTATGATAAGAAAATATTAATTTAATGAGAGTAGTTTAGTACTTTAATATTTGAAGAGGAACTTTCCTCTTTTTAAGTACAAAGTAGTAGAAGATAGAAGCAAATCACAAAAACATGCTTTCCCGCCCATCTTTTTTTCATGTCCAGAGCTCTTCTTCTCTTCCTTCTCTTTTTCCTTCCTCGCAATTACAGGTAATCACTTCCCCTATTTAATATTAATATCAACTCTTTATTTTTGATACAATCGGACAATTGTATTATTCCTAAACTGTAACAACTATTTCCAGATTGATGCTTCAAATGACTCTCAGTTTCATTCCATTCCTGGCTAAGTTTATTGTTTTTACGCTTCTGGTTTCTGCTGCTTCTCTTCCTCGCAGGTGAGCAAAACCTAGGGTTTCTATTTCTACCACTGTTCATTTTTAATTTACCATATCTGGTTGTTCTTGTTGTAATTATTACTCAGCCTTTTATTTCAATGCATTTCAAACTATAGGGCGTTGAGATATATTAGGACGTGGTTCTCACTTACCAACATATAATTTGCCCAATATTACAATGTAACATCACTTGATGGAATATAACAAACGTTATATTATAAAGGCTTGTGCCCTAAGGGCACGCAATTAGAACGCAAAAATAGTAGGGATAGAGTTTCGACATACAATTAACGGGGCACATATACTCACGTGGAACTTTCATACTTATTATTTTGAGGTTCAAAACATGTGTCTTTAGGGCATATGTTAACATTTAACTATTATAAAAGGTGCGTTTGCTTGTTATCTTTCTCAATGTGAAGTTTGAAATCTGAATTTGAAAAATTTGATTGTGTTTTCTGTCATATTTACCCTTGAATGAATGTATTTAGTCTTAATTCGGATTTAGTATTCAGATTTAGAGGCAATATTACCCATGATTACGAAAGTCTAAATTTTAATAGGTAACCTCTTAATATTTTACAAAAACGAGCAACTTTTGGCTTTTCTTAGAGGTAAAAATAAGTGAACACCGAAATATGACTGCGAATATAACAATATCATATTATGAAAATAACTATTAAAGATGGTCGTATTATTACACATTTATACATATTTGTAGTTATGTCACAACACGAGGGACCACAAACTAAACAATAAAAGTCTTGGGATCGCACTAAACCAAACCTTTCGTACTATAACTTGAATTACTACACGTTCACATAATGGAGTTGTTAAGGAATGTTGGTTTTGGCTCTCCTATTTTTTCAGTTTTGGTTTATTTACAAATTTGCCATTTTGGCTCAAATCTATAAAAACAAGTGTTATTTCTAGGTTTTGGGGGAGGACAAGTTTGAGAGCTATTTTGAGAGTTATCAAAGGCAAAGAGAGATAGAGAGCTACTTTGAGCAAGGTGAGTTCTTGAGGTTGGTTAGTGATCGACTTTTGAGAGAGATAAGTGAGGTGTGTGTGTAACCATTGGTTCCTAGCCATTTATCTATAAAAGATGATATCCTACCATATGTGGATGTAGCTCAAAGCTTGGGTGAACCACATAAATTGTTGTTGCTTGTATGTTCTTATTGTCACTTCATTGATGGTTGGTTGATTTGATTGGGAGTTTGCACACTAGTTCATTTTGGGAACAAGGTCTTGGGTGTTTTCCGCACACCAAGTGTATGATAAAATTCCCGAGTGAGTTTTATCATCTTGGTCGCTAGAGATAGTCTTGTTTTAGCGCAACAAGTGGTATCAGAGCTTTGGTTGCATTGTTTGCCCGGTATTTTGGTTCGAGGTTGAATCAATTTTGGCATAGCTTTTGTTTTTGCTCCAAATGACGGAAAATGTGGAGAGTACTCGAGAATCAACCTTTGCGAGCGGAGGCTCTAAGAGATGGGATCCGAGTTATGGATCGAGTGGCTCAATGAAGACGGACATGAAGGCTTTTGATGAGAAGATCAATTTCGGGTTATGGCAAAGACGAATGCGAGGCGTTCTTGTTCAACAGAGGTTGCAATTAGCATTGTTGGGGGTAGATGGACGACCGGTAGGCATGACCGATGGCGAGTGGATTGACATTGATCAAAGAGCGGCTTCGTGTATTGAGATGCTTATCACGGATGATGTGTTGAATAACGTGATAGCGGAGACCACGACTAAAGGCATGTGGGATAAGCTTGAAGAGATTTATTTGGGAAAGTCGTCGTCAAATAAATTGTTCCTCCAGAAGAAACTCTTCAAGCTTGAGATGAAGGAGGGTGAGGATATGATGAAGCATATCAACGTTTTTAATGCCTTAATAAATGACTTGAATCGGATAGATGTTCAATTCATTGATGAGGATCGGGCATTGTTGTTGCTTGCATCATTACCCGAGTCATACGAGCATTTTGTGACCACTCTCATGTTTGGAAAGTCTACGCTCCGGTGCAATGAGTTGTGCAAGATATTCAATCTCATGTCACGATGAGAAAGAAGGGAGGTGGAGGTGACGGGTATTCCCATAATGAAGGCCTTACGGCGAGAGACGGAGGTGGGCAAAATGGCGGGAGGAACTCCAACTGGGGATTTAATGACGGTAGTAGGTCTAGATCGAGAGGTGTTGGTGGTAAAGGGCCGAAATGCTACAAGTGCCGGGAATGGGGTCATATGATTCGAGAATGTCCTTTGTGGAACAACAAGGTTAAGGGCAAGGTTGATTCCGAGAGGGCAACGGTAGCGAGTGCGAATTATGAAGATGAACTTGGAGAACTTCTCACAATCTCCAAGGTTAACTCTCTTTCCCAAGATGATTGGATATTAGATTCGGGATCGTCAGATCACGTTTGCTCTAAGAGGGAATATTTTGATACTTTCACGGAAAATGGAAAAGGTTCTATGTCTTTGGCTAACGGAGAGAAGGTCTCCGTTGAGGGTGTCGGGACGGTGAAACTCAAGATGTTCGATGGGGTGGAACGCACTTTGGGTGGTGTGGCCTATGTCCCAAAGTTGCGAAAGAATTTGATATCCATTAGCCGTTTGGATTCCAAGGGTTGCCGGGTGTCGGTGGCGGGTGGAGTCTTGAAAGTCACACGCGGTTGTATGGTCCTAGCGAGGGGAGAGGAGAGAGAGGGGTTGTATCGTCTAAATCAGACTTTGAGAAAGATGGGGAAGTTGTGTGCACGGGTGATCGAACGTTCGAGGCATGTCTCGTTTGTGAACAAAGCGGAGACATTGGGTGCTAGCTTTCCGAGAGTAGACGGTAGTGATGGGATAATAATACCTACTAGTGGAGGGGATGGATCGAAGTCCCCCTCCAGGGCCAACGGGTGATGTTGACTCGGTTTAGTTGCACACATGCATTAGTCGATTCGAATCGAGGAGGTGTAGGACTGTGATGGATTCGAGGTGTGTGTAGCTAGTTCGAGGAAGGTCGATGAGTTATTGTTTGCGAGCATTGGCAAACGGGAGTTCTTCGTGATAAAGACTTGGTACATCTTTCGAGGGTGAGATTTGGAGGGTGTGAGAGGTGAGGAATTTTCCCTCTCATCTGTGGTTATTTCTCAAGGAGGAAGATGGTGTTGATGTGTTTGAATGTTTCGTGTAAAGAGGGTGTACGCTATATGTATTGTGTGGGGGTGTACTTACTGGGTTACATAAGGAGCGAGATTCACCGTATGGTTACATGGGAAGCATTCAGATGCATGAGATGGAGTTCTTAGTTTAGAACTTGGTTCCTCGGCGGGTGGAGACTTTTGGAGTCTTGGAGTTAAGACTTGCGGTATCTGACTTCATGGTTGAAGTTTGAGGTGGCTTAGCTTCGAGTGGAGCGTATTGGCTTGTTAGACGTCAGGATGATCTTCGAGCGGATTTGATGTTTGTATTCCGAGTTCGGTTGGATCATGAGGATCGCCTGGGGGAATCGCATTGGCTTGGTAGATGGTGGGATGGTCTTCAAGCGGGTTCAATTTCAGCATTCTAGAGATTGGTTGGATCGTCAGGATCGCCAAGGTAGAGTTTGTTGGTTTTGGCTCTCCTATTTTTTCAGTTTTGGTTTATTTACAAATTTGCCATTTTGGCTCAAATCTATAAAAACAAGTGTTATTTCTAGGTTTTGGGAAAGGACAAGTTTGAGAGCTATTTTGAGAGTTATCAAAGGCAAAGAGAGATAGAGAGCTACTTTGAGCAAGGTGAGTTCTTGAGGTTGGTTAGTGATTGACTTTGAGAGAGATAAGTGACGTGTGTGTGTAACCATTGGTTCCTGGCCATTTATCTATAAAAGAAGATATCCTACCATTTGTGGATGTAGCCCAAAGCTTGGGTGAACCACGTAAATTGTTGTTGTTTTGATTGTTTATTGCTTGTATGTTCTTATTGTCACTTCATTGATGGTTGGTTGATTTGATTGGGAGTTTGCACACTAGTTCATTTTGGGAACAAGGTCTTGGGTGTTTTCCTCACCAAGTGTATGATAAAATTCCCGAGTGAGTTTTATCATCTTGATCGCTAGAGATAGTCTTGCTTTAGCGCAACAAGGAATTCATCAATTTCACCTACAAAGAAACGATGTTGGTTATTGAAAACTATTATGAACATATTCAACGGTAAAATATATTCACCTCAACCCATTCTCTCACAGAAATGCAATTGCTGCCCCTTTCTCTTCTCCCACCTCATTCCCTTTTCTCACAAACCTCTCACGGTTCAATCACCAACTATCTTGCCCTTTTCTCACACAAATGAATTGGTTTATTTTTATTTCATGACATTTCCCCCGAAAGAAACCCAAATTAAGATCTTAATAGAGATTATTTTTTCTCTCATAATCAAGGCATTCAAAAGAGCTAGAAAAATAAAATATCAAATCCTCTGCTAGGACATGGAATAATAGCAAGCATTGAAAGGAGTTTTGAGGTAGTGACAATCTTTTTCAGGTCTGATTTCAAGATTCTTGCGATAATAAAGATCGACTTGATATAGTAATCCAAACAGCTATGAAAAATAGAGGCATGAGTCGTATGATTTCACGTGTTCCAGCTAGTCTATTGACCAACACCTACCTATCTTCTCAAACACCTCCATTTTATTTTTTGTCAAGCCCCAACAAAATTCGAGTTATCAAAACTCAAAATGTACACTGATGATGAAGATCGAGATTTTGAGCTTGCTGGATTTACCTTGGAAGAAATATTTGAAAAGATTATGTTCGTGGATGACACGCACAAATTTGTGTATCTAGTTAAATTGACAAAGGCTTCAATGCCGGGTCAATTTGAAGTGCGTCCACTTGAACTCATGAGGGCTTGTTGTAGTTGGAACTCACCTAAATTTGCCACTGCACTCATCAGTAGAGAGACGGGTCCGACTGTGGATATTAATGAACCTTGTAGAATGAGACTATCCGCTCCATTACGCAGTCAAATCGCTTAACCTTGAAATAATCGAGCTCCAACTTTACCATGGATCTCAAACACATCTCAGATCACCAACCACAAACTCCCACTCAATGAAGCGCTCGAAGGCTAAACCATGATCTCCCACTTAAGATTCAACCTATAAGTTGCTTATTTTACTCTGCCCTATACTGCAAGATGGATTAGAGACTATTGGAATGGTTGCATAGAAAACAAAGGAGACAAAAGATGAAATTTTGTGTTATGCAAGGGAGGGAAGAATAATTGCGCTCACTGCTCTTTTATTGGTGGCCCGAAAAAAGCTTACTTGCCCTCTTAGGGACATTGGGTGAATGTATTTACATTCCGTTGAGCCTCAAGGATAGGGAAGCACTGTTGATGTCTGGGAAACATTTACTTGAGATGTTGGAAGAATGTTTCCGGAGAGATAAAACTATTATTCACAATGATCAAGTGATCAAAGATGTTCAAATTTTTGCTTCAGCATGCAAGATATTTGTTTTGGAACCCCAAGTTTTCGATTTCAGTGATATGAAGAGCCTTCACCTTCACATGAGCGCTTCTTAGAGCATTAATGTTAATGAAGTTAGGGTTATGCATTGGAGATCACCACCACATGATCTTGGCATGCTACATTACTCATCTTCAGCTTATAGATGGCCTCGCAAAGTATCCGGTGAATTGCCTATGGCCTTTGTGCCAAATGAGAAACGGTTATTCCACACTCTACGTGTTTTCAAAGCCAACTCAGTATTTAAATTTGTGGCCCCGAAGCTATTATGATTTCGGGCAACAAAACTATTTCATTAGTTTTTTTAACGAACCTTTATTTATTTATTTTGATAGTGTGGACACTATTTAAGCTCAATGATGTGATATTGCGTTAAAGATGTGGGTAAATTAACATACTTACTTGAATTTGCTTTGGAGGTTTGTTTTGTTATTTGTGGGTGGGGTTTAATTTAAGCATTATGTCAAGTTTTTGAATTAAAAAAAACCCTATAACAGGGAGACCCCTGCGCGCGATATGTTCACTAGTTTGATTAGCGAGCCACCTTCTTTAAGAAACCAACTTACTGCTCTCCTTAGAAAAACAATACCTTGCATGACCTTATTAGGCATTAATGAAATTCACTTACCCTTGATCGACATTAGTTTCAACACATACTTAAAGTGCTTATCTTCTCATCCTTCTCTCATTATTACTCGACCCCATTTTAATGTCTTATAACTTCTTAGGATCCCAACTTGTATAATTATAAGCGGGCTATTCGTCAGGCTTCATGATGCAACCCAATTATACCTATCTCTACCGGCTCCATATCCTAATTGCCCCTGACACTATAAATGTTAAAAGTCGGCATCCCCCCTTAAGCGAACCGTTGCGCCTGCCATTGGGTGTCTTGGAAAATAATTAAGGGGCGTTGCGCCTACCATCGGATACCTCGAAAAATAGGCAATAGGCGTCATATTAGCACTTGGTTCGATGAAAAATGGGCAAGGGTCCCTGCACCAATTTAGACGTGAGCGGGTAAAGAAGTTAGTCTAAAATGACTTAGGTTAGCGACTTGGAATATAGGGACTTTGACAGGAAAATGAATGGAGCTAGTTGATACCATGATAATAAGAAAGTTTAACATAGCATGTTTACAGGAAATTAAATGGGTCGGTGAGAAAGCTAGTGAAAATACAAGATCTAAAATGTATTATACAGGCAAACATAGATATAGGAACGAAGTTGGAATAGTAGTAGATAAGAACATTCGGGAAGATATTGTAACTGTTGTTAAGAGAGTGGATATACTTATACTTGTAAAATTAGTATTTGATGAAAATATAATCAATATTGTTAGTGTTTATACACACCAAGTAGGATTAAATGAACATACTAAAATACAATTTTGAGAACAAATGGATGAATTAATACAAGAAATATCAACAGGTGAGAACATCTATATATGGAGAAATTTTAACGGCCATGTTGGAGAAAACCGTGTAGGATATGCGATGGTGCCCGAAGGATATGGTTTTAGAGATAGGAATGATGGTGGAGAGTCCATATTAGATTTTGCATTGGCTTATGATCTCGTACAAGTAAATACATGTTTTAAAAAGAGGCTTGAAGACTTGGTAACTTTTAAAAGTGGAACAAATAAGAGCAAAATAAACTTTTTCATTACTAGGAAATGAGATCGATTAACATGTAAAGTTATTCCGGGAGAGAGCTTAACCTCGCAACATAGGATAGTGGTGTTGGAATTAAAAATCACGTACAAGTGCAAAACTGGAGGATTAACTCACGAACTAGGTGGTGGAACTTAGAAGGAGAGAAATTGGAACTATTTAAAGAAAAAACATTTATATAAGCGTCATGGAATGCCAAAGATGAGACTTACATAATGTGGAATAAGATGGCTACGTGCATTAGGAAAATATCGAAAGAGATTCTTGAAGAATAAAAAATTAGGGGGTCACAATTTAAAGAGATTTGGTGGTGGAACGAAGAAGTACAAAATATAGTAAAAATCAAAATGGAGTGCTTTAAAATATGGCAAATAACTAGAAACGAAGAAAATTTTGAGAAATAGAATACTTGGTGGGATTTACATAAAAAAGGAGCGACACATAGATGTATCGATGTGATTAAGGATATGTATGATGGGCTCATAACTTTAGTAAAAACAATGATGGAGAAAGTAGTGAATTCCCAAAACTTTAGCTTTGTACCAAGGTTCGACATTAAGTTCTTATCCTTTTGCTCTTGTTATGGATGAATTGATCGAACAAATATAATAAGAGGTGCCATGGTGTATGTTATTTGCAAATGATATTGTTTTAGTGAATGAAACTAAGGCGAGATCAATACTAGATTGGAAGTGTGGAGAGAAACTCTGAAAACAACAACGTTTAAAATAAGTAGTATTAGAATAAAGTATGTGGGGTGCAATATTAGCAATAGGAGGAGGACAAATGGGGATGTGGTACAACTTGATGGTTAAGAGATAACTAAAAGTGATCATTTTTGCTATTTAGGCTCGATTATCTAAAGAGATGGAGATTTCAGTGATGATGGTACTCATAGAATCAAAGCAGGTTGGATTCAGTGGAGAAGTGCTATTAGTGGGTTATATGATCAATGTATATCTTTGAAGTTAAAGGAGAAGTTCTATAAGACGTTTAGACCTGCTATGTTATACGGGATAGAGTGTTGTGCAACGAAGAAATTACATGTGTCGAAAATGAATGTGGCGGATGTTAAGTTGGATGTGTAGTGAAACTCGAAAGTATAAAATTAGAAGCGAACATATTCGTGAGACGGTAAAAGTAGCTCCTATAGAAGATGAATTGAGAGAATCAGCTTAGATATTTTGGACAATGTAGACCGATAGGTGCACCTGTAAGGAAGAGTGATTTAGTTAATATTGATGGTAAGGTTAAGGGTAGAGGTAGGCCTAAGCTGTCTTGGTGGAATATCGTAAAGAACATGATATCATGAGGTTTAACCGAGGATATTGCGCTAAATAAAACATAATGAAAAAATAGGTTTCTTGTAGCGGATCCCAAATAATTAGGAAAAGACTTTGTTTTGTTGAGTTGAGTATTGATGATTGAAAAAAAGTTTTGCGACTTTTGGATTGATAAAATAGTGAGAATCAGAGGATATGGATCTTTGTATCAATTCAAAGCCCTACCGATTCGAATCATGTAGGGAATATGAGCATGACTAGTAGTGAATTGTATGATTCCATCAACCGAATCTAGAATTGCAGTAAATCTTGATTCACATGTAATTTTGTCTGAATCATTAGTTTTCCCAGACGCGAATGATGAGGACTTGATCCTCCTCATGAATAAAAAAGATCTTTGTTTATGATAAAAAGCTATTTGATCCAATCTTTTAGGAGGGTTTGCAACTTGAATTGAATTGCAAGTGATCCAATCTCGACCTCTAGAATTGTGTTTCAATATCCAATAGATTTTAGCCTCTAAAATAAGCTGCATTACAATCTTGAAAATGGATTTATTGGTTCAATGTGATGGTATGGCCACACTTTACTAGCTATGATTTTTTATTTTATTTGAATAAGTCATTATTTATTTAATGATGCTATTTAATTTACTAGCTATGATGCTATTTAATTTTTTACATTTTTCTCTATTAAAAATCAAATATATATTAATTTGGTGAGCAGTGGTTTATTTGACGCTTTATTTATTTACTCATAAATATTTATGTTCTTTATTACGAAGTGCGATGATTGATGGATGATGTGTTTATATCGGGAGTTGTAATATTGTTTTTATGAAAATGTGATTATGATTGAATTCGAACGCATAGTTCGTCAGGCCCTTTGTAACTTTCCCCCTCGCCTTTGTGAGGATTTTTGCTACCCTATATTTCTCTAAATACACCTCCAAAAACGTCATTAAAACTCAGAAGTGTCACTTGTTGAGTGTTTTTTTTATGACCTTTTCTTAGTTTTAACAATAGTTTTGGAGATGTATCCCAAGATTTTGGAAAACTGTCGGTGGGGAACGCAAAAGTCGGAACAATACGAAACTCAAAATGTCCTTTTTATTTATTTGTTTTTTCAAACACAATTGCAAGCGTCCTACCATAGACAACTTAATTATGTGCTATCCTTTTGTTCGTATTCTTCAAAATCCAATGGGCGATAAATTCTATTTATATTGAAATTATTGAAAGAGGCCTTTTTTGTGATAATTTTTTTTTGCTAAGAATGGAACTTATTTGTGCGGGTATATTGTATATGATGTTTCTTCGCTCCCCTATATGACGTAGATGATGCTTGTTGTATGGCCATTGCATACTTATCAGATATTTGACTCTGCATGATTAGTTATGATCATCATGACCATCGAGTGCTTATAACATATTAGAGAGGTAAATGTTGGCCAATATTCAATAAGTTCATGATGGCTGTGATACTTATAATCATGTCTTAATTTTTTTATTTAATTATTTAATATAAGAAAGAAAAAAAGGCACTAGTAGTAACTAGAGTTGTCCACTGATTAGAATCATTAAGAAGTTTAAATTCGACAATCCATCCGCTAGATCTATTTATAATTTTGGTTCAACCCTAATTTTAAAGTGAGTCTGCTTGTCAGATGTTTATATAGGTAGTGAATTTGAAATCCATTGTGCCAGATAATAGA
The DNA here is from genome assembly GCA_949130495.1 of Sambucus nigra. NCBI lineage: Eukaryota > Viridiplantae > Streptophyta > Magnoliopsida > Dipsacales > Adoxaceae > Sambucus > Sambucus nigra. Next base: position 315,272,924 of record OX422214.1, on the reverse strand, counting down.
TTTTGTTCAAGATTAATGTTTTAGTAACATCTGATAAAATTTCCTTTGCCATCAGCAGAATTTTTTTTCCTGTTGATTCTGTTTCGCTATAACTTCTAATATTAGTTCGCTGATCAGTCGTCTATCTTAAATGCTCTGAGATTTTAGTTCTTCTGGAGATGCGAGTTCAGAGAAGGACAGCACATTGGCAATTATAAAACCAGATGGTTTGTTTGGCAACTATACAAGCGCGATAAAGAAAGTTATTGTGGAGTCTGGCTTTAGTATCCGCAGTGAAATGATGGTTCAACTTGATGAAGATAGCGTGAGAAGTTTTTATGCAGAGCACTCTTCCAAGAGCTTCTTTACAGGCCTTGTCAAATACATGACGAGGTACCTCGCTTTGTTTTGGTGACAATGTCCTACTTTTCCTATCGTAAAGTTATTCTGTGAAATAATTGGGAAAGGATATGGTAGTTCTCAACTGAATTGTGATTACACGAGTAGAGCTGACTATTATGTAATTAAAATTCATTTGAGTTTATTACACTGCTATTTCTCAACGAGGAGCATCTACTATAGGATTAAAACTTGATGTTTTTGGTACAACAGATATCAATTACTTGTTAAAATGAATGAGATAGACCTAACTTCTTGCTTTACACATGCGTCTCCCTTTATAATCAAGTCTTCGCTTTCATACGTAACAGTCTTGGCATTTACCTTTGTACAAGTAATGCGCTTAAAGTTCACTGCACTCTTGATGTAGGAGCTTGGTACTATTTACTTTGTAGTTGAAGCTTTACAAAGCTTTGATGTAGTTTTAGTCTTTTTATTATCATTTTTCTCAGGATGGAGTTATAACTTGTAATTTTGTTGGAATTGTTAAAAGGCCGATATTGTATTAGAACCTCTGGATCTTAACCGTTGGTATTTCCACTGCCTTCTTTTTGCCATCATGGTAATCAGTTAAGAAGCCACAACAATACTTAATGTCCTTCATAATTCTACATATCTGGCACTGTTTTGTTTTTTTCTGTGACTGTGTTAAAACTTCTCTCTCGTATCAAAATAAAAATAAATAATGAATGTGTTAAAACTGCTCTCTCGCTCTAACTTTATCAATTATCAGTGGTCCAGTGTTGATTATGGTTTTGGAGAAGGTGAATGCTGTCTCTGATTGGCGAGCATTGATTGGACCAACCGATGCGCACAAGGCTAAGCTTACCCATCCTCACAGGTCACTTATTTTCTCATTTTGTCATTTGAATTAGGGATTTCTGATTCAAATCTCTCATTTCGTATCTAGTGTGTTGATGAGGGAACTTTGCTTAATTACTTCAATTTATATTTATGCTTTATTTGCAGCATCAGAGCCATGTGTGGGCTTGATTTAGAAAGAAATTGTGTTCACGGTTCAGATTCACCTGAATCTGCATCAAGGGAGATATCCTTTTTCTTTAAAGAGGCATCTGCAGGTCAAACTTCTAATCTTTGTTTCAGTTAGCATATTGTATGAAATTACAAATACGTGCTCATGCTTTTTTGTATAAAGGATTCTGATATGCAATATTGATAACTGATAATAAGCATTGAATCATTAAAAATGCTACAGTTATTATCACTCCACTTTTATATTCCTACATTCCACTTCACACGTCGCGAAAAGTTCTGAAGTGTCGAAGAATCCCAATGTTTTGAAAAGCACTCAAGTTGAGGTACGCCTTGTGGCAAAGGCAAAAAATGCACCGACGCTTACGCCCATGGTTCAAAGTCTCGGTATCGGGCGGTACGCAAAGATTCGTTATTTAGAGAGCGCGAAAAATTCCGGAAAAAATATTTAAAATTTAAAAAAAATAAAATTAACAATATGTACCAATCAGATTTGTTCAAACCATTATTTAATATGCATTACATTGTACGATTAGTTATTCTGAAGTGCAGCGAACTTGGCGTATTGCTAACGTACTAATTTTATTTTTATTTTTAATTATTTAAAATCTCAAAATAATTACGTATTAGCGACTAATTGTTGACTTTAATTTATGTAGGGGGATGTTTGATATTCATGGACGAGACTAGACTTATGGGGATTCTTTTTTCCCCCAATCTTTATCTCTTCCATTTCTGGACAGCATTACGTGACATTATATTTTGATAGGATATTTTGTTCCAAGTTCAAATATTTTTATGTGCGGTGAATGTTATTAGTTTTATATTAGTGACATTTTAATTTTATTGCAATTGTTTAATTTAATCTTAGTGTGTAAAATTATTCTGCATGTATATGTTATGTGGACAAACTTATATAGGTCGTATTTCTATAAATGTTACAATATATTTTCAACAACGAAGAAATATGGTAAAAAATTAAAATTCTATCAAAAAATAAAAGAAAATATGACAATGTTCAAATAATGATGCAATTTTTTTTCCATATTACTCAGAAAAATTATATAAGGTCTCAATAATTTTCACAACATTTTTTTTTGAACAAAAAAATGTTTTGTAAAAAAATGTACAAAGAAATGTCTTACAAAACGTATTTTTGACATCTTTTTACAAAAAAAAATGTCAAAAGGGTAAAAAAAACGTGTCGTTTGAATCGGTTGTCTCGGTCGATATCGCGGCGAGACGTCTCGGAATCGGTTGTCTCGACCGATATCTTGGTGAGACAACACGATTCAGTGTTTTCTTTGAAACGCCTCTCGGTATCGTATTGGTACCCTCCGATTCCGAGTCAACTCGGTCGATACTTTGAACCATGCTTGCTCCTCAGGTGCAGAGGTTTATGTTTTAGGTGCAAAGGCTTACGCCTCAATGGGTATAGACGGTGTGCTGGCGTTGCAAGGCGAGGCACAGAGGCTACGCGCCTCAAAAACCTTATTTGGTCGATTGAAAGCTTATTTAAACATTACCTCTCTCTCTCTCTCTCTGTACATATATATATATATATATATATATATATATATATATATATATATATATATATATATGAATTTTTTGATGAAACTTCATGGATATGATCTCCACGGCATCTCCGATTTTTTCATCAAAAAATTCAATAAAAAACCCGTTGAGATCACCATATGTAAAAAATGGTATTAATATTTTTGCCGATCATCTCACCCGTTTTTTGAGTGAATTTTTTGATGAAACTTCATGGATATGATCTCGACAGTGAGAAGATCATAACCATGAAGTTTCATAAAAAAATTTAATCAATTAAGTGGCTGGCGCAGACCCAAAATTTCAACGGTTGAAAATGCATATTTATACCATTTTTTTTTACATATTACCTCATCTCAATGGTTTTTTTATTGAATTTTTTGATGAAAAAAATTGGAGATGATGTTCTCACCGTGGAGACCATATTCATGAAGTTTCATAAAAAAATTCATTTTTTTACTATTTAAAAAAAAATGGTATGTACCGGGGTCTGCACCATAAGGAGTCCTTACATGAGACTTTCTCTGTATATATATATATATATATATATATATATATATATGCCTTCGATTTTGCATGAAAGATAAACTATTTTTTACGATATTTTTTAGAGTTTTTGTGGATATACGTGTCTTGGTCGATATACTTAATTCAACTCAACAAAGCCTTTTCCCCAATTATTTAGGGTCGGCTACTTGAATCCTATTTTTCCATTCTATTCTATTCAACCAATATCTTCGGTTAAACCATATTACATCATGTCATTTTTTATAATATCCCATCAAGTTAATTTAGACCTATCTCTACCTCTTGTGTTACCATCAATACTAACTACTCTTCCTTACGGGAGCATCCATTGGTCTATACTTGACGTGTCCAAACCATCTAAGTCGATTTTCACTCAATTTATCTTCTATAGGAGCTACTTTACCGTTTCACGAATTTGTTCATTTCTAATTTTATCCTTTCGAGTTTTACTACAAATTCATCTTAGCATTCGCATTTCCGCCACACTCATTTTTTGCACATTTTGTTTCTTGGTTGCCCAACACTCTGTCCCATATAACATGGTGGGTCTAATGGCCGTCCTATAAAATTTTCCTTTTAACTTGGAAGGTATACGCCTATCACACAAAACGTCAGTAGTACTACTCCACTTAACCCAGCCTGCTCTAATCTTATGAGTAACATCATCACTAATATCTTTATCTTTTATGACAATCGCGCGTAAATAACGAAAGTGATCATTTCTAGGTATCTCTTAACCCTCCAATTTCACCCCATCTCTATTTATCCTCCTATTACTACTAAAATTGTACTCCACATATTCTCTTTTAGTTCCGCTTATTTTAAATCCTCGTCTATAGAGTTTTTCACCACAATTCCAACCTAGCATTAAACCCCATCTTAGTCTCATCTGCTAAAACAATATCATCCGCAAATAGCATACATCATGGCACCTCATCTTGTATTTGTCCAGTCAACTCATCCATAACAAGAATAAAGAGATAAGGACTTAATGCTGAACTTTGATGTAGACCTACAATAATTGAAAATTCACTACTTTCTTCGACCGATGTTCTTACTGTAGTCATCAACCAATCATACATATTCTTGATCACATAAATATGTCTACGAGTCACTCTTTTTTTGTGTAGAACCCATCATATTATATCTCTGGGTATCATACGCCTTCTCCAAATCTATAAAAATCATATGAAGATTCTTCTTTATCTCCCTGTATCTCTCCATTAATCTCCTCAATAAATAAATGGCTTCCATTGTTGACCTTCCAGGTATAAACCCAAATTGATTTCCAGATATTGTTGTTTTCAATCTCAATCGATATTCAATCACTATCTCCAAAAGTTTCATTGTATGACTCATTAACTTAATACCACGATAATTTGAACAACTTTGTATGTCCCCTTTATTTTTATAAATAGGTACTAAAACACTTTTCCTCCATTCATCGCGCATCCTATTAATGATTAAAATTCTATTAAATAATTTTGTAAGCCATGATACTCCTTCCTCCCCTAAGCACTTTCAAACCTCAATAGAGATACCATCTGGTCCTAAAGCCTTCCCCGTTTTCATATTTTTTAGAGCAGCATGACCTCTGTTGTCCTAATTCTGCGAAAAATATATTTTAGAGTCTCCCTATGTTCCTCTGTATCTAATCTATTCCCATTATTTCCATTTAATAACTTTTCAAAGTAGTTGTTCCATCTTTTCACAATCTCATCATCTTTGACTAGGACTCTTGAATCATCACTTTTAATACACTTAATGTTATTAAAATCTTTTGTTTTCTTGTCCCTAAGTTTAGCAAGATTATAAATACTTTTTTTCCCCTTCTTGTGGTTCTAATTTTGTATAAAGATCATCATACGCTTTGAACTTATCATCTCTTATCACTTAACTTCCTTTTTAGCTGATTTATATTTCTCAATTTTTTTTTCATTTCTATTTGTTTACCATGCTTTAAAGCACTCCCCTTTGATTTTTACTATATTTTGTACTTCTTCATTCTACCACCAAGCTTCTTTAAACTGTGGCCCCTTGCCTATTGATTCTCCAAGAATTTCTTTTGATATTATCCTAAAGCATGTGGACATCTTATTCCACATTATGTTAGTCTCTTCTTCAGGATTCCATGTTGCTTCATTTGATAATTTATATTTAAATAGTTCTAATTTCTCTCATTTTAAGTTCCACCACCTAGTTCGTGGTTTAATTCTCTTTTCGCACTCGTGATTGATTTTTAATATTTATATCCAACACCATTATCCTATGTTGTGAGGTCAAGCTCTCTTCCGGGATAACCTTACAATTTTCACACGTTAATCGTTCTCCTTTCCTAGTAATGAAAAAATCAATTTGGCTTTATGCGTTCCACTTTTATAAGTTATTAAGTGTTTAAGCCTCTTTTTAAAACATGCGTTTACTATTACAAAATCATAAGCCATCGCAAAATCTAGGATAGACTGGCCCCCGTAGTTCCTACCTCTAAAACCATATCCTCCATGCACTATCTCATATCCAACACGATCTTTTCGTACATGGCAATTAAAATCTCCCCCTATATAGATTTTCTCACCTACGGGTGTTTCTTGAATTAGTTCATCCATTTGTTCCAAAAATTGTACTTTATTGTGCACATCTAATCCTACTTGGGGTGTATAAGCACTAACAATATTAATTATATTTTCACCTAATACCAATTTTACAAGTATTAGTCTATTACCTTTTCTAATAATGGTTACGATATCATCCTTAAAGTTCTTATCTACTATTATTCCAACTCCGTTCCTATTTCTATGTTTTCTTGTATAGTATAATTTAAACCCACCCATTTACTTTTTTGTAAACAAGATATGTTAAACTTTTCTTCTTATCATGGTATCTACTAACTCCATCCTTTTCCATGTCAGTCCCTATATTCCAAGTCGCTAATCTAAGTCTAGTATCTTGAACTAGCTTTTTTACCCGCATACGTCCAGATTATTGCAGGAACCGACTCAGCCCATAGTTTTGCCACTACTAATTGTGTACTAGTTAAACAATGGCATCATTATAGGATTCGACTTGGAAATATGTTATGGAAATGGATGATGGAAAATGATGTGTATATTCAATGCATTTTTGCAATGAAGTTTAAAGGGTGGGTGGGTGTCAAAAGAATGAAACCTGATCTTGTCGATCCAAAAAAATGTTAAACTATGCAAGAAAGTTCCGAATATGTGAATTGAAATCAGGGATTATATGAGATAAGAACATAATAAAAATTTGGAGCGAGAAAAATGAAAAACAAACATATTATACCAGTCAAACTAATCAGATTTTCAATCAAGGTCCAAGTATGACTAGTACTGTTAGGGGGGTTAGAGTAGGGCTGTTAAGGGGTCGGATCTGATCTGTTTACTTGGATCTGGATGATTGTTTAAAATCCGATTACCCGATTATCAAATTGATTGAATATGACTCTAGTCTAATCCGATCCGTTAAGGAGGCGATCCGATTAAATATAATACATAATATAAATTTATATATATTATATAAATATATTTATATCTATATAATATGTAAGTATTATATATATAAATATATATTTATGTATATAATACATGCAAGTAATAAATGCTTTATTTATACTAATCATATACTATAATACATTACAAATAATTTTCTTTAAAATTAAAAAATAAAGAAGTGGGTTAAAAAAATAAATGTATATATTTGGTCAGACTCAAACCTGATTCGATCCGGATCTAGATCCAATATTGTAAATCTGACTAAGAGCTGATCCGGATCCGAAGTTGATTAAGTGCTTACTAAACGGATTCGGATTACCTGAGATCTGGTTTGGATCCGACCCGTTTACAATCTTAGGTTAGAGGACCAATGGATAGATTTATTGTTGACGTTGTTTACGATGGTGGTGATGACAAATCAGGCCTTCCCAAACCTTGAACTGAAAAGGAGGCCTGAGATCTTGGATACATATATATTGATAGATTTTTCGTTGAAAATGATATTCATTCTCTTGTGGGTAGTGGTTCTTTTGTGAATATGATCCGTTCAATTGCAGATATTGGTCATGGAATTGAACATTGTTTAGCGTACTAGCTTAACGCTTGGATATTAATATAGGAAGAAATGAGTGCTATGAGTGAGAACTTGTGTGTCTATATTATATGATGGGTAGAAGAATACTGGACAAATGATTGATAAATTTTCTTGTTAATAACCTTACATTACACCGTTTTCTTGTGCTCAATTGGTGCATATAATGTCGTAAAGGATGCAAACTTCTTAATGATGTTGTTAAGGATGTTGGGGAGGATTTATTGATTCAGATTTTAACCGAAAATGCATCGAATTACAAGGACGCGGGGAAGAAGTTAATGGAGATGAGGTCACGTATGTTGTCGACGCCTTATGTTGCTTTTTGCATTGTCTTCATGTTAGAGAACAACTGGGATTTGCCGCAACACAATAATGCTTTGAAAAAGTCAAAGAAGGTACTAGTCCATATTATCTAAAGTGTCTTTCGATTTTGATACCTTCTTTGATTTCATCATAGCATTCTTCTGTTGTAAATCTCAAATTTTCCTTAACATCAAGTTAATGTATTGGGTAGCACGCATGGCGTTCAACACATACGTGGCCTCTTCATCAATTAACTTTCCCACCGCCTTGTAATTTGATACATTTTCGGTGACCACCTGAATCACTAAATCCTTCCCAGCCTCCCTAACAACCTAAAAAATAAGTTTGAAATTGAACAAGAAGTTATATAACTTTTATTTATAATTTGTTAAACTCCATATTCTTATTATCGGTAAATGATAAATTCAATCACGAGGTATTATGCATTCAAAGGAAAGTGTTCAAGTTATGTATTAAAATACAAAGCATTAAGAGTTTCCGATTGCAAGGTTGGGCATTTTGTTGTGCAAAAAGTAGAAGAAGTCGCTGAAACAAGCAGGAGTAATAAACGTCAACAACAAACATATTGATATCTTCATTCACCAAAATTTTGAGCCGCATTGAAATTCTCCATTTAGTTCATTTTCTACGTTCTGCGTTTATTAAGACTTAGTCCCTGCATATGTTTTCGACTTAAATCATGTTCAAAATGTATTTCTATTCAGTTGCGTATGGATTTTTTTTTACTTATAATAATTTTAATGTCTTTGCCAATAAAACATACAAATTACAATTGGTATGAATTTTTGAGGTGGTAATGAATCTCTGTACTTATAATGCCTTGTTTCATACTTTTAATGATTAAATTGAAAATCCAAATTCAATTGCACGTGGGCACACCTAGTATTTACAAAAATGAGAAAAATGATAACTTACTCCTATGAGTGTGCTGAAGATTCGCAAAGCTGGTGCCATTTTTGGAGTTGCTAAAAATCTCGTTCTTCAAGTTTCCGTGATAAGAGTTGTGTCTTGATGATGAAGGCTATTGAGTGATTTAAGAGTGGGCCTACAAAAATTCAAAATAATAGTTAAATTCCTATGATTATTAATTTTATTGTGCTAGTAATTTACTCAAAAAAGTATAAAAACTTACAAAAACGTTTGAAAGAAGGAACTACCCATGCATGGACGGACATGAGTAAACACGAGGGCCGAGAAGGGGGAATAGTTGAAAGATTTTTAAGTGGTTAGGGTAATCAAACAAATTTGGTTGTAGCCTGTTCCAAATAGCCATTGCAGCCAATGATTCTGTTACTATTGTTGCATAAGGCTTGTTGTCCATTTGTCCCAAATTAAAACCAAACAATTCAAACTTTTCTGATTTTTCAGCATTAAATCTACACAGTATTGTGCGGTCGCAACATTGTCATACATAACTTAGCGTAGGAGAAACTTGCCTCCTCATGGGAGAAAATTTGATCGTGCTGAATATCCGTTGTACAGATTTCCATGAACTCGATGATCACTTTCAAACTTAAGTATGGTCCAACTAAGTTGATGATAAGTCATGGAGTGTGTCTGAGCGGGTATTTTTATATGAGGGTTGAGAGAGGTATTTGATTGAATGGGCCTTTGTTTAAAATGAATGAGAGGAATAAAGAGAAGGAGAGAGAGATCCGGGATATTTTTTCATTGCACATAAGAGAAATCCCCCATTTGGATTTATGTATTTAACCCCACCCCTATGATATTTTCAAACTACGTGAACTTTGATGCCCCTTGGGCTACATAGGCGTCTTGGGCCAATCCTCAAATTCGAGGCCTTCCTTATTCATGTTAATATGTTCCTTTCATATCTTATATATGTATTCTTTATGAATTTCATATTCTTACATTTTTGTGTTTCGTTCGATGAACACATTCGTTCTTCCATAGCGACTTGTGATATAACAAACACTGTAAATTGAATTCTTATTTTGGGAACACTCTTACGTATGAATTCACTCCGTCTCTTTCCATGATGCGAGTTGAATGATTCCATTCTCCCATCATTTATTTTATACACGTGCACACACATCACAGAGTTTAAAAGAAGAAGATTAACATTTTCCCATGAGAGGTCTAAAGGGCGGGATGGGTGCCTAACACCTTTCCATTCCGTAACTTAGTCTCCGTACCCTTGAACTATTTGGTTTCACAATCATCATTATTGACCTTGATGTCGTTCTCTCGAGACGGCGACATACTTTTGCCTATTTTGAGCAAAATAAGCTGGCGATTCTATCTCTATACATTATCCCCTACAATGAAGACGACTGAGCATCCCGAGAAAGGGCGCAATCCTGTGCGGGCATCGGAGGGACCCGAAAAAGGCCCCAGGATGGCCACACAACCCCAAAACCTCATCATTGTGTTTCATGGTATAGACCAAAGTCCACCAAGAGTAGTCATCAGTGGATGTCACAAAGTAGTGACTATCTCCCAAAGATGGTATTTTAGAAGGATCCCAAATGTCCGTGTGAACATAATCAAGTATGCCTTTCGTGCAATGAATCGTCATGCTAAGCTTGACCCTCATTTGTTTCTCAAGCACACATTGCTCACAAAAGTCCAATTTGCAACTTTTTACACCCTTTAGCAACCCTTGCTTACACAATACTATCATGTCCTTCTCGATATGTTTCCCTCTTTCTTTCCCCTCATAATCACAAGGCACCCAAGACAACTTTTAACATTCCGCCCTCGAGTACAGTTTTGCACCCTTTGGAATTTAAAGCACCAAAAGAAATCAAATTCATCTTCAAATCCGAAACATAACGAATATTCATGAGAGTCCGAGTCACTCCATCATGCATCGTCAATTTGATCTTGTTAATACCCTTCCACCGATATACATGGTTATTACCCATAAAAACTTTCCCTCTATCCACCTCCTTAAAGGTCTGTAACAAATCTTTATCCAGGCACATGTGGTAAGAGCACTCGGAGTCAAGAATCCACTCATTTGAAGATCTTTCCCTTGATGAAACTATCAACATGCTCCTCCTCTAAAGTAACAGAATTTGTGGATTCCGTCACCGGTTTCTTATCGTCTCTCGCCTTTAGCTTATGGTAATCCCTCTTGGAATGCCTCTTCTTCTTGCACTTGTAACACAACATTTGTTTTGGACCTAAAACTTCCTCGTCCATCTTGCTTTCTCGCCTCGGTCCTTATTGCGCAACCAATGCGTCGGATGAAGAATCACTCTTCTTCTTCTTTCGATTCTCACTTCCCAACGATGTCGAAGAGACATCATCGAACCTCACTTCGTCTTTCCCATATTAGCAGTGTGGCTCTTAAATGCTCATATGATCTGGATATGAAGTTGAAAGTAGCAAAGCTTAATCTTCATCACCAATATCAACATCTAATCTTAATTAGTTGGATATAATTTTATTATACTCATCAAGATGTTCGGACATCGACATAATTTCAATAGAGTCAAATAGGAATAGTTTCTTCTTGAGATAGAGAAGTTATCTATGCTCTTTGTCATCTATTTGTCTTCTAATTTCTTTTATATTTTCTTTGCCGATACCTTTTTCATTACATAGTAAACAACATTTTGCACGAGATTTAACCGGATAGTGCTACACGCTTACGAGTCGTATTCCTTCCAATCATCTTCCGACATATCCCCGGGTTTCGCTTCAATGCCCTTCATCGCTTTATACATACCTTGTTGGATCAAAACATCTCTCATATGGCATTGCTCCATGCAAAATAACGGTTTTGCCATCAAACTTCTCCAAGTCAATGCTTATACTCAGCTTATAAACATAGTGGCAAGGGGTGGATGTCGAATCTGGAAGGGCGCTCTTCTTTTGTTGTTTTCTGCTTTCTTGTCATTTCTTTTTTCTTTTTCTTTATGTTTTGAGTTTCCTATGAGAACTGCTGGTCCTCCTCCTCAAGTACATTTTTTCTCATTAGTAAAATGGCTCCCGTTTCTGATTAAAAAAAATCTCCACTTTGGTTCATTCTGCAATTCATCTCCACTTTTGAGTCAGCCTCATGAACCACCATCACTGGAGTTCTCCGAAGTTATGGTCTCTATTACTTGCTACCATCGCGAACCATCTTAATATTCAGGTGGTGGTGTTAATATGGTTTGGTGACGCGTTGTTGGTAAGGGTTAGATGGATTTCTGGTACTTTATAGTGGGTGTGAAATGAGGAAGAGGTATGGTCGTCGTATGGAAATAGGGGGACATTCTCAAGTTTTTAGTGTTTTAGAGTATGTCTAATACTGCTTCCCAATAATTTTATGTTGTATCAAAAAAATTGTAATTCATTCATTATGTCTTATATATGTTTTGGTGTTTTTGCTTTCCACTACAGGAGGATTTGTGTCAAAGCATGATGAACTATGAAGTGTAAACTGCAGTTGTTCAAAGGAGAATCACAACACCCTGTTTTACTGGCAATACTCTTAAAAATGGATAATTGCAGCCATGCCCTTTTATGTAATTTTGGGCGTAGGGCACCTGTTATTGAATATTGTTCAGTACACTTTTCCTTTCAGTAGTCCGTTGTCCTATAAAAGTTTGGGTTGTGTTGACTACAATAGATGTGGAATTATCATAACTGTCAATCCAAAACATGCATTATAAGGTTGCACTTTAGACAAAAAGGGGCAAATTCAGTGTACGAGGCTCTTGCCATTACGGGGTACTGAAAAGTTAGATATATCACTTTAGGCAGCCATGAAAAAATTGTCCAAATAAAAATTAGGTGTGCTTAGTAGTGGCAAATGGATGGTTATGGACGGGTCAAAAATGGATATGGATAAATTTGGGCGGGTCAAAAGCGGGTCGGACATAATAATTTGGGCGGGTTTGGGCGGGTTAAATCCGGGTCGGGTCGGGTCATCCCCCGGATCGGGTCGGGTTGACCCGCCTTTTTTTTGAAAAAATAATTATTATACCATATACAAATAAATATGGTATAATAATTTTGAAAAAAAATATACAAGTAAATACTTGAATAAAATTTTTTTTTAAACTTTTTTAGTTATTTGAGTTTTATTTTTGTGAGGGTCCAAAACCATTTTGACCCGCTAATGACCCGCTAACAAACCGTCTTATTGGATCGTTCAAACCATTTTGACCCACAAACACAATTAATGGGCCCCGAACACATTATTTTGGATGAATTATGGGCGGTTTCATCTTTAAGAACCCATATTGCCGGGTCTAGGTGTGCTTATGGATTTTTTTTTCAGCAACTAAAGTGATATATCGTGTAAAGTTTGTTGGTTTTTTCTGTATTTTATCGTTTTGTACACTAAATATCTACATTTGTATATACTTTTTAGCCTGAATAGGAATGCCTCCTAGTTTTATGTGCCTCAGTTTTCATCCTTTTCGTGTTATTTACATATGATACATTGCTTGTGAACATGTGTCGTTAGAGTTCAATTGAAATGTTTTTGATGGTTGGGCAAATCCCTCACATTAACAGTACGTTTAACAGAGGAGAGAGTTTTCTGACACAATTTATTTAGTTGATCTACCGATTGGTTTTGAATGCATTGATCAGTCATTATAACAAAGTTTGGCTAAACTAATGTAATGATGATCATTAGCGATGACATATCATTATGCAGTTAAACTATCACGTGTCGCTGTTTGTACGATTGGGCATGTGAACTTTTGGGTCATCTTCCACAAACTGCTGGGTCATAATCCTATGTTAGTTTTCCTGAATAAAGGTTAATTGTAGTTATTTGTGAATGGCCTTGTTTAAATATTTAATGGTTTTCTTTTCTTTAAAATATGAGATCTAGTAAGGGAATGTTTCGTGTCGTGTCGTGTTGGGTTAAAAATTGCTCCCACCTATACCTGCTTTGTTAAAGATACGTGTGTAGTCCATCTCATCACTAATTTGCGTTACCGTTACAATCATACCGTTATCACTCGGAATTCACTAAGGGCTCGTTTGGTTCGAGGTTTGGCAAGGGAATGGGAATTCATAATTCCAGGAATTCTAAGTTCCTGGAATTTTCAATTCCTTTCCATTGTTTGGTTCAAGCACGAATTCCTTTTTCCCGCCATCTAAAATCCCTTCTATGTAAACTGTTAAAAAGATATTAAATATATACTATTTTTTGAAAAAGTTTAAAAAAACGTGTTTTGTTACACTTTTATTTAAATATAAACAGTTTTTAGTAATTTTTTTTAATTCTTTACAAAAAAATAAAGTTGTAAAAAAACCGTTTTTAAATAAAAACAAAAAAAGTTTTTGAATAACTTTTTTTATTAATCTTTCCTGAAAAATAAAGTTGTAAAAATGGTTTTTTTTTTTCGTTTTTTTCCTTGAGCAAAAAAATAAATTTTTTTGTTGTAAAAATACAGTTTTTTGAATGTTTTTATATTTCTAATAAATAAAAAACAGTTTTTTTTATGTTTTTATTAGAAATATAAAAACATTCAAAAAACCATTTTTGTACAACAAAAAAAAATGCAAAAATAAAACTGTTTATATATAAAAATTGTTTAACAAAACACATTTTTTAATGTTTTAAACAAATAACACATATTTAAAACATTAAAAATGTGTTTATTAAACATTAAAAAATGTGTCTATATAAATAAAAATGTGTTTATATATTAACATATTAAACAGTTTTATTTTGCATTTTGTTGTTGTTGTACAAAAACAGTTTTTTGAATGGCGAAAAACATTTAAAAAACTGTTTTTTATATATTAGAAATATATATTAACATTTTATTAAAAAAAAATCAGTTTAAAGAAACATTTAAAATATATTTTTATAGTTTTAATCTATAAAACACTGTTAATATATTAAAAAAAATGTTTATATATGAAAAACAGTTTTAAAAAACACGCTTTTTAACTTTTTAAAAAAATAGTACATATTTAAAACATTTTTAATAGTTTATATAGAAAATTATTTTTTAACTTTTTTATTTAAAAAAAAAAGAGTTTTAAAAACATTTAAACATTTTTGTAATATTTTTATATATAAAAACTATTATTAAAGAAAAAATATTATTGTATAAAAATGTCATTCTTTTTTTATATATAAATGGTGTAAACTATTTTATTTCCTATTAAATGAAGTGAGAGAACGTCACTTGAATATGAGATAATGAATCATTAAATAAAGTGAGAGAACACTTCTTAAAAAACCATGTGATTGGACGACATCAAAAAAAAATTCGAGAAAGAGAGAGTGTGTATGTGTATGTGTATGTGTATGTGTATGTGTGTGAGAGAGATAGAGAGAGCATGTGTGTGAGTGAGAGAGAAAAAGAGTGTGTATATGTATGTGTGCGCGAGAGAGAGTGAGTATGTGTGTGTGTGTGTGTGTGTGTGTGAGAGAGAGAGAGAGAGAGAGAGAGAGAGAATGTGTGTGTGTGTATGAGAGAGAGAAAGTGTACTTATGAGTTTATGTGAAATGGTATTTTTGTCACACCACAAAAGTAAGGTAATATGTCCGGAAATATAGGATTACCCCCATTTTAGAGGGGAAAGGAGAATCCAATTTCGTGGGAATTCTAAATTCCAGGAATTCTAAATTCCAGGAATTCTAAGTTCCCCCTTAAATCTCGAACCAAACATTGTAATTCTAAATGAGGGAAATTCTAAATTACAGGAATCCTAAATTTCCTTTCCAAACCTCGAACCAAACTAGCCATAAGAGTAAACTCATTGGCTGATAATTTTGGTTGCTTATTGTATTACATGTATCATGCCCTGTATCGTCTCATTTTGCAAGGTCTGATCAATAGCCTCCAAATTAAGTGTAATTATATTGTTAAATCTCTGAGATTACTAAAATCATTTTTCAACAAGATGTTTTTGATATTGTTGAAAGCCCAATGAAATTCAAGTTAGTCAAACTGCCACTTTATGGAGAATAGGGGTTCCCATCATATATTCAAGCAAAGTGTTTCCATATTTGGTAAGGGTTTGTTTGGTTTACAATTATAATTATGTTTTCTGTGTTTAAATACAATTCTGATAAAAAATTGTGTTTGGCAACCTGTTTTTAAACACTGAATTATAATATTTCTGTGTTATAATCAAGTTTTTCAGAAAACAGCAAAATGATGTTTTATAACTTCTATTTTTTATTTTTCAACTCACAATTATTCATTCTTAATATTTTAATGCATTTATACCTTAATATATAATATACATACATAATACATTAATATATGTGTAATTCTTATAAATAAAAAATATATATGTACACGTACACAAAATTACGTATATTATATTATTAAATTATATAATAAAGGTTCTAAAAAATGCGGGGCGAGATCGAGGCGTGGAGGCCAAGCCTTAAGTCTTAGAAGCCTAGGCGGGCCTTAGGCGTAAAAAGGCGTTTAGGTCTTCTTAATATATTTTAATATTTTTTAACCATAATAAGACTATTAAAATACTAAAATTGTACATATAATAAAAATATGTCTGAATATATGCAAATTTAAATTCTCTTTGATTATTTTGGATGAGATAATGGTCTGGTTTGTAATTTTTTTTTTTAAAAGGCGATATCGTTTCACTAAATCATCGTTGTTCTTAGAAAAAAAGTGCGCCTTAAGGGTTTTACCAAGAATAAGGCATAAAAAGTTTAAGGCGGGGCGTTTCTCCCCAGCTTCAAGCCTAGACAGGTTTTTTAGAACAGTTAATAAGATCTATATGTTAAGTAATAGTATGAATAGATACATGATACTTATGTATAGTTTATACATGTATTATTAATATATTGAATAATATAAAATATACATATACTACATATGTATTAAAAAATATTATCAATTCATGTATGTATATAATTTTATTGTGAAGTATACATGCAATATCATTATTTATATATATATATATATATATACATTCATGTATCATGTATGTATGAAAGCTTTATGTATGTATTTATATATATACACATATATGTATAATATAAATATACATGTTAGCCAATTTTGTCAAAATTTCAAAAAACTGTATTTAAAAACAAGTTTTTCAAATGCACACCAATAATTATAAACACAAAAAATTGAATTTTTAAACTGTGGTTAAAAACAGAGTTTAAATCGAGTTTTCAGAATAGCGAACCAAACAGGCCCTAAGTCTCTGCCACCACTGCTAAAATTGGTTAAATTTTCAAACCCTAGATATCTAGTTGTTGCACTAGCTCCAAGGGCGGAGCCAGGATTCGTCGAAGGGATGCACTAATATTATGACATCCTCGTAATGAGGGATAAAGTCGGGAGTATAGGTTGAGGGAGCCCAATATATTATTTCTATTTAATTAGGTTAAAATTAATTAAATCATTTAATAAAGTTGTTATTATAAAATTTTACAATACAAAATAATTATAATTTGGATGTTATTATGATTTTATATATATGGATCTACATTGTATACTAAATTATATTTCTAAATAATATCTTGTGTTGGTAAAAATTGTTGAAAAAATACTTAATTATACATTGTACAAAAAAATTGAAGAATAATTCCTTTGTATTGTAAGTTAAATTAAGTGGAAAAATATGGGAGTGGTTTACTTTATATTTTTCCACGAAATTGATTTTGGGGGGTGGAAATGATAAAACTATGAAGTATTTTAAATATAATGTATTTAAAATCAAACAACAAATAAATGAAGTAAAATAACTATTTTTTTATGGCAAAAAATTAACGTCAATCAAATAGACCATTAATTTCAAATATATGCAAGATAATTGTAGCACTTCACTTTTCACTGTTTGAAATATTTTATCCTTAATCAAACGACCCTTGGAGTGAGGAAAAATAGGTTGCCAAATTTTCTGAATTTTTAATTTATATACCCGTAGCCAAATCGATGAAATTGTTGGGATAAAATGGTTTACAGACAATAAAGTCTCAAAAAACCCTATATACATTCATTATTGCATTACTAAAATACCAACCAATACAAACATTTACACACAAGTGGTACAATTATGTTGCTTTAGGGTGGGCTAATGTGTGCTAAATTGGGTGTTTGGTTATGCAAGAGCTTGACTAGTAATGAATGTTTTGGGGTGGGCTGCAGCCTCGTCTGCCCACCCCAAGCTCCGCCCTTGACTAGCTCACATACACTGCTAAAAAGCAGATTACATTTCCAAACCCCAGATATCTAGTTGTTGAACTAGCTTACACACTGCTTTTGCAGGTTAGATTTCCAAAACCCTAAGTATATCTGGCTTCTTATTTAATGTTCTTATCTTCACATATATTTAGGAGTTTGTCTGTTTCTATTTATGCATGTGTAATATATAGTATTGTTAGGAGTTGATCTTCATAGCAAACATATGTTGATTTACTGGACAAATCGATGTTCACAAGGGTAAGACAAGTCTTTTGTCATACAACACTAGGTCGTCTAGGATGATATACTTAAATAAGGGAATTGACATTTATTCCCAACACGTGTTGGGAGCTATATATAGGAGTTGGTAAAGGAATTACATCTGAATCTGAGCTATCAGAAATAGTATCATGTTTGGAGCGCATCACGTGTTCGCACTCAACAAAAATAAGGACATGACACGTATGCACCTTTCAAAGTCTTATCTTTATAGTGGGAACCATGTGGGACACATATCACATACATGTCGTATCGTTATTTGCATTCAGAACGGACACGTGCTGCCCTTTACACGTATATATCTCGTAACGTATAGTTGCATATCCGAGTTGTAATCTTTTATGTTTTGACCACATAGTTTTGGTCCCTTCGATTCTAAATTAAAATGGCACTCATACGCCAATCGATGCGAATCTGGGTTGAGATGTATTTTACTCTGCGAGGAGATCGACGTGGTATAACCACTTATTTAAAACCACGAGTGACTGAATGAGACATTGGTTTAGAAATCACCCACATTTTATGTTTTGAAAACATAATTTTGGTCCCTTTGAGTCTAAATTAAAGTGACACTCACACGCCACTCGATGCGCATCTGGGTTGAAATATATTTTACTCCGCGAGGAGATCGATGTGGTATAATCACTTATTTAAAACCATGGGTGAATGAGCATTGGTTTTAAAGTCATCCACAGGAGAAAATTAGTGGGAAATGAAAGAATTTATATGCTCCCAATTGCGTTTGGTTTTTGGCTCCAAAGGGACACTCCATCTAATGGAGGGGAAAGCCCTAAATGCATGTGGGTTTGTGAACTAAGCCTGTATATATATATATATAGTATATATTGTAAAATACACCTATTTTTAGTTACACCTATTTAGTCGTTCAAACACCCATTTATCGAATATTCTCTTATTTTTAAAGGTACGCGCCAGCGGCATTCCATGCCACCCCCACTCACCCCAAACCGGAGCTCTGGTGGATTCAAACCCCTTTTTTCTAATATTCTCTCATTTTTAAAGGTTCGCGCTACCGACATCCAACCTCCACCCCCACTTACCCCACCGTCGCAGCTCCGATGAGCTCAAACACCTATTTACTCAATATTCTCATATTTTTAAAGGTGCATGCTAGCGGTACCCAATTTCCACCCCCATTATCGGAGTTCCAATGACCTTCATCAGAGCTCCGATTTGGGGTGAGTAGGGTGGCACGGGGTGCCGCTGATGCGGACTTTTAAAAATAAGATAATATTGGATAAATGAGGTTTGGATCTCCCGGAGCTCTTGTTTGGGATGAGTAGGGGTGGCATGGGGTGCCGCTGACGCGTACCTTTAAAAATAAAAAAAATTGGATAAATGAGATTTTGAGCGACTAAATGGGTCAAACTAAAAATAGGTGTCCTTTTTTCAATATATATATATATATATATATATATATATATGACAATCCAGTTAATATGTATTATTATATGTAATTTCTATTTTGAGATTTTTTTAAAAATTATGTCCTATTGACTATTCAACCATTAATTAAGTTCTATATTTAAAGGTGTACACAGTAAATATTACTACCAGTGTAATTTTTTTCATTGAAATATTATGTACTCCATGGATCTTGTTTGATAAATATATGGATTTCATTTTCTTGTGAACACAGTAAATTTTAATATTAACAGAGTAAATATTGTCGTTTGTGAAAATGTCACAGATATAACACTATTCTATTTTCTCATGCATGCAGTAAAGTTTACTGTCTATGAATTTTTTTTTCTTTGAAATTTTATAGGTTTCATGGATTTTGTTTGATAGATCTTGGCGAACAGATTTCAAAAATAGAAATTTTGCGAAAAACGGATTTGTCAATCAAAAGTTATGATCATTTAAAGATTAAAAATATGATGGACTTATATAATTTTCCCTAGGAAGTTACGGATGGTTAGTTTTAAAAGGGTAAAATTGTGAAAAAAAAGTTCCAAAAAATTAGGAATAAGAACTATTTAATAATTGAAAAGTCAATAGGACTTAACTAGGAAAACTCTATTCTTATAGGACCTATATATAAAAAATTCCAAAATATAATCTTTGTGCTTTCATTAATTACATATTACATATATGGTCCAACAATCTTAAGGCATTTTTCGAGTGTTATTTATTGTATTTGCATACAAAATTTGAATTTACAAAGTGACCAATATGTTTATTGTTCAAATTTATTGTCTTACAAAAGAGTTGCTCGCGTTTTTTCAAATTTATTGTCTTACAAAAGAGTTAATCGCGTTATAGTTTCATTTTACATAAGCATTATTTTTTTTATACATAAGTGAAATTCTGAATTATTGTTCATTGTTTTGGTATAGAGTATTATTATATTATTCCTTGTACAAAATTGTGAATCATTTACTTATAGACTTATTAATTATTACCTGAGTGCGGTGTTCTAAAAAAGGCCTAGAAGGTGATTGGTCCTAGAGTAATTGCAAATCAACAAAAAATGTATGTTAATTAATCAAGTTGATTATTTGTTGGGCGACGATTAATCGTTTTCTATGGGGCTGGTTATTATTTGTAATTGGCCCTTTTATAATAATGTCTAAATATATAACTCAACTACGAAAAAACGTGATTATGTAATTAGGTAGTTAAAAAAGGGGAGGTAAAACTATATCGAAAGAAACCCTGCCTTAAAATCTTCCTCTTCCTATTTTCTCTCTCTCCCCCATACACTTGAGCTCCATCCCTCACTCGATCAAGCAAATCTTGTTGTTGAAGTTCCGAACTCTATTCTTTTTGTTACTTTTCATTTTTACTAAATTTGTGTTTTGATATTTAGTTTAATTGTGCATGTATTGTTTTATTATTGTGTTTAGTTTAACTAAATGTGCTTAAAGGTTAAGATTTATGACTTGTTATGATTTATGTTTATGCATTTTCTTTTAATTAAAAAGACATTATCAGTTGAATAATTTATTAAGACGTACACATATTTAAAAAATATGAATAAACAATGAGCTTAGAAAGCAGAATAATCCTTACACCATTAATTCAAAAGAACATGCTTAATGGTGCAGATTTTAAAAGACAACAACAAAAGATGTGGTTCTATCTTAATACTTTTAACCTAGTTAAATTCATTTATGAATAGGTTCCTACTCTGAAAGAAGAAGAAGAGATCGATAAGGAAACTATCATTTCCATGGACGTATGGAAACATTCAGATTTATTGTGTAAGAATTATACCCTCAATAAAACCACGTGTCTTTGGATTTAAGGTACAAAACAAAAGATGTCGTCTTGAAGACAATCGTTGTCGATAGATTCTTAGATTTCGAAATGGTTGATTCAAAAGAAAACCACGAGTCAAGTTAGTTTTAGTTGATTTTTTTGAAAAGAACAAAGTTCAAGTGAATTCTTTCAAGTAGTTGGAATGATTGAAAAATTGCCTTCATCTTGGAAAGATTTTAATTTTTAAAATAATAAAGTAATGCAATAAGACTCAAGTACTTTATATTGAAATCGGGGATATAAGAGGATAATCATGAATTTAATATGAAAGCACGAAATTCAATAGAATCTAAGGCACATATTGTGGAAGAAGAACAAAAGACCAACAAGAACAAAAGGAGCAAGAATGTGAACCAAGATTTCTACGAGGCTAAATAGGTAGTGACTTCAAGAGGTTTTAATGTCAAGTGTTGTGTGTGACGAGCTAGAACATAATGCTAATGAATCCTGCAATCGCAAAGACCATGAGAACAAGATAAATAAGTCCACTCAAGCCAATGTCACTAAAGTGGAAGATATTCCCAATGATGTCAATGGAATGAACCTTTTTGTTGGGATGATTTTCGAGTGAATTTGGTGAGAAATGCACGGGTCACGTGTCACATTTGTTCTAATAATAAGATGTTCTCTTCATGCGAACGCCAAATCATGATGAATAACTTTGCATGGAAAGCTCTTCGAGTTTCAAAGTTGAAGGAAACTGAAAGGTGGTGTTCAAGATGACTCCAAGAAAATAACTCACTCTCAATGATATGTTGCATATCCCAAACATATGTGACAACCTTACTTCTAGGTATTTATTTACTTCTAGATATTTGTGCAACAAAAAATGTTTCAAGTTGGTTCTTGAGTATGACAAATTTGTACAAACTAAGAGTGGGATATTTGGGATATGCATAGATGATGCAGATGAAGTGTTTAAACATTACAAGAACGAAGTTGAGAATCAACTTAGCAAATAGATTTAAGTGGTAAGAAATGATAAAGGTGGTGAATATTACTTTCTTTTTGAATAATTTTGCTAAGGTGATGGATTTGTTCATCAAATTCATATGTTTCATGCTATGTAGTTTAAGTTTGCGATTACCCTAGAACTTGTTGGGGGAAATTATGCTTTTCGCAAAATCCATTATTAACAAGATGCCTCATGAGTAAACAAGCCAAACACTGGAAGGTCAAAGATCTTTTTACGAATACTAATCATAAAATGATTAAAATAGGACCCAAAAACCATTAATTGCATTTTATGATGCTCATTGCTTTCTTGTGCATACATTTGAGATTTTTGAGGTGTACGCAAATACAATTATTATATCGAGGAATGCGTACTTTTTCGATGATCTAATTTACGTATAACATGACAAAGTGAGTGAAGTTCTCTTAAAAGAAATTATGGTAGTGAAATTAATGGTCATCTCATTGAATAATCTACATAAAAAGAGGATGACAATGGACCTATTTGAAGTAAGAGATCCAAATTTTATAATGTATTCTACAATTGAGGCACCTTTATAGAAGAGACTATAAATAGTGAGATTGAATCGATCATTGAAACCCATACATAGAATTGATGAATCTCCCACTAGAAAATAAATAGTTAGTGAAACAGAAATGTAAGGCTGATACAGAGTTTTGACACAGAATGGTGCGACACAGTGATGTGTCGCTCTGGGATTGGCTATTGTCTTATGGATGTGAGTCCGCGCTAGCAGCTCTAGCCAATACCAATGCGACACGTCACTATGTCGCAAAACTGCGTCGATGTAGAAGGACTCTCAGTGAAAAGATGGATCAACTAGTAAGTATAAAACAAGACTCATGACTCTAAGGGCTACAAGAAGAGACAATGACTAAATTATTTTGACATAATGTTTATTGCTATTGCATAGCACTACTCATTTTTTTAGTAGCATACCATGAGGTGTCCGGGCCAGCTTACGCCCACCTCGACTAATCCCCATTCGCGATTCGTGGCTTCCGCTGGCCAATCATTGTTTTGACTGTGCCGGGGATCGAACTAGGAACCAAACCCAATCCACCCCCTAAGGTTAGTATATAATTTTTCTCTTGTGTGTGTGGTAGGGGGGAGGAAATCTTACTAGATAAAAACATTTTTCATTTAACCAAAAGTATTGCATACCAATTTGCTTACAATAGTGTTGAAAACTAAATGAAATTTAAGTTAGTCAAACTGGCACTTTAGGGAGAACAGAGCTCTAGCCCATATATTCAAGCAAAGCGTTCCATATTTGGCAAGTCTCAACCACCACTGCTAAAAACAAGTTAAATTTCCAAACCCTAGATATCTAGTTGTTGAGTTAGCTCACATACATTGCCTTTAGCAGGTTAGGTTTCCAAAACCTTATATATATATATGGCTTCTTGTTTAATGTTCACATGACTCTACGAGTTCTTAATTATTGTGTGTAGTTACAGTAACTATTTACTGTTAGGAGTTTGTAATTTGCGTCATAAGGGTAAGGTAATTCTTTTTCACAACAATCTAACATTTATTTTCTAAATGTGTTGGGAGCTATATATAGGTGATGGTTCTCATCCGCCACAGTGTAGCTGGTGTCGGCAAGTCCCCCACCCAAGATTTAAAAAAAAAATTGTATATACGCGAATCCAATTCAAAATCTATTTAGGTGCACCAAATCAGGATAACTCGAAAGTTATTTAGTATTCAAAAAGGGATCTTTTTGACATATGAGTGAATATTTTTTCTATCTCTACCGACCGTGTTACACTTTCTATATCTCTATAATCTCAACTACTCTTTTTAGATTACAAGTGAGGAATAAACAACAAGTGACTAATAGCCAAAACAATGGGTAGCTTAGTTCCTTACTCATTTTTAAAATTTAAAAGTTTATAGTATATTTGTAACTAGCTTGAGCGAAAAAAAATATAGATATTATAACTCAAATAGTATTTTTTCTATCTCTACTGACTGTGTTACTTACTATATCTCTAGTGGCGGGGCTAGGAATTTATTCTTGGCGGGGAGCCCCTGAATTTTTTTTAAGGTTATTTTTACGTTTTTACAAATATTTACTTGATAATTTGTATTTATAGACAATTATAACTCAAATAAAAAATATCAAATACAATAGCACAAATTCAAGACTCCTCTTATATTTGAGATATTATATTTGCTTGAAACAAAACTAAAATCGTTAAAATTATGAATGAGGGAAATGAAAAGTGAAATTGTTAAATGGGTGAGAGTGTGTAAAATATGTGTGTTTTGAAAATTTAAAGTAAAAATTAAATATTTTTATACTCAACTTTAAAACTAAACATATTTATCCTTTTATATATATCTTTTTTTTTAAAATTGATAGGATGTTCACTTTGCCCACCCTAATAACCAAGTACCACCACCACTCTATATCTCTATCATCTCAACTAGTCTTTTTAGATTACAAGTGAGTAATAAAAAACAATTGAGTAATAACCAAAACAATGTGTACCTTAGAGTTCCTAACTCATTTTTAAAATTTAAAGGTTTATAGTATATTTGTAACTAACTTGAGGGAAAAAATATATAGATAATATAATTTATTTACACATATTTATTTTTTGAACATATTTTATCTTAGTTTTGTATTTTACACTTGTTTCTTTTGTGACTTGTGGTAACTTATATATTTGCTATTGTGGATTAATATTTGTGCTATTGTGGTTTTTTTGAAGTTTTTTTTTCTTGAATCCGATACTTTGACTCAATTGAAATTTGATTGTGATATAAATTGAATTAATAATATTTGATTGATTACTTTTGAAAATCTAAAAATAACCCTAAAAAAATCATCTCGAAGACTCCCTCCCTCGAACTCCCATCATTTTTAGAAAACTTTGCATTTTTAAGTTCGTCGAGTGCCCCACCCAAGGACATTCCCTAGCTCCGCCACTGATAATATACAACTATGATTTCCATTAATACATTATCATACATTTTAACTCGAAGCCAACAAGATTTATAGTTAAAATGAGTAAGTCTTAATACATAGAGATATTATAGTGACTATTTAATCTTTATTTTTTACTCATAGGTCTCTTGTTATACATTTTGAAGAGTGTGGTATGTATTTATTTATTTAAGCTATGTGGTCCTCAAGTTTACACTTGAGTCCAGATTTTTGAATGACAAAGTCTTTTATGGAAAGCTCTTGACAATACCTATCAAAAGAGATTCATGAAACTTATGTAAATTTGAAGTTTTATCATTTTTTTTCACCCTCAATGTTTTATATATATATATATATATATATATTGATGTTTTTGATTGGTAATTTTTGTTTGTGGATTTAGAAGATAAAGATATGATGAGAAAGTGAAAAACTAACACATGAACAAAGTCCTAGAGGGTTGGGGGGTGGGGTGGGTGGGTGGGGTTGAATAGGACTAAACAAGAACAATCACAATTGTGACCAATTTTTGAATCATAAAACCAAATTCACAATTTTTTAAATTAAACATGAAATTAACTCCAATTAATCCTATTCCAATTCAATTAAAAAACTATTGATCAACACACTCATGATAAATCAATAAATTAGGTTCAATTGAGGTGAATTCACAAAAATCAAAATCAACATCAAAATTTATATCTCATGCCAAATTTACCAATCATACATAACATCAAACACAATTAATAGTTTGGGGGTAGTGTGCGGAGAAAGTGTAAATGTAAATCACACCATAAGACGAGATCTACAAGGAAAAATCTCACCTAGGGAAAAAAACCTCAGGATGCACGCTCTCTCTCACTGATCATGAAAATAAGCTTTTACACAATTTAAGATGCAATCCATATACCTGAGATCTCTTTCATGTGAGTCATTTGAATACCAAAACTTTCCCCCAATCAACAAGAGTTAAGTGCGGAGCTTCACCATGCTTGAGTAAACTTTTATTCTCTATCGAACATACACAGCCAATTAAAGTATCTCTTCAATAGATCTTTAATTTCAAACTAAGATCTATAATCTGAACCTCAAAGCTCCATTCAACAAAGATCAATTTAGGTTTTAATAAGAAGGTATGTGGACAAATTGGATCTCACTAAAAGCTCAATAAAAGACCATAAATCGATGTAGGATCTAGGGTTTTAGCACTTAATGTAGAGATAAGGTCAAACACTCAAAGTGTTAAAAAAATCTAATAATATTTGAGTAACTCAAATCAAATGAGATTCTTTCTTTTAAAATTAAAGCCAAAATTATTTATATAATCATTATAATACTACGAGCTCCGTGTGCACGGTAGATATCCAACATCACGTGCATGATTTAGATCTCATTTGTAGACATCACATTCTAGGACCGCCTAAGTCTCTCCTTAGAGTCCTAGTGCTTCCCCTTTCTACCGCAAACCTATGTCGCACTCTGAGTACCGATCTAGAGGCCATCGGGTGCCCCCGGGCCCCATTTGACTTCGGTCAACTCTTTCGTCAGAGCGAAAGCTATTTGAATCTTTGAAGGGATCCGAATACCCTTTCCAATGGTCTACCCCATGTGCAAATTGGCATAACGGTTTGGACGAACGAACCATTTCACTTTCGAAAATTGATTCAGAGGCCATCGGGCGCTCCCGGCCCCCAAATTGAACCCAATCAACTCCATCGTCAGAGCAAAAGCTCTTTGAATCTTCGAAGGAAACTGAAACCCCTTTCCAACGGTCTACCCCGTGCGCAAAACAGCATAACTGTTCGGGATAAACGATCAGTTTTCCCCCGAAAATTGATTCGGAGGCCACTGGGTGCTCCTGGACTCCATTTGACCAAAGTCAACTCTTCAGATCAAGCGAGACTGAATGAATCTATAAAGGGCACTGAATACCCTTTCTAACGATCCATTCCATGTGCGATTCTGACCTACGATACGGACGAACGATCCATTTTACTCCGAGAGGTCACCGGGTGCTTTCGGGCCCCGATTGACCACGATCAACTTTCCTAACCGAGAGAAACTCTTTGGAATGTCGAATTACATCTCCTAACCTTTCCAATGGTCTGCTTTGTGCACGATTCTGACTTACCATCCGGATGAAAGATCCGTTTGCGTCAGACAATCTCCCGTCCAAAGGGCCGAAGTGCGCTTCCGAGTCACATTTGACCCAAAGTCAACTCACGGACCCAGGAGCGGTCCAAAGAACTTTCGAAGGCCTCTGAAATACTTTTCTAATGGTATGCCCTGTGCGTTATTTGGATTGGCGGGTCCTGAACCCCGCCTATCAGAACAGTGTCAAGGGTGACATGTCGATAGGCGCCCCTTGGGGTAGGCCGATCGACACCCATTTTTGCCCTATAAATAAGGTCCGTGGCCTCATTACCAGGACAGACAGGAAATCCATCAGCATCAGTGATCTCAAAAACATTCTCTCAAAATTAGCGAAGTTCCATATGAGAAATCCTATTCAAGCCTAAATACCCATCCTTTTCACACCCAATTTGGCAAATACCCTTCTCTCTCATCAACATTCAAAAGAGTTCATCCAACATCCAAGCTCAAGCTCCAAAGAAGGTCCAATTCCTTCTCCATCTCTTTTAAATCTCTTATTTTTGCATAAGTTACTTTGGATTCATAATCTAGTTTCACTTTAGTTCATACCTATTAACATCTACGCTTTTATTAGTATATTGCACATACTTTATTTTTCATAAAAAAACTCAAAAACATATAAAAAAGGGTTACACCCGTAAATTCTGAACGGAATTATCCACCACACTTTTTCAAAACTAAAAACACATTTTCTACACTCACACACCTAATAAAATTTCGTTCGGGTCTATGGGATAGACCCCACCCCTATCCTTTATTCGAACTACGCAGACTTTGATGCCTTTATAGGCTACGTAGACGTCTCTGATTAAAATCCGAGACTCGAGTCCAACTTTTCAATTTTCCAATTTCTTTCATTTTTCAAATTTCTCAAAATTCCTCATAATTATCATACATATACATATAATATGCTTGTTTGCGTCTCATCCCACATATATTATCATTTTCCAATAACGATCAATATCTCGATGAACGCTCATATTTTATCTTCTACAGTTATTATTATTTTGGGAATATTCTTGTGGATGACATCACCCTATCTTTTCCATGGTATGGGTCGAACGATTCCAATCTCCATTATATAAACACATGCACACATTTCACGCGAATAAAGGAAAATATTAACTTTTTCCTATGAGAGACCGAAAGGGCGGGATGGGTGCCTAACACCTTCCCATTTCGTAACTTAGCCCCCAGACCTCCGATCTATTGGTTTCGCATGCATCAGTTTGTCCTTTATGCCGCTCTCTCAAAGTGGCAACATATTCGTTTGCTTGTTTTGAGCAAAATAGGCTGGCGACTCTATCTCTTTACATT
Organism: Sambucus nigra; assembly: GCA_949130495.1. Lineage (NCBI taxonomy): Eukaryota > Viridiplantae > Streptophyta > Magnoliopsida > Dipsacales > Adoxaceae > Sambucus > Sambucus nigra. The sequence continues at coordinate 315,243,985 of OX422214.1, read as the reverse complement.
CTCCCCACACAGACGACGATCGAATCCCCTTTTTCGAACAGAAGGGTTCGAGATCGCGACGTAGTTCTTCCTCGAGGGATCCTCCTCCTTCCCCCTCCAGAACGAACGCCGTGTCGATCGGGATTGCCATAGTGGCAAATCTGTTGGGGACTATTTTTAAGAGGACTAGACTCTATTTACATGGGTGTTTTATTTTCTTGTATATTCCCCTATTTACGTTTTCTCCTTTATTATTCATGTATACCTCATAATTTTACGACTATTCACACACATGTTAAAGATTCTCCATGTTCACTTCACGCCACGTGCACCTAGGATCAAGTATATCCACATGTTGCACGCATCACTTAGAAATCCACGCTTAGGTGTCACCAACACACACCTCCACTTGTATATATCCATGCTCACTTATCACACACTAACTTATAGATAGTTACACATCACTTATCCATGCTTGGTATAGCTCTACTATTGGTACTTGTACTTTGCTCCTTGTTTGGCATAATCAAGAAAAAGATTTTCTCTCCATAAGATACTAATAGAATAATCATGCATGATTCACACGACATCACCAAAGAGCATTGTTATTAACCAAATATTGTCCCGTAACTAGAGAGTCACTTCGTGATGGGCGCTGGTCCGGCAGGACGCAGTTAGCCTAAGCAATATGACCCTCACCCTCCATTGTCCAAGTACATTCGACGTATATCGAACTGTTTCCCCGCATCGTACCGCTTGATCGAAGTTATGACGGGAGGTATATCGCTGTAAACTCGTTCACGTACGTCAAGTATAACGAATTCGCTCTCTCGCATATCGTCCCCACGAGGTATACAGTGAGGCAATTCACGTACACTAAGGTATATCAAATGGCTTATCCACACATATTGATTGCCCTCAAAATCAAGTTGTATATCGTGGAAGTCACGCCAAAGGGGGGGGAATCCCTTCCAATTCACCCAACTAATTGCATACCCGCATATAGGTGTCAAGCCTTGGACACACATGTTAGATTGTCAGTTTCAACCCGAAACTCTGCCGAAATTTCGGGTCGGCCTGCCGCCCAAATTTTTGTGCAATTTTTAAAATGAGACCCTGATCGTGAGCCTGGTTACAAGTCAAACCATAACTTTACATATGTTGTAAACTCAATTTTTCGAGGCTCGGGTCCCGTTCGACATTTCATTTTGCATTTAGGTAAACACACTGTTCTAAAAAATCTACGTAGGCTTGAGGCTTGAGAGAAACTCCCCGCCTTAAGCTTTTGACGCCTTATGCTTGGTAAAATCCTTAAGGCGCACTTTTTCTCTAAAAACAATAATGCTTTAGTGAAACGATATCGCCTTTTAAAGATTTTTTTAGAAATCGGACCATTATCTCATCCAAAATAATGAAATAATATTTTAATTTGCAAATATTCGGACATATTTTTATGATATGTATAATTTTAGTATTTTAATAGCCTTGTTATGGTTAAAAATATTAAAATATATTAAAAAGGCCTAAACGCCTTTTCACGCCTTTTTACGCCTAAGGCCCGCCTAGGCTTCTAAGACTTAAGGCTTGACCTCAACGCCTCGATCACGCCCCGCCTTTTTTAGAACCTTGGGTAAACATAATACAAGTGAGAAATTAATAAACATAATAATCATGGTGAGAACCGTCATGAGATTTAGGTACCTACATAATAATCATGCTGTAGTCACATCGTATTAAAAAATTCTTCAACACTTGTAGATTATATTACGAAGAAGTTCAAAGGTTGTCATGAGATTCAGGTACCTACACACCCTATCTCAACATGAGGATTGGATTATGTTCGTAATCGATACACGACTCAAAGATTTGACACGGGATATAACCAACTTCTAGTATAACAAAACGTTACATCTTTTTATGAGACTATTTATCGAAAAATGTTTAAAAGTCGTAAGTTTGTTTTTAATAAAAGTACAAACATTTTTATTAAAATACGTCATTTTTTGTAAAATATGGTTATTTTTGTAATAGTACACACATTTTCACTCCATTTTCGTACTCCTCTTCTCCCGTAAAGGTATCATTCAAATAGTCCCCTATATCGAGACCTTTATTCTTTTAGATGTTCATAATCCTAAGCGACGACAAGACTTCTAGACTTATTTTAACCTTGATAACATTTGAGTTTAGGAATTCGTTCAATAAGAGGATTGTAGGTCTTTGAACACATTCCCAACGGTTCCATCCATGCAAGAATTGGTAAATCGGGCTATAAGATATATACAAACACGTGATAAAACTACTCAAACCTTTGGCGGTCGACTAGGTGTACTCATTTATCCTTATTCTTAGCGTATGAGTTTACACCTTCTGATCTTCAGGGTGCCCCCTTTGTTGGTCGGTAAATCCCTGGGACAACTTAGTCCTTTTATCTTTTTAGGATTCTTTATAAAAGGAAATGGATGACGTACTTTGAGAGGACCTCGAAATTTGTGAAACATTTAGACAGTACTACCTTGAATTCCTTAAATTATCTCATATTATCTTACATTCCCTTCCAAAGTCCAACGATTCAAACAACATTTTCACCTCATTCATACATCATTCAAGCATATTAAAGCACTTAGAAGGCCATTTTTAAAGAGCAATTATGTGAATATTAGCTAAAGGCTTAGAACTATTTCTTATTCTTTTTTTATTCTTTGCTATAATTTATCATCTTTATTTTCACATCCACATTTCATCTTCCTCATACGTAACTAAGTACTATTTTTTGTCACTAAGCTTGTTAATACTAATTAATAACCTGTTTTTTTAATCTCGTTTTGTATTCTCACACATATTTTCATAAATTAAAAATTATCCAAATATAATTTTATCGTATTTGAAATTATAGTAGTGCTATACACCCGATTTCTTCATAAAAAAGGTTTTCACCACCCACTTGTTACAAGCAACTCCTCAACACCCCTAAATTTAAATACAATGTAGATTCAATTTTTGAAACCCATTTCAAACTACGTGGGCTTTGATCTCTCTCCATAAGGGTATGTAGGCATTATGGCTCAATTTCGAGATGCAAGTCCGATTTTCCCTTTTGTACATATTCCCCGTCTTCTTTGTTTTATTTGTTATCCTCTTTCATTTATGATTGCGGCTTATTAATTTTGTGCTCACTTCCTTATAGTGATGTTCCAAGAGATAAAATTCTATTTACTATAGTTTGTCACTCTATACAAACATTCATTCTCAGCATTCTTTGGTGATGTTGTGATATTTCTCATTGATCTCTACATCCATGTGTCACAGACACATGCACTTTTATTTATTCACACTCCACACCACTTTGTACACACTTTCCATTGCTTGCACACTTGTATTACACATACTCTTACACATGAACAAAATATGATTTTGGTTATTTTGACCCACTAGATACCGAAAGGACATAGAGGGCTCCTAACACTTTTCCTCTTCGTAACTTCGTCCCCCGTCTCATTTATCTTTGTTTTAGACTTGATCATTTGCTTTATCGCCCTGTTTGAAGTTATTTATTATCTTTTTTCGTTTTTTTTGTAAAATAGGCTAGTGATTTTAACCTTTACACTATCACACATGTAATTTGCCAATATCGAAATATATCCCCTTTCTTCCTCTCTCTCGAGGATGGAATACTTTTTTATATACCAACAAATATCATCGTTGTACACATGAGAGTCACCCTAGAGTGGGTGCATTGCAGCAAAGGACATCAGCGCATCCTTCGGGTTGGGGTGGACACAATAGAGACTCTGTTAGGGACCTTTGAGGACTAGACTTTAGATGTGTGGGTTTCTTTTTCTCTATTTCTCTTATCATCTACTTTTTGTACATACATATCTTATCACTTGCTTATTTATAAATTCTCTTCACATGCTATTTGTACATATTTATCTTATCATATGCCATCTATATCATACATTTCTTACCATGTGTACTCACTTTTCATCACATATTACCGGTACATACATGATTTTATGTATTATTTATGCTTATGTATCTCTCTCTTTTACATGCTTCATAAATAAAATTCCTTAAAAAATACTAATAAAACTCATGCATTTTTCACATTATGATCATATGATTTTAATTATTACCCTACATGTATCGTATTGGAAGGTCACTTCGTGATGGGTTGTCGGCTCTGAGAGGTGTGGTCGACCTAAGAGATAGACCTTAAATATCCGTTACCATGTACTCACGACGTATATTGAAAGGTTCCCACAAATCGTATCGCTTTACCGAACTCATAAAGGGAGGTCTATCACATGATCTTGTTCACCTACATCAAGCATATCAAATTCCTTCTCATGTATAACGTCATTATAAGGTATATAATGAGGCGGTTCACATACACTCGAGCATATAAAATGGCTTTCACACATATCGATGAACGACTTCCCTCATAAATTAGAGGTATATTATGGAATCATGCCAAAGGGGAAAACCCACCTGCCCTAACTTTGCATCAAACCTCATTTATTCATATTACCTAGGACTCTCATACCTAGACTGTCAGTTTTAATGCAAAACTCTGTCGAAATTATGGGTGGTTATGCCGCCTAATTTTCACTAGCGAGCCATCGCCCGTTTTCAATATGAAACCTTGTTTTTGAGTCTAGGACCAAGTCCAACTCATCTTGAATTATGCTTGTCCCTTATCCTAGGCTCACAACATATCTGACATTTCTCGTGCACCCTATGTGGAACATATTATATGAAAAACCTTATTAGTAAAACACAATGAGATTTCTTCTTTAGGCTAAAGGTAAAAGAATTATATTGACTTGGTTTCACCACACTTGTTTTGACAAAACTTCAATTAAATTTTCTTAATTTGGAAAATGTGTAAAATATGAAATCCCATAAATCTAAACTAGATTAATCATGTCTAATATAAATAAAATAGGAGTCTAAACAACTGGTATCATTCTAAGCGTGACTAGAAATAAAACTAAATGCATAAATTAAATAACTGAATCATAATAAAGGTGAACCACATTATCTCTGATGCCAAACCAACCAACTGTAGTAAAACCATCACATAACTACAACTGTCTCATAACATAACCCCACACTAAAAGTAATAGTAATATCAACTCAATACCACTAAACATAAATTCGACATTATAGATAAATAAATAGGGGTAAAAGAGAGCACGCATGCTCGACACCTACATCTTATCTTAACAACTTTAGGAAAGTGTAAGACATGATCAGGGTTGACGCTTCACCTACTACATATGTACTAAAATGAGAATTCAGTAACAATGTTAACAACAAGTCGACGAAGAGTAATAATATAATCGAGTTTGAGCTACAATATAACTATGCATCTTCATTTCATATTTTAGTTGCTTTTAAGTCATCCTAACCTAAACAACCCTAAACATTATGATGCATCCAATCCCAAATCCAAGTGAACCCCATAATTACATTTTGTTCTTGTCAAATGAATATAAGTAGGATCAAATACCAAAAAGTTCCTCAAACACTTTTTAATACACATTTTGTCCAAGCCTTTTATTGTGTTCCTAAAAGTCCCTCAAACACCCATTTAACTAATATTTTCTTATTATTAAAGGTCCGCGCTAGCGGCACTCACCCCCCCACCCCACCCCACCCCCACTGCCGGAGCTCCAATGACCCTCAGCGGAGCTCCTTTTTTGAATATTTTTATGTGGTGAGGGACTTTTTGGAACAAAGTAAAAGGCTTGGACTAAATGCGTATTAAAAAATATTTGAGGGACTTTTTGGTATAAGCCCAATATAAGTAAAGGTTCCATCATTAACTAGTCTATACATCTCAAGTATATAAACATATCAGGGAAGACAGTCTCTACGTCTACATCCATATTAGTACAGTCCATTTCACATACATCATAAATGAGCTCCCCTTGAGCTCGCACATAGTGAAGCCATATTCCTACCACCTTCGGGGATGCTCGTGTGTACTAAGTATAGTTATAGGTTGTCCCACACCTATAACCTCAAAGCATCAACAATGGATAATCACTACGCCTTGACACCAATCATATGACCCCATACCCCTGGTGATATGAGAGGATTCCACCATTAATCACATCTAGATACAATGAGTACTTTCAACATGTAGTATTCGGGATATTCCTGGCCACGGTGAAGCCCGTCTCTATCTATTGGGGTACAATCGTGGTTTCCATCGTACATTATAAGGATACCCCCTAGTATGTATCCCACGAGTACACACACATGGAATGTTGCACACAAAATCCAATAATAGTAATCCAAGTCTCAGAAAGATTAAAAATTATAAATCTAGGATTAATAGCTTAATTAACCTATTTTAATTAACAAATAAAATTTTCAGTAATACGAATCTCATTTTAACGAAATTACCCAACTCATTCTAAGGAGTTTACACCAGTCGTTCGAACGACATCCTAAGGTTGTTTGAATGAGAAAACCCCACTCGTTCAAACAACACTAAACCTCGTTCGAATGAACTTCCAAATCATGAAATGAGATACTGATCTCATTCGAATGAGATTGACCAAATTCATCATTTTCACAACTCAATTATGCCATTGTTGACCCTAAAACCCAATTTTGAAGCTTCTAAACATCACCAAATCTCTTTTAGGTATAATTATTCTAACATCCATACTAACTAATCTCTAATGGATTTCTTCAATTCTAACATGAATCTCTTTTAGGTATAATTTTCTCAACAACCCTAGTTTATACTTTTAACCAAATTTAACTCAAATTTAGGTTAATTCATGAAATTAACAAAGGGATTTTGATAATTTATCAATGTATAACATAATACTAATAATTATAAGTCCAATCTATCTTAGATTGATGATAGATTGTGATAATTTCAGATTACACTATGAACATGTAAATTAACATAATTTACTTAATTGAGTTAATTTCAAATTTAGTTTTTTGATTATTTAAATTAGATTATACTATAATTAGGTTTAGATTCCAATGAATAAAAATATTATAACACAATGAAATTATATTGGAACACTAAGTAAACTTGCCTCAATTCCATTGGGTGAGTTCCAAGCCTAAACCTCCAATTCCCCTCTTCTCCAAGTTGTCTCCTTTCTCTATCTCTAGGGTTTCTCTTCAAAAGTTTTAGAATGAGAAATTTTTAACCTAATGAACTTTTTAATATGTTAATTTCGAAATTAGGTTTCGGCCCCATTTGAGACTTAACCAAATTAGTCCAAATATAACTCTAAATGACCCAAAACATAACCTAAGTCAAATACCAACTCATAGGGCTTAAAACCCATTATTTTAAGTCATAACCGAACATTATACATGCTCCAAAAGTCAACCCGAACTACCGTACCAAACATCTTAATATTCTAACCCATGCGAGTCCAAATTCAATTATTAAATTATCTAGTAATTTCTTTCGACACGGTATTATAAGAAACTACTTCATGATCGGTGGAACTCAAAACCAAGGGAATAATCCAAATAAGGAAACGCTTGATACCAAATCCCTGACCATTCCATAGTCTCTCATAATGCACATTTAATTATAAATAATTAAGTAATGCATTACCATATATTATATCCAATTTTAATTTTGAGAAATAACACATGTAACACATATAACATATTTAAATTAGTGATGTCACGTGTCACTACAGGCACTTGTATAATTTCACAATTAAATATAATGCACTAAAATTACGGGGCATTGCACAAAATTTATGTATGAGTTGTTTGGGGCAACTTTAATAATACACTATGAAATATACTTTTCTTATATAAAAAACTATTTTCGTAAAAATTGCATTATTATGTGTGTATTTTAAGTATGAGTGTTCTTGGTTGATAACATACTTAAGGTGTCTGACAAAATATTGTCAAAACTTTTGGATGGTAAATACTCGTTCAATATCTTTGGGCAAAGGCACGACCTACATCGCCGCAGCTTCGATGTAACAAAGATCTTCGCTGCAACGAAGGTATTTCGCTGATTATTTAGTCCAAGTCCAAATTCCCTAGACATAATGTAATACCCCGCTCCAATATTTTATTATTTTTCCCGCACAAGTGTGATAAAATGAGAGCCGTGGGGGTTGGATCATGTTGACTGGGTATTTATTCTTATTTGATTATTTCGGAGGCTTGATGATTATTATTACAAGTTGTGGGTTAAATTAGAGATTCAAAGCAGGGGATCAAACGAGTTTCGAATGAGATCCCACTGCATAACAGGTCCATATCGTTCGAAGGATGTTTGAAGTGGTAATCGAATGAGGGTTCGAACGAGATGCCTTTCTCGTTCGAACGAGAGGAGAATCTCATTCGAACGAGGTCACTCATATTTTTAAATCAGACTGCCCCTGTGTACTGTGTCATTCTGGGTCGTTGGATGGACGAGCTGTCTAGCTCTAGTGAACCCAGATTAGAAACAAATGAGATTTGGAAGCCTTGAAGTGTTTTATAAGGGAGGTTTGAGCTCATTTGGATTATGAGAAGTTGGATTATAAGGGAGAGTGAATGGGGTGGTTCTCCCTCGCCATTTTCAACATATTTCCACCATAAACCACTATGCCACCCCCTCCACCATATATCGCCATATTTGCCATGTATTCCCCCATCTCCAACCCCTACATATCCATATTCACCATTGTTGAGTGGAGCTAAAAAATTTAGAGGTGTTTTTTTTGGAGAAGATGAATATGGGAGATTCATGGAGATTGAAGAGAGTTTCAATGAGGCTTTCACAGAGACAAAACTTGGTGGAGCTAGGCAATCTCTCTAAGAATATCTTAGGAGGTGGGAGGTTGTCATATTCTTAGATCTTCCTTGCATTCCATTATTGGAGCTCCGTTTGGGGAAAAACCTACTCTTAGTTTAAGACTCTATTTTTATATATTAATAGTCTTGTTGTTAGAATTTAAGAGTAGAATGCATATGATAAAATGATGGGTTACTAGTAGATTTGTATTAAATATTTTAATGGAATAAAAATGTTGGAAAAAATATTATTTTGTTGGAAATAAAGAATGGGTAAATATTTCAAAGGTTTCTTGAAAAGAAACTAAGTTTTGGCCTTTTGTGACAAATGGTATGTCTAGAAGTTTGAAGTTAAACCTTTTATGAAATAAAATAATTTGGAAAAAAAATGATGTTGATCTTGCTAAAAATGTTTGGTGAAATAATGTCCCAAAGTCTCATGAAAAATGAAGATTTTATGAAAGTGGGACATTTGTTGAGTTTTATGAAATAAAATTCCTTTTGTGTCTTTAAAGTGCATTGTTGAAAAGTAACAAGAATTTATAGAATGAATTGTATGTTTAACCCATTTAATAGGATTTTAGGATTTAAAATCCATCTTCTCATGCATATAAACTTGTAGTATTTTGATAACGGACATATAAACAAGTTTAAAGAAGGCTTTATTGGGTTTAAACATGAAAAAAGAAAAATAGAAATTCTAGTCTCTAAAGTATGTGAAAAAGGGGTTTTAGGTGTGAGAAGTGTAAGGTTATAAGACTACATATGTTAATAAAAGAAAATTGTATTTTCTAATAAAGTAGTCTTATATGTTCAATAATTTTTGGAAATGGAAGTAATGAAATAAATATGTTTCCAATTGAGAAGAATGTTACTCCAAAAGGTTAAAAATGTGTTAAGTTGTTAAAAACACTTAAGAAATTAGTATGGGTAACTTAATGGTGTTTAAATTAACACTTGTGAAAATGCAGTAAAAGATGAGTTTGAAAATAAATGAGTACGTAAAGTGGAACATTTTTATGAAATAAAAATGTTGAAAAGGGTGTCACACATGATGGTCCTAAATAAATACGATTTTAGAATAAAATCAAAGCTAAAGTGTAAAGGAGATGAAATGATGATTTTCAAAGGGTAACACAAGTTGTGGTGAAACTTCGAATTTTGGCTTCAGCCGGATAAAAGGAAAGTGTAATAATGTGGAAATTTGCAAAATATTAAAACACATTAAAAAGGAACTCAAATGACATGGGGAAAATTAAGGAGGACCCGGAATCCTGGGATGAAAGACCTAAAACATTGGCCAGAACATATAGTGGCGTTGCCGACAGTGTGGAGCCCATTAAAGTACGTGGTTATCGAAAGATTTCGAGAAAAAAGATAACGAATAAGGAACATATCAAGCAATGGATTGTGTGGTGAAAATGTGTTAAGACAATCTAAATTGAATGAATTAATAAATGTTCCAGTAAAGGATAAAATGGACAAGTAAATGTGAGATTTGATTAATGTCCATAAGGTGAAGAAATGGTAAAGTAAGTGAGTAAATGGGTGGTTAAGCAACCTAAGTGGTTTAACCCATAATTAACATAAGGGTGTGTAGTGAAAGGTTTTCAAAAGTTAAATAAGTATTTTCTAACACGTTGTTCGCGTGTATTGAAAGGGTGATTTTAAATGAAAATACTAATGTGGATTGGTTAAAATGAAAAGGGTAATTTAGGTAAAGAAATGACTATTAGTCAAACCAAGTGTAGATGTTTCAAGTATTTAATCGCGTGTATTAAATAAAGGGATAAATATCAAAATAAGAAAGATGACGTCTTTTACAAATTTAAGGTGAATAGATGATGATAGATAATGTTTTCGAAAGTAAAATGGATTCATGCATTAAGTATATATATATATACACACACAAACATACACACACACACACAAGGTAGTTGCATTTGCACGTAGGCGTAATGTGTTAATGTCTTCGTTAGGCTGTTCAAATCTATATTGCATAATTATATATTTCTCACTGGGCGTTCGACTCCCTCCCTCATTTTGTTACGGTAGGTTGGGTGAAGTTTCATATTTTGAGATCGTTATACAGGAAAATACTCTATTTTATTTTACGTTAGTTTCTCTATATGCTTGGATTCCGGGGTGCTCCCCATAGGTCCCTCACGTAGCTTGATTTGAAATTGGAATCACATGCTAAACAAGTGAAACGTTAATAAAAGAAAACCGAATTAGCAACATTATATAGGTTATTCCATTTCACTCCACACCTAACACTCGGGTCGGACCGGGTTGACTATGGGTAACCCATAAGTCCGAACCGGGGCATTACACATAACCATGACCTGATTATCGCTACAGGTTCACTCTAGCAAGGATTTTCCCCGCTGTAGTGACCCTCCAGCAACGGGTACAAATATGGCACAAAAAGGCAATCTGGCCAAAAAATTGCATTATAAAATGTGAAGATTCCCTTTTTTGGCCACATGTTTTGTTGTGTTCAAGAAACAACCTATTTTGTGTGGATGAAAATGAGTTAGAGGTTTTGAAGGTTTGTGCCCATAAGTTTGAAAGCTTCTGTTCATCTTCTTCTTCATCACAAAATAAGGTTAAGAGTTTTCAAAAGAGGGTTTCATTGTTTACCAAGCTAAAGAAACAAGATATTCTTAAAAGAAAAAACTTTCTTTTTCTATTTTGAGATATCCATTATTATCATTCTAGTTTAAAGTTATTTGTAGGTGATTACCTCTCTCAAAACTTGAACAAACATTTTGTAAAATTTGTTCTTAATCTCAAAAATAGTTTGTGAGTTTATTTTGATTCGCCAAACACTTTTTAAAACTTTCCTTAACCATTCAGACTCTCACATACTAGGAAGTTAGATCTACAAATAATGGCTTTCCACTTGTTCCTTTTGGAACAAAAAAATTTTTCTTTAATTTTGAAGAAAATTTGAAGATTTGGAGCATACGCATCATTATCAACGGAAGTTGACACCTGTAAAGTGCTGAGTGGTCGAAGAGCGATCCATGCTGTCTCTTCAAGCTAGAAGGTAGAAAAGTATCTTATGGAGGTTATGCATTTTTTAGTCTAGGAGAGGTTAAAGTTTGTAAGTGATTTCTCTCTTTCACCAATATTTATTTATATAGTGAAAGGTGTCGGTATAGTCCGAGGTTTTTTCCTTATATAAGTCCTTATCTCAAGTGAGTTATTCACTATTTTGTATTTTGATTCATCTTATATTCTTCATGAACATATATTTTAAAGTTAAATTAACTTGTAAAACACTGTTTTTTCACTTAGACGCTACGATTAACTTTTGTCTTAATTTGGATAAAACAACATTACTTTATTTATGGTAATAATTTCAATTTGGGTAGTCCCTATCTACACTCACATTCATTTAATTCATATCAGAGACATACCTCATTATTTGCAGGTTTAATCACCTAGAGGTAGATCTTATGTGTAGAAATAGCTTTTGAGTTTGAAAATTTTGTGGTTTTATGTGATACTTCTTATCCCGAACTTGGTTCTCCATCCAACTTAACTTATCATCCTTCACTGGAAAATGAATATGAATAGAGTGAGGATGATAATAAAGATTTTGGTTTCTTGTTTATTAAATATAAATACAATAAATTGTATGAAGAGTGTTTGAAACTTTTTTTAAAGAGAATACTTTATTGTCCTCCAAAATAAAAAAAAGTATAAAAAAAGATAATAATGATTTATTACTTAAACCATCTATGGTTGATCAATATCAAGTTGACCGTGCTCATATGTGTGAGGATATCAATTTGTTAAGTAAAGATCCTTCGATTGTTGATTGTAGTTCAATAAATTCTTTAAAATAAGAAAATGGAGCTCTTCAAAAAAGGACAAAACTCTCGAAAGAGAAAATTTAGAGTTTTGCAATGAGCATGCACTTTTAAAAGATGAAAGTGAAATGTTATGCATTTTGGAAGCACAACGTCATATCCTCTTTGAAAAACTTAAATGCGTTAATATTTCTCTTGTGGATCTTTTAGACTTTTTGGACGAGTTATAAGATAAGAACATTATTTCAAAATAAGATGATGAAAATTTTATCAATTTTGAGGAAGAGAGAAAATATTTTTCTACATCTCTTGAAAAATTGAAAATATATTTTCTTTTGTGCGAAGATTTCAAAATTATTTTGGAAAACAAAGTTGAAAGTCTTCAAAATGATTTAAACTTGGTCAAAAATGTGAAAGTAAATCTAGCCACAAGTTCACAACCCATAAAGGATATGATGAAAGAGGGTTATGTTTTCAGAAGTCTAATGTTTTGTTTTCGACTAATGAAATAATTTTTATAAAGTCATCTTCTCAAATTAAAATAACAAACATTGAAAAACTTCTTTGAAAACTCAAGATAAAAAGAAAAATGTTGTAACTAATTTTGAAAAGAAAGATAAACTTGTCAATCCCAAGTTTGATAAAAAAAAATCATGTGCTTAATCATAATAGACCTAAAAAGAACTTTGTTTGTTCTCATTGTCCTAAAAAATATCACACAAAGAATTTTTGTTACAAGTTGATGAAAGGTCAATATTTTAAAAACGTTATTATCAAGCAAATGGAAGGACCGTTTGTGGTCGTGGTTGTATGAACATGGTAATACGTTTGCCTTTTTAGCTAAACAACTTTTTTTTGCACAACTTAAGAGTTACATGTTGATATTTGTATCTCTCTTTTGTTATCTATTATTTGGTAATATAGTTTGGAAATTGAACCGACCCATTATTATTTAACGGGCATTGGGTCAGAGTGAATACATGATTAACTATGGCACGATCTATTCACTCTTCTTAAGGAAGCAGGTGGGGTTGGTATTTTTGTATGCATACTTGACATTACACGAACGACCCATTTACAAATACCTTGCTGACAAACACGGTCAATAATTAGAACGTGGAAATTTTATTAATATTGATTGCCGTGTAATGAAGAGTTGCAAGTAAATATAGAGGCAAAACATAGTAAAGTTCTCAATCACGGATAAATATTGCAAAAAGGAATTATAAAGAAACGAGGAAGCTTTAGAAGATAGTTACTAAATGTAAACCCCATATTTTTTCAAATTAATCTTACTAACACAAGGATATTTAGTACTAATACACCCAAAATAATACTTGAGATTTTCCGTAATTTGACACCAAATTTTTCACTATTTTGCAGGTTTCTTGCTTGGGAAAGAAACATAAGAGATTGAAGTAATCTGAGTACTGAGTTATTTTTTGAGTATTTTTTTCTCCTTTTATCAGGAGAGGCTATCTATCTTTGGCAGATGTTTTTTTATTATGAATTTTTCAAAACTTAACTTTAGTGGCTGAATTGTGACCGTTTAATTTGGTATTTATTTAGATGAATTACGTTGTGGTCAGCATAAGGACAAGATTTTTGAACTCATAATAAGAATCTTCAGATGATTGTCGATTCCATAACTGAAGTTTATTGTTGAAAACATTTCTATTGCGGATTCTTCGAATTTTGTGGTGGAATTCTTGTTTTGTTGCAGAATGTCTCATTAAGTAGTAGCAAAAATTGGTGTGTAATATCAATTTGTAATTATGCCATGCAGTAAATGCGAATCCAATACATATGTTAATCAGTCATTACTTGCGAGGAGTCACGCCTAAGTTGACTCGAATGATTGTTTTTTGGTGGCCAGTACATTTTGAATCTTTTATGCTTAAAGATAATGAATTAAATGCAAACAATAAAATTTTGTTGTGTTTTCTGTTTATGCTATTTCGGACCCTTGACACCGGAGTTTTTAACATTTATTGTGTCCTTTTGGAAATTTCTCTTCTAACTTCTATTCGTGTGGCAACACATTCTATTTAAAAACATTTTTTTTATCTCTTTCTCACCCTCTTTCTCAACTGCCTTTTAAAGCCACCCCTGTTTTGAGGGACCTATCTAGGAGAGATCTCAAGATTTTCCTCAGCACCCTATGATCAAGAATATTTCACTACTATATTTTGGATGGATCGGATGAAATAGTGGGAAAATTTCTGATTTTTATGGTTAATTTTTTTTATTGCTGATTCTGATTTTTTCAGAAATCAGACTTTTTATAACAATTAGAAATTTCAGCAAATTCGGAATTTTTTGAAATTTTGGAAATATTTAGAAATCAGAATAGTTTAGGGAAAAACACGAAAAACTCTTAATCGTCAAATATTATAGAAAAATTGGAATAGTATAACTTTGGGGGGGGGGGAAATAAAAATAAAATTAGATTAAAAAATGGGAAACTGGGATTGGCATATTTTCGGGAAAAAAATGGATTGAAGCCCGAAACTGGAAGTGTAATTATTATTCCAAAATTGGAAAATTTATGATCGGATTTTGGAAAATCGGAAGTTCGAAAAAAAAACCTAGTTTTCACCAGAGTTATATGATGAATTAACCACTCATTTGAGGGTTTTTTACCGTTTTTTTTATAAAAGCCTACCAAACATTTTCCCCACCAATTTCATCAATCTCGTTCTCAACTTTATGAAAACTTTTAACCTCTTCATTTCTCGAATTTCAATGTAGAACTTCCCTTCCTAGCACTTTGAAGATACTGAATTCCGAGAAACACCCAAAAGACAAATATTTAAGGGGAATCATTGCAAGAAAAAATATAGGATGATGAAGACAACCTACGGTTGTGCTTTCACATCCGAGGGCTCTATTAACGGAAAAAATAAGAAAATAGGTTTGTGGGAGAATGCTGCCTACATTTTCAACATGTAGAACCAATACATCTATTGTCGTTCTCTGTGCTCGCTAAGCACACAGTTTGACACCCTTATCTGGATCGTGAATAAATTTTACACCATCATTGCCCAATCAAACGCGGCTGCACCAGCAACGATGTTCGATCCCTTGCCAGTTAGCCATGCAAGTTGGAAGGGGGGAGGGGGGATTTCAAGTTCATTAAGTGATACCTTGCTCTCAAGGACACTTTAGAATTGAACCGCGAGATCCAAACATGGTGCAAGCCAAGGAATAAGGCTAGGTTTTCCTCAACATAAGGCCAAAATGAGCTTATCGATTCCCAGCCAAGTTATCCTCTTCGCTTGCCTTCAATGGAAGGCATATCATTGGAGGACAATGCCCTCTACGTTCAATCAGTCAAGAGTGCAACATCCCATTGGCAGCAACGTCGCGAATGAGAAGAGGAAAACTAATATCAGCTCATCCACCACCACTAATCCCGAGTTTGTGGAGAAAATAAATGCATGATTACGCTCACTTGATCAATTACGTTACAGAAGGCTGACACCAAGAAGACCTTGTTGGATACGAAGCTACGGATCATTTTGAAAATAAAGAATGTAAGGACATATTTTCATAGGTTCGTTATCAATTTATTTTGTCATATACCCCTACACAGTCGAAGAACATTCAAGAGACATCTACATCAAAGACGAATCCGAATTACTCAAGTTCTTCATCATTCAAGACTCCGCGAAGTTTTCTTTGGTAAGGTTATATTTTAAATACCTTAACTTTTCACTTAGAGCTTTTGGGATATTGTTACAAAATATTTTCTAAGCGTTGGAGCGGACTTTTTCGGCAAAATTTGAGAATGAGTATTTTTTCTAAGTGTTGAAGCGGACATTAAAATAATGATTTTTTCGCAATAGTCGTTCGAGCGACATAGCATGTACCAGGATGGCATGTCATTCGCGCGAGATAACTTTCAAATATTCTATTGTAGGCTTGATTAAATGTCGGCTCGGAGTACTAAGTAGTTCTTATGATATTTCTATATAGTTCTTTAATAATATACCGGGAGCAAAATAAGACCTTATTCGAATCTATATTCCGGTCATATACGCTTGAAAAGTATATCACTATTTTTTACTCAAATCTATCCTGTTGTATATGTTGATTTATCTTTTCTGATTATGCATGTCTTTCATTGGATTAGAATGGGAGATTTGTGATTTTGCAATTTAGGTAGCAATGTAGCTGAAGTGCATTAAACAGTTGAGAGAAATGTGGCAAATGAATGAATTATTGGGTGTATGCCATTACAAATAACTTCCCAGGTATCTTTTTATAATGTCTCGTGATACATATAGCTGCAATGCAATTATTAGTTTCCTTTCATATTTCTTTTCCACTATGATTTTTTGGAATGAACACTACCTATATAGTAGCAATAAATTATTTAAGATGATGGATAATTGATAACATCAAGGTGTATATTTTGACAGTAGTATTGCCTTTGCTGGCCGCACGAAGCAATTCTCTATGTTTGTCAAACTTGCTTACTGCTGTCATGGTGTGAGAGAGGAGGAGATTGTGTCAGGTAATAGGTGACAAGGTGTTTGGTAAGCAAGGATAGGTCTATATTCTTAAATATATATAATATATATGTTTCTTAATTATAATATCTTTCACGTTAAGGGATCCAGGATGGCCATTTATTGCCTATGACCCCGTGATGACGAGGGTCGCCTTAGCATATATGGCTGTGCCGAACTCTTCCATGTACATTCTGGAATTTCTTAAGGAACTAATTGATAATATATTTCTATCCCCCCCAAATTACAAACCTTACCCCTCATCTATTGTGTGCTATGCCCCTTAAGCTTCCCAAGGATGTACATACTGAACTCATTCAGCAAAAGCGATCATGGATGTTATAACGTGGAATTGTTAAGGGGAATCTTACTGTAAATTTGGCAGAGCAACGTCTTAATGGTTCTTGCCCGCTTATGCCAGAAGAGGTAATAAATTGGCCTACCTTTCATTGTAACATTGTTGTGGCAATTCACTTTTTAGTCATGGAGGGAGGAGGGGATGGAAAGGTTTTTAAATTCTACTTGGGGGTATTTTAGAGAAACATTTTTCTTGAATGTAGGCTAGGTACTTTTAGCAATTAGGATGCGTTCCAAATACCTTGCAATTAGGTAAATTATTTGGACTGCATCCAAATACTCCTATTCATTGACGGATTGCTTCCTAAAGCTCCTTCTCAACATGGAGCTTTTTTGTGAAGCTAAAAATTCAAACACTAGGTGAACTTCACTCAACCACTCTATTGAACTTTCTAAATTGACCCCTTTGCGTTTTTTCAGATGATATTATATACACTTTCTTCTCCATGCTTCAATTATCTTAATAAAACAATTAATACTTTCCAAAGCACAACGTAATACAGTCATATCTTCAACTTTTTAATCTGGTTCGATTCCTCCGTAGGCAAACTGCACCCTTTCAACAACTGTGGAACAATTTGGGAGATTCAGTTAGTTATCTGAGACTTGTGGCACTAACTACTTAACCCGTTCCTGCTGTTTTGTTGACCAGTTAGTGGTGTGTTACATTGATTATTGGTCATCAAAATTTTAATCTAAGAAGTAACTTGTTTTAGTTTTTTAATAGGCTGCACTTACACTATTGCACAAAAAAAGTGACAAACAGATCTGTTAGGGCCAATTAATAATGTAATATGGCCCACATTTTAATCTTTCAACTTTCCTTTTCCACTTTTCACTTCCCTGCCAGTTTGTATTAAATAATTTGCAAATTATTAATGCGCTGTCTACGGATTTGGGCCTAGATTTGCAAGTCCAGTACCATCAACATGTACTTAAAGCACTAGCTACTTCTATGGATGACTTCCAAAATCCTCGAGTACAGGTTAGTAGTTCTAACTTTCCTTTCATTTAGTACATATGAATTTCACGATGAAATGTTGTGTATATATGCGAAGTCGCTTCTAAGTATTCCATATCACTTGTATTATCCATAGGTCTAATGGACTTCATATATCTACCCTACTTAGATCATACGTTCTTTGAACTGTTTGTATTCTGTTCAATGTCATGTTTGTATATGGCCACTACTGTTTTTTAAAGATGTAATAAATGGAAACACAATTTTTCTTAAAGATTTGGTAATGGGAAATAAACTTTCGGAAACATTTGGTGCATATAAATTTCATGTAGTGGTCTTTTTCAGGATCTGGTAGTGGAAAAGGGGGACTTTTGTGGGGTGGGTAAATGTGAGCATTTAGTACATTGCAACGTTTGTCTAGATTCAAGAAAAAAGGTGGGTTTGGTGTGGGTAATTGAATAAAGAAACATAGCTGTTTCGGGTAAATGGATTTGAATAGCTCTTTTTCAGCTAAACTTCCTTTGGTGTTCAACTATTCAAAGCAACTATCGTATCCAAGCCAATGGGTAAACTCCAGTATAGTATTTAGGGGGATTTTTTGTTGTCCTTGGAAGTTCATTTCTCAAGAATTGAAGTCTTTCTAATATGATGTTGCTCTAGTTGTTGGGGGAGGGGCGTAAATCTATTTGTGGGAGGATATTTTGGAGCCAAATGAAGATGATTATTTGGAGCATCTAGAAGAGGGGCCTCCCAAAATTATTTGGCAAGGAAATGAGTTTATTATTAAGAAAAAAAAGAGTAAGGGTGAAAAAGAAGGATGCAGACGGATAGACTAAAAAAGAGGTATTGCTTATTGGCACATAAATTCTCATTTGTAATCTACATTGAGATAGTGTATGATTTAGACTTTTGGTTACGGCAAACTAATCTTTTTATCCATTACTTTTCTTTTATTTTCAGGATATCGATAGACCTACATAAAATCCTCTTCCCCCGCAATCTGAAGCCTTCGCTGATTACAAGAGCACACCCATGGTTTAGACCCAACAATTGTTGGAGAATGTTGCTCAGCAAGTCCCAAACTTTGTAACAGAACAAGTGTGACTTTGATGTACTCTCTTATGTCTCTCAGTATCTATATTTTCTATTTTAAGGGCAAACCCTCCGAAACGACTGTTCTGATTTCCAGTATTTCCCATACCCTGTAGTGTGATAAATTCCCCCCCTAAACCATGAAATTTGCTAATACTCCAATGTGTTGCCAAATATTGCTACTGTGCTTGTATTTTTGGTAGGGCACCTAAGGGCTCTATGTGTGTTCTATTTGTTTGATCATCACGTCATGGAAATGAATTTGATTTTATTTTTCTCTTTGATTATCTGCTGCCTTTTTTAGATAATATATCGAGAGTGTTATAGTGAATTAACATGTATTATTATCACAGCCATATGCTGTACAAGTCCACATGGCTTTCACTCGTTAGGTTTTTTATATACTAGTTTATGTAAATCTCTTAGTGTTTCATACAATGATTTCCCTGATTAACAATTTGATTCAACTGTTCTAGGTTCTTGGCATGGAAAGAACATCATCTTGGCTGTAAATAAATAAGGCCTATCGCAATTTGGCATTACAACGACATTCTGATAAGAATCCTGGTGTTGAGGTGAAATTTGAACAGCATCCCACTAGTGCTTGCAGCTACTTTTGTACTTGAGATCGCTTCGGAATTTCACATCTGAGCTCAACCAGTTTTTGGCCGAAATCATATGATTAATAAAATGACTGATATAGGTAGAACTTCCTGAAATGCGAGCAAAGTCGGTGAAGACTATCTGCTTCCTGAAATGCGAGCAAATTCAGTGAAGACTACCTGCACCAACTATCTCATTTTTGTTACAGCTCTATCCTCTGACCTTTCTTTAAGTAAAGTTGTCTATCTTCTTGACTCACTGTTTGAAAACCGTCTTTTTGTTTCAGAGTAACTGTGTCAATACCATTTAATACAACTGGGCTACATTATTTGGAATTTTTGGAGTATAATACTGTCAAATTGTTATTCTTCAACCGTCTTTTTGTTTCAGAGTAACTGTGTCAATACCATTTAATACAACTTGGCTACATTATTTGGAATTTTTGGAATATAATACTGTCAAATTGTTATTCTTCAGCAGGTTATTAAGGTACATTGAATTTCAAGTACAAATTTCCCTCTGATTGGTTCACTTTGAGTTGTTCACCAGTCCTTTTTATCAAAAATTAAGTGTAAGGTGAAGTTGGCACTCTTTGTTGCTGTCCATGTGGTGATGAATTCGAAGAATATTAAAATAATTCAATATATAGAAACTGCATTTGCCTAAGATTCTTTTTCCACCAGATTTTAAGTGGGGTAAGCATCACATATCTTAACAACTCTTTTTCTGAGTCTTGTTTCTATCTTATTATTGGAAATGCTTTTGACGTTATTTGTCGGTTTTCTCAATTTGATTTTGAGGCTTCTGGAATTTAGATGAACTAGAAATCTTATGATAAATTACATAGAATGTCCTATTTAACACAATGATATTAACATTTGATGTATGTTATTGTTTAATGTGCTCCGATAAACTATTTGTGGAGTGATTGGATCTATCATTGAAGGTCGCTCAAGACATTTCAAGAGTTATTTATTACATATATATCCCTAACCTAGCTATGCATCGGTGGTTGGTCTAAATATTTTGCATTCTCGTCTCTAATAGTTGATGTTACTTTAAATACAAGTCCAAGTTTTTCATGTTATTTTCCAAATTGCACTTATTCCTTTTATGTTAACTATAGATTTCACACGCTTCAATGCATTTTCTCATATTCCACATGAGTTATCTTTATAACTTGGCATTTTAGGTAAGTATGAGACCTAACAATTTTGGATGAATAACAAGTTTCGTAAGTTTAGTTTTTTCCTACACATTTATACGACAATGAGACACTTCAAGAAAGTATAAAATTCTAAGTTAATCCACACAATAAGCAACATTTAATGGATAAAGAAGGGAGAAACACAAGCAAGAGAATCTAAAGAATGAAAATTTCCATTAGGAGTTAATAATTTTGGAATTTATATGGGGCCACTTGTATAATTTCGAAATCATTAAATATATGCATACTATTATTTTGGAATTTTCTTTTATTTTAAATATCAAATTTCTAAATTTAAGTAATAATATTTATAATAGTTTTTTATTTATTAAAGATCATTTTTATTATGAAAAAAAATCTTTAAAATTGGGATTGTAAACGTTAAAAGTAACATTTCACTAATGTTAATTCGAGATTGGACATATAACACAATGAGACCAATTTCAAAACAAGCCAAAGACAAGTTGTCTATGCGTTTTCTTCCATGTATCTAATAGAAATGAGTTACAAACTTACCATATAACACTTTGCTCTGTGTATTTATATGGCGTCCCTTTGTCTCATTACAAACTTACCATATAACACTTTGCTCTGTTTGTGGGAGGATATTTAGGAGCCAAATGAAGATGATTATTTGGAGCATCTAGAAGAGGGGCCTCCCAAAATTATTTGGCAAGGAAATGAGATTATTGTTAAGAAAAAAAAGAGTAAGGGTGAAAAAAAAGGATGCAGACGGAGAGACTAAAAAAGAGGTATTGCTTATTGGCACATAAATTCTCATTTGTAATCTACATTGAGATAGTGTAAGATTTAGACTTTTGGTTCTGGCAAACTAATCTTTTTATCCCTTTCTTTTCTTTTATTTTCAGGATATCGATAGACCTACATCAAATCCTCTTCCCCCGCAATCTGAAGCCTTCGCTGATTACAAGAGCACACCCGTGGTTTCAGCCCAGCAATTGTTGGAGAATGTTGCTCAGCAAGTCCCAAACTTTGGAACAGAACAAGTGTGACTTTGATGTATCTCTCTCAGTATCTATATTTTCTATTTTAAGGGTAAGCCCTCCGAAACGACTGTTCTGATTTCCAATATTGCCAATACCCCGTAGTGTTACAAATAACCCCCAAACCATGAAATTTGCTAATACTCCAATGTGTTGCCAAAAATTGCTTCTGTGCTTGTATTTTTGGTAGGGCACCTAAGGGCTCTATGTATGTTCTATTTGTTTGATCATCACATCATGAAAATGAATTTGATTTTCTTTTTCTTTTTGATTAGCTGCTGCTTTTTTTGGATAATATATCTAGAGTGTCATAGTGAATTAACATGTATTATTATCACAGCCATATGCTGTACAAGTCCACACGGCTTTCACTTGTTAGGTTTTTTATATACTAGTTTATGCAGATCTCCTAGTGTTTCATACAATGATTTCCCTGATTAACAATTTGATTCGACTGTTTCAGGTTCTTGGTGTGGAAAGAACATCATCTTGGCAGTAAATAAATAAAGCCTCTCGCAATTTGGCATTGCGACGGCATCCTGATAAGAATCCTGGTGTTGAGTTGAAATTTGAACAGCATCCCACTAGGGCTTGCTGCTACTTTTGCACTTGAGATCGCTTCGGAATTTCACATCTGAGCTCAACCAGTTTTTGGCCGAAATCATATGATTAATAAAATGACTGATATAGGCTGTACCTCCTGAAATGCGAGCAAAGTCGGTGAAGACTATCTGCTTCCTGAAATGCGAGCAAAGTCAGTGAAGACTACCTGCTCCAACTATCTCATTTTTGTTACAGCTCTATCCTCTGACCTTTCTTTAAGTTAAGTTGTCTATCTTCTTGACTCACTGTTTGAAAACCGTCTTTTTGTTTCAGAGTAACTGTGTCAATACCATTTAATACAACTTGGCTACATTATTTGGAATTTTTGGAGTATAGTACTGTCAAATTGTTATTCTTCAACCGTCTTTTTGTTTCAGAGTAACTGTGTCAATACCATTTAATACAACTTGGCTACATTATTTGGAATTTTTGGAATATAATACTGTCAAATTGTTATTCTTCAGCAGGTTATTAAGGTACATTGAATTTCAAGTACAAATTTCCCTCTGATTGGTTCACTTTGAGTTGTTCACCAGTCCTTTTTATCAAAAATTAAGTGTAAGGTGAAGTTGGCACTCTTTGTTGCTGTCCATGTGGTGATGAATTCGAAGAATATTAAAATAATTCAATATATAGAAACTGCATTTGCCTAAGATTCTTTTTCCACCAGATTTTAAGTGGGGTAAGCATCACATATCTTAACAACTCTTTTTCTGAGTCTTGTTTCTGTCTTATTATTGGAAATGCTTTTGATGTTATTTGCCGGTTTTCTCAATTTGATTTTGAGGCTTTTGGAATTTAGATGAACTAGAAATCTTATGATAAATTACATAGAATGCCCTATTTAACACAATGATATTAACATTTGATGTCTGTTATTGTTTAATGTGCTCCGATAAACTATTTGTGGAGTGATTGGATCTATCATTGAAGGTCGCTCAAGACATTTCAAGAGCTATTTATTACATATATATCCCTAACCTAGCTATGCATCGGTGGTTGGTCTAAATATTTTGCATTCTCGTCTCTAATAGTTGATGTTACTTTAAATACAAGTCCAAGTTTTCCATGTTATTTTCCAAATTGCACTTATTCCTTTTATGTTAACTATGGGTTTAACACGCTTCAATGCGTTTTCTCATATTCCACATGAGTTATCTTTAGAACTTGGCATTTTAGGTAAGTATGAGACCTAAAAATTTTGGATGAATAACAAGTTTCGTAAGTTTAGTTTTTTCCTACACATTTATACGACAATGAGACACTTCAAGAAAGTATAAAATTCTAAGTTAATCCACACAATAAGCAACATTTAATGGATAAAGAAGGGAGAAACACAAGCAAGAGAATCTAAAGAATAAAAATTTCCATTAGGAGTTAATAATTTTGAAATTTATATGGGGCCACTTGTATAATTTTGAAATCATAAAATATATACATACTATTATTTTGGAATTTTCTTTTATTTTAAATATCAAATTTCTAAATTTAAATAATAATATTTATAATAGTTTTTTATTTATTAAAGATCATTTTTATTATGGAAACAAATCTTTATAATTGGGATAGCCCTTGCTCTGTGTATTTATATGGCGTCCCTTCGTCTCATTTCAAACCATCTTCTCTCAAAATCTAAACTGAGGTTAGCCCTTTTAACTTTTAGTCTCATTGTTGAATTATGTTGTTTTACTTCTCGGTTTGATATATTTTTTGGTTTTCTTTGAGTTTAGGCAATACATTCATCAACTGTTTTTGTATTCCCAGGTATGTAGATTGTTTTTTCTTTTGCATGTCTTTGGATGAATTATGCTATGAGGATAAGATTTTGTGAACTCATGATAAGAGTCCTTCGCAAGAAGTCAAATTTGGCATGTCCTTTGCAAGATTTTGGTTTTGCTATGAGGAAAGATTTGGATTTCTATGGTTATTTTTTCCCCCTGATTCTAATTTTTGTATAAATCATATTTTTTTGTCAAAATCAGAAATTTAGAATTTTGGGAAAATTTTGAAATATTGAGAAATCAGGGAAAAACTCAAAAAATTATTAAAAAACAAAAATAAAGATTAGATTAAAAAAATGGGAAACTGGGATCGGCATATTTTCGGAAAAATTGAATTGAAAACCCGAAATTGGAAGTTTACTTATTATTCCAAAATGGGAAAATTTATGATCGGATTTCGGAAAATCGGATGTTTAAAAAAAAAACATCCCATAGTTTTCACCAGAGTTATATGATGAATTAACCACGTATGTGAGTATGTCTATGTGCAATTGCCTAGCTCAACCTTCCAGTATCACAATTGTTCTATTCGAAGTCTAAACACAACTAAGGGTAGCTAAGCCCTTTGTAATGACCATAATACCCTTGAATACCTTTAGTATTATCCCTAGGCTCAAAGTAAGGCCCTTTTTTTTAGAATAAGAATTTATATTACTAATCTTGTTTATGTTACAAATGGTGTTTTTCAACCTCAAATTAGTTAATATGAGTCAAAATTGGTCTACGGGAGAAAGAACTTATGTTTAGGGAGTATAATGTAAATATTTAGGGATTTCATAGTATCACATTTTTTGCGGGGATATTTTTTTACTATTACTAATCATCTAGGAGAAGAAAGAATGGGAATAAACTCTCCATATTATGCTTATTCATATCCCAGGCGTGATGAGGAATATAGTTCTTAAAAGACCAACCTCCAAGGCATTTGAGAATATTTGCTCCTTCAAAATCTTCCAATGTCATTATGCTCCCCCAAAGACAACATTTGCTCCAAGGTAATTAGCACGGTATACCTTAAGAAGGCTAATGGTTTGTCGCGTACTTTGGGTCCCCATAGAAGTTGGATTGTTGCGGGACAAAAATCATTCTAATACGGCTCTTTAACAACTAATTTTTACAAATTGTATAAATACTCCCTTAAAATGCAACATTTTCACCACCAATTTCATCAATCTCATTCTCAACGTTGTGAAAACTTTTAACCTCTTCATTTCTCGAATTTAAATGTAGAACTTCCCTTCCCACCATTTTGAAGATATTGAAGTCTGAGAAACACCCAAAAGACAAACATTTAAGGGTAATCACCGCAAGAAAAATTGTAGGATGATGAAGTCGAACAACGGTTGGGCTTCTATATCCGATGGATCTATTAATGGAGCAAATAAGAAAAGGGGGATGTGGGAGAATGTTGCCTACATTTTCAACAAGTTGAACCAGTATATATAGTGTAGTTCTCCGTTCTCGCTAAGTACATAGTTTGACATCACTAGCTGGAACATGAGTAAACTTTATGCTATAATTGGCTTCAAACGAGGCTGCACCAGCAACGATGTTCGACCCCATGCTAAATAGATATAATTACACCAAAAATGCCAATGTAGCACGCTTGAAATAGGAAAATCTGGTATGGTTTAAATCGTGCCGCTGGCACAATTTATTCCCCATTTTGCACGCTTTAAAACCTCGCCCAAATCAGGCACGATTCATTAAATCTAGCCAACTTAACCCTAGCCACACATCTCTCTCTCTCTCTCTCTCTCTCTCTCTCTCTCTCTCTCTCTCTCTCTCTCTCTTTATCAATATTTTAAATCGCGGTCACGCAAGATGTCGCATTTTGGTTCCGGAGTTGGGCCTCGCACAAATTGCTTCACGCATCGCTCAAGCAATTGGTGCATTTCAATTTTTTAATTAGAAGAACATATAATAAATGTAAATTAATATATTAGTTTAAACAGTTACTCCAAATAAAGTACTACATCATTTCAAATAAAGTCATAAGGCCATAATGTGAAAAATAATAATATTTTAAACTGAAATTTATAAAATGATTTTAAAAAAAAACATAACCTGGATGCCTTAATCTTTTAAGATAGACCTCTGGTTTAACCTAGATCGCTGCCTAAATATCCATGTTGAACCCTTGATGCTTCAATCTCGCAATTGAAGCCCTATGTGACTTTGATTTTCATGTCGAGTAGCTCCAGCGAGGTCGATTTAGCTACCAAGTTCCTCCAGCGAGTTTGTTTTTGTCCTGTAAAAAGAGGCTTACAGTTTCCTTGTGAATAGACTAGGGTGCATGCATACAAAGAGGGTTCAGTTTGGAAGAGGCATAATAGACTTCATTTTGGGGGTAAAATAAGTGTGATTCTTTCATTATCTCCCAAATAGCGTTAAATAGCGTGCAATCGAGTCCAAATTGCATGACACATCATCAATCGTGCAAGTAATTTGTGACTTTCGAAATCTGAATGGGCTATGTCGCATTTTTTACCCGTATAGCGTAATCGCATGCTACGTCGCACGTAATCGCGCACTTTTTATAACACTGCTTTTGATGTGTGTGTGTGTGTGTGTCTCTCTCTCTCTCCTCCCTCTCGGCGACCTGATCCCCCCCTCTCTCTTTGTCTCTCTCTGCAATCTCATTGTCGAGTAATGGTCATCCTAAGAAAGGTAGTGTTCTGTGTACACTTTGTATTATATTGAATTCTAAATGTTGCTTTTATTGCATATAGGATTTTTATCGACCCTCCATTCTAGCTTGCTGTCTTTCAACTCTCTCTTATAATCCCTCAATCATGGCCGAACAGGCAATCAATTCTCTTTGTACATATTCATATGCATATGCATATGCATATGCATATACATATACATATGTCATTGTTCTTTATGTTATGTTTTGAATCTGATAGAATTGATTGTGTATCAGACGGACAAGTCATTTTGATTCAGTTCAATCTAATTTACCCTATTTCTTATGTGATTACTGTGTTTTCTTTTGCAAGGTTGACATGGTTATGATTGTTATTTGTGTCTTGATTTTTCGGCTACTTTTTTATGATGATTTGAATTTTATAAATGAAGCATATATCAATACAGTTTTCGGATGTGAATTCGGCTCCGGAAGGAACCATTGCGAGATGTGTTTGGTTTGATTTGATAGGTCGGATTAATTTCAGCGATGTGGTGTCGGGCAATTTATATTCGACGTTCCAACAAGGTCATTTATCTATTGTGGCATAGTCCAATGCCAATGCCTCTTTTTCGACACAACCCGGGAGAGATCCAAATGATATTCTAATGCTGAGACATGGTGGAAGGAGTATCAATTCTACGGTTTGCACAATTATTGGGTCAGCGTTTGGTGGATTATTGTTGTTGGTTTCGTTGGGATTATTGGTTCCATGGGTGCAAAGATACAAAAAAGAGGAAGAAAACACATTAGGTGGAAAGGGCTTCAGAGGCTCGGGAAGAATTGCACCTGACATCGGTGGGGACCATGTAAGCCCCATCAGCAATGATGACATGAACGCAACCGACGCTTGAGACCCAATACGGGCCTTAATCTCTACCGTTTGTACACAAGCTGTATTTTCATGCTCAATTGATGTGATTAGGTATTCTTCCGACCGCGTAAGTTTTTATTGGTGTCCATTCATTTGTTCCCTTAACAGGATTCTGGTTGTGGTGTCTGTAATAAATGGTTATTGTATAAATAATAATCTATTACTTGTCACAAAAAGTATTCATACTTTGGTGATTAGTTGTGTTCATTTAGTCCAGAGTGATTCTATTTGTGATGAGTTTTGCTGTCTCATTGACAAGAAAAAATAAATTTCATGGCATTCTTCTTTCTCGATTGTTTTCAAAGCTAGTATATGAATTTTGCTAATTCACTTTTAGGATAGGAGACAACAAGATATAAGCTTTTTACAATACAATAAATAATTTTTAATGTTTCAAAAATAATTTATCCCAAACGGGGCCATACTTTTTGATTTAGTCTTGTGAAAGATTTGATGTTGGTCAAGGGCTCTTATATAATATAATTTATTGTGCACGTGATATTGCTTTTCTGAATGATCCAGGTGGAATTGGTCCCTGCTTGGTCAGTCTTGCTCATCTCAGGTAAGCTCGCAATGCTATGTGATTATTTATATTTAACATTTTTTCCCGGCTCACAATCTCTCTCTGACAGTTGATGTAAATTTCATGATGCCCCCTCCCTAATTGATTTTTTATCTACAAGTGAAAAAATGTAACTTTTCAGTGAAGGAATAATTCACGTGTTCATGGAGTGTTGAGGAATTTCTTAAGTTTGAAAGTTACTATCTATAAGAACTACGATGATGAATCTAAGGTGAGAATGGTAATCATGCTTTTAAGGAGTTACTTTATTTCACAAATTAATTAAGTGAGCCAATTGCTTAAGCAATTGTAAAACTTAACTCATGCAATTATCATATAAATTTTGTTTTTGTTTTTTGTTCTTATGGAGTATCCACCTTGTTTTGTTAGTATACTTTTTGTTGGAGAATTATCTTGTCATGTTCATTGTTTGTGAGTTTTATTAGAATTCAACTGTTAGTTTTCTTATTTGATAATTTTTTGGAGATTTGGCTCATGTCGCTATCGTTTGTTTAAGTAGAGATTTGGTGCATCTTGATTTGTTGCGGTGTTAGTATGTTGAGGCCAATTATGTTTGAAATTTACATTCAAATTATTGTTCTAATCATTGTAACCTTATTGTATTTACCATTGTTGTTTTGTCTTATGGTGTCACTTTCTCAGCCCCAACAACCCACACACAAAAACAAATTGCACACCTGTGCAAAATTTCTGCATGTTCGTTGTCAAACTGCAATGACAGGCTTTGGGGTCCTGATTTCATGTCTCCTCCATATTAATTCCATTCGCCACACATTTGATTACTTGCAAACACATTGGTTGGTGTTACGGATCATGTGAGTTGATCCCATTTACTCTTGAGGTTAAATATTCCATGTATTTCACTGCAGCTTGGGTAAAGAAATATAATGCATAGGTACATGTGTACCAAAATGAAATCTGCTGTGAAGAGATGGTTCAAGTTTCCTGAAAACAGTGTAGAGTGGTACACTGAGAAAGTCAACAGCAGGGGGCTTTATGCAATTGCTCAAGCTGAGTCTACAAGCTTCTCGGTGGCCTTGTCGTTACGAGATAATATAATCATATTCTTTCGTGTCACCATTTTCTGTTTAATGTGATTTATTTGCTAAAACATACATGTTGGAAGTGCACTGTACATGGTTAAAACAGAACACCCACCCACCCACACGCGCACGCACACACACACACACACACACACACACACATGTATTAAAACAAGATTAGCTTGTAATGCACCTTTTCTCACTTATCAAAATCAATAACAATGCATTCTGATTTACGATACCCGTAATGTTACAAATAACCACCTAAATCATGAAATTTGCAAATACTCCAATATGTGGCCAAAAATTGCTTATGTGCTTCTATTTTTGGTAGGTCCCCTAAACGCTCTATTTATGTTCTATTTGTTTGATCATCACCTCATGGAAATGATTTTAATTTTACTTTTCTTTTTGCTGCTCTGCCTCCTTTTTTGGATAATATATCTAGAGTGTCATAGTGAATTAACATGTATACACCCATATGCTGTATAAGTCCAAATGGCTTTCACTTGTTAGTTTTTTGTAACTTATCTTGCCAAATGATCATTTGGTTCATGAATTTAAGGCCCTATTCATGAATTTGTGCAGATCTCCTAGTGTTTCGTGCAACGATTTCCGTGGTTAACAATTTGATTCGACTGTTTTAGGGTCTCGGCGTGGAAAGAACATCATCTCAGTAATAAATAAAGAAAGCCTACCACAATTTGGCATTGCGATGGCATCCTGATAAGAATCCTGGTGTTGAGGTAAAATTTGAACAGCATCCCACTAGTGCTTGCTACTACTTTTGTACTTGAGATCTCTTAGGAATTTCACATCTCACATCTCCTATTTGAGCTCAACCAGTTTTTGACAGAAATCATATGGTTAATAAAATGAGCAATGTTAATTTATGACTGTGATAAAGATAGCACATCCTCGAATGCAAGCAAAGTTGGTGAAGGCTACCTGCACCAGCTCATTTTTGTTAAAGCTCTATCCTCTCACCTTTCTTTAAGTTGAGTTGTCTATCTTCTTGATGCACTGTTTGAAAACCGTCTTTTTATTTCCGAGTAACTGTGTCAATACCCATTTAATACAATGAGGATACATTATTGGGAATTTTTGGAGTATGATACTGTCAAATTGTTATTCTTCAGCAGGTTAATGTTTATTAAGGTGCATTGAATTTCAAGTAAAAACTTCCCCCTGATTGGTTCACTTTGAGTTGTTCACCTGTCCTTTTATCAATAATTAACTATAAGAAGGTAAAATCGGCACTCTTTGTTGTTGTCCATGTGGTGATGAATTCGAAGAATATCCAAATAATTCAATATATAGAAACTGCATTTTCCTAAGATTCTTTTTCCACCAGCTTTTAAGTGGAGTAAGCATCACATGTGTTAACAACTCTTTTCTAATTCTTATTTTCAGTCTTATTATTGGAAATGCTTTTGATGTTATTTCTGAGTTTTCTCAATTTGATTTTATGGCCTCTGGAAATTAGATTAACTAGAAATCTTATGATCAATTACATATAATGCCCTATTGAACACAATGATATTAACATATGTTGTCGGCGCATTCTCAAACACACTGATAATATTATGTGGAGTGATTGGAGCTATCATTGAAGGTAGCCCAAGACATTTCGAGAGATATTTATTATTACATATATATCCCTAACCTAGCTATACATTGGGGTTGGCCTAAATATTTTGCATTCTCTTCTCTCTAGTAGTTGATGTTATTTTAAAGACGAGTCCAAGTTTTCCATTTTATTTTGCAAATTGCAGTTATTCCTTTTATGTTAACTATGGGTTTCACATACTTCAATGCCTTTTCTCATATTCCACATGATGTAATCTAGGGTGCGGAAGTGTAAAAAAAAACAAGTTATCTACACCAACATCAACGATAGCAACAACATCTCTCATTCTCAATTAGGCAAAAGTGACACAAATGAGGACATTTTAGCTATTTATACTTGAGGTACAAAAAAGGGTAAAAATAACAATAAATTAATAAGAAATGCAAAAATGACGGATAGGTCCCTATGCCCTTGCATCATTCTCCCCTACTTATGAGAGCTCGTCCGAGCCAAGAAAGTGTATACTAGGGCATCATCCTCGGGCTCCCCTACTTGAGAGGGAAGTTGTCCTTTAAAGAATCCTGCATAATGACTCGCAAAATATTCTCGAAGAGAAACCTCAAATTTCCGCCATGACCAATGAATAGGAATGTGGCCTCTAATCTGTCCAAATGAAG
Source organism: Sambucus nigra (assembly GCA_949130495.1). Lineage (NCBI taxonomy): Eukaryota > Viridiplantae > Streptophyta > Magnoliopsida > Dipsacales > Adoxaceae > Sambucus > Sambucus nigra. The sequence goes on along the minus strand of OX422214.1, from coordinate 315,211,834 downwards.
AGCTAACACAAGATCGACGCGGAGAGGGCCATTGATGCCAAATTTCATCCAAATTTCTCGTAATGAGCCTGCATAGCATCAAATCATGTAAACAAGTCGTGGAGCGCTCCTCATAAGTAACCCAAAAAGGGTCCATAAATCCCACACCAATCGTGATCGCCCAACGCAACATATACTCTTCAAAGGAAACAATCACCGAACCATCACCATAAAACTCATCATCATGACAAAAAATTGGAAATAAATCCGTCAAATCTAATATTTCCACCTTGTGATAGTGAGTGCGAGTCTCCCAACCGTTTTCAATAAATAAATAGAAAAAATCAAATAGAAAGTACCCATCATCATCTATCCCAAAGATAGGATAGAAGTTCATAATCTCAAATGCCTCCAAATTCGTATATCGAGTACGAGTGATCCACCCATCCTCCTCGAATATGGGAATAAAGTCACAAGCAAGGAACACGTAGTCACTATCAAGCATCGTCGGGGTCTCAACAATCTCAGAGACATCCTCGTGAAGCATAACCGAAGAGATAGTATCATCGATGTGCGTGGGAATGACATTGGATGTAGTAGGAGGTACACTAGTGGACAAGTACTCGAAATATTGGACCAAATGTCTCGCTCTTGCACTTATCCATTGTTCACGTGCCGTCTCCATCTCAAGATACTCGGCTCAACACCTATTTAGGTGTTAACGGTACATCTCATACTCCCCGATGGAATCAGCACCATACACGAATATGTGAAGCTTTTGAGATAGATATGAATCCGTCGCAGCCTAAGAATCTACAAGATTTTGGAGTTTCTTGATGATGGCACAACTTACCTTTTCAAAATAAGCACATGCATTCATATTGAGCCCGTATTTGGTACCATCCCACGATAATTTGGAAGAAAAATATATTCTTCGAGTGGGGGAGGGATTAAATCAACGGGCCTTGATAGATTTGGGGCAGATTTATAATTTTTAGAAAATTCAGGGTTTTAATTGTAAGTTTTAAAAATTGGCAGGGGATTAGTGTGTTGAAAATATCTAGGTGGTAGGGTTTCTTGAGGATGAGGAAGGTAGGGTTTGGGGTTTAAATTTTTTTGGTTGAAATTGAATGAAGTTTGAAATAGGAGGAGTTTTAGGTAGGTCGGGATGAATCTTGGGTTGTTATGAAATACCTTCTTGAAATTCCGGTGTATCTTGATTTGTTTGGACTTGATTCTTGAAAATCTGGTGGAGTTCCCGGGTTTTGGACTGATTTTCATTATCGAAAGTGACAAGTTACTGACTTGTCAGAATTTAAGAAGATTCCAGGCCAGGGCAGCGGATCGAACTGCCTGTCGAGGCTGCATCTGCTGAAGGCGCGCTGGCCAAGGCTTTGAGTTGGATCGCAACGACGATGGTGGGGGTCTGCCCGCACTGGGGTTGTCATGCTGGATCGAAGCAGGTCGTATTCTGATGGCCACGGTTGTTTGGGTACGAGGGATGCTTCAGTTGATCGTTCGGGTATAATTGTCCTGTCGTTGGTGGTGGACGATGGCGGTGAAATGTTGAGATTAGGCTTTTTTTGCAAATTATCCGAACGAACCCAACGAAAGTCCAAATCTTCTATGAACATGGTTGATCCAAGAACAAACCGCGCTCTGATACCAATTTGATGTAATCTAGGGCGCGGAAGCGTAAAAAAAAGAAGTTATCTACACAACAACGACGACGACGACAACAACAACAACAACAAAAGAAAGATCAAGGGTTTCTTATTTCTCTCTCTAGTCTCTCATTCTCAATTAGGAAAAAGTGATACAAATGACGACCTTTTAGCTATTTATACTAGAGGTACAAAAAAGGTTAAAAATAATAAGAAATGCAAAAATGACAGATAGGTCCCTATGCCCTTGCATCACCACATGCATTATTTGTAGAACTTGGCATTTTAGGTAAGTATGAGACCTAACAATTTTGGGCAAATAACAAGTTTCATAAGTTCCTGCACATTTATACGACAATGAGACACTTTAAGAAAGCATAAAATTCTAAGTTAATCCACACAATATGCAACATTTAGTGGATAAAGAAGGGAGAAACACAAGAAAGAGAATCTAAAGAATAAAAATTATCATTAGGAGTTAAAATTTTTGGAAATTATATGGGGCCACACTTATAATGTCGAAATTATTATATACATACTATTATTTTGGAATTTTCTTTTATTTTAAATCTAAATATTAATATATAATAGTTTTTTATTTATTCAAGATCATTTTTTAATATGGAAAAAAATCTTTAAAATTGGGATAGTAAACATTAAACATAGCATTTCACCGATGTCAATTCGAGAATGGATATATAACACAATTATTTTAAATAGGGGGAGGGGTAAGACATAATAAATTATAGAGGGTGGGGTAAAATGTCAATTGGACAAATGTGAAAAAGAGCTAAAGACAAGTTGTCTGTGCATTTTCTTTCCATATGTCTCATAGAAATGAGTTACTAACTTACCATATAACACTTTGCTCTGTGTATTTATATGGAGTCTCTTCATCTCATTCAAACCATCTCTTCCCAAAATCTAAACAAAGGTTAGCCCTTTAAGTTTTTGTCTCATTGTTGAATTATGTTGTTATACTTCTCGGTTTGATATAATTTTTGGTATTCTTTGAGTTCAGGCAAGACATTCAGCGACTGTTTTTGTATTCCAAGGTATGGTAGATTGCTTTTTTCTTTTACATGCTTCTTTAAACTTCAAGTTTTCTTTTTCTGATTTCGTTTTGGGAATTAGATTAAACGGGGGTTTGATCAGTTCAGGTTTGTTTTCAATTCAAAAGGTGATAAAATAAATTATTGTTGTAAGTTTTTTTCCTAGTTGTATTAACACGCGTGTATATCTACTTATAGATGTATGTGTGTGTGTGTGTGAATATACATTTGTGTTTGTTATGCTGCATGCAAATTGATTAATTAAGTGTTTGTAGTTTTTTTTCATTTGCACGTTTTTTAATGTTCGAAAATATTTTTTTTGTTAGTTGACAATGTTCTTGTAAAACTTAGATGATTTGTTAAAACGTGTTTTGGTCGTATCCGCATGTATTCTCACGTGCGCACAAACGAGTGTTCTTTGTGTATAATTTAGTGTTGAGATTGTGCTAATCTATGGAATCTTGATGTATACAAGTAAAGTGTTTGCAGAATTGGATGTGTCATATATGTGATTATTAGAAAAATGAGAAGAGACAGAAATTTATTGAAGAGAATTATTTATCTCAATTAAAATGCATAGTTTCCATACAAAGTTATACACAAAGGCAGCAGCTAATGATAAGCCAAAAAATAATGAACAAATCTCATTATTCTTGTTGTACACAATTTCCTAATAACATTTTGCCAACTAAATGCCTAAGAATCAGGCTGAGACTTCGCCTCCAATCTTAACAGATTTTAACACGCACCTTTAAGTTGGAGCATGAATATCTATCATGCCCAACTTGCAAAGGTGAGTATGAAAGATGTTTTTTCCAAGAGGTTCGGTCATTAGGTGTGCAACTTGAGTTTGTGATGAAGTGTAGGTAGTAACCATGTATCCTCATTGTATCTTCTCTCTAATAACATTACAATCCATCTCAATGTGCTTTGTACGTTCGTGAAATACTGGATTCGCAGCATGTGTAATCCTGCTTGATTATCAAACTAAAGTTTGGCAGGAGTAAAGGACTCTAACTAGCAAATCTTTGAAGAGATAGCTGAAAAATGGCTTCAGATGCAATTTTTATGTTAAATCCTTATGGGTTTCGAATGAGCCAACGAGAAGGTGGGAAATAAACCTCGTGGTCAACGAGTTACAATGGCAAAGCCAAAGACAGTTTTTGTAAGACAAAGTGATGTAACGAATAATAAACAACTATGGATTTGTGCGGGCATAAGCTCAGAGATGGACTATGTTTGAAGAACCTCGACAATTGACATACTTCTCCGGCAAAAGCAATGGTTTATTGTGAATGTTTTTGTATGCAAAATAAAGGGTTATACCGTTTCTTTATTATTTTTCTACATACCTAATTTATCGGGGCTCTTAAATGCGAACAAGCCCGTTTAAATAGAGTTGGGGATTTATATAGATTCCGTGGGTTTAATTAAAAATACCCTTAATAAATAGTTAATTCACTAAATGTTTTAATTTAAGAGGTATTCATCTGGTTTTCTCATCTTTATCCTTCTTCATTAAATACCCTCAGGGTTCGTTTGATTGTCATTGAATTGTTTTCTATAGAAAATACTCATTTTAGCTCAATTTCTACTTTTGAGGTGCTTGATTTCATATGCATTCTATTAGGGCTCTCCAATGGGCTGGGTCGGGCCTAGCCGACCGGTTTAAAACCAGCCCATGGGCTGTAGCAAGGCGGGCCTAAAGGGTTATTTGGTGTCAACAGCCAGACCCATCCCGAAGTAAACATCAAGGCCCAAAGCCCTACCCAGTACCCAATACATGTCGTCTTAGTGGGCAAGTAGGGCTTAATGAGCTTAACGAGTCGACCGAATGAAAAAAAATAAAAAAGCACAAATTCTCATTTAGGTATAATAAATATTTATATTAAAGATGATTATGAACTAATTTCTCTATAGGTATCAAATCATGTAAAATTTATATACCCATTAAGGAAACTATGATGTATCATTAACTATATGTGTAATTGTTTCTGTAGATGTGCATGCGCTTACCAACACAAGAAACTTTGTGCGTCAGATTTCGTGTATAATATTACCAAGATGAGAAATTTTGTCATATTCAATGGTAGATTTGTACTTATCTTACACTAAATGAATCATTAAGAAATGCTATATAATGATACATTGTCTTACCATAATGGCAGATTTGTACTAATCTTGTTCATATAGCGCCTCGTAGTCTTATTTCATAACAATACTATCACCATTTGAATATCTAAAGAAACGTGGGCTCTTCACTAGCCTCTGCGTCTTGTCTTCGTCTCATTATTGAGGGATTACGTTATGAAGCTTGTGTGTTTGATTTATTTTTGGTTTTCTTTAAGCTATGGTATAGACTAGTAGATATCATTAATTTCATTTACATGCAGGAAAGAAGATGGTGTTTGATTTGGATCTCAATAGTCCCCCACCAAATGAGGCAATATATGTAGTCAACAACTTTGTCTTCTACTGTCCCCATGTGATGCAATCGCCGCGTGTTGAAATCTTCCAGTGACAAGTGCCTAATTTAAATGAAAACCCTGATGACGAGACTACAATAGGCTCCCTAAGGAACTTTGATGAGGTATACACCTTATATTTATAAATCATCTCATTTTTTTATATGAAATCGATCATTGTTTTTTAAAGGATATTTCTTATGAATTTGCATGCTAATCAACCGAACTCAGGCTTGACGGCATCAAGCTAAAAGGAAGCATGAGGTGAATGAAGAGCATTTAGGTTTTGTTTATCCGAATATTATTCCTTGGATTTTCTTATTATTATTTAATTATACAAAATGTTCCATATGACACTTTTAGCATTGCCCACTACTAGAACTTCCTATTGGTTATTAATTTGTTGGTGATGTTATTATTTTCAGTTTCATGTTAATAGTGTAGTTTTAATTATCGTTTATCCTTTAGGCTATCAACAGATTAGATTGGATTTGATGGAGTAAGGTAAATAAAAAATCATTTTATTAAGAAAAATATCGGTTCGAATGGGATTCAAAATGTACGCTAAATTATCATAACTGTAATCCATTAGGGTTCAAATCTAATCGGAGTGATTATACTGGGAAACTAGTTGTAGAGGAGAGTTTTATTATTAAAGTCTTATTAATGGAAAATATATGAAGTTGAATTTTTAAAGTGAGATTATTCTCTTAACTTTGTGAGTACTTTGTTTCGCGAGCCTAGTTTCCATAATAATGCTACACTCCCTACCATATCTTGTTTTACTGCAAGAAATAGAGCATTTAATTGAATCATGTTTTTTTTTTTACTTTTTTACCTGCATTATAGGTATTTACGAATGTACTCAAATAAAAATTTAGTAATCAACGTGAGATACATTACGTTGGGTCCTTTTTTTGTCATCCATATGCTTCTATAAAAAATTGAAACAATTGGTTATGTTACATTTATCTTGAGCTTACTTGATTTAGGGTTTAGTTTTTTACTTATATATATATATATATATAGGTAGGCTCTTGTGCACACTAAGTTTGCACAGTGCTGGCGCATACCAATTTTTTTAAAGCATTAAAAAAAAAATTGAGTTGATTTTTTATGTGATATATAAACATTTCAACGGACCCGTGTAAAAAAAATCAGCTCAAAAAAACTTTTTTTACTATTTTTAAAAAATCGGTCAAACTTTCGCAGCTTTTAAAGTACTTAAATGTAGTGAAAGTTTGGCTGCTTTTTTAAAAATAGCAAAAAAAGTTATTTTTAGCCGATTTTTTTTACACGGGTCCGTTGAAATGTTTAAATATCACACAAAAAAATCAACTCAAAAATATTTCTTTTACTATTTTAAAAAAATGATGTGCAAACTTAATGTGCACATGAGCCTGGCTCTCTCTCTCTCTCTCTCTCTCTCTCTCTCTCTACATATATATATATATATATATATATATATATATATATATATATATATATATATATATATATATATATATATATATATATATGTGTGTGTGTGTGTGTGTGTGTGTGTGTGTGTTCCTTACAAAACACTCTGTGTTTTACCCATTTGGTATTACAGCTAGGGCATCAACTAATGTCTGCTACGACAAAAGAACTCAGACAAATGGAAGGATTGTTTGTGAGTGTGGTTGTATGAACATGGTAATACGTCTGCCTTTTTAGCTAAACTACTTTTCTTTTTGCACAACTCAATAGTTCATTGTTATTATTTATATATGTTGGAAATTAATAATGTAGTCCGAAATTAATTTTTAATTTCGATTATATTGAATTCCGAATTTATGAATTTCCCATTTATGTGGTCTTGATAAATATCAGATAATTAATTAGGAACATGATAAATACAAATAATAAAGGATTGGGTTAATCTTATCCGTTAGTCACATGATGGTTAGTGACATTAGTGGGGGACTTGAAATAAAGTCCCATCTTGACTAGGATTTCGGCCCTCTTCCCCTTATAAATAGAGGAACCCTACACCATCTGGGGTTATCTCATAACACACTATTTTGAGGTGGGAGAGCAATTCCGAAATTCCATTTAAGTGCAATTTTTCCAAGAAGGGAGATTGATGGAGCAATTAATCAAGATGATTAAAAGTGATTTCTACAATAAGATTGATCAATGCATTGGATCAATGTAAGTCTTCTTTTCTATCCTTTAGGCACATTATGTAAAAATATGAAGATCCAAGATCCTTTTATTAATAACAATGGTATGATAAAGTTTAATCATATTAATGTATTCATGATTATTATTAGGGTTTTCTTAAGAATGATTTTACATGTGGTATCAGAGCTAAAGTTTAAAATCTCATGATTTTTCTTATTGATGCTTGTCTATAATAAAATCTACATTAAATTGCTTTTGTGCGTGAGACCTTTTGCGACGTCTTATTTCTATCATTCTAAGACTTTCTGTGATCTTTTTCTTTTGTCGTCAATACTCATTGGTTGGAATGAAAGGTCAAAACTTGCTCGGAATTTTACGAAACTGATATGGTCGACTGAAAACGTCAAAATAAACAAAACCCATTGTATACAATGGCCACAACCTTAATTTTGCTTTTTGATGTCCTTTAGACCCCTTAAAATTACATTTTTTGTCGTTTTGGGTAATAATGTTGACATCAATATCTCACTCTAGAAAATTGATTTTTGAATTTCGTAAATTGTTTTGAGATCCTGGAGTAATTCTCTATATCCCTGTGGTGCTAACTCAAATTTTCTATTTTTGGCAAAAATTACGGTTTTCCTAATAGAGAGTTAAGGTAAAGGTCATGTTCCTTCCTATATTTTGTTTTTTAGGACAGTGCTTTTCAAATTTATCAATCTAGTCCCTGTGGTACAATAACATTTATTTGTGTGGTCCCTTTAGAGTTAGGAGTTCCTATTTTGGGTCTGCGCCAGTGCACCATTTTTCATGGTGTTTTTGTCATGTTTTTAGTACAGGGACTAAATTTATAAAACTTATGTGGATGTCCTATTTTTATACACTTTAAGAATTATGAGGAACATTCCCTAAAACTCCATTTTCCTAAATATTATGTATTTTTCCACCACGAGGGTTGTTTTTTATGTTCATGGTTGTTCGAATATTCATGTTATGTATTATTTGGTATTGATGAAAGGGTTCAATATAAAATTTTGGATATTAGATGTATGATTATGTGTTTGACAATAACATTTCGATATATTAGGTTATTGTGCATAATCTATAATTGGTAGCCCAAAGGTCGTAATGTAATTATGAATTGATGTTTCGACAATAATATTTATATGATGTTGGATGGGGAAGACATAAAAGTGTCTTAATCTATAATTGTAAATATGATATTATTGTGTATGCATCTATATTTGGACCATTAATTATACATTGTGTTTTGAGTATAATATTTTTGGGGGCATTGATTTTACATAAACAAGGTTTACGACTTCCAGAAAAATTATTTTTGAATTCCGTCGAATGTTTCGTGATTCTAGAATAATTTTCTACATTTGCATGATGTTGACTCATTTTTTTTTGGAAAAATTTAAGTTTTTGCATATTTCATGTATATTTTATCTAGAACACTGATAAAACCTTGCTCTAATGATCCTATTTTAGTTGAATATTCGTGCCAAACACAGTCCAACATATTTTATATGGTAGGATATTAGACTTGCGTTATTGTTAATATTCATATTTTGATGAGTCTCGTGCCAAACACGGGCCAATGATTCATATTGTTGAATATTATGATATTCGTGTTTTAACGAGTCTCGTGCCAAATACAGGCCAACGATTCATGTGGTTGAAAATCAAAATTATTGTTTAGTCTAATGCTAGTAATCCCATTAAGTTGAATTAAATGTCAAACACATGATACAATTCATATGTGCGGATACTAGATTTATGATTTCGTTGCATGAATGCATATTTGAATGCATGACTTGCAGAGTTTGAGACTCATAAGTAGGTATTCATTCAGTTTAATAAAATGTCAAATACAGGCCAAGATTAGATGTGAAGATATTACACTTGTAGTCATTTTATATTATCCTAATGTTTGTCATAAGGTTAAATTAAGCGCAACACATGCTGAAATTTGAATCAAATAAACATTGGAATTTTTGTAAATATTAAATAATTGACATCAATGTTATTAGTCATATTTTCATATTCCACTAGTATGATAGTTGTGATTATAACCGTATTGTGCATTAATATGACCATGAATGATTTGGGTTAATATTTTTGATTTATTACACATACATAAGTGATACAGTGAAAGTAAATGGGTTATGTTTTCCATTTACTATTATTTTTGTAATATCTCATGTAAACTCTTTGTCTATTTGATTTTCACATTATGTCTATTTTTTCGTGAATTTCAAATTAAGGAATAAACAATAATATAATTTATTCATGTATTACGAGTATTTTAAACATGTATGCGTATCTCTACTATTTATATAATATAAGGTTTGGTGTTCATTAAAGTGCTCCATTCCAGAAGATATAAATATTGGACTAATGCATCAATATCATGCATATTTTGGTTGCCTACGAGTCCATGTATGATATTGAATGCTAGGATGATGATACTTTATGACGTTGCATACATATTATTATTTATTCATTTATTGTGATTCAGAAACCTAGAAGTCCAATTACAATAATTGAACAAAATGTAAGTGATGATATATATTTTGGGAAGGTAATAATGGTTGTCAAACGCAGATGCCATGGTTTCTTTCACTATCATATCACCAATTAAGTTTATGAAAACCATAAACACGAATAATTTAGTTTATTGCTCATGCGATATTTAATGAACATAAGTGAAAAACTTATTAACATATGTATGTAAGTCTTTACGTAATGTAATATTCATATTATGAAATGTTTGGTAGTCACCACGGTGACCCGACTAGAATGGCAATGAATATTAAATGTAAAGATGATGGTAGTAGTAACTCACGATGCTTAAAATTGTAAAGATATTAATGGGGTATATTGAGTTTATTTCTTCAAGCAAGGTTATTCCCTATAGGGAATCGATTTTGAGTGATTGAATGAACATCACAGATCACATACATTATTATAGTATATGAAAATAAGTTGTCCACAAATATCGTGTACAATATAATTAAATAACATTATACCCAATAACGTAATCTAGATGCATCATAATCGATATTTCACAGTTACTACTGAAGAAAACTCGAGGTTATGCACTTAACTTATTATCATGTTGTCAATGTGTGTGTTGTTAAATCAAAGCATTAAAGAAGTGAGCAATTTATCTCATTATCTTATCATTTTATTGTATCCCATTTTTTTCTCTAAAATTTCATATTTAATTTGTTTAAACAAATTAAGTTTGTTTACATGTTGCACACTCAGACTAATAATGATAGAGATAATATATATCTTCTATGATTTGAAACGAGTTTTTCATCTTAGTAGAGTTTGCAAGTTATAGTTATTGTGTCATAGAAAATATTTACTTTTGATGCAACGATTGTTTCTAAAACAAATTAGAAATGCTAATAAGCTTCTTCTTTTTTTGTTATTGGGGAATCAAATCGCCATTTGTTTTTCATAATCCCTCAATTTTTAATTTTTTTGGAAATTTTTTGTCTAGACTTGATCGTGAGGGATATATTCTAAAGAATCTTTTGATGTATATTTTTTCAAAGATTGTGGTATTCCTTTTGATGCTTTTTATGAAATAAAATTTTGAACATATTTCTTTTAAAGATTGTTTTGATCCTGCATCATAATTGTAACCTTATTGATTAAACTCTTTAATCTTATACCAAATTAAATCTAGACTCCCTTTAATAATTTTCGTGGACAAGGTTTTTGTAATATCTCTTGTAAATCTTGATAGTCGAGTTGCGCTCTTAAGGTATTACGATGTCTAATATCAGGATGAATTATGTGACCCAAGTGAGAGATTATGAGAAACTTCCCTTAAAGTGGACCTACATAGATCATATAATTGTCATTGACACGTACTTGTTGCATTAAAGAAAATCAAAAATGTCAAATTCATTATAAATGGTGAAATTAGTGGCGTATGGATAAATAATGACCCAGTTTTATTTTCACAAGTCATAAGAATTGAAACTAATGGACTACAACTAAGTTTAGAATCTCTTTGAATTACATAATTAATTCACTAAAGCTGTGTATGAGGGGGTCATCAAGACCAAACACGACACTAACGGTAGTTAAATGAGATAAAGCTAAATTGTAGTAAAATATTTCACCATTAATGAAGAAAAGGTTATAAATGAACCTTCTCAATTATATGTAAGGACGTGGAATTCTTATGACATTAGTAGCTTATTATGATTGAGAGTTACATGACGTGGATGTGAAAATTACTTTTTGGAGTCTTATAAACCATGTGTATATGTTTAAGAGATCATTTTATAAACATAAATTTCCCACATGACGTATTTTAAGAAATACTATCATTATTTTTTTTAATCGTTGTATATTTGTATACACCTTAAGATCCGTGGTAGTAAGTTTATATATTTTCTCTATATACAAGCACGGATTTAGAAAGTAGAGAATCAAAATAATTATATGGGCTTAAAAGTTGTGTATGAAGTAATGAGATACTTAAAGGACTATATGCTCACATTTATGATGTATGTGTTCATTTAAATATGAACAATTATTGTGACTCAGATTTACTAGTTGTACGGATGGTATGAAGTTCACTCTTGCTTAATAATGTTTGTTTTGGTTTATCAACCAATATAATGATGGGGTACAACACAAACAATCCATTAACTATTGTGAAAGCTGAGTTTGTAGCATGCTTGATGCTACAACTTATGTATTTGGCAGCGTGACTTCATTTCGGGGATTGGAGTTGTCGACACTACTATCACGCCTCTGAAATATTAATAAATATTATGTATTCCTAAAGTAACTAAGCACATTGAATGGAATACCTATCAGTGAAAGAAGAAATTTAGAAACAAAGAGTGTCAATTGATCATATTAGTACGACTCTACGAGTGATAACATAGCATATCCTCTTACGAAAGGAATATCTCCAAAGACATTATGGAACGTGTCAAAGAGATGGGTCTCAATTAGTAAGATTATGATTGCTATTTGGCTTAGTTGTTTGATACTATTACTTGAATTCAATAAAAGTGTTTCCGATTTCAATTATTTATGTCTTTTGTGAATGCATGCATATGATTATGAATTATTGTTGACAGAAATAATCCTTATTTAAAAGGACATTATGAGGCCATTATGATACCCAATATTAAAAGCTTAGTTGAATGAAACATTGGTGTTGTGGTACATGGAAGGAACCATACTCTTGAATAGCATGGAACCGCCATGACTCACATTCGTGAATTGTTTGATTTAAGCGAACTATATTTATCAGTTATTGTGCAGCTTATGGTAATTAATTTAATTATGAGAATTATTAAGACCAAGTGGGAGACTGTTGGAAATTAATAATGTAGTCTGGAATTAATTTTTAATTTCGATTATATTAAATTTTGAATTTATGAATTTCCCATTTATGTGGTCTTGATAAACATCAGATAATTAATTAGGAACATGATAAATACAAATAATAAAGGATTGGGTTAATCTTATCCGTTAGTCACATGATGGTTAGTGGCATTAGTGGGAGACTTGAAATCGAGTTCCATTTTGACTAAGATTTCGGCCCTCTTCCCCTTATACATAGAGGAATCCTACACCATCTGGGGTTATCTCATAACACACTATTTTGAGGTGGGAGATAAATTCTGAAATTCCATTTAAGTGAAATTTTTCCAAGAAGGGAGATTGATGGAGCAATTAATCAAGATGATTAAAAGAGATTTCTACAACAAGATTTATCAATGCATTGGATCAATGTAAGTCTTCTTTTCTATCCTTTAGGCATATTATATGAAAATATGAAGATCCAAGATCCTTTTATTAAGAACAATTATATGCTAAAGTTTAATCATATTAATGTATTCATGATTAATATTAGGGTGTTCTTAAGAATGATTTTACAATATCTTCATTTTGTTTTTTATTATTCATTTTTTCATATGGTTTGGAATTAGACCTGGAAAGATGAGACACGACTCGAAAAGAAGATACGAATTGACACAAAAATATCATTTATCGGACATTGGGTCATTACGGATACATGATTAACTCTGACACGATCTATTCACTCCTCTCAAGGAAGCGGGTATGGGTTTATATTTTTATATGCATACTTGATATGACACGAACCCGACCCGTTGACGAATACCTTGACGACAAGCACACTGAATGGCTATAATGTAGAAGTTTTATTAACATTTGATTACTTTATAATGAAGAGTTGTTACTTAATATACAAACAAAACCTAGTAGAGTTCTCGATTATGGATAAATATTATAAAAAGGAATTAATAAGAAATAAGGAAAGTTTAGAAGATAGTTACTAAATATAAACCTACTGTTTGTTCAATTTAATAGTACTAACACAAAATGATATTTAGTGCTAGCTAATGCACCCAAAGTACTACTGCAGATTTTCTGTGTATGCTGTTTTTGTTTTTCTTTTATTTGGATAATTGAAAATATTGACCCTATCAAGTTTATTTAGTGGTCCAAACCTTGATTTTACAAAACAAAGTTTTTACTTTTTGGAGTGTGATTATGTGGGAGTGCATTAAAGTGTATGTTCTGTACATAAATTAAACACGGCTGATAGATTTGTATGTATATATATATATATATATATATATATATATATATATATATATATATATATATATATATATATATATATTAACTTGAATGCATAGCTTTTAATCTTACATAGAAAAAAATCCTTGGTTTGGAAATTGGAATTGTGATATAGATGTGAAACATTTATGCTTAATTTATTAAGTATTACACCTTAGTTTAATCACTGCTATAGTGGTCGACTGCTTTCACTCGATTGGTTAAGGTGCAAAAACAAACCCTGTATCATTAATTTTTTGAACTTATTTTTAATATCCCCCCTCCAACTTTGCATATTTTTTAAAAGATACCCTCTTGAGGGGTTTGTAGTGAATTCTTAGTGGGTCTTTGAAAAGAAATGCACAATTTACCAAAGTTTTGGCATTCACTGAAAGGAACCGTTTTTAAAATATTGTCGAAAATGCAGGAAACATGGGTCTCTATCGACAGAACTGAAAGGAACCGGTTTTAAAATATCATTTGAAAAAACCCATCAAATAAGGATCCGTTTTATAGGTTGGATACATGAGTTAAGTAATCGTGCGGTCAAATGTCAACATCCGCGTAGTCAAATGATCAACGTTCAGTTAATATATTTGCCCAAAATAATTTTGCAAGTTGTCTCCCTAAAGCAATTTTTTACTCGCTCGATCTTCATAAATCAACACAGGCGCTCTCATAGCGTTATATATTTCGACGAAGAGTATCCGTACGTGCACACCCCCCATCGACCGCCTCTGTGGACACCTAAAACTTTAGTTACTCCTTGTTTTCATAGTTTACATGGAAAAGTCGCATAATCCGCTAACCTCTTAAACAATCTCAAAATGAGCTCCCAAAAATCCTTGCTACAACTATATCTAAACCACAGATTTTTCATAAACTCCACAGACCCTTCCAAAATAAGCATATCAATTTCCTTTCCCAAAAATCCTTGCTACAACTATATCTAAACCACAGATATTTCATAAACTCCATAGACCCTTCCAAAATCAGCATATCAATTTCCTCAAGGGTCCCACAAATATTAAAACTAAGAAAACAACAAACTAAGGTTGATCCCCCACCCACACAAAGCCTGCACTAAGTAATTAACCACGTGATTAACCAGTCGACCACGCAATTATCTGGCATTCCTGCAACCATTGTGTATTTTCCACTTCCAATGCAATCCCCATTAAATTGACCGCACGGTTAATCAATCAACCCTACAATTAAATATTTTATGCAACCTTGCCTAAATCCAACTGAGATATCTTGTATGATCCATTTTGTTGCTCCACATGTGGTGAGTAGTGCCCCACACTTTGATGGACATTCCATTGAGTTTCTTCATATGGATATTGAGTTTCCTAGGATTTTCTTAAATGAAAGTGAAAAACTCAAGAATATTCCTACATAACCAAATCTCTTTGCTTGAGATTGAGCTACTATTTAAGACCACTTTTAAGATGAATATGTTGACTAGGTATAAAAATGGATAATATATTTTTTCATTCCAAGTTGTCCACTTTGGATAAACGAGGACTTGGTTTAAAAGTGATGGCTCTACATCTAGCCAAGCTTTTTTATCACCCGAATCCATTTTCCCATCTCCCATTGGTGAATCATGAACCAACCCTTTACCCAAAGAAGACCAAAGGAAGGTGACTTTCATGTGTTCTTTTTGCAACAAGGAAGGACTTTTGAAGGAGTTTTACTTTAGAATAATGAGGCAACAACTCAAGCACCCCATTGACCCAATCGTTCCCCAGCCCTATATGTGCACAAATTGTCACACATTAGGACATCTTAAGGATTTTTATGTATTTCTTCAATTCTCTTTAGATGTAGGTGATTTTGACAGGGGTAGGAAGGTTGACAGGAAAGAGAAGAAGAAGTTGGATGCCCCTCAAAAGGTGAGGGGAAATGAAATTGTTTGATCCTCCCACACCTCCCAATTCGATCCCTAGATCCAACACGTTGAGACTTGATCCAGATAAGGTTTCGAAACAAATTATTGATAAATAAGAACTAAAATCCCTAGATTAACGTGCTAAAGCTCAATTTTTATCTAGAAAGAAATAGTATTCTTTTGGTTTAGGTGTCCTAGAGTGTTTGATTTACTCTTTTGGATAAGCATATAGATTTCTCTTTATGCACTACTTTTAGTCTTTTGATATGATATTTGGTTTGTCAATACCTTTAGATTTTTGGCTTGTACAATATTGGTCTTCTATATAGTTAGGTATTATTTTATCCCATGAGCTAAAATGCAAATCTATATGCGTAGTTAGGTATTATTTGGTCGTTAGATGGTCTTCTATATAGTTCCTCAGCAATAGTTCCCTTGAGAACTACAAGTCCAACAGTGGAGACAACTTCTCCATAAAAGAAACTCCAAGAATGGAATATGTGATTATGAGGCTTCAATGAGATTCACAAAATATTAATTGGGAGTTTATGCGATTCAAAAGGTGTTTTCGGACTTTTAAAAGAAGTCTTTATGTGCAGCCGGTCTGCAGAAAATGGTGATTGAAAAGTCTTGAAAAATACCTACAGGAAGGAGGTTTAAATAGGCAAACATGAAAATCGAGGCGGCGTTAAGTCGTTCGGACGAGCTAGACAAGTCGTTCGAACGAGATGTGCATCTCTTCAGAAACGACCATCTAACAACCCATCTAACGACCTTGAAAAACTAAAACATTAACTCCTCGTTAGAGGCATGTTCTATATAAGCCATCAAACGAGACATCTAATGACACGAGCAGGTCGTTTGAACGATAAGTGCATGTCGTTCTAACGACTGCTGGGGAAAAAACATTTTTATTTAAAATCCAGCCTCGTTTTTGTTGAAATAAAAAAAGTAAAATTAAATAAAATTATCCCATAACTATTTATGAAAAACTAAATAAAGAATATACCATAAAGAACGTGGAGATGTGGATAACAAACGGATGAAGTTAAATGTGATGCATGTTGAAGATGAGTGGTGTATGTTGACGATGCACGTTGTCAAAGATTTGGGTTATGGAGGTCGTGGATGATTGTGAAGATGTGCCAATGTAATGGAATACGCCATATGTCATGTCATCTAAAACGCTATGGACAAGTCCTAGATTCTAGCGGGCTATGTCAGAAAATTGCCCTTATAAATCTCCCCCTATGGTTATGCCGGTACATATATAAAAAATCCGAATTATGTAACCCAAAAAGAATCCTAAGACATACAATATTCTAATACCCTCCCAAAACCCACAAATGGAATGATATGAAAATACACAAGTCTTGAAAATCTTTAAATCTTCAAAAACTTCAAATCTCCAAATTTTTTTTGTCTTCATTGAGTGTACCATAAATATGATCTTTAAATGAGCCTAATCACATGAGACAAGAAATAACTACCCGTGACGCGCAAAAGTTTGAAATAAAATGATATGCATAAATGATAATCATAAATAAGCACAAGCAAATTATAAAGTCATAAACTTTCCCACTCCTGCACAATTCGTTCTCCCCATCTTTATGATGTTCCAAATAGACAAGGAAAAGAAACATAAGCAATGAATACGGAGTTTGTCACAAACAATAAACCACTATTTTTGAATTTTAAATACTTTCTCACTTAAAAATACAGCGATAAATCACACCATGAAGTACCACTAAGATAACCAAATCATGAACGCGTAATGAATGGGTGTGAACAAATTCGATAGGAAAATCAACTAAAACAATCATAACATATATGCAAGATGAATTTTGGATACTCCTATCGAATGAACTCAAAATCGTCCTTAGGTGTAAAAAAGTTGAATTCATATGATATCTACTCAATCTAATCAACAAATCAAAGTCTATAATGATTTTCACACCAATAACGTCCAAAACTGTGTATTGCTCTTATGAGACTTTTTTATGATGTGCAAACCCATTGATCTGCAACTTAACTCCCTCAAAACTCACATATTGAATATTTCTCTCAACACTTTTGTTTTGAAGAAATCAATGCTCATATGTAGCGAAGCATCAATGTTCTTTTAAATTTGCCCTAGCACTATTTTTAGTGCTTTTAATCTTTTAGGCACTTTTCTTTTGCAAATGGTGGCTATTCACACAAAGATCTTTTTACTTTCGCAGTCCGAGCCACTGTTTTTAAATAAACACATTTATCGGAGATATAAATTTCAATTTTTTCAATCGGGACAATGGTTCTTAAGCACTACTTTCATTATCTCATTTTATCGCATTTGGTTTGTTTAAGGAAGGATTGAGATGAAAACACATTGATCAACATGTGACAGACAAGTGCAATTCTTAAAATAAATTTGTGCATGTGTGCATTACGGGAGACAGTGAACTAAACATGTAGAAAGTAATCACTAATCACATCTCAATGACTCCAATACATTATAAAGCACAAGGATGAAATGAAGTCGTGTTTCAAAACACTATAAAAAAGTCACGTGGATAATGGAATAATATTGTGACTTGGCAATCCTAAATGTCCATCCATAAAAGGGGTAAACAATGAGGTTTTCAAAAAATTTATAAAAAGAAAACCGTTTTGCCGTTTTCATTTTTGTCAAAAATCGAAAATATTTTCGACTTTTTCTCTTTTCTTAAATAACTAAAAATCTTTTTGTATTTTTCAATTTTTCTTAAAGACCGAAAATCTTTTTGGATTAGTCCAAGTTTTCCTAGTTATTTTCCAAATTGCATCTATTCCTTTTATGTTAGCTATGGATTTCACAAGCTGCAATGCCTTTTCTCATATTCCACACGAGTTATCTTTGAAACTTGGCATTTTAGGTAAATATGAAACCAAACAATTTTGGATAAGTTTCATAAGTTTAGTTTTTTCCAGCACATTTATACGAAAATGAGGCACTTCAAGAAAGTATAAAGTTATAAGTTAATCCACACAATAAGCAACATTTAATGGATAAAGAAGGGAGAAACACAAGCAAGAGAATCTAAAGAATAAAAATTTCCATTAGGAGTTAAATTTTTTGGAAAGTATATGGGGCAAATTCTTAAATATATACGTACTATTATTTTGAAATTTTCTTTTATTTTAAATCTAAATAATAAGGAATTTAAATATTAATATTTATAGCAGTTTTTTTATTTATTGAAGATAATGTTTTGTTATGGAAAAAAAATCTGTAAAATTATGATAGTAAACGTTAAAAGTAACATCTCACTAATGTTAATTCGAGATTGGATATATAAAACAATTATACTGCATGTATATACATTTGTGTTTGTTATATTGCATACAAATTGATTAATCAAGTTTTTATACATGTAGTAAATATTCATCACATGTTTACTAAAAGAGGTTCATACTTCTAAAAAGTCACCTCCGAGAAATAAACTGAATCGAACCTCTGCACAAATTCCGCAAAGAGAACTCTTCTAAACGAAGCTCTATCCGATTGAAAAACACCAAAAAGAAAGGGCACTCCCCCGAAAAAAAAGTCGGCTTTGGCCGCAAGGGTAAAGAACCTCTGAACAAATTTCGGGGCAATACCCCCGATATATACACATACTGTGATAAACTGTACATATCTATTTGTCTTCTTTACCCCGATCACCGTTTGGGGAATGAGTATGCAATTTACAACGTTTATATTTCAAAAGCCCGGTTTCTAACCCGTCACCTCTATTTTCAAATTTTCTTTTATTTTAAATATCAAATTTCTAAATTTAAATAGGATCAAATACCAAAAAGTCTCTCAAATATTTTTTAATACACATTTAGTCAAAGCCTTTTATTTTGTACCAAAAAATCCCTTATTCTCTTACTTGTAAAGGTCCGCGCGAGCGGCATAGTAAAAGACTTTTTGAAAAGTTGAACTAACGTATATTAAAAAATGTCTGAGGGACTTTTTGGTATATACCCCATTTAAATAATAAGGAATTTAAATATTAACAATTATAATAGTTTTCTATTTATTAAAGATCATTTTTTATTATGTAAAAAAATCTTTAAAATTGGGATAGTAAAACGTTAAAAGTAGCTCTTGTAAAGTTGTAACTGAACGGGTGCTATTTAGGTTGGAAGTCGGCTCTCCAGTTTCCCCCACCCCATCAATGGATCCTAAACGACTTAAACCCCTTGGTTTCCCTACATTGATTATCCTGAATCTGAACAGTCCCATAAAACAATTCTTTATATGTATGTACTCCACCCAATTTCTCAACCCAAATCGGTGATTGACCCTCAACTATAGGTATGGGATTTTTAGTAAATATATTTCTATTTCAAATGTTGTTGTGTATTCCTTCAACTTCAACTTGTATCGTGTTTATTCTTTGAATTGTGAGTTACCTAGTCCAATCAGATTACCATGTACTACAATTTCACTCGATATTATGTAAATGGGTCAAATGTTTTAAACCCTTGTTTAGGGTATTTAAATTAAGAATTGGGTTTCATACCACCTCTTTTATTGATTAGGTAAATAATTTTTATTTTTGTCTTTAGCATAAATTTTTTAATGTTCAGTTCAACATATCTTTTGAATATTACATGGTTTATTTTTATGTTTGTTTTCGGTTCATTATATGTGCACACCAGTTTAAGCCAAATTAACATAGGCATAATAGTCACAAATGACGAGACTAATGATACTCTATTTGGGTGTCAACACGGTGCAAGTCCCGAAATGATGAACTCTCCTTATAAAACAAAACCCACCATTATTGTTTGTGTAATACTAGGGCTACTCCTTTTTGTTACCCCAGCTTCAAAGTGTTGTACCTTGCTTTGTCTTTTATGCCCTGGCGGGACCCATACAAGTAAAGACAAAGCAAGGTATACCACTTTGAAGCTGGGGGTAACAAAAAGGGGTAGCCTAACATTATCCTTATTGTTTAGATAATAATTTCTTGAGATTATGGTACAAGTATCATCCATGGAAGTTATACTTTGTAGTTAACATTTTTTTTAGAAACTAACCTTATTTCATATAAAATCATTAGTTAAAACTCAATACTAATATATTTTATAGAAAATACTCCACCGGCCCCATTTAAGAGTCTTTATATGACTTTAGCCTTTATTACCCACTTCCCAATGGTCAAAATCAAGACGATTACGACCATGAACGAAATGTCCTTGACACGACATGACACAAAATCCTCTTTTTAACCAAACACAATCCAATAAACATGCGACGCAACAGAACACAACACAATTTTTTTTAACATAGCACAAACATGACCCAAATAAAACTTGATACGACACGACCAATTAAAAAACGACACTACACTTAGGAGGTGGTGAAAGAGAAATAACGTTGGAGGATTGTCATAACTAGCTGATCCAGGAATTTGGCGGTGAGGGGGGGGGGGGGGGGGGGAATGTATATATAATTATGTTTGATGGGGCCAAATGTGCGTATATAATTTTTTTTTTTAAATTATCATAAATTTCAAGGGTAAAAATAATCAATTTTCAAAAGTTTATGGGAGCCTAGCTCCCACCCCCACCCACCCTAGATCGGCCTGTAGTAAAGATCTGGTTGAGGAGGATGGGAATGGTAGGCTCAGATTGGGTTCGGTTTGGGTTAAGGAAGGAATTTTTTTGGGGGGGGAGGCATATACCGAATAGTCCCTCGAACATTTTTTTAATATACGTTTAGTCCAGGCCTTTTTATTTTGTTCCAAAAAGTTCCTCACCACATAAAAACACTCAAAATTAAGGACACACACAAACCTATTTACCCACCTCCCTCCACCCCACCCCACCCCCCATCCCACCCCCACTGTCGGAGCTTCGACAACCCTCGTTGGAGCTCCGACGACCCCCACCGGGGGTGGAGAGATGGGGAGGGGGTGCCGCTAGCACGGACCTTTAAAAATAAGAGAATATTGGGTAAATGGGTATTTGAGGGACTAAATGTGTTAAACTAAAAATATGTGTCTTCTGTGTTTCTATGTGGTGAGGGACTTTTTGGAACAAAATAAAAAAGTTTGGACTAAACGTGTATTAAAAAATGTTCAAGGGACTTTTTGGTAATTGATCCCTTTTTTTAAAGGTGAAGATACGTTTGTGGAAGAACTAAGGTTTGGGGGGTTTGAGTTTTTTGATATCTTTTGGTTTGTGGGGTTTGGAGGTGAAGATAAATCAATCAAGGTGAGTGGGGAGGAAGAAATATGAATTTGGTGAAGAGTGATGGTGAGGTGGCCATTATTATTGTCTTGCAAGTTTAATGTGTGCTCTGGTCATATGTAAGGTTTGAGAACAGAAGTTACAGGATAAAAAAAATTTAGTTTGATTTGCGAAATAACACGAAGTGAATAAGTCGTTAGAAAAATGCTTGTTAAGTCATAGACTATGGAAAATAAGGTTTCCATGAAACGATTTTAGCAAATGAGTATTATCAACTTTGAAAATTTATAAATTTGTGCTCAAATGTCATAGACTATGTAACAACGTGATACTCTTTTCACAGCCATAACCATGGTATATAATTTGACCAAACTGGACAAAGATGAAATTGAATTTTGGCTCCAAAGGATCCCAATTGCATCATGCTATCCATGAAATATTAGTTTTTGGGCCTTCTTAAAATCTTTTATAGGATTTTTGCTATTTTTGATATTGAACATGACTCGAGAACGCATCCATTAATGTATGTAATTTGCGATACAATAATAGATGGAAAATTGCAGAAATAACTGGTTTTATCCATTGATCATTAGAAAACAAACATTTCTCAAATACATACAACCAACAAAATATAACAAATATAAATAAATCTAAGCAACCTTCTTTGGAGATTTGGTGGACTCTGCCTTAGATGGAGACTTTGGTTCCTTTCCAGCCTTGCCAGATTTCTTTGGCAAAATAGCTGGATTGATGTTAGGAAGGACTCCACTGTGTGCAAAGGTAACACCTGCTAGCAATTTTCCAAGCTCCTCGTCATTCCTCACGGACACAACACATGTCTTGGGATAATTATGCTCTTCTTGTTGTCACATGAGCAACATTTCTAGCCAACTCCAAGGCCTTTACAGCTAGGCATTCGAGAACGGCGGCAAGGTAGACAGGGGCACCGGTTCCAACACACTGAGCATAACGTCCCTTCTTCAAATAACGACCGGTTCTACCGACTGGGAACTACAGACCAACCTTCACGGCGCGGGTGACAAATTTCTTTCTTGGACCGCCGACTTTCCTTCATTTAGCTCCCTTCTTCGATTTATTGGAAGCATCCATGTCTGGTGTTTAGAACTTTAGATAATGATGCGCTTTGGACTTGGATGGTCTACACAAATTATTTGAGCTATATTTAGCGTTGTGAAGTTTGTGTTGCGCTGAGGCGCATTATATAATGCGCTAGGATTTGTGGAATGGGTTGATAGGACTGCTCATCTTACCCTAATCGACGGTAATGGATTCTTTGATCCGTGTCTTTTAAAAGAACTAATAGATAGTGACCATAATTTTAAATCGAGAGATGTGAGTATCCTTTTCCCGCAGATTATTCGCTTTTTTATTCTCTCTTTCCTCTACGAATATTTATATCAAATGGTGTTTTTATTTAAGAATATTGTAGAGATACCCTCTCATTATACTCATAAAATGAATCTGGTTGAGTTGTAAGAAATGCATTATTGGTTGTTATTTTGAATCGACCCTATGTGAACCCCACACTCAAGCCAATGTATTTAAGAATATTCATGATAAAATTATCCTTTATTTTGAATCCAAGGTCAGCTCTCATATTTTGAAACAACTACGTCAATGATAAATATTGGGTAATTAAAGAAATGCGGGGTAATATTTTTTTCTTTTTCATTTTCATTTTCATTTTCATTTTCATTTTCATATTCAAAATTTTATTTTTTAAAAATAATTTATAGATTACAAATTTTTAAATAAAAAATCATATGAACCAGGAGGTTTTTTAATGATCTCAATTTATTTTGACAACTCACATCTCCTTTATTTCCTTATGCATAGGGGGTGGGGAAATTTAGTTGGACTAAATACCTATAATTTAGGAGAAGAGATTAGGACATATGGAGAAATTTCAAGTTAATAAGCCAAACCTATCAATTCTGTAAAAGTTATTGTGCGGGAAATCAACATAATAACATTTTTTTTGTGTATATATATATATATATATATATATGTTTGTGTGTGTGTGACGACATCGTGTACTGCACTCCTGAGTTGGATGATGACTCAGGATTTTGTGGAGGTTGATATGTTATGATCACTCGTTTAGGATGGTCGAAATTTGTTTTTTGTTAGTTGAGAATGTGCTTCAACACTAGTAACACAATTAAAATCCTATGTCTTTTTTTAGGATTTGAAAAATGCTTAAATGAAAACTTTTACTTTTTCGATGTGAAAATGTCAACTTCAGTGATTCGTAATAAAATGGAATTTTGTTCTCCAAGTATCAAATCATGTAATGTTTTTATACCCATTAAGGAAAATATGATGCATCATTGACTTTGTGTGTATTTTTTTCTTTAAAAGTGTAAGCGCTTACCAACACAAGCAACTTTGTGTGTCGGATTCCATGTATAATATTACCAACATGAGCAATTTTGTCGTACAATGGTAGATTTATACTAATCTTATACTAAATGTATTGTTAAGAAACCTTATTTGTATTATTATGGTACGACATTGTCTTACCATAATGGTAGATTTCTGCTAATCTTGTTTATATAGCGTCTCGTAGCCTTATTTCATAACAATACTATCACCATTTGAATACCTAAAGGGAGGTAGGCTCTTCTCTAGCCTCTACGTCTTGTCTTTGTCTCATGTTGTCGGATTATGTTATGAAACTTGTGTGTTTGATTTATTTTTGGTTTTCTTTGAGTTATGGTATGGGCTAGTAGATATCATTAATTTCATATACGTGCAGGAAAGGAGATGGTGCTTGATTTGGATCTCACTAGTCCTCCACCAAATGAGACTGTCCGCAAGATTGTATATGTAGTCCGCAAGATTGTTTTCTACTGCCCTCATGTGATGCAATCGTCGCGTGTTAGAATCTCACAGTGGCAAGTGCCTAATTTTAATGAAGACGCTGATGACGAGATTACGATAGGCTCCCCAAGGAACTGTGCTGAGGTATGCATCCTTATATTCGTAAATTATCTCATTTTTTATATGAAATCGATCATTGTTTTTCAAGGACATTTCTTATGAATTTGCTTGCTATTCAACCGAACTCAGGCCCGGCGGCATCAAGCTAAAAGGAAGCGTGAGGTGAATGAAGACCATTCAGGTCTTGTTTATCCGAATATTATTCCCTGGCTTTTCTTATTATTCTTTAATGATATGAAATGTTCCATATGACATTTTGAGAAATACCCATTACTAGAACTTTCTATTGGTTATCAATTTGTTGGTAATGTTATTGTTTTCAGTTTCATGTTAATAGTGTAGTTTTAGTTGTATTACAACATTTAGGCTGCCAACAGATCAGATTCATTGCACTCAAGGTAAATCGAAATTTATTTATTAGGAAAAATTTCGGTTTGAATGGGCTTCGAAATATACATTGGATCATCATAACTCGATTCGATTGGGGTTGGATCAAACCGGATTGAATGTTATCCACCTTATTAAAAATATGATATTTATTCAAAAGAGTAATAATAGTTGTGAAATTAGCACAAATTTAAATAATATTATAAGCTAATTAATATTGTCTTGTGTGAATCAATTGTGTTTGTGTCTTTGAATAGGTGTAGAGAAGAGATTTATTATTGAAGCCTTATCAATGGAAAATCTATAAAGTTTTAATTTTTAAGTGAGATTTATTGTTGAAGTCTTATCAATTGCAACTTTGTGAGTATTTTGTTTCGCGTATCCAGTTTCCATAATGATGCTACACTCTATACCGTATTTTGTTCAACCGCAAGAATGCGACCTTTTAATTGATTCACGTTTTATTTATTTTTTTACCTGTTTTTTGGGTATTTTTGACTGTCCTTAAATACCATATTATCAATCAACTTGAGCTACATTTTTTTTGGAACTTGGGTCCTTTGTTTGTCATTCATATGCTTGTATACAAAGCTGAAACAGTTGCAGTTGGTCTTGTTGCATTTCTCTGTTGAGCTTATTGAATTGCTGTTTATTTTTTTATACATACATATATATATATGCACACACATATATATATATTCCTAACAGAACACTCCTTTTTTTTCCATTTGGTATTACAGCTAGGGAGTCAACTAGTGCCTGTCCCCACGAAAGAGCTCAAGCAAATGGAAGGACCGTTTGTGGCTGTGGTTGTATGAACATGGTAATACGTTTGCCTTTTTAGCTAAACAACTTTTTTTTGCACAACTTAAGAGTTACATGTTGATATTTGTATCTCTCTTTTGTTATCTATTATTTGGTATTTA
Source organism: Sambucus nigra (assembly GCA_949130495.1). Lineage (NCBI taxonomy): Eukaryota > Viridiplantae > Streptophyta > Magnoliopsida > Dipsacales > Adoxaceae > Sambucus > Sambucus nigra. The sequence continues at coordinate 315,185,515 of OX422214.1, read as the reverse complement.
ATATAGTTTGGAAATTGAACCGACCCATTATTATTTAACGGGCATTGGGTCAGAGTGAATACATGACTAACTATGGCACGATCTATTCACTCTTCTTAAGGAAGCGGGTGGGGTTGGTATTTTTGTATGCATACTTGACATTACACGAACTGACCCATTTACAGATACCTTGATGACAAACACGGTCAATAATTAGAACGTGGAACTTTTATTAATATTGATTGCCCTGTAATGAAGAGTTGCAAGTAAATATAAAGGCAAAACATAGTAGAGTTCTCAATCACGGATAAATATTACAAAAAGGAATTATAAAGAAACGAGGAAGCTTTAGAAAATAGTTACTAAATGTAAACCTCATAATTTTTCAAATTAATCTTACTAACACAAGGATATTTAGTACTAATACACCCAAAATAATACTTGAGATTTTCCGTGTATGCTATCTTTGTTGTTCTTTTATTAGGATTATTGAAAATTTCGACCGTATCATGTTTATTGATTTTGTGGGGTGCATTAAAGTGTATGTTCTATACAGAAATTATGCAGTGCTGATAGATTTGTATGTATATTTATATAGTAACTTTAACGCAATGATTTATCTTTTAATCTTACATAGAACAAAATTATTAGATGGTTTCGAAATTGGTATTATGATATAGACGTGAAACATTCACTGATATATAGTGGTACATTGCTTTCACTCAGATTGGGGAAAGTGCGAAAACTAACCCTGGATTATTAAATTTTTGAAAGAAACCCCCCTAAGTTATTTTCAATACCCCCACCCCCACCCCACCCCCCACCCAACTTTGCATATTGTTGGAATGATACCCTCTTGAGGGGTTTGTAGTAAAGTTTTAGGGGGTGTTTTGTAAAGAAATGCACAATTTACCTAAGTGTTTTTTGCCTTAAAAATAGTTTGGGTGGTACAAAAACTGCACAGTTATTATTGTTAAATCTAACACTGCAGCTTTCCGATGACAGAATAAAACTGTTGCCGTGCCACCTCGGCCTAAAGCACCCGTCTTAAACTGCCCCATTTGCATGGACCCACTTGTTGAAGAAACCGCAACCAAGTGCGGTCACATCTTTTGCAATAAATGCATAAAAAAAGCGTTGGCAGCTCGGAAAAAATGTCCCACCTGTAGGAAAAACCTTAAACAAAAGGACATTTTCAGGATTTACATTCCTATGTAAATCTCATGATCCAATTATGTAAGTTCTACTATCTAGTGTTTTTTGAGCTGATTACTTTTTGCAATTATGTGTGTTTACGTAATTTGACACCAAATTTTTCACTATTTTGCAGGTTTCTTGCTTGGGAAAGAAACATAAGAGATTGAAGTAATCTGAGTACTGAGTTATTTTTTGAGTCTTTTTTTCTCCTTTTATCAGGAGAGGCTATCTATCTTTGGCAGATGTTTTTTTATTATGAATTTTTCAAAACTTAACTTTAGTGGCTGAATTGTGACCGTTTAATTTGGCATGTATTTGGATGAATTACGATGTGGTCAGGATAAGGACGAGATTTGTAAACTCATAATAAGAATCTTCAGATGATTGTGGATTCCATAACTGAAGTTTATTGTTGAAAACGTTTCTATTGCAGATTCTTCGAATTTTGTGGTGGAATTCTTGTTTTGTTGCAGAATGTCTCATTAAGTAGTGGCAAAAATTGGTGTGTAACATCAATTTGTAATTATGCTATGCAGTAAATGCGAATCCAATACATATGTTAATCATTCATTACTTGCGAGGAGTCACGCCTAAGGTGACTCGAATGATTGTTTTTTGGTGGCCAGTATATTTTGAATCTTTTATGCTTAAAGATAATGAATTAAATGCAAACAATAAAATTTTGTTGTGTTTTCTGTTTATGATATTTCGGACCCTTGACACCGGAGTTTTTAACATTTATTGTGTCCTTTTGGAAATTTCTCTTCTAACTTCTCTTCGTGTGGCAACACATTCTATTTAAAAACATTTTTTTTATCTCTTTCTCACCCTCTTTCTCAATTGCCTTTTAAAGCCACCCCTGTTTTGAGGGACCTATCTAGGAGAGATCTCAAGATTTTCCTCAACACCCTATGATCAAGAATATTTCACTACTATATTTTGGATGGATCGGATGAAATAGCAGGAAAATTTCTGATTTTTATGGTTAATTTTTTTTATTGCTGATTCTGATTTTTTCAGAAATCAGACTTTTTGTAACAATTAGAAATTTCAGCAAATTCGGAATTTTTTGAAATTTTGGAAATATTTAGAAATCAGAATAGTTTAGGGAAAAACTCGAAAAACTCTTAATCGGCAAATATTATAGAAAAATTGGAATAGTACAACTTTGGGAAAAAAAATAAAAATAAAATTAGATTAAAAAATGGGAAACTGGGATTGGCATATTTTCGGGAAAAAAATGGATTGAAAACCCGAAACTGGAAGTGTAATTATTATTCCAAAATTGGAAAATTTATGATCGGATTTTGGAAAATCGGAAGTTCGAAAAAACCCCCCCTAGTTTTCACCAAAGTTATATGATGAATTAACCACTCATTTGAGGTTTTTTTAGCGTTTTTTTTTATAAAAGCCTACCAAACATTTTCCCCACCAATTTCATCAATCTCGTTCTCAACTTTATGAAAACTTTTAACCTCTTCATTTCTCGAATTTCAATGTAGAACTTCCCTTCCTAGCACTTTGAAGATACTGAATTCCGAGAAACACCCAAAAGACAAACATTTAAGGGGAATCATTGCAAGAAAAAATATAGGATGATGAAGACAACCTACGGTTGGGCTTCTACATCTGAGGGCTCTATTAACGGAAAAAATAAGAAAATAGGTTTGTGGGAGAATGCTGCCTACATTTTCAACATGTAGAACCAGTACATCTATTGTTGTTCTCCGTGCTTGCTAAGCACACAGTTTGACACCCCTATCTGGATCGTGAATAAATTTTACACCATCATTGCTCAATCAAACGCGGCTGCACCAGCAACGATGTTCGATCCCTTGCCAGTTAGCCATACAAGTTGGAGGGGGGGGGGAGGGCATTTCAAGTTCATGAAGTGATACCTTGCTCTCAAGGACACTTTAGAATTGAACCGCGAGATCCAAACATGGTGCAAGCCAAGGAAGAAGGCTAGGTTTTCCTCAACATAAGGCCAAAATGTGCTTATCGATTCTTAGCCAAGTTATCCTCTCCGCTTGCCTTCAGTAGAGGGCATATCATTGGAGGACAATGCCCTCTACGTTCAATCAGCCAAGAGTACAACAGCCCATTGGCAGCAACGTCGCGAATGAGGAGGAAAACCGATATCAGCTCATCCACCGCCACTAATCCCGAGTTTGTGGAGAAAATAAATGCATGATTACGCTCACTTGATCAATTACGTTACAGAAGGCAGACACCAAGCAGACCTTGTTGGATACGAAGCTACGGATCATTTTGAAAAAAAAGAAGGCATTGGAAAGAAAAGAGTAAGAGGGTATAGTCAATTGCGACTACTCTAACATGGATCCCCGTACACGTGCGTATTAGGAGGACCGAAAACTTGTCATCCTCACCTTACATTTATTTCTATTTGGTTTCAAGATTTTTAGGTAGGTAGGGTTTGTCTACTCTTAACTTTCAAACATTCTTAAAATTAATCACTTATTATGAAATGTTGAAGTGCCCAATCAAGTTGATAATGTACGATTTTTTTTAACAAATTCAAAAAGTCACCTTTTTAAGGAAACTAAATTGATTCGTTATAGTGGGCACTGCCCAATGTTAAAGCAATTCCTTGAGAACATTTATTTAAGTCTTAGTAATGTTTATACGTGCATTATATCCTCAAAGCACCGATAAGTATGTTGATTGTTTTCTTTGATATTTATTTATTATTGTTTATTCATTATGCATGAATTCACACACACACATATATACAGTTGGAACTCTCGGAAAGCCCCAAATTCCCAATCTAAGTTTCTTGCAATTTTTCATTTTTTAAATTAAAAAAGCGTCGCCACCACCTACTAACCAAAATCCGCATCCACCCCATGTTACCTCGCTCTTATCTAAAATACTTCATATCTCCCTGTTTCTCTCAACCTCCTCAACCATCACCTTCACTATCAACCCTCCGTCTCTCCCTCGCTCCTAATTTACACATCACAACCACCTCCCTTTTGTCAGTTTGTAATATCGATTGCTCCAGATTATTGATTCAAAATCATGCAGTCAAAATATTAGGTCGTCAAAGGTTTAACTTTCAATTTCCTATTGTAGGCTTGATTAAATGTCGGCTCGGAGTACTAAGTAGTTCTTATGATATTTTTATATAGTTCTTTAATAATATACCGGGAGCAAAATAAGACCTTATTCGAATCTATATTCCGGTCATATACGCTTGAAAAGTATATCACTGTTTTTTACTCAAATCTATCCTGTTGTATATGTTGATTTATCTTTTCTGATTATGCATGTCTTTCATTGGATTAGAATGGGAGATTTGTGATTTTGCAATTTAGGTAGCAATGTAGCTGAAGTGCATTAAACAGTTGAGAGAAATGTGGCAAATGAATGAATTATTGGGTGTATGCCATTACAAATAACTTCCCATATATCTTTTTATAATGTCTCGTGATACATATAGCTGCAATGCAATTATTAGTTTCCTTTTATATTTCTTTTCCACTATGATTTTTTGGAATGAACACTACCTATATAGTAGCAATAAATTATTTAAGATGATGGATAATTGATAACATCAAGGTGTATATTTTGACAGTAGTAATGCCTTTGCTGGCCGCACGAAGCAATTCTCTATGTTTGTCAAACTTGCTTACTGCTGTCATGGTGTGAGAGATGAGGAGATTGTGTCAGGTAATAGGTGACAAGGTGTTTGGTAAGCAAGGATAGGTCTATATTCTTAAATATATATAATATATATGTTTCTTAATTATAATATCTTTCACGTTAAGGGATCCAGGATGGCCATTTATTGCCTATGACCCCGTGATGACGAGGGTCGCCTTAGCATATATGGCTGTGCCGAAATCTTCCAGGTACATCCTGGAATTTCTTAAGGAACTAATTGATAATATATTTCTATCCCCCCCAAATTACAAACCTTACCCCTCATCTATTGTGTGCTATGCCCCTTAAGCTTCCCAAGGATGTACATACTGAACTCATTCAGCAAAAGCGATCATGGATGTTATAACGTGGAATTGTTAAGGGGAATCTTACTGTAAATTCGGCAGATCAACGTCTTAATGGTTCTTGCCCGCTTATGCCAGAAGTGGTAAGAAATTGGCCTACCTCTCATTGTATCATTGTAACATTGTTGTGGCAATTCACTTTTTAGTCTTGGAGGGAGGAGGGGATGGAAAGGTTTTTAAATTCTACTTGGGGGTCCTTTAGAGAAACATTTTTCTTGAATGTAGGCTAGGTACTTTTAGCAATTAGGATGCGTTCCAAATACCTTCCGATTAGGTAAATTATTTGGACTGCATCCAAATACTCCTATTCATTGACGGACTGCTTCCTAAAGCTCCTTCTCAACATGGAGCTTTTTTGTGAAGCCAAAAATTCAAACACTAAGTGAACTTCACTCAACCACTCTATTGAACTTTCAAAATTGACCCCTTTGCGTTTTTTCAGATGATATTATATACAGTTTCTTCTCCATGCTTCAATTATCTTAATAAAACAATTAATACTTTCCAAAGCACAACGTAATACAGTCATATCTTCAACTTTTTAAAGTTGTTCGATTCCTCCGTAGGCAAACTGCACCCTTTCAACAACTGTGGAACGATTTGGGAGATTCAGTTAGTTATCTGAGACTTGTGGCAGTAACTACTTAACCCGTTCCTGCTGTTTTGTTGACCAGTTAGTGGTGTGTTACATTGATTATTGGTCATCAAAATTTCAATCTAAGAAGTAACTTGTTTTAGTTTTTGAATAGGCTGCACTTACACTATTGCACAAAAAAAGTGTACAAACTGATCTGTTAGTGCCACATAATAATGTGATGTGGCCCACATTTTAATCTTTCAACTTTCATTTTCCACTTTTCACTGCCCTGCCAGTTTGTATTAAATAATTTGCAAATTATTAATGCGATTGGGGAGCTATCTACGGATTTGGGCCCAGATTTGCAAGTCCAGTACCATCAACATGTACTTCCAGCACTAGCTGCATCTATGGATGACTTCCAAAATCCTCGAGTACAGGTTAGTAAGTTTTGTTTTGCGCTCGTGTATATGGGGATAAGTAGGTCTAACTTTCCTTTCATTTAGTACATATGAATTTCACGATGAAATGTTGTGTATATATGCGAAGTCGCTTCTAAGTATTCAATATCACTTGTATTATCCATAGGTCTAATGGACTTCATATATCTACCCTACTTAGATCATACGTTCTTTGAACTGTTTGTATTCTGTTCAATTTCATGTTTATATATGGCCACTACTGTTTTTTAAAGATGTAATAAATGGAAACACAATCTTTCTGAAAGATTTGGTAAATGGGAAACAAACTTTCTGAAACATTTGGTGCATATCAATTTCATGTAGTGGTCTTTTTCAGGATCTGGTAGTGGAAAAGGGGGACTTTCTGTGGGGTGGGTAAATGTGAGCATTTAGTACATTGCAAGGTTTGTCTAGATTCAAGAAAAAAGGTGGGTTTGGTGTGGGTAATTGAATAAAGAAACATAGCTGTTTTGGGTAAATGGATTTGAATAGTTCTTTTTCAGCTAAACTTCCTTTGGTGTTCAACTATTCAAAGCAACTATCGTATCCAAGCCAATGGGTAAACTCCAGTATGGTATTTAGGGGGATTTTTTGTTGTCCATGGAAGTTCATTTCTCAAGAATTGAAGTCTTTCTAATATGATGTTTGTCTAGTAGTTGGGGGAGGGGCATAACTCTGTTTGTGGGAGGATATTTAGGAGCCAAATGAAGATGATTATTTGGAGCATCTAGAAGAGGGGCCTCCCAAAATTATTTGGCAATGAAATGAGATTATTGTTAAGAAAAAAAAGAGTAAGGGTGAAAAAGAAGGATGCAGACGGAGAGACTAAAAAAGAGGTATTGCTTATTGGCACATAAATTCTCATTTGTAATCTACATTGAGATAGTGTAAGATTTAGACTTTTGGTTCTGGCAAACTAATCTTTTTATCCCTTTCTTTTCTTTTATTTTCAGGATATCGATAGACCTACATCAAATCCTCTTCCCCCGCAATCTGAAGCCTTCGCTGATTACAAGAGCACACCCGTGGTTTCAGCCCAGCAATTGTTGGAGAATGTTGCTCAGCAAGTCCCAAACTTTGGAACAGAACAAGTGTGACTTTGATGTATCTCTCTCAGTATCTATATTTTCTATTTTAAGGGTAAGCCCTCCGAAACGACTGTTCTGATTTCCAATATTGCCAATACCCCGTAGTGTTACAAATAACCCCCAAACCATGAAATTTGCTAATACTCCAATGTGTTGCCAAAAATTGCTTCTGTGCTTGTATTTTTGGTAGGGCACCTAAGGGCTCTATGTATGTTCTATTTGTTTGATCATCACATCATGAAAATGAATTTGATTTTCTTTTTCTTTTTGATTAGCTGCTGCTTTTTTTGGATAATATATCTAGAGTGTCATAGTGAATTAACATGTATTATTATCACAGCCATATGCTGTACAAGTCCACACGGCTTTCACTTGTTAGGTTTTTTATATACTAGTTTATGCAGATCTCCTAGTGTTTCATACAATGATTTCCCTGATTAACAATTTGATTCGACTGTTTCAGGTTCTTGGTGTGGAAAGAACATCATCTTGGCAGTAAATAAATAAAGCCTCTCGCAATTTGGCATTGCGACGGCATCCTGATAAGAATCCTGGTGTTGAGTTGAAATTTGAACAACATCCCACTAGGGCTTGCTGCTACTTTTGCACTTGAGATCGCTTCGGAATTTCACATCTGAGCTCAACCAGTTTTTGGCCGAAATCATATGATTAATAAAATGACTGATATAGGCTGTACCTCCTGAAATGCGAGCAAAGTCGGTGAAGACTATCTGCTTCCTGAAATGCGAGCAAAGTCAGTGAAGACTACCTGCTCCAACTATCTCATTTTTGTTACAGCTCTATCCTCTGACCTTTCTTTAAGTTAAGTTGTCTATCTTCTTGACTCACTGTTTGAAAACCGTCTTTTTGTTTCAGAGTAACTGTGTCAATACCATTTAATACAACTTGGCTACATTATTTGGAATTTTTGGAGTATAGTACTGTCAAATTGTTATTCTTCAACCGTCTTTTTGTTTCAGAGTAACTGTGTCAATACCATTTAATACAACTTGGCTACATTATTTGGAATTTTTGGAATATAATACTGTCAAATTGTTATTCTTCAGCAGGTTATTAAGGTACATTGAATTTCAAGTACAAATTTCCCTCTGATTGGTTCACTTTGAGTTGTTCACCAGTCCTTTTTATCAAAAATTAAGTGTAAGGTGAAGTTGGCACTCTTTGTTGCTGTCCATGTGGTGATGAATTCGAAGAATATTAAAATAATTCAATATATAGAAACTGCATTTGCCTAAGATTCTTTTTCCACCAGATTTTAAGTGGGGTAAGCATCACATATCTTAACAACTCTTTTTCTGAGTCTTGTTTCTGTCTTATTATTGGAAATGCTTTTGATGTTATTTGCCGGTTTTCTCAATTTGATTTTGAGGCTTTTGGAATTTAGATGAACTAGAAATCTTATGATAAATTACATAGAATGCCCTATTTAACACAATGATATTAACATTTGATGTCTGTTATTGTTTAATGTGCTCCGATAAACTATTTGTGGAGTGATTGGATCTATCATTGAAGGTCGCTCAAGACATTTCAAGAGCTATTTATTACATATATATCCCTAACCTAGCTATGCATCGGTGGTTGGTCTAAATATTTTGCATTCTCGTCTCTAATAGTTGATGTTACTTTAAATACAAGTCCAAGTTTTCCATGTTATTTTCCAAATTGCACTTATTCCTTTTATGTTAACTATGGGTTTCACACGCTTCAATGCGTTTTCTCATATTCCACATGAGTTATCTTTAGAACTTGGCATTTTAGGTAAGTATGAGACCTAAAAATTTTGGATGAATAACAAGTTTCGTAAGTTTAGTTTTTTCCTACACATTTATACGACAATGAGACACTTCAAGAAAGTATAAAATTCTAAGTTAATCCACACAATAAGCAACATTTAATGGATAAAGAAGGGAGAAACACAAGCAAGAGAATCTAAAGAATGAAAATTTCCATTAGGAGTTAATAATTTTGGAATTTATATGGGGCCACTTGTATAATTTCGAAATCATTAAATATATGCATACTATTATTTTGGAATTTTCTTTTATTTTAAATATCAAATTTCTAAATTTAAGTAATAATATTTATAATAGTTTTTTATTTATTAAAGATCATTTTTATTATGAAAAAAAATCTTTAAAATTGGGATTGTAAACGTTAAAAGTAACATTTCACTAATGTTAATTCGAGATTGGACATATAACACAATGAGACCAATTTCAAAACAAGCCAAAGACAAGTTTTCTATGCGTTTTCTTCCATGTATCTAATAGAAATGAGTTACAAACTTACCATATAACACTTTGCTCTGTGTATTTATATGGCGTCCCTTTGTCTCATTTCAAACCATCTTCTCTCAAAATCTAAACTAAGGTTAGCCCTTTAAGTTTTAGTCTCATTGTTGAATTATGTTGTTTTACTTCTCGGTTTGATATATTTTTTGGTTTTCTTTGAGTTTAGGCAATACATTCATCAACTGTTTTTGTATTCCGAGGTATGTAGATTGTTTTTTCTTTTGCATGTCTTTGGATGAATTATGCTATGAGGACAAGATTTTGTGAACTCATAATAAGAGTCCTTTGCAAGAAGTCAAATTTGGCATGTCCTTTGCAAGATTTTGTTTTTGCTATGAGGACAGATTTTGATTTTTATGGTTATTTTTTTTTCTCCCTGATTCTGATTTTTGTATAAATCAGATTTTTTGTCAAAATCAGAAATTTAGAATTTTTGAAAATTTTGAAATATTGAGAAATCAGGGAAAAACTAGAAAAATTATAAAAAAATAAAGATTAGATTAAAAAAATGGGAAACTGGGATCGGCATATTTTCGGAAAAATTGAATTGAAACCCGAAATTGGAACTTTACTTATTATTCCAAAATGGGAAAATTTATGATCGGATTTCGGAAAATCGGATGTTTGAAAAAAAAAACATCCCATAGTTTTCACCAGAGTTATATGATGAATTAACCACGTATGTGAGTATGTCTATGTGCAATTGCCTAGCTCAACCTTCCAGTATCACAATTGTTCTATTCGAAGTCCAAACACAACTAAGGGTAGCTAAGCCCTTTGTAATGACCATAATACCCTTGAATACCTTTAGTATTATCCCTAGGCTCAAAGTAAGGCCCTTTTTTTTAGAATCAGAATTTATATTACTAATCTTATGTATGTTAGAAATGCTGTTTTTCAACCTCAAATTAGTTAATATGAGTCAAAATTGGTCTACGGGTGAAAAAACTTATGTCCAGGGAGTACAATGTAAATATTTAGGGATTTCATAGTATCACATTTTTTGCGGGGATATTTTTTTACTATTACTATTCATCTAGGAGAAGATAGAATGGGAATAAACTCTCCATATTATGCTTATTCATATCCCGGGCGTGATGAGGAATATAGTTCTTGTAAGACCAACCTCCAAGGCATTTGAGAATATTTGCTCCTTCAAAATCCTCCAATGTCATTATGCTCCCCCAAAGACAACATTTGCTCCAAGGTAATTAGCACGGTATACCTTCCGACGGCTAATGGTTTGCCGCGCACTTTGGGTCCCCATAGAAGTTGGATTGTTGCGGGACAAAAATCATTCTACTACGGCTCTTTAACAACTAATTTTTACAAATTGTATAAATACTCCCTTAAAATGCAACATTTTCACCACCAATTTCATCAATCTCATTCTCAACGTTGTGAAAACTTTTAACCTCTTCATTTCTCGAATTTAAATGTAGAACTTCCCTTCCCAGCATTTTGAAGATATTGAAGTCTGAGAAACACCCAAAAGACAAACATTTAAGGGTAATCACCGCAAGAAAAATTGTAGGATGATGAAGTCGAACAACGGTTGGGCTTCTATATCCGATGGATCTATTAATGGAGGATGTGGGATAATGTTGCCTACATTTTCAACAAGTTGAACCAGTATATATAGTGTAGTTCTCCGTTCTCGCCAAGTACATAGTTTGACATCATTAGCTGGAACATGAGTAAATTTTATGCTATAATTGGCTTCAAACGAGGCCGCACCAGCAACGATGTTCGACCCCATGCTAAATAGACATAATTACACCAAAAATGCCAAGCTGGCACGCTTGAAATAGGAGAATCTGGTATGGTTTTAAATCGTGCCACTGGCACAATTTATTCCCCATTTGGCACGCTTTAAAACCTCGCCAAAATCAGGCACGGTTTTAAATCATGCCAAATCCTGGCACTGTTCATTAAAGCAAGCCAACTTAACCCTAACCACACTTCTCTCTCTCTCTCTCTCTCTCTCAATATTTTAAATCGCGGTCGCGCAATTTTGGTTCCGGAGTTGGGCCTCGCTCAAATTGCTTCGCGCATCGCTCAAGCAATTGGTGCATTTCAATTTTTTAATTAGAAAAACATATAATAAATGTAAATTAATATATTAGTTTAAAAAGTTACTCCAAATAAAGTACTACATCATTTCAAATAAAGTAATAAGGCCATAATGTGAAAAATAATAATTTTTTAAACTGAAATTTATAAAATGATTTCTAAAAAAAAACATAACCTTGATGCCTTAATCTTTTAAGATAGACCTCTGGTTTAACCTAGATCGCTGCCCAAATATCCATGTTGAACCCTTGATGCTTCAATCCCGGAATTGAAGCCCTAGGTGACTTTGATTTTCATGTCGAGTAGCTCCAGCGAGGTCGATTTAGCTTCCAAGTTCCTCCAGCGAGTTCGTTTTTGTCCTGCAAAAAGAGGCTTACAGTTTCCTTGTGAATAGACTAGGGTTGCTTGCATACAAAGAGGGTTCAGTTTGGAAGAGGCATAATAGACTTCGTTTTGGGGTAAAATAAGTGTGATTCTTTCATTATCTCCCAAATAGCGTTAAATAGCGCGCAATCGAGTCCAAATCGCATGACACGTCATCAATCGTGCAAGTAATTTGTGACTTCCGCAAATCTGAATGGGCTATGTCGCATTTTTTGCCCATATAGCGCAATCGCGCGCTACGTCGCACGCAATCGCGCGCTTTTTATAACACTGCTTTTGATGTGTGTGTGTGTGTGTGTGTGTCTCTCTCTCTCTCCTCCCTCTCGGTGACCTGATCCCCCCCCTCTCTCTCTGTCTCTCTCTGCAATCCCATTGTCGAGTAATGGTCATCCTAAGAAAGGTAGTGTTCTGTGTACACTTTGTATTATATTGAATTCTAAATGTTGCTTTTATTGCATATAGGATTTTTACCGACCCTCCATTGTAGCTTGCTGTCTTTCAACTCTCTCTTACAATCCCTCAATCATGGCCGAACAGGCAATCAATTCTCTTTGTACATATGCATACGCATATGAATATACATATACATATGTCATTGTTCTTTATGTTATGTTTTGAATCTGATAGAATTGATTGTGGATCAGACGGACAAGTCATTTTGATTCAGTTCAATCTAATTTACCCTATTTCTTATGTGATTACTGTGTTTTCTTTTGCAAGGTTGACATGGTTATGATTGTTATTTGTGTCTTGATTTTTCGGCTTCTTTTTTGTGATTATTTGAATTTTATAAATGAAGCATAGATCAATACAGTTTTCGGATGTGAATTCGGCTCCGGATGGAAGCATTGCGAGATGTGTTTGGTTTGATTTGATAGGTCGGATTAATTTCAGCGATGTGGTGTCGGGCAATTTATGTTCGACGTTCGAACAGGGTCATTTATCTATTGTGGCAGAGTCCAATGCCAATGCCTCTTTTTCGACACAACCCGGGAGAGATCCAAATGATATTCTAGTGCTGAGACATGGTGGAAGGAGTATCAATTCTACGGTTTGTACAATTATTGGGTCAGCGTTTGGTGGATTATTGCTGTTGGTTTCGTTGGGATTATTGGTTCCATGGTTGCAAAGATACAAAAAAGAGGAAGAAAACGCATTAGGTGGAAAGGGCTTCAGAGGCCTGGGAAGAATTGCACCTGACATCGGTGGGGACCATGAAAGCCCCATCAGCAATGATGACATGAACGCAACCGACGCTTGAGACCCAATACGTGCCTTAATCTCTACCGTTTGTACACAAGCTGCATTTTCATCCTCAATTGATGTGATTAGGTATTCTTCCGACCGCATATGTTTTTGTTGGTGTCCATTCATTTGTTCCCTTGGCAGAATTCTGGTTGTGGTGTGGGTAATAAACGGTTATTGTATAAATAATAATCTATTACTTGTCACAAAAAGTATTCATACTTTGGTGATTAGAGTTGTGTTCATTTAGTCCAGAGTGATTCTATTTGTGATGAGTTTTGCTGTCTCATTGACAAGGAAAAATAAATTTCATGGCATTCTTCTTTCTCGATTGTTTTCAAAGATAGTATATGATTTTTGCTGATTCACTTTTGGGATAGGAGACAACAAGATATAAAGCTTTTTACAATACAATAAATAATTTTTAATGTTTCAAAAATAATTTATCCCAAACGGGGCCATACTTTTTGATTTAGTCTTGTGAAAGATTTGATGTTGGCCAAGAGCTCTTATATGATATAATTTATTGTGCACTTGATCTTGCATTTCTGTATGATCCAGGTGGAATTGGTCCCTGCTTGGTCAGTCTTGCTCATCTCAGGTAAGCTCGCAATGCTATGTGATTATTTATATTTAACATTTTTTCCCAGCTCTCTATCTCTCTCTGACAGTTGATGTAAATTTAATGATGCCCCCTCCCTAATTGCTTTTTTATCTACAAGTAAGAAAATGTAACTTTTCAGTAAGGAATAATTCACGTGTTCATGGAGTGTGAATTTCTTAAGTTTGAAAGTTACTATCTACAAGAACTACGATGATGAATCTAAGGTGAGAATGGTAATCATGCTTTTAAGGAGTTACTTTGTTTCACAAATTAATTAAGTGAGCAAATTGCTTAAGTAATTGTAGAACTTAACTAATGCAATTATCATATAAATTTTGTTTTTGTTTTTGTTCTTATGGAGTATCCACCTTGTTTTGTTAGTAAAGTTAATTTTTGTTGGAGAATTATCTTGTCATGTTCATTGTTTGTGGGTTTTATTAGAATTCAACTGTTAGTTTTCTTATTTGATAATTTTTTGGAGATTTGGCTCATGTCGCTATCGTTTGTTTAAGTAGAGATTTGGTGCATCTTGATTTGTTGCGGTGTTAGTATGTTGAGGCCAATTATGTATGAAATCTACATTCAAATTATTGTTCTAATCACTGTAACCTTATAGTATTTACCATTGTTGTTTTGTCTTATGGTGTCACTTTCTCAGCCCCAACAACCCACACACAAAAAAAAATTGCACGCCTGTGCAAAATTTCTGCAAGCAAGATGTTCGTTGTCAAACTGCAATGACAGGCTTTGGGGTCCTGATTTCATGTCTCCTCCATATTAATTCCATTCGTCACACATTTGATTACTTGCAAACACATTGACTGGTGTTAAAGAACATGGGAGTTGATCCCATATACTCTTGAGGCTATATATTCCATGGATTTCACTGCAGCTTGGGTAAAGAAATATAATGCATACGTACATGTGTACCAAAATGAAATCTGCTGTGCAGAGACGGTTCAAGCTTCCTGAAAACAGTGTAGAGTGGTACACTGAGAAAGTCAACAGCAGGGGGCTTTGTGCAATTGCTCAGGCCGAGTCTCTTTGTTACAAGCTTCTCGGTGGCCTTGTCGTTACGAGATAATATAATCATATTCTTTTGTGTCACCATTTTCTGTTTCCTGTGATTTGTATGCTAAAACATACATGTTAGTAGCGCACTGTACATGGTTAAAACAGAACACCCACCCACCCACCCACACGCGCACGCGCACACACACACACACACACACACACATATGTATTAAAACAAGATTAGCTTGTAATGCACCTTTTCTCACTTATCAAAATCAATAACAATGCATTCTGATTTACGATATCTGTAGTGTTACAAATAACCACCTAAATCATGAAATTTGCAAATACTCCAATATGTGGCCAAAAATTGCTTATGTGCTTGTATTTTTGGTAGGGCCTCTAAACGCTCTATTTATGTTCTATTTGTTTGATCATCACCTCATGGAAATGATTTCAATTTTACTTTTCTTTTCTCTTCTCTGCCGCCTTTTTTGGATAATATATCTAGAGTGTCATAGTGAATTAACATGTATACACCCATATGCTGTATAAGTCCAAATGGCTTTCACTTGTTAGTTTTTTGTAACTTATCTTGTCAAATGATCATTTGGTTTATGAATTTGAGGCCCTATTCATGAATTTGTGCAGATCTCCTAGTGTTTCGTACAACGATTTCCCTGGTTAACAATTTGATTCGACTATTTTAGGTTCTTGGCGTGGAAAGAACATCATCTCAGTAATAAATAAAGAAAGCCTACCACAATTTGGCATTGCGATGGCATCCTGATAAGAATCCTGGTGTTGAGGTAAAATTTGAACAGCATCCCACTAGTGCTTGCTACTACTTTTGTACTTGAGATCTCTTCGGAATTTCACATCTCACATCTCACATCTCCCATCTGAGCTCAACCAGTTTTTGACAGAAATCATATGGTTAATAAAATGAGCAATGTTAATTTAGTTATTTTTCAACGACTGTGATAAAGACAGTACTTCCTGAAATGCAAGCAAAGTTGGTGAAGGCTACCTGCACCAGCTCATTTTTGTTAAAGCTCTATCCTCTCACCTTTCTTTAAGTTGAGTTGTCTATCTTCTTGATGCACTGTTTGAAAACCATCTTTTTGTTTCAGAGTAACTGTGTCAATACCCATTTAATACAACGAGGATACATTATTGGGAATTTTTGGAGTATGATACTGTCAAATTGTTATTCTTCAGCAGGTTAATGTTTATTAAGGTGCGTATTGAATTTCAGGTACAAACTTCCCCCTGATTGGTTCACTTTGACTTGTTCACCAGTCCTTTTATCAAGAATTAACTATAAGAAGGTAAAATCGGCACTCTTTGTTGTTGTCCATGTGGTGATGAATTCGAAGAATATCCAAATAATTCAATATATAGAAACTGCATTTTCCTAAGATTCTTTTTCCACCAGCTTTTAAGTGGAGTAAGCATCACATGTGTTAACAACTCTTTTCTAATTCTTATTTTCAGTCTTATTATTGGAAATGCTTTTGATGTTATTTGCCGGTTTTCTGAATTTGATTTTGAGGCCTCTGGAAATTAGATTAACTAGAAATCTTATGATCAATTACATAGAATGCCCTATTTAACACAATGATATTAACATGTGCTGTCTGCGCATTCTCAAACACACTGATAATATTATGTGGAGTGATTGGAGCTATCATTGAAGCTCGCCCAAGACATTTCGAGAGCTATTTATTATTACATATAGATCCCTAACCTAGCTATGCATTGGGGTTGGTCTAAAGGTTTTGCATTCTCGTCTCTAATAGTTGATGTTATTTTAAAGACGAGTCCAAGTTTTCCATTTTATTTTGCAAATTGCACTTATTCCTTTTATGTTAACTATGGGTTTCACATGCTTCAATGCCTTTTCTCATATTCCACATGATGTAATCTAGGGTGCGGAAGTGTAAAAAAAACAAGTTATCTACACAACAACAACGACAACAACAGCATTTCTCATTCTCAATTAGGCAAAAGTGATACAAATGAGGACCTTTTAGCTATTTATACTAGAGGTACAAAAAGGGTAAAAATAACAAGAAATTAATAAGAAATGCAAAAATGACGGATAGGTCCCTATGCCCTTGCATAATTCTCCCCTACTTATGAGAGCTCGTCCGAGCGAAGAAAGTGTATACTAGGGCATCATCCTCGGGCTCCCCTACTTGAGAGGGAAGTTGTCCTTTAAAGAATCCTGCATAATGACTCGCAAAATATTCTCGAAGAGAAACCACAAATTTATGCCATGACCAATGAATAGGAATGTGGCCTCTAATCTGTCCAAATGAAGAGCTAACACAAGATCGACGCGGAGAGGGCCATTGATGCCAAATTTCATCCAAATTTCTCGTAATGAGCCTGCATAGCATCAAATCATGTAAACAAGTCGTGGAACGCTCCTCATAAGTAACCCAAAAAGGGTCCATAAATCCCACACCAATCGTGATCGCCCAACGCAACATATACTCTTCAAAGGAAACAATCACCGAACCATCACCATAAAACTCATCATCATGACCAAAAATTGGAAATAAATCCGTCAAATCTAATATTTCCACCTTGTGATAGTGAGTGCGAGTCTCCCAACTGTCTTCAATAAATAAATCGAAAAAATCAAATAGAAAGTACCCATCATCATCTATCCCAAAGATAGGATAGAAGTTCACAATCTCAAATGCCTCCAAATCCGTATATCGAGTACGAGTGATCCACCCATCCTCCTCGAATATGGGAATAAAGTCACAAGCAAGGAACACGTAGTCACTATCAAGCATCGTCGGGGTCTCAACAATCTCAGAGACATCCTCGTGAAGCATAACCGAAGAGATAGTATCATCGATGTGCGTGGGAATGACATTG
Organism: Sambucus nigra; assembly: GCA_949130495.1. Lineage (NCBI taxonomy): Eukaryota > Viridiplantae > Streptophyta > Magnoliopsida > Dipsacales > Adoxaceae > Sambucus > Sambucus nigra. The sequence goes on along the minus strand of OX422214.1, from coordinate 315,167,652 downwards.
GATGTAGTAGGAGGTACACTAGTGGACAAGTACTCGAAATATTGGACCAAATGTCTCGCTCATGCACTTATCCATTGTTCACGTGCCGTCTCCATCTCAAGATACTCGGCACAACACCTATTTAGGTGTTAACGGTACATCTCATACTCCCCGATGGAATCAGCACCATACACGAATGTGTGAAGCTTTTGAGATAGATATGAATCCGTCGCAGCCCAAGAATCTACAAGATTTTGGAGTTTCTTGATGATGGCACAACTTACCTTTTCGAAATAAGCACATGCATTCATATTGAGCCCGTATTTGGTACCATCCCACGATAATTTGGAAGAAAAATATATTCTTCGAGTGGGGGAGGGATTAAATCAATGGGCCTTGATAGATTTGGGGCAGATTTATAATTTTTAGAAAATTCAGGGTTTTAATTGTAAGTTTTAAAAATTGGCAGGGGATTAGTGTGTTGAAAAGATCTAGGTGGTGGGAAAGTTTGATTAGGGTTTTTGATGTGGTGGGAGGTTGTCGGGGTTGAACATGAATGTTTATTAGGGTTAGAGTTTTTAGATGGAGTAAGTTTTAGGGTTTCTTGAGGATGAGGAAGATAGGGTTTGGGGTTTAAATTTTTTTGGTTGAAATTGAATGAAGTTTGAAATAGGAGGAGTTTTAGGTAGGTCGGGATGAATCTTGGGTTGTTATGAAATACCTTCTTGAAATTCCGGTGTATCTTGATTTGTTTGGACTTGATTCTTGAAAATCTGGTGGAGTTCTCGGGTTTTGGATTGATTTTCATTGTCGGAAGTGACAAGTTGCTGACTTGTCAGAATTGAAGAAGATTCCAGGCCAGGGCAGCGGATCGAACTGCCTGTTGAGGCTGCATCTGCTGAAGGCGCGCTGGCCAAGGCTTTGAGTTGGACCGCAACGACGGTGGTGGGGGTCTGCCCGCACTGGGGTTGTCATGCTGGATCGAAGCAGGTCGTATTCTGACGGCCACGGTTGTTTGGGTACGAGGGCTGCTTCAGTTGATCGTTCGGGTATAATTGGCCTGTCGTTGGTGGTGGACGATGGCGGTGAAATGTTGAGATTAGGTTTTTTTTGCAAATTATCCGAACGAACCCAACGGAAGTCCAAATCTTCTATGAACATGGTTGATCCAAGAACAAACCACGCTCTGATACCAATTTGATGTAATCTAGGGTGCGGAAGCGTAAAAAAAAGAAGTTATTTACACAACAACAACGACGACGACAACAACAACAACAACAAAAGAAAGATCAAGGGTTTCTTATTTCTCTCTCTAGTCTCTCATTCTCAATTAGGCAAAAGTGATACAAATGACGACCTTTTAGCTATTTATACTAGAGGTACAAAAAAGGTTAAAAATAATAAGAAATGCAAAAATGACGGATAGGTCCCTATGCCCTTGCATCACCACATGCGTTATTTGTAGAACTTGGCATTTTAGGTAAGTATGAGACCTAACAATTTTGGGCAAATAACAAGTTTCATAAGTTCCTCCACATTTATACGACAATGAGACACTTTAAGAAAGTATAAAATTCTAAGTTAATCCACACAATATGCAACATTTAGTGGATAAAGAAGGGAGAAACACAAGAAAGAGAATCTAAAGAATAAAAATTATCATTAGGTTATTAAAATTTTTGGAAATTATATGGGGCCACACTTATAATATCGAAATTATTATATACATACTATTATTTTGGAATTTTCTTTTATTTTAAATCTAAATATTAATATATATAATAGTTTTTTATTTATTCAAGATCATTTTTTAATATGGAAAAAAATCTTTAAAATTGGGATAGTAAACATTAAAAATAGCATTTCACCGATGTCAATTCGAGAATGGATATATAACACAATTATTTTAAATAGGGGGAGGGGTAAGACATAATAAATTATAGAGGGTGGGGTAAAATGTAAATTGGACAAATGTGAAAAAGAGCTAAAGACAAGTTGTCTGTGCATTTTCTTTCCGTATGTCTCATAGAAATGAGTTACTAACTTACCATATAACACTTTGCTCTGTGTATTTATATGGAGTCTCTTCATCTCATTCAAACCATCTCTTCCCAAAATCTAAACAAAGGTTAGCCCTTTAAGTTTTTGTCTCATTGTTGAATTATGTTGTTATACTTCTCGGTTTGATATAATTTTTGGTTTTCTTTGAGTTCAGGCAAGACATTCAGCGACTGTTTTTGTATTCCAAGGTATGGTAGATTGTTTTTTTCTTTTACATGCTTCTTTAAACTTCAAGTTTTCTTTTTCTGATTTCGTTTTGGGAATTAGATTAAACGGGGGTTTGATCAGTTCGGGTTTGTTTTCAATTCAAAAGGTGATAAAATAAATTATTGTTGTAATTTTTTTCCTAGCTGTATTAACACGCGTGTATATCTACTTATAGATGTATGTGTGTGTGTGTGAATATACATTTGTGTTTGTTATGCTGCATGCAAATTGATTAATTAAGTGTTTGTAGTTTTTTTTCATTTGCACGTTTTTTAATGTTCGAAAATATTTTTTTTGTTAGTTGACAATGTTCTTGTAAAACTTAGATGATTTATTAAAACGTGTTTTGGTCGTATCCGCATGTATTCTCACGTGCGCACAAACGAGTGTTCTTTGTGTATAATTTAGTGTTGAGATTGTGCTAATCTATGGAATCTTGATGTATACAAGTAAAGTGTTTGTAGAATTGGATGTGTCATATATGTGATTATTATAAAAATGAGAATAGACAGAAATGTATTGAAGAGAATTATTTCTCTCAATTAAAATGCATAGTTTCCATACAAAGTTATACACAAAGGCAGCAGCTAATGATAAGCCAAAAAATAATGAACAAATCTCATTATTCTTGTTGTACACAATTTCCTAATAACATTTTGCCAACTAAATGCCTAAGAATCAGGCTGAGACTTCGCCTCCGATCTTAACAGATTTTAACACGCACCTTCAAGTTGGAGCATGAATATCTATCATGCCCAACTTGCAAAGGTGAGTATGAAAGATGTTTTTTCCAAGAGGTTCGGTCATTAGGTGTGCAACTTGAGTTTGTGATGAAGTGTAGGTAGTAACCATGTATCCTGATTGTATCTTCTCTCTAACAACATGACAATCCATCTCAATGTGCTTTGTACGTTCATGAAATACTGGATTCGCTGCATGTGTAATCCTGCTTGATTATCACACTAAAGTTTGGCAGGAGTAAAGGACTCTAACTAGCAAATCTTTGAAGAGATATCTCAACCATGTAAGTTCACAAGTTATTTCTACCATGGCTCTATATTCTGCTTCTGTTGATGACCAGTCTACTGTCATTTACTTCTTAGTCTTCCAAGAGATAAAAGAGGAGCCAAGAAAGACACAATAACCTGAAACCGATCTCCTTGCGGTAGGAAAACCTCCCCAATATGCATCGCAATAACCAGTTAGCTTTAAATAATTTTCGACTGGAAAGATAAACCCTTGCCATGGTGTATCTTTCAGGTATCGAAGTACTCGAATAGCTGCGTCTAGATGAGGCTTGCGTGGATGATTCATGAGCTGGCTAAGGAGGTGCACAGAGTATGTGATATCAGATATCAGGCCTTGTAATCGTTAGATAAATAAGACGACCCACCAACCTTCTAAATTTCGAAGGTTCTTTGAGGACCTTGCCTTTTGATATAGTGATTTTCAAGTTCAATTCCATTGGAAAGGTAGCTGGTGAAGCCCCAAGGAGTCCCATGTCATCAAGTACATCCAAAGTGTATTTTCGCTGAGATATGGAAATGCCTTTCTTGGATCGAGCAACTTATATTCCCAAAAAATACTTCATCTTCCCAAGGTCCTAAATCCGAAAAAGTGTATGAAGGAAATCTTTGAGACTTGTTATTGCCACTGGATCATTGCCTGTAATTATCATATCATCCACATAGATCAAAATTATTATAAACGACTCTCCATGTATTCTGGTAAATAAAGAGTAGTCAGCCATTAATCGCTTGAAACCTGCCTTGCGTATAGCACAAGAGAACTTTGAATACCAATTTTGTGACGCTGGCTTTAGCCCATAGAGAGATTTGTGAAGTCGACAAACCATGTTCTCCCCCTGTCGACTGTAACATTGTGGTGGAAGCACATATACCTTTTCATCCAGATTACCATGAAGGCAGGCATTTTGAACATCAAACTGATGAAGAGACCAATTCTTAGCTGCAGCAATAGCTAGGAGACACCGGATGGTGATAAGCTTGGCAACTGGGGCAAAAGTTTTATAGTCCATTCCTTCAAATTGAGTATAAACCTTAGCAATGAGACGAGCTTTAAAACACTCAATGGTGTTATCAGAGTGATATTTTATTTTTTAAGCCCATTAGTAACCGATTGGTTGCTTACCTTGTGACAGTGTAGTGAAGGTCCGGGTGCCATTTGCTTCTAGATCTTCTATTTCCAAATTCATGGCTTCTCGCCACTTAGAATCCTGCTCTGCCTAGCAAATGTAACAGGTTCGACAACATTAGTGATGGAAGCAACAAAGGAACAGTGTGTAGGAGAAAGATGGTTATATGAAACGAAGTTAGTCAAAGGATAAAGTGTGTCTTTGCCAGGCCGTAGCTTCGAATATACCATTGAGTTGGGGGCAGCACAGTGAAATGTGAGCAATGAAAATCTGTAAGTCAGGTTGAAGACTGTCGAACGCGATCAGATCTTCTGAACCACCTGTAGAAAAACCCTTAAATAGAAGGACAATTTCAGGATTTACCTTCCTATATAAACCTCATGGTGCCAACTTATGTAAGTTCTACTATCTAGTATTTTTTTTGAGCTGATTAATTTTTTCATTTATTTGTGTTTACATAATTTGACACCAAACTTCTCACTATTTTGCAGGTTTCTTACTTGGGAAAGAGACATGAGAAAGGAGTAATCTGAGTTGTCTAGTTACTGTCTAGCTGATTTAACTGAGTTATTTCTTGAGGCTTTTTTTCTCCTTTTGGAGAGGCTATCTATCTTTGGCAGATCTTTTTTTTTTATTATGAAAATTTCAAAACTTAATATCAGTGGCTTAATTGTACGTCTTTGGATGAATTGTGCTATGGTCAGCATAAGGACAAGATTTGTGAACTCGTAATAAGAATTTTCAGATGATTATGGATTCCATAACTCAACTTTATTGTTGAAAAAGTTTCTATTGCAGATTCTTCGCATTTTGTGGTGAAATTTGTGTTTTGTTGCAGAATGTCACATTAAGTAGTGGCAAAAATTGGTGTGCAACATCAATGTGTAATTATGCCATGCGGGATTGGAGAGTTGCAGTAAATGCAAATCCTATATGTATGTCAATCAGTCATTACTTATGAGGAGTCACGCCTAAGGTGACTCGAATGATTATTTATTGGTGGCCAGTACATTTTGAATCATTTTTGCTCAAGGATAATGAATTAAATACAAACAATAATTTATTTTTGTGTTTTCTGTCTATGATATTTTGGACCCTTGGCATGCTGAAATGAACCACTCACCGGAGTTTTTAACATCTATTGTGTTATTTTGGAAATCTCTCTTCTAACTTCTCTTGATGTGGGAACACATCCTATTTTCAAAAATATTTTTTTTTATCTCGTTCTCACCCTCTTTCTCAACTGCCTTTAAAGCCACCCCTGTTTTGAAGGACCTTTGTAGGAGAGATCTCAAGATTTTCCTCAGCACCCTATGATCAAGAATATTCCAGTACTATATTTCGGCTGGATCGGATGAAATAGTATGAAAATTTCTTATTTTTATGGTTAATTTTTTTTCTTATCATTGATTCTGATTTTTTTAGAAATAAGATTTTTTGTCAAAAATAGAAATTTCAGCATTCGTAATTTTTTGAAATTTTGGAAATATTGAGAAATCAGAATAATTTTAGGCAAAAACTCTTAATCGACAAATATTATAAAAGAAATTGGAATAGTATAGCTTTGGGAAAAAAATAAAAATAAAGATTAGATTAAAAAATAGGAAACTGGGATCGACGAATTAACCACTTATTTGAGTTTTTTTACTGTTTAAAAAAAAAAAGGTTATCAAACATTTTCTCCACCAATTTCATCAAACTCGTCCTCAACTTTATGAGAGCTTTTAACCTTTTCATTTCTCGAATTTCAATGTAGAACTGCCCTTCCTAGCACTTTGAAGAAACTGAATTCCGAGAAACACCCAAAAGAAAAACATTTAAGGGGAATCATCGCAAGAAAAATTGTAGGATGATGAAGACGACCTATGGTTGGGCTTCTACGTCTGAGGGCTCTATTAATGGAGCAAATAAGAAAATGGGGTTGTGAGAGAATATTTCCTACATTTTCAACAAGTAGAATCACTAAATCTATTGTCGTTCTCCGTGCACACAGTTTGACACCATTATCTGGACACTATTATCTAGATCGTGAATAAATTTTATGCCATCATTGCCCAATCAAACACGGTCGCACCAGCAATGATGTTGGATCCCTTGCCAGTTAGACATACAAGATGGAAACGGGTGGGGGGTGGGGGTGGGGTGGGAGGGCATTTCAAGTTCATGAAGGGACACCTTGCTCTCATGGACACCTTAGAATTGAACTGCGAGATCCAAACACGGTGCAAGCCAAGGAAGAAGGCTACGATTTCCTCCACATAAGGGGAAAATTTTCTCATCGATTCCTAGGCAAGCTATCCTCTCTGCCTGCTAAGGAACGATATTTGCCTTCAATGGAGGGTATATTATTGGAGGACACCGCTCCCATTTTCACTCAGCCAAGAGTGCAACAACCATTGGCAGCAACGTCACAAATGAGAAGAGGAAAACCGATATCAGCTCATCCACCACCACTAATCCCGAGTTTGAGGAGAAATTAAATGTATGATTACGCTCACATGATCAATTACATTAGTTGAGGCTGACACCGAGCAGACCTTGTTGGAAACGAAGCGAAGGATCACTTTGAAAAAAGAGAAGGCATTGGAAAGAGAAGACGAGGAAAGTATAGTCAATTGCGACTACTCTAACATCGAACCCCATGCACGATCATATTGATAGGATCGAAAACTTGTCATCCTCACTGTTGATGTAAAAAATTAGATCACTCTAATTATTCAATCACATATAAATAAATGAGACAAAAGATTTTTAAAGTTGTTCAGCCTTATATGAATGGCCTACGTCCACTGTTGTTTTATTGCTGAGTGTTTGGGAATTCTCGATTACAAGAAATTGCGTTCTGGATCCCAAAGTTTGGATTCAGAACCAGGTCCCCCACAATGAGGATTGTACAACGTATTTATAGCCTTGAGGCTGTCATCTGAAAGGGTGATACATTAAATGATATACATATGAAAGGGTAATACATTTAATGCCCTTTAAGCGTGTGCGTCTAAATGATAAGCATTTAATGAACCAGTTGAACTGTTGGTTATTCATCAATTAATGCTCTGTTCGAGATGCAGCTCGGGCCGCCTAAGCTTTCTGGTATTCAAGAGTTCCTCGAAGCGTATGAGTTCCTCGGTAAGGTCTGTTCCTCGGTGCGTAAGAGTTCCTCGGAGTAACATGGTTCCTCGGAGCATGTGATTATCTCGGAAGTGCTTGTTGTTGCCATGTAGATAGCCACGTGTCTTTGTTTGATTGATCCAAGTCAGCAGATTAATTTTGGTATCAACAGAAGCCCCCAATGTTTCATATTTCGAAATTTGAGGAGTATGGAACATTCTTTCTCGGAATACGGTAGCTTTAAATAGTTCTTCCTGATTTTTAGGATCATCTCCCTTGTATTTATTTCTCCATCCCAATTCGTAGTATCATGCTTTTTTGGACTTTTCTGCTTGCTTCGGTTCTCGCGTCACTTTTCGCCTTTTTGGCCGCTGTTGTTCGCTTCGATTCCCGCGTCAATATTTAATGCTTTTTAGTCGCCGGTAACGTAATCATCTTTTTTGTAATCATTATTTCGCCAGTTCCCAAGGCAAAGTATTTAAACTTCACAGAGACTCCCATCGTCTTCAATCTTTTCAAATTTTCATCTTCGAGTTTTCATTGTCTTATACTCTCTTGTGCGTTCATCTCTTCCGTCGTTCATTGTCAACAACTTCAGTCTTATTTCTGTAAGATCCTCTTTCTTCTTCTTCATTTCTTTTAATTCATCATCATGGTTTACCCAGTTGAGTCTCTTGACAAATTTCGATCTGATTTTTCCATTCCCTCTTGGGTTGTCTTGGAAGAGATTTCTGAGCCTTCTAATTATTTCAATTTGGCTGAGGGACATTGGTTCCCCAGTCTCTTTTTTGCTGAGTGTGGATTTTCTTTTCCACCAAATCCTCTGTGTTTGGAATTCTGTCAGTACTTTGATGTTGTTCCTGCACGAATAGCCCCCAATACATGGAGAATAGTTAATGGGGTGTATAAATTAAATCAAGTGCATGGAACTCGTATAGGAATTCCAGAAATCATGTACTGCTATAGATGGGCAGTTAATGATAATATTTATTATTTAAAAACTAGGTTTATAAATAGAGCTTTAGTAGTCAATCTTCCTGATGCCAACAGGGATTATTTTGAACACGGGGTTGTTGTAAAAACTTGGCAACACCCTCCCTTGACCGGAGATGAGGTTTATCAGGGTCCTAGATGCCCTCCTTATGGCAATGGGATAGGTTATTTTTATTTATTTTATTTATCTTGAAATCATGTTTGTTTTGTGTTTGATAAAATGTCATCCTCACTGTTGATGTAAAAAATTAGATCACTCTAATTATTCAATCACAGATAAATAAATGAGACAAAAGATTTTTAAAGTGGTTCAGCCTTATATGAATGGCCTACGTCCACTGTTGTTTTATTGCTGAGTGTTTGGGAATTCTCGATTACAAGAAATTGCGTTCTGGATCCCAAAGTTTGGATTCAGAACCAGGTCCCCCACAATGAGGATTGTACAACGTATTTATAGCCTTGAGGCTGTCATCTGAAAGGGTGATACATTAAATGATATACATATGGAAGGGTAATACATTTAATGCCCTTTAAGCATGTGCGTCTAAATGATAAGCATTTAATGAACCAGTTGAACCGTTGGTTATTCATCAGTTAATGCTCTGTTCGAGATGCAGCTCGGACCGCCTGAGTAGCTCGGGCTGCCTAAGCTTTCTGGTATTCAAGAGTTCCTCGAAGCGTATGAGTTCCTCGGTAAGGTCTGTTCCTCGGTGCGTAAGAGTTCCTCGGAGCATGTGATTATCTCGGAAGTGCTTGTTGTTGCCATGTAGATAGCCACGTGTCTTTGTTTGATTGATCCAAGTCAGCAGATTAATTTTGGTATCAACAGAAGCCCCCAATGTTTCATATTTCGAAATTTGAGGAGTATGGAACATTCTTTCTCGGAATACGGTAGCTTTAAATAGTTCTTCCTGATTTTTAGGATCATCTCCCTTGTATTTATTTCTCCATCCCAATTCGTAGAATCATGCTTTTTTGGACTTTTCTGCTTGCTTCGGTTCTCGCGTCACTTTTCGCCTTTTTGGCCGCTGTTGTTCGCTTCGATTCCCGCGTCAATATTTAATGCTTTTTAGTCGCCGGTAACGTAATCATCTTTTTTGTAATCATTATTTCGCCAGTTCCCAAGGCAAAGTATTTAAACTTCACAGAGACTCCCATCGTCTTCAATCTTTTCAAATTTTCATCTTCGAGTTTTCATTGTCTTATACTCTCTTATGCGTTCATCTCTTCCGTCGTTCATTGTCAACAACTTCAGTCTTATTTCTGTAAGATCCTCTTTCTTCTTCTTCATTTCTTTTAATTCATCATCATGGTTTACCCAGTTGAGTCTCTTGACAAATTTCGATCTGATTTTTCCATTCCCTCTTGGGTTGTCTTGGAAGAGATTTCTGAGCCTTCTAATTATTTCAATTTGGCTGAGGGACATTGGTTCCCCAGTCTCTTTTTTGCTGAGTGTGGATTTTCTTTTCCACCAAATCCTCTGTGTTTGGAATTCTGTCAGTACTTTGATGTTGTTCTTGCACGAATAGCCCCCAATACATGGAGAATAGTTAATGGGGTGTATAAATTAAATCAAGTGCATGGAACTCGTATAGGAATTCCAGAAATCATGTACTGCTATAGATGGGCAGTTAATGATAATATTTATTATTTAAAAACTAGGTTTATAAATAGAGCTTTAGTAGTCAATCTTCCTGATGTCAACAGGGATTATTTTGAACATGGGGTTGTTGTAAAAACTTGGCAACACCCTCCCTTAACCGGGGATGAGGTTTATCAGGGTCCTAGATGCCCTCCTTATGGCAATGGGATAGGTTATTTTTATTTATTTTATTTATCTTGAAATCATGTTTGTTTTGTGTTTGATAAAATGTGTTACTGATAACAATGTCTGTTTATTTGCAGTTGATAGCAAGAGAAGGTGCCCAAAAGAAACAGATGTCAATCTAAGGCATTTGGGACTTATCTGGGGTCTACATCAAAGGGTTGCTGACGAGCACATTCGATCAGCCTCTTATCTGCTCCAATACAAGAGCTATACAACTTCCTTCACTGCTCGTCCAGTGATCAGTGAAGCAGAGCCAGTACCACCCTCTGCTAGTTCTTCGCCAGAATCTCACGTTCCGTTGAGCGAAAAGATAAAGAAGAGAAGGACTCATGCTCTGTTTGAGAAAACTGCCTCCGGTTCTGGGGAGGTAAAAAGAATTAAGATTGATGTCCCAAAGGAGGGGACAAAGAAGACTGGTGTAGTTCCTTCAACTGCTCCTGCTAAAGTCTCCGAGAAGGTTGCTGACAAGCCCGCAGTGGCTCCGAGCAGCTTTGCTGCTCCTGGAAAGGTGATTGTGATATCACCGACCAAGGATTCTTCCTTGGTTGTACCTGTTCCCCCGAGGAGGCTGAAGAAGAGCTCCTCGGTCAATTTGGCTGACACCACCATTCAGCCCCCTGCTACTGGGACTGGGGTTCCCACATCTGTTCCCCCGAGCTCTGACATGAGCTCGATAAAGTCCTTGACCATTCCCGAGGTGCAAGGTAATGAAGATAACCTTACTCGGGATATGGTTACTTCTTTGGCTGCTCGTCATCTTACATCAGTAAGTGCCTTTACTTTGAACTTTTCATATTTTCCTTTGTTGTTTCTCATATTTGTTTATGATTTCGCGTTCTTTTTCTGTTTACAGTTGACGAGCTGCTTCAACATAATCCTCAAGAAGGATGAAGCAATCAAAGCTTCTTGCTCCTCGTCCAGTGTGGAGGGAGCTTTGGAAGAAGCTACCAAGTCCTTGGAGGAATCTCGCCAGAAGTACATTACTGATAAGGCAGTCTGGGAGAATAAACTTGCTTCCTCCGAGCAGGAGAAAACTCGGGTTGCTGAGGCCTCCAGGGATTTGGAGAGCAAAGTGAATGCTTTGGAGAAGACTAACAAAGAGCTCGATGCGAAGCTCAAGACTGCTGAGGAGTTTGAAAATAAACTCAAGGCTGCTGAGGGGAGGTTGGTCCAACTCCAGGAAATAACTCGGCAGAAGGAGGAAGCTGAACAAAAATTGAACGCTGCTGATGTTTTGCTGTCTGAGAAGCTTGCCTTGGAGAAGGCCAAAAGGAAAGCTGCCGTGAAGAAGTCCTTCAGCTCTGGCTGGGACAAAGGTTGGGATAAGGGATGTGCCGCCATGGTCTCTCAAGTGGATTATGGCAGTGTAAATTATTTCAGGGACGGATGGGTTGCTGCCCTTCAAGAATTGAAGGTTGACGAGTCATCCGAGCTCTTCCAGAGACATATCCCTGGTCCCCCTCCTACTCCAGAAGAATTAGAAGAGGACGAAGCTACCTCTGAGGATTCTTCAATGGTAGTGGCAGAACATGCCCTAACCAGTCAGCATGCTGTCGAGCAAGGAGTTTCTTCTTCCGAGCAACAACTGGTGCTCTCCGAACAAGTCACAATTCCCTCCGAGCAACCTGCCTCCTCTTCCCAACCTCCCGAGAAGGTTTTGGGAGATAAGGAAAAGGTGTAGTGTTGTTCGGTTTTCTCTTCTTTTTCTTCTTTGTCAAATGTAACCAAGATCTTTATAACTCTGCACTATGATCTAATAAAATTTGAGTTTTCTTCCATACGATTGTCTCTTTTCTATTTGTACTCTGTCTTGATCTTCTTTTTGATGATTGTCTTTTCTTTCTCTGCTAGTTTCTGGCCAGGATGGATATGCTATCTGCCAATGATACAAAGATGATGCAGCAATGCAATGAATATTATAAGGCTGTTCACACAGACCTGAGTGCATCAGAAGTTACCGACATCCTTGGTCATAATGCTTCAGAGCAGGCAGTCGAAGCTTATCAGTACCTGAAGTGTTTACTTGACCGAGCTGTGGCCAATAACGTGGCTTACTACGAAATGATCGAGGATCTTCAATGTACCCTAGAAGACCTTCAGAATCAGTACAAGGAATCAACTACCCTGTTGCATGAGGGGTATGAGAAGAGGTATCAGCAGCTTTCTACCGAGAAGGGCTACGAGAAGATCTTTGCTGGGTACGATGTCAGGGAGAGAACCCTAAAGGGTGAAGTTGAAGCATGTAGACAGATTGCCGAGCTGCTGGAGCAAGAGAATAACATTTTGCAGAAAGATCTAGCACAGTTAAAGTCTGCAGCCTCTTCTTCAACAACTACAATCCCAGTGACTGACGAGGGATTTTCATTTTAGAAGTTGAGAATGCCAAATTGAGGCAAGAGTTGGACACCTTGAGAAGGTCGGGCTCTTCCACATCTCCTCGGGGATGAGCAAGAGCTCCTCGGGGATGAGGAAGAGCAGCTCGGGTTCTTATGGAGGAACAGAGGACAACATCTGCCTTAGAGAACCAAGCCTTCCAATTAATGGCTAAAAACCAAGATTTGTCTGACATGTCAAAGAAAATTAGAGACCTGGAAAAACAACTCTCTGCAAAGAAATCAGTGTTGGAGACTAATGAGCTTTTTGTCAATAGTCTCCACGAGAAGCTTGAAAGGCTAACATTTCAATTCCAAAAACAGCCCAGGGAGTTCTGGATGGCTGGATACAACGAAGCACTATTCCATTTGGATGATCGTATCCAGAATGCCAATAATGAGGGCTACAAACAAGGCTGGCTGAATGCCTTAGGCGTGCTGAAGCTCGAACAAGGACACTATCTGTGGGACTATTATGATACCGGGTTGCTCGACTTGCCTGTGCCACCGTACAATCTGGACATGGAATGGATCCCAGCTCGTGCCATTCCTCGGAGCTTAATTGCGAAATACCTCGGTGACTACAATTTACATTCTCAATTTGAGGTATCTCGTCCCGAGCATCTTCTAGATCGACCTTCTGTGATGAACATCAGGATGCTGAAGGATTTGAACTTCATCAATTCTCCTCAGTCTTTAAATGATCCGCCTGCTGGGGAGGAACCTGTATCGAAAGCTGAGGGGAAAAGACCAATAGAATAGGAATTTTTGATGTAACCGTTAGTATACATATCCATGTAATTATCAATGTAACTTGTAATTTATTTTGAATTTTATGAAAGACTTTCATTCTTGCTTGCAAATCTCAATTGCTATTATCTTGTAGATATTAACACTTTACATTTATGCATATCTGTTAAAAAGATAATAATGTTGTGTTGTTCATCGACCAACTTAGCAATAAAAAGTTACAAGTATCAGTGATGTTGCTCGATCACCTAATAAATGAGTATAAAAATGTTTAAAATTTTTCCAACCAACCAAGGTTGTTAAATTGTTCTCGTCGACCAATTATAGTTAGTGAGAGTTTATCCCCGACTAACCATACTTGGCAAATTTTTGTCTTTTTCATAAAATGTGTCCGACCAACCAAGGTCGATAACTTCTCCTCGTCGACCAACTACAGTTAGTGGGTTTTTATCCCCGACCAACCATAATTGGTACAGTTTGAAATATTTCGTTTCCTAGCCAAACAGGTTGGCATTTTTAGGAATATTTCTCCTTGTAGACCAACTATTTTGGTACAGTTTGGAATATTTTCTCCTCGTCGACCAACTAAGTTGGTACAGTTTGGAATATTTCGTTTCCTAGCCAAACAGATTGGCATTTTTAGGAATATTTCTCCTCGTCGACCAACTATGTTAGTGCAATTTGGAATATTTTCTCCTCGTCGACCAACTAAGTTGGTACAGTTTGGAATTTTTTATCCTCGTCGACCAACTAAGTTGGTACAGTTTGGAATATTTCGTTTCCTAGCCAAACAAGTTGGCATTTTTAGGAATATTTCTCCTCGTCGACCAACTATGTTGGTACAGTTTGGAATATTTTCTCCTCGTCGACCAACTAAGTTTGTACAGTTTGGAATTTTTTATCCTCGTCGACCAACTAAGTTGGTACAGTTTGGAATTTTTTGTTGAGTAGTCTGCCGAGCTTTGTCGAGTAGTGCATAGCACTAGTATTCCCTGAAAAAATTTCAATAAACAGAGAGACTTGCAGAATATTTTTATTTTATTCATACCGATGGAAACTGTGTTACATATACATCACTGATAATACTTGCGCAGATGCTCTGCGTTCCATGCATTCTTAAACTCTTCGCCTTCTAAAGTTGCTATTCGATAAGTTCCTGGTCGAACAACTTCTGTAACTCGGTATGGTCCATGCCAGTTTGCTTCCAGTTTGTTATGCTTTTGAATTACTTTCTTCAGCACATAGTCTCCTTCTTTCAGGTCGCACTTCTTCACCCTCTTGTTGTAGAACAAAGCTGTTCGCTGCTGGTAAGCAGCATTTCTAATGGTTGCTTCTTCTCTAACTTCCTCGAGCATGTTTAAATCCAGTCTTCTCATTAAATCGCTGACAGGGGAATTGAAATTCAGTACCCTGTGTGTTGGGAGGCCCAACTCGGCAGGTATGACAACTTCACTTCCAAACGCCAGCATGTATGGTGATTCTCCAGTTGCTACTCGGGGAGTAGTTCGGTAAGCCCAAAGTACTGATTGTAGCTCGTTGATCCAGTTTGCTTTCGCATCATCCAATCTTTTCTTCAAACCGTTCAGCAGCGTCCTGTTTGTCACTTCAGTTTGACCATTGCTTTGAGGATGGCCTGGTGCTGAGTGGACCTTCAAAATATTCGACTGATGACAATAGGCGGCAAACTCTTCATTATCAAATTGTGTCCCATGGTCTGTGATGAAGGCATGAGGGAGACCATATCGGTAAATGATGTTCTTCCAAATAAATTGGTACACCTTCTCGTATGTCATATCAATGAGTGGCTCAGCTTCTACCCACTTAGTAAAATAATCCACTGCGACGACGAGGTACTTGAACCTTCCTCGGGTCGTTGGCAGTGGTCCAACCAAATCAATTCCCCACATGGCAAATGGCCAAGGAGAAGTTATGGGTGACAACAATGCTTGTGGAGTTCTTCGGATGGAGGAAAAGCGCTGGCACTTGTCACATTTCTTGGCATAGGCTATACAATCTGCCCTCATCATCGGCCAGTAGTATCCTTGCGTCATCACCCTTTGTAAAAGTGTCCGACCTGCTACATGTGCTCCACAAGACCCTTCATGGATCTCTTCAATCAAATCTTTCACCTCGATGGGATGTACACATCTTTGCAAACCTGCCATAATTCATCGTCTATATAAAACACCATTAGTTAGTACATACCGAGCAACTTTAAACTTCAATTTCTTGGCTGCAAGCTTGTCAATTGGCAATCTCCTTCCTCGATATATACCCTGATGGGATCCATCCAAGATGGTCCTAAATCAAGGGTGATAAAATTCATCTTCAAATCTTCATCTATACTCTGATTATCTAACACTTCAATTGGGATTGTTCGTCGTAGCTCGGTGCGAGTAGCTGATGCTAGTCGAGTTAGGGCGTCTGCTCTCGCATTCTCCATTCTTGGTACTCTGACCAGCTGAATAGCGGCAAATTCTGACAACAGCTACTTTGCCTTTGCATGATATCTGATCATTAATTCTCCTCTAACTGCATATACTCTCATCATTTGGTTTATAATCAATTGAGAGTCACTGAAGATCACAACCTGCTGTGCCTCCATAATTTTTGCCAAATTAAGCCCTGCAATCATGGCCTAATATTCTGCTTCATTGTTGGAAGCTTTGAATTGGAAACGTAAGGCGTATTCCATGTCGACCTCGTCCGGAGTGCTCAGAACTATCCCTGCGCCACATCCTGTAGTGCAAGATGAGCCATCTACGTATAGCCTCCATATAGGTAACTCGTCTTCAAATTTTTGATCAGTCAGAGTTCCTCGGTGAAATATTTGCTGTTTCCTTTCATCCTTCCCAAATTTTTCTCGCTCCTCATTGATCATCTTTTCTTGCCCTTTTACCAACTGAGGTTGGTCTGAGCTCGAATTTAATGACCTTGTAACATCCACTTGCCCTCTTACCAACCGGAGTTGGTCTGAGCCAGTGTCTGTCGATCCTGTAACATCCACAGGTTGATCAGCGAGCAACTCTTATTTCTCTTCCGGAGTCCTCCCAACTATCTCTGCATCACATCTGGTAACATCCACACGTCCTTTTACCAATCGGAATTTGTCTGGGCTTGTGTTTGTTGATCCTGTAACATCCACAGGTTGATCTGCGAGCAACTTTTGCTCCACGGGGGTATCAGGATAGGTGAACTCCGCTATGAAATCTGCTACAGCCTGCCCCTTTAGTGATGATCTGGGTTCATAAATTATATCATATTCTCCGAGCTCTATTGCCCAGTACATCAATCTCCCTGATTTCTCTGGCTTATGAAGGGCTTGTCTCAATGGCACATCGGTGTATACTACTATAGTATGAGGCTGGAAGTACGACCTCATTCTCCTACTCGCCTCAATCAACGCGAGTGCCAATTTTTCCAGTCTCGGATATCTGATTTCTGCTCCTCGAAAGGCCTTACTTGTGTAATAAATTGGCTTTTGTACTCCATTCCCCATTCTAATCAACGCCGAGCTAACTGCATTCTCGGACACTGCAAGGTACAAATACAATTTTTCTCCCATCACTGACCTGGACAACAGTGGAGGTGCTCCCAAGTATTTCTTCAAGTCTTGAAAGGCCTTTTGACATTCATCATTCCACTCAAAAGTTTTTCCGAGTGTCTTGAAGAATGGGAGACATCTATTAGTTGCTCGTGACACAAATCTGTTGAGTGCTGCTACTAGTCCTGTGAGACTCTGTACTTCCTTCTTCGTTGTTGGAGATCGCAGCCCTAATAGAGCTTTGATCTTTTTAAAATTTGCTTCAATGCCTCGTTGATTGACAATGTACCCGAGAAACATGCCTTCTCGTACTCCAAAGACGCACTTCGTCGGGTTCAGCTTCATTTGATATTTATCTAGTTGATCAAAAGTTTGACTTAAGTCAACTAGATGATCTGTAGCTTTCTTGCTTTTTGTCAGCATGTCGTCAACATAGACTTCCATATTGTCATTGATTTGTTCAGCAAAGACCTTGTTCATCAGTCTATGATATGTCACACCTTAATTTTTTAAACCAAAAGGCATAACATTATAACAATAAGTTCCCCTAGGGGTAATGAAAGAAGTACTCTCCCTGTCTTCAGGTTTCATTTTAATCTGGTTGTAACCAGAATAAGCATCCATGAAGCTCAGCAGCTCGTGTCCCGAGGTAGCATCGACTAGTTGATCAATTCGGGGTAGCGGAAAGTGATCCTTTGGGCATGCTTTGTTGAGGTTGGTGAAATTTACACACATCCTCCACTTGTTGTTTTTCTTCTTTACCATCACCACATTGGCTAACCAATCTGGATATTTTACATCTTCAATGAAACAAGGTTTTTGGAGCTTCTCGACTTCCTCCTGTATAGCTTGATTCTTCTCGGGACTGAATACTCTTCTTCTCTGCTTCACAGGCTTGATATCCTTATTCACATTGAGCTCATGACATAAGAAGTTTGGGTCAATCCCAGGCGTATCTTCATGACTCCAGGCAAAATTTTGTTTTCTGCTTCTAAGGAAAGTTATCAATTCTTGTTTTAGTGAGGCTTCCAATGATGAACCTATTTGAGTAGTTCGTTCAGGGTGTTCGTCGTCCAGAACAATATTTTCATTAGCTTCCACCACTTGACCTTTCACGAGTTGCGACTCATCCCGAGGATCCAAGGTTTCAATTTCTGCACCTTCATCCACTTGATAAGTAGTAGTCTTTTTCTTTGATTCTTCCAATTCATCTTGCTCGGCGGATGAATAATAGCACTACCGAGCTACTTTCTGATCACCTTTCATAACTCCTACTCCAAAGTTTGTTGGAAATTTTAGGCATTGATGCACTGTAGATGGTACAGCCTCGAACTTCTTCAATCCCACTCTTCCCATGATGATATTTTACGATGACTGGACATTCTTATCCATCACGAAAAAGCGTATTTTTTCTGTCCGACAAGCAGGCCACGTACCAATGAATATATCCAACTTGATCGTCCCAAGTGGAAATACTTTCTCGCCAGCAAAACCGATGAGGGGTCTGTGGAAAGGCTCCAGTTGAGATAGCTTTAAATTTAAACTATCGAAACACGAGTAGAACATGATGTCTACCGAGCTACCATTATCAACCAGTACTCTTGAAATCATTACCTCCTTAATTCTCATTTTGATCACTAGTGGGTCATCATGAGGATATAAAACTCCTGCAAGATCATTCTTTGAAAACCCAATGACCAATTTTTCTTTGTTCACCTTTCTCGGGCGATCTTCCTCAGCTAAATTTATTCGCTGAATGTACGAGTAGGCTTGAGCCTCTCCGAGGTAAGCTTTTCTTTCTGCAGTAAGGTCTCCTCCTCCTGCATCTCCTCCTATAATGACATTACAATTAAATGACCCAAAGCGTATTGAAAATACCTGTCGTTCTGGCTGCCTTGGTTTCTTGGGAAGATCGGGGTCATCATCTGGATCATCTTCATGGTTTCTCTTCTTTTTCTCCTCTGCCCGACGAGGAGATCTAGACCTCTCTCTACTTCGGTCGTTGTTTCTTCTTTCGCCTCCCCGATCAACATACTTTGCTAGATTTCCTCGTCGGATGAGTGTTTCAATTTTGTTCTGAAGAGCTATGTAATTTTTGGTCATATGGACATGATCCTTATGGAACTCGCAATATTTCTCCCTATTCCTCGTGTCAGGGTCCGACTTCATTTTCTTTGGCCAGTTTAACTGCTCGCTGTTCTTAATTTCTTCCAGGACGTGGTTGATATTTGCCTTCAAAGGCGTGTAATTATCAAATTTCTTCAAGACCTCCCATGACGACCTACTTTTGGAATGTTTGTCACCACCATTGTTCTTATGCTCTTTTTTCTTAGCTTTATCACCTTCCCCCTTGGTTTATTTGGAGTCCATATTCTTTTTCGCAGACATAGCCTCCTCGGCGTTCATAATCTTGGACGCTTTTCCCATCAGGTCCGACATGGTTCGAGGTGGGTCTTTGGCCAAAGTGTAGTACAACTTGTTTGGCAGCAGTCCACTCATCAAAGCAGTAATCACTGTCTTCTCCTCATAATCAATGACTTCGAGCTTCTCGTTATTAAAACGAGTTATATAATCTCTAATACTCTCACCAGCTTTTTGTCTAACACTTAATAAATGTGCTACTCGTTTAACTGGCTTTGCTCCGAAATAGAAATTCCCAATGAATAACTCGGACAGTTGAAGATAAGTTGAAATCTTACCCCGAGGAAGATTATTATACCATATCTGAGCAGATCCGGCAAGAGTTCCCGAGAATGCCCTGCATCTCATCTCGTTTGGAACAGCATAGATGTCGGCAACAGCTTGATATTATTCTATATGAAGGACAGGGTCAGTCTTCCCATCATACTTGGGAGTCACAACAGGTGCTTTGAACTTTGATGGTGTTGGAAAATCAACAATATCCTGGACAAAAGGTGTTCCTCAAACAAAGGTTCGTTGTAGAGGGTTCTTAGCCTTAGCCATTTCCCCTAATCTATCCTTCAGCCTTTGAATAGATCCTTTCCATGCATCATTCCCTTCCTCGGGCCTATTGGTTCGAGCAACTGATCACGTTGAAGTGGCTTCCTGGGATTTATATTGACGAATAACTGGTCGGTCAGCGGATCCATCTTGACGAGCAACTGGTCGCGACTGGGCAGATCCTTCCATTAAATCTGATGGTCGTCGAAAGCTCCTCGACGCTGCATTAAGAGGACTTTTGTTCCTCCTAGGGCCTAATCGATCAAAAGGAGAGGCCCTACTTAATCTTTCCAATGCACTGGCCCTTTTCTGGGGAAAGGGTGACACGTTGTTCAGTATCTGTGGCTCGCACTGACGAAGTTCGTCCAGGTTGATAAGAAAAATCTTCAGATTCCTCATTACGATATGAACTAGTACGCCTAGTACGCACAAAAGGCTCACGGATATTTCTTTGAATGCTTCGTGATCCGGAACGGGCTGGCGCACCGCCATGGAGGGTTTGGATGAGTTGTCGCATCGTTTCTTGCATGACGGTCTGGCCCTGAGCCAGATTCGCCATCATTCCAGTCAGATCTGGAATAATTGGTGGAGCAGATGGATTTGGAGAGGTTCCAGTGTTTCGATTACTGGATTCAGGTATATCAGCCATTGGTATTGGATTGTTATTGGTGAGAAAACGATATTACCAGTCGTTTCCCACAGACGACGCCAATCTGTTGATGTAAAAAATTAGATCACTCTAATTATTCAATCACAGATAAATAAATGAGACAAAAGATTTTTAAAGTGGTTCAGCCTTATATGAATGCCCTACGTCCACTGTTGTTTTATTGCTGAGTGTTTGGGAATTCTCGATTACAAGAAATTGCGTTCTGGATCCCAAAGTTTGGATTCAGAACCAGGTCCCCCACAATGAGGATTGTACAACGTATTTATAGCCTTGAGGCCGTCATCTGAAAGGGTGATACATTAAATGATATACATATGAAAGGGTAATATATTTAATGCCCTTTAAGCGTGTGCGTCTAAATGATAAGCATTTAATGAACCAGTTGAATTGTTGGTTATTCATCAATTAATGCTCTGTTCGAGATCGTCTGAGTAGCTCGGGCCGCCTAAGCTTTATGGTATTCAAGAGTTCCTCGGAGAGGTCTGTTCCTCGGAGCGTACGAGTTCCTTCGAGTAACATGGTTCCTTGGAGCATGTGATTATCTCGGAAGTGCTTGTTGTTGCCATGTAGATAGCCACGTGTCTTTGTTTGATTGATCCAAGTCAGCAGATTAATTTTGGTATCAACACTCACCTTATATGGATTTCTATTTGGTTTCAATATTTTTACGTAGGTAGGGTCTGGCTACTCTTAATTTTCAAATATTCTTAAAATTAATCGCTCATTGTGAGTTGTTGAAGTGTCCAATCAAAGTTGATAATGTGCGCTTTTTTTTTTTAACAAATTCAGATAATGAAGTCCCTCTTTTCAAGAAACTATATTGATTCCTTATATGGGGCACTATCCAATGTTAAAGAAATTCCTTGAGAACATTTATTGAAGTCTTAGTAATGTTTATATGTACATGATATCCTCAAAGCACCACCAACCAGTATGTTGATTATTTTCTTTGACATTTACTAATTGTTGTTGATTCATTATGCTTGAATTCACACACACACACACACACACACACACACACACACACACACACACACACACACACACACACACATATATATAGTTGGAACTCTCGGAAAGCACGAGGCTCCCAATCTATTTTTCTTGCAATTTTTCATTTTTTAAATCTGTATCCACCCCATATAACCTCGCTCCAAAATACTTCATATCTCCCTATTTCTCGCAACCTTTTCAACCATCACCTTCACTATCAACCCTCTGTGTCTGCATCATTACTAATTTACACCTTGCATCCGCCTCCCTTTTATAAATTTGTAATATCGATTTCTCCAGATTATTTGTTTAAAATCATGCAGTCAAAATATTAGGTCGTCAAAGGTTTAACTTTCAATTTCCTGTTGAAGGTTCGATTAAATGTCTGCTTGGAGTCCTAAGTTGTTCTTATGATATTTCGATAGAATTCTTTAAAAATATACTGGGATCAAAATAAAAACTTTACTCGAATCTATATTTGGAGGTGGCGATATGATACAAAGATAACTCTGTAGTTCCATATTTTGTCCATTATGTAGGATAAGATGTGTGTGTTGATTATTTGTTGTTGTTCTGTGTTTGGTTTTGTTTTTATGCATTCCCCCTGGTATAATAGCTTCAACTACAACTATATGGAAGGACAAACCATGAGAGTAATGCATGAGCGATGATTTGTACAGTACAAAGTTCATATTGTGTTTGATGACCATGTTCACGCCTATGAAAGATCATAACACATATCCAACATTGCTTACAACATAGGAAATGGAATTAGTGCTCCAGTAATTGATCAGTCCTCCCTTGTATAGGTAACAATTGGTGATAGAGGAAATCTGGAGGGCTTGGCAACCAACATGACAGACCACAACCCAAGTACTCAGCTTTTCGGGAGGCCAGTTTCAGTCATACCATCTTTGATATTAAGAACTGAACACATGCTTACTATAGTTGGCATCGTAATCAAGATGGATATGTTGTAGAAGCTGACTCCTTGTGTTTTTTCAACCTATATTGTCATGCAATTGTTGATTTCACAAGTGCATAAGCACGAAGATTTTAGCAATGGAAACACCTCTGATTATACAATATCAAAATTTGGTTCAATAAGACATGTTAATATTATGATTGGTTTTGTTTTCTTTATTGCATCCATGCCACATTGCTCTGTTTATTTTTTGCTTGTCAACTGCAGGGGGCAAGGTGTAATATAGTGATACCTTAAGGGGATTATTACAATTTATCTTAAAAAAATTCTCTTGTTTTCTTAAAAAAAAAGAATCCACATTTCGGGCATATATGCTTCAAAAGTATATCACTATTTTTTACTCGAATCTATCCTGTTGTATATGTTGATTATCTTTTCTGATTATGCATGTCTTTCATTAGATTAGACTGGGAGATTTTTTATTATTCAATTTAGGTAGCAATGTAACTGAAGTGCATGAAACAGTTAAGAGAAATGTGGCAAATGAATGAAATATTGGGTGTATAATGTCTCATGATACATAAAGGGTGCAATGCAATTATTAATTTCCTTTCCATTATGATTTGTTAGAATGAACTCTACCTATATTGTAGAAATGATTGATTTAAGGTGATGTATGATTGATAACATCAAGGTGTATATTTGGACAACTGTTATGCCTTTGCTGGCCGCACGATGTAGTTCTCTATGTTTGTCGTACTTGCGTATTGCTCTCATGGTGTGAGGAGGGATTGTGTCAGGCAATAGGTGACAAGGTGTTTGGTAAGCAAGGACATGTCTATATTTTTAAATATATATAATATATATGTTTCTTAGTTATAATATCTTGCGGGTTAAGGGCTCCAGCATAACCATTTATAGCCTATTATGTCTATGCTGAACTCTTCCAGTTAATTATGTATGTGAGTATGTCTATGTGCAATTGTCTAGCTCAATCGTCCAACATCACAATTGTTTTATCCCAAGTCCAAACACAACTAAAGGTAGCTAAGCCTTTTGTAATGACCATAATACCCTTGAATACCTTTAATATTATCCATAGGGTCAGATTAAAGCCCTCTTTTTTGAAATCAGAATTTATGTTATTAATCTTGTTTATGTTAGAAATATTGTTTAAACCTACCTACTGAGGTTATTTTCAACCTCAAATTAGTTAATATGAGTCAAAATTGATCAAAGGGTGATTTTTAAAGAACTTCTATTTAGGGAGTACAAGGTAAATATTTAGGGATTTCGTAATATCACATTTGTTTGGAGGAATATTTTTTACTCTTATCATTCATCTAGAGGAATAAACAATGGGAAGAAACTTCCCATATTATGCTTATTCATATCCTTCATGATGAATGGAGTTCTTATAAAACCAATCTCGAAGGAATTTGATCATATATGCTCCTTCAAAATCCTCTAATGTCATTTGTCTCCCCAAAGACAACATTTGCTTTAAGGTAATTAGCATGGGCTACCTTCCGACGACTAGTTGTTTGATTTTCACTTCTCGTCCCTGTACAATGGGATTGTCGCGGGATCAAAAGTCATTCTACTACGGCTATTTAACAACTAATTTTTACAAATCGTATAAATACCCCCTTAAAATGTAATATTTTTACCACTAATTTCATCAATCTCGTTCTCAACTTTTCGAAAGTTTTTAACCTCTTCATTCTCGAATTTCAATGTAGAACTTCCCTTCCCAGCATTTTGAGGATACTGAAGTTTGAGAAACACCCAAAAGACAAACATTTAAGGGAAATCAATGCAAGAAAAACTGTAGGATGATAAAGACGACCTATGGTTGGGCTTCTACATCCGTGGGCTCTATTAACGGAGAAAATAATAAAATGGGGGTGTGGGAGGATATTGCCTACATTTTCAACAAGTAGAACCAGTATTGTGCGACCCTCCGGTGACTGTGATCCTCTGGGCTTAATGACAAAACAATGGATTGTATAAAGGGAAACACAATATTGGTATTCATATCATGTACTTTGGTAATCTACATGAATCACCTTCAGTATTTTTTAGAATATTTTGCTTGAAGCCGTAAGATTTGACCTTCATAGATGTCAATTAAATTGTCACCCTAATGGGAATAATCGTTCCTCCATTGTTGAATTTCATTAACTATTCGATGGTTATATAAAGCTAGTTAATTCATGATTAATGATGCTATGGTGATACATACACCATATAGACACATATGAAGAGTAGAGGGAAGGAGGAGGTCTTATTTGTAATATTATTTATCTCCTCTAATAAGAGAAGAGAATCAATTTTTATTGATTTTCTTATAACGAAAATAATTCCTAATAACAATTGGTAATATATTTTCTAAATTTGAAATAATTTGAAAGAAATAAGGGATCAGATCTCTTTTAGCTTAAGTATCATGTTCTAAAGGTCCATCACACACATCACCTAAGAAGCACCGACACAGAGGCGGTTGTCGTGTCTAGAAGGAAACGGACACACCAACATGACAAATCTAAAATGATTAGGATCCGGGGATATGTCGATAAATTAAGAACATGAAATGAAAAGAAAAGATAAAGAACATGTGTGCATACTTAATAAGAAGAATGGATTAATATCATAAAGCAGAACATGGAAATATAGTTTTTAAGATAATTACTTTGGTAGAGAACCATTTTAGTTCCTATAGAACGGGTAACAATTGTTTTGTGCCATTGGGGCAAATTGTGTCATAGATGAAGCCCAAAATGTCGCCACCAATTTAATCTAGTGTTATATACACATACGTTAGTATAGACTGTGAAAACACGTGATGGGCACATGAAATAAAGTTTCCATCACGCTATGGACACGTGCCCGAGAGTGATGGTGTCCGACACATATCAGACATAGACATGGACATGTTGTCTTATCAGATATGTTTGTGCTTTCTATCGTATCGCATTTTCCCCATGCGTCGTGTAACCTTGTGTAACGTTTTCTTGAAACTCTGTTATCTCTGGAATTATGCAACTCGCGCGTGAATGTACACGATCATCAAAGGTGTAGGAACTTCCACCCCTCTTTAAGCAGCGTAAGCTCCCTTAATATGTGAAGTGGAGCGGTGAAGTGCTTAGAGGTCAGGAAGAACACCAATGGCGGAGGCAAAATCTATACACTCGTCTCACACCATTTCCACGTAGTTGTGCAGTCGTTTTTTATTTTGAGCAACATTTCAAGTAAAATTTGCAACCTAATGTGTGTATTATATTCAACATTTCTTGCAAACTTTACAACGTTCACATCATGCTCATGTAACTTTTTTTTCAACCTTCATTTGTGAACTTTCATATTGCCCTTTTAAGTGTCACAATGCTTGTGTGACAACAATTAGCACCTGCCCTCGGGACAGTAGGAATTTGTGAAATAGGTAAATTGTCTATCTTTGGTTAAAGTTCTCCCATCTACTAGTTGAGCTACTATATTGTAGTTCTACTCTTGTGTTCTGGTTAGAAAGAAAAGGAACAGGTGGGGAGTTTGACTATGCAGATGTAGCAGGACAACTTTCACCTATCATCTATAGGAGGAGGAATTACAACTCGGAATCATTGTAGTAGTTTTCAATCCTAATCAACAGTTGTTGATTCCCAGATATTGAAGATTCAATAAAGGGTGTTTTTATTAACACCCTCGTTTTCTTTCAACACACCCCTATAGTTAATTTTCTTATTTTGATACGATTATGTGTTAAAACACCAAAGTAGCCCAAATTTTAAACCCCGAAAACATGTTTAGATTCTCTACTTTGATTATATATTACTAACACAACAGATTTTTAATTCTGTAAAAGCAGAAGAAAAAAACAACCCAAAAAACTGCTGAAAATTAGGAAAATGTTTACTCCCCATATTTCCTGTTCTTTATTTGTAAATTCAAAATGAGAAAACCCAAGTGCTTGTTAAATAAAAGAAGAGAGCGGCTCCCATACATACCAAGTATATATACCGTTGGCGCAAATTATTTTTTAAATATTTTTTAGTTAAGTTTTTGTGTGTGTTATTTAAACATTTTAAGGGACTCATATATAAAAAACAGCTCAAAATAACCTTTTTTTTCAATTTTAAAAAAATCGGTCAAATTTTTGCAGCTTTTAAAGAACTTTAAGAACTACGAAAGTTTAATCAATTCTTTTAAAATACTTGGTATATACGGGAGTTTAATCGATTCTTTTAAAATATTTGGTATGTATACTTGGTATATACTAGAACCCATCTGGTTAAATAAAATAAAAGTATGACATCGATCACTCCAAATCACTGAAAAAGAAATTATAGCTGAAAAATGGCTTCATATGCAATTTTTATGTTAAATCCTTATGGGTTTCGAATGAGCCAACGAGATGGTGGTAAATAAACCTCGTGGTTAACGAGTTACAATGGCAAAGCCAAAGACTATTTTTTGTAAGATAAAGTGATGTAACGAATAATAAACAAGTATGGATTTGTGCGGGGAGGAGCTCAGAGATGGACTATGTTTGAAGAACCCCGACAATTGACATAATTCTCCGGCAAAAGCAACGGTTTATTGTGAATGGTTTTGTATGCAAAATAAAGGGTTATACCTTTTATTTATTATTTTTCTACATACCTAGTTTGTCGGGGCTCTTAAATGCGAACAAGCCCGTTCAAATAGAGTTGGGGATTTATATAGATTCAGTGGGTTTAATTAAAAATACCCTTAATAAATAGTTAATTCACTAAATGTTTTAATTTAAGAGGTATTCATCTGGTTTTCTCATCTTTATCCTTCTTCATTAAATACCCTCAGGGTTCGTTTGATTGTCACTGAATTGTTTTCTATAGAAAATACTCATTTTAGCTCAGTTTTTACTTTTGAGGTGCTTGATTTCATATGCATTCTATTAGGGCTCTGCAATGGGCTGGGTCGGGCCTAGCCGATCGATTTAAAACCAGCCCATGGGCTGAGCGAGGCGGGCCTAAAGGGTCATTTAGTGTCAACAGCCAGACCCATCCCGAAGTAAACATCAAGGCCCAAAGCCCTACCTAGTACCCAATACATGTCGTCTTAGTGGGCAAGTAGGGATTAATGAGCTTAACGGGTCGACCGAATGAAAAAAATAAAAAAACACAAATTCTCATTTAAGTATGATAAATATTTATATTAAAGATGATCATGAACTAATTTCTCTATAGGTATCAAATCATGTAAAATTTATATACCCATTAAGGAAAATATGATGTATCATTAACTATATGTGTAATTGTTTCTGTAGATGTGCATGCGCTTACCAACACAAGCAACTTTGTGCGTGAGATTTCGTGTATAATATTACCAAGATGAGAAATTTTGTCATATTCAATGGTAGATTTGTACTTATCTTACACTAAATGAATTAATTAGAAACGCTATATAATGATACATTGTCTTACCATAATGGAAGATTTGTATTAATCTTGTTCATATAGCGCCTCGTAGTCTCATTTCATAACAATACTATCACCATTTGAATATCTAAAGAAACGTGGGCTCTTCACTAGCCTCTGTGTCTTGTCTTAGTCTCATTGTTGATGGATTACGTTATGAAACTTGTGTGTTTGATTTATTTTTTGTTTTCTTTAAGCTATGGTATAGACTAGTAGATATCATTAATTCCATTTACGTGCAGGAAAGAAGATGGTGTTTGATTTGGATCTCAATAGTCCCCCACCAAATGAGATTATATATGTAGTCCACAACTTTTTTGCTACTGTCCTCATGTGATGCAATCGTCGCGTGTTAGAATCTCCCAGTGGCAAGTGCCTAATTTTAATGAAGACGCTGATGACGAGATTACGATAGGCTCCCCAAGGAACTTTGCTAAGGTATGCATCCTTATATTCGTAAATTATCTCATTTTTTATATGATATCGATCATTGTTTTTCAAGGATATTTCTTATGAATATGCATGCTAATCAACTGAACCCAGGCTTGACGACATCAAAATAAAAGGAAGCATGAGGTGAATGAAGACCATTTAGGTCTTGTTTATCCGAATATTATTCCCTGGATTTTCTTCTTCTTATTATTATTATCATTATTATTATTTAATTATACAAAATGTTCCATATGACACTTTTAGCAATGCCCACTACTAGAACTTCCTATTGGTTATTAATTTCTTGGTGATGTTATTATTTTCAGTTTCATATTAATAGTGTAGTTTTAGTTATCTCTTTTCCTTTAGGCTATCAACAGATTAGATTGGATTTGATGGAGTAAGGTATATAAAAATTCATTTTATTAAGAAAAATATCGGTTCGAATGGGATTCAAAATGTACGCTAAATTATCATAACTTTATTCCATTAGGGTTCAAATCGAATCAGAGTGATTATACTGGTAAGACTTATAAATGGAACCCTTAAGGCAACTAGTTGTAGAGGAGAGTTTTATTATTAAAGTATTATTAATGGAAAATATATGAAGTTGAATTTTTAAAGTGAGATTATTCTCTTAACTTTGTGAGTACTTTGTTTCGCGAGCCTAGTTTCCATAATAATGCTACACTCCCTACCATATTTTGTTTTACTGCAAGAAATAAAGCATTTAATTGAATCATGTTTTTTTTTTTACTTTTTTACCTGCATTATAGGTATTTATGAATGTCCTTAAATAAAAATTTAGTAATCAACGTGAGATACATTACGTTGGGTCCTTTTTTTGTCATCCATATGCTTCTATAAAAATTTGAAACAATTGGTTATGCTACATTTATCTTGGGCTTACTTGATTTAGGGTTTAGTTATATATATATATATATATATATGTGTGTGTGTGTGTGTGTGTGTGTGTGTGTGCGTGTGTGTGTTCCTTACAGAACACTCTGTTTTTTACCCATTTGGTATTACAGCTAGGGCGTCAACTAATGTCCGCTACCACAGAAGAGCTCAGACAAATGGAAGGACTGTTTGTGAGTGTGGTTGTATGAACATGATAATACGTCTGCCTTTTTAGCTAAACTACTTTTCTTTTTGCACAACTCAATATTTCATTGTTATTATTTATATATGTTGGAAATTAATAATGTAGTCCGAAATTAATTTTTAATTTCGATTATATTGAATTCCGAATTTATGAATTTCCCATTTATGTGGTCTTGATAAATATCAGATAATTAATTAGGAACATGATAAATACAAATAATAAAGGATTGGGTTAATCTTATCCGTTAGTCACATGATGGTTAGTGGCATTAGTGGGGGACTTGAAATAACGTCCCATCTTGACTAGGATTCCGGCCCTCTTCCCCTTATAAATAGAGGAACCCTACACCATCCGAGGTTATCTCATAACACACTATGTTAAGGTGGGAGAGCAATTTCGAAATTTCATTTAAGTGCAATTTTTCCAAGAAGGGAGATTGATGGAGCAATTAATCAAGATGATTAAAAGAGATTTCTACAATAAGATTGATCAATGCATTGGATCAATGTAAGTCTTCTTTTCTATCCTTTAGGCATATTATGTAAAAATATGAAGATCCAAGATCCTTTTATTAATAACAATGGTATGATAAAGTTTCATCATATTAATGTATTCGTGATTAATATTAGGGTTTTCTTAAGAATGATTTTACATGTGGTATCAGAGCTACAGTTTAAAATCTCATGATTTTCCTTATTGATGCTTGTCTATAATAAAATATACATTAAATTACTTTTGTGCCTGATACCTTCTGCGACGTCTTATTTCTATCATTATGAGACTTTCTGTGATCTTTTTCTTCTGTCGTCAATACTCACTGGTTGGAATGAAAGGTCAAAACTTGCTCGGAATTTTACGAAACTGATATGGTCGACTGAAAACGTCAAAATAAACAAAACCCATTGTATACAATGGGCACCACCTTATTTTCAACTTTTGATGTCGTGTAGACCCCTTAAAATTACGTTTTTGCCGTTTTTGGTAATAATGTTGACGTCAATATCTCACTCTAGAAAATTGATTTTTAAATTCCGCAAATTGTTTTGAGATCCTGGAGTAATTCTCTATATCCCTGTGGTGCTAACTCAAATTTTCTATTTTCGGCAAAAATTACGATTTTCCTAATCGAGAATTAAGGTAAAGGTCATGTTCCTTCCTATATTTGGTTTTTTAGGACAATGCTTTTCAAATTTATCAATCTAGTCCCTGTGGTACAATAACATTTATTTGTGTGGTCCCTTTAGAGTTATAAGTTCATTTTTAGGTCCGCGCCAGTGCACCATTTTTCATGGTGTTTTTGACATGTTTTTAGTATAGGGACTAAATTTATAAAACTTATGTGGATGTCCTATTTTTATACACTTTTAGAATTATGAGGAACTTTCCCCCAAACCCCATTTTCCTAAATATTATGTATTTTTCCACCACGAGGGCTGTTTTTTAAGTTCATGGTTGTTCTAATATTCATGTTATCTATTATTTGGTATTGATGAAAGGGTTCAATATAAAATTTTGAATATTAGATCTATGATTATGTGTTTGACAATAACATTTAGATATATTAGGTTATTGTGCATAATCTATAATTGGTAGCCCAACGGTCGTCATGTAATTATGAATTAATGTTTCGACAATAATATTTATATGATGTTGGATGGGGAAGACATGAAAGTGTCTTAATCTATAATTATAAATATGAGATTATTGTGAATGCATCTATATTTGGACCATTAATTATACATTATGTTTTGAGTATAATATTTTTGGGGGCATTGATTTTACACAAATAAGGTTTACGACTTCCAAAAAAATTATTTTTGAATTCCGTTGAATGTTTCGTGATTCTAGAATAATTTTCTACATTTGCATGATGTTGACTCATTTTTTTTGGGAAAAATTTAAGTTTTTCCATATTTCATGTATGTTTTATCTAGAACTCTGATAAAACCTTGCTCTAATGATCCTATTTTAGTTGAATATTCGTGTCGAACACAGTCCAACATATTTTATATGGTAGGATATTAGACTTGCGTTATTGTTAATATTCATATTTTGATGAGTCTCGTGCCAAACACGGGCCAATGATTCATATTGTTGAATATTATGATATTTGTATTTTAACGAGTCTCGTGCCAAATACAGGCCAACGATTCATGTGGTTGAAAATCAAAATTATTGTTTAGTCTAATCCTAGTAATCCCATTAAGTTAAATTAAATGCCAAACACATGCTACAATTCGTATGTGCGGATAATAGATTTATGATTTCGTTGCAAGCATGCATATTTGAATGCATGACTTGCAGAGTTTGAGACTCATAAGTGTAACAACCCGTCCTTTTGGGGACAATTAAATTCCATAATTAAGTATAATTTGGAATTTGGAGAATTTCTCGAAATAGTAATTTTTGGGATTTTCGAGGATTTAATAATTTTCGAAGGGTGTTATAAATTATTTTGGGACTATCTAGGTCGAAGTAATTTTATTATATGTCGTCGTGGAGTATTGCGACAAAAGAGGTAAGATTTATAGTAAAAGACCGCATTTAATTATTTTGGGTTGGAATAGTGATTTGCGGTTAAGTACCTCGGATGGAAATTTTGACTGCGCCATGAGTCTCAGAATATCTGAGATAGTCGGAAAAGAGTGTCCGATTGTCGAAATTGAGTTCCGGGTAATTTTAGAGGTAAAAGTAACTCGTAATTGGGTAAACGAGTCGTTTTTGGGTTTTAAGGGTTTAAACCCTTTTTCTTTCTTTATAAAGAGGGAGAGAGGGAGAAAAGAGAAAGAAAAGAGAAAGAAAAGAGAGAAGAGAGAGAGGAAGGAGAAAAGAGGGGAGAAAAGGTAGATTCGGGCCAAACTCCGCCGGATTCGACTCGAGGTCGTCGGATTTTATCCACGAGGCAAGTGTTTACTTGCTTTATTACATTTTGTGCATTCCTCTCATATCACAATTGGTATAAACATGATTTTGGGGTTAGAACCCTTAAAATAAATTGGGCAAAAGTTGATTATGAGTTACACATTGATGTAGTGTAAACTCTTAATGATTTTTAGTGTCAAAACCATGTTAATGGAGTATAAAATGGGTTTAAAGGTTAAGTTGGGTTTTTTATAGTTTTAGGATTTAAAACTAAGAGAAATGATTTAATACCCCAAAATAATTGATGTGCTAGTTATAAAACATAGATTAGATGTTTATTGAGTTGTTGGGTGAGGTTAGAAACAACAAAAATGGAGAAAAATGGAGTTTGGGATTTTGGGAGAGATAATGAATAGTAACCCGTAGCCTTTGGGGTCATTTTCGGCCAAGAACATAAATGATTTAGCTTTCATCCAAAACACGAAAGTTGTATATCTTTTCGATACGGTCGCGTGAGCACTGACCGCGTATTTTTATGATTTTTCTACGATTTGATATGATTTTTACAAGATGGCAGCTCCAGGTTGGAATTTCCGACTCGGAAATCAAATCGGGAATTGGAAAAATTACGGCTAGAATTAATTGCGTAGATGTTTTGGATGATTTTTAGGGTAGTTTAGAAACCCCGAAAATGAATTTGGGTTGTTGGATTAAGGATTTGAGGAATTAAAGTTTTGAGGACCTGGTGTGACCGGTCGACCGCGCCCCTATGGCCGGTCGACCGCGTCAAGGAGAAAGGGCCTACTGCTTTGTTTCGTAGGCTTATTTACAACCCGTGGTCGACCGGGGGTCTAGGACCGGTCGACCGGTGCCCTGTTTTCAGCCCAAAATTTTGGAGATTATTATTATTTCTCCTCTTTGAGATTTAAGTTTAAGGGCCTTCTAAATTAAAGTATATTAGAGGGTTTTGTCCTAAGTGACTTGTGGATTTGGGAGTGTATATATATATATATATATATATATATATATATGTATATTCACTTAGAGTGAATAAGTATAGTTGGAAACATCCACTAAATCCTTAAGAGATGATTAAGGTTATTATTATTTGTCGAAGTAAGAAAATACTTTGGATTTAGTATCATGCTTATATGAAAGCATGATTATGATTCTTTGAGAGAATCCTTGGGATTAGTGGTCATCGCTAGATGCTATAGGCCACTATGGCTGTTTATATATATTCTAGGAAGAATATATAGGATATGTATATACTGTGTGATTTAGGTATATATATATGTTATGATGGAAATGATTTTGAAAATATAAAAATGAATATTTTCAAAATGGAAAGATAAATGATTTTCATAATTTATAAAAATATGGATTATACACACCTCCCTAAATCTCTATCATAAGGGAAGTTACGCGCGTTGTGGTGAAGCCTTCCTGGCTATTGAGCAGGTTGGATATAGTCCCTAGGCCATATGGGCGTTTATTTGTACTGCGCTGGTTAGGAGATTCCGGGTGTGGTCTTGACTATCCCGCAGGCATATGGCCGCTTCCCGACGTTGTTAGGTTCCCAGGTTGTCTTGTATAGATAGGCTCTGGAAGATGATAGCCATTTAGGGGCGCGTCCAGTGGGGAAACCCGGAGGGGCGGTCGTAGATTTATTAAAGCAATTCATGATAATGGATTGGCTTTAATTTACATTTCCTGAGTATAAAAAGGGAAATGGGATAAAGGTTTGGCTTCGGTAACACTCCCGGATGGAAGAAGGGATGTGGAAGCATATGATTTGATCAAAGCATTTTCATGATAATGAAAATGGCTTTGGGTACATTTCCTGAGTATAAAAAGGGAAATGGGATGATTTAAAAAGGAAAAGCATTTTTATGTTAATAAAATTGGCTTTTAAAAAGATATATGTTATGGTAAAGCAATTCATGCTAATGAATTGGCTTTTAAATACATTTCCTGGATATGAGAAGGGAAATGGAAGGTTTTGATATGAGTATAGAATACACCTCAGTCCGGGAGATAGATTCGGATGATTATATATATATATATGTATATAAATGGATGAATTGAGTACCGAGGGTCTAATGGATCCCGACGATTGACCTTGCCGCGTAGTAGTGTATCGGGGAGGTTCCTTGTTTGGATTTCGCTTTGCGAGACACCCCACGCACGAATATGGCAATGTGTTGAGACTGGGGAGAAGTTTAATCCTTAGTGCTCTAATATTATAAATGTTTATGGTATATATATATATTTATATATATCTTTCTGTACTGAGGGACTGGCGGATCTCGACAATCGACCTTGCCGCATAGTAGTGTATCCGGGGGGTTCCTTGTTTGGATTTCGCTTCGCGAGACACCCCACGCACGAACATGGCATAGCGTCGAGATTAGAGTGAAGTTTAGCCCTTAGTACATCTGTTGGATTATCTAGGGTAGATAGTGGTTGGGTGATAGACTAGTTTAGCAGGGTAGCTTGACTAGGATGTTTAGAGGGATGCGCTAGGAGTGCACTGTTAGAGGAGAGGTGAGGGGTATCTCATGGGAGTGTGATACCAATTTTAAATATGAGATAAAACTATTTTTCTAAAAATAAAGCATTTATGCACTTGCAAAATATTTTCAAAATTCGGGATCTGACCCATTTATCTACTCTCCTTTCTTTCTATATATTATATATATATAGGTGTCCAGACACAGGGACGCCTTGATGGAAATTCTTTCGAGTCAGACGTCTGCTGCAGCAGCTGTGGATGCTTGCGGGTTATCAGTAGACGCTTCTTTCCTTGCACTCTAGATAGGAGTTATTGTACAAACATTCGGGCCAATGGTCCAACTGATTTTATTTATTCTTTGCACGATATTCGATATGGTTGTATTATTTGAACCGAGTGTTCGGTTATTTTAATTTATTTCATTTTCATTTCAGTTTTATTTACGCATTAAATTGTGGATGTTTTACTTTAATTGATTAAAAGAGTAGTTAAGTTAAAATTTTAACGCTCGCCTAATAGGATATTAGTAATTAAATGGATTTTCGACAGTGATGCTAAGAATGATCCATATGTAACTCCAGTTATAATTTGATATAGGAGTGATCGCCCGGTATCCCATTAGGCGGGTTGTTACAATAAGTAGGTATTCATTCAGTTTAATCAAATGTCAAATATAGGCCAAGATTAGATGTGAAGATATTATACTTGTAGTCATTTTAGATTATCCTAATGTTTGTTATAAGGTCAAATTGAGCGCAACACATGCTGAAATTTGAATCAAATAAACATTGGAATTTTTGTAAATATTAAATAATTGACATCAATGTTATTAGTCATATTTTCATATGCCACTAGTATGACACTAGTATGATAATTGTGATTATAACCGTATTGTGCATTAATATGACCATGAATGATTTGGGTTAATATTTTTGATTTGTTACACATACATAAGTGATACAGTGAAAGTAAATGGTTTAAGTTTTCCATTTACTATTATTTGTGTAATATCTCATGTAAACTCTTTGTCTATTTGATTTTCACATTATGTCTATTTTTTCGTGAATTTCAAATTAAGGAATAGACAATAATATAATTTATTCATGTATTACGAGTATTTTAAACATGTATGCGTATCTCTACTGTTTATATAATATAAGGTTTGGTGTTCATTAAAGTGCTCCATTCCAGAAGATATAAATATTGGACTAATGCATTAATATCATGCATATTTTGGTTGCCTACGGGTCCATGTATGATATTGAATGCTAGGATGATGATACTTTATGACACTGCATACATATTATTATTTATTCATTTATTGTGATTCAGAAACCTAGAGGTCCAATTACAATAATTGAACAAAATGTAAGTGGTGATATATATTTTGGGAACGTAATAATGGTTGTCAAACGCAAATGCCATAGTTTCTTTCACTATCATATCACCAATTAAGTTTATGAAAACCATAAACACGAATAATTTAGTTTATTGCTCATGCGATATTTAATGAACATAAGTGAAAAACTTATTAACTTATGTATGTAAGTCTTTACGTAATGTAATATTCATATTATGAAATGTTTGGTAGTCACCACAGTGACCCGACTAGAATGGCAATGAATATTAAATGTAAAGATGATGGTAGTAGTAACTCATGATGCTTATAATTGTAAAGATATTAATGGGGGTATATTGAGTTTATTTCTTCAAGCAAGGTTATTCCATATAGGGAATCGATTTTGAGTGATTGAATGAACATCATAGATCACATACATTATTATAGTATGTGAAAATAAGTTGTCCACAAATATCGTGTACAATATAATGAAATAACATTATACCCACTAAAGTAATCTATCATAATCGAATGTTGTCAATGTGTGTGTTGTTAAATCAAAGCATTAAAGAAGTGAGAATTTATCTCATTATCTTATCATATTATTGTATCCCATTTTGTTTCTCTAAAATTTCATATTTAATTTGTTTAAACAAATTAAGTTTGTTTACATGTTGCACACTCAGACTAATAGTGATAGAGATAATATATATCTTTTATGATTTGAAACGAGTTTTTCATCTTAGTAGAGTTTGCAAGTTATAGTTATTGTGTTATAGAAAATATTTACTTTTGATGCAACGATTGTTTCTAAAACAAACTAGAAATGCTAATAAGCTTCTTCTTTTTTTGTTATTGGGGAATAAAATCGCCATTTGTTTTTCATAAGCCCTCAATTTTTAATTTTCTTGGAAGCTTTTTGTCTAGACTTGATCGTGAGGGATATGTTCTAAAGAATATTTTGATGTATATTTTTTCAAAGATTGTGGTATTCCTTTTGATGCTTTTTATGAAATTAAATTTTGGACATATTTCTTTTAAATATTGTTTTGATCCTGCATCATAATTGTAACCTTATTGATTAAACTCTTTAATCTTATACCAAATTAAATCTAGACTCTCTTTAATAATTTTTGTGGACAAGGTTTTTGTAATATCTCTTGTAAATCTTGATAGTCGAGTTGCGCTCTTAAGATATTACGATGTATAATATCAGGATGACTTATGTGACCCAAGTGAGAGATTATGAGAAACTTCCGTAAGTGGACCTACATAGATCATATAATTGTCATTGACACGTACTTGTTGCATTAAAGAAAATCGAAAATGTCAAATTCATTATGAATGGTGAAATTAGTGGGAGTAACAAATCATGAAATATGGTTATAAAGGAAGGTAGGGTACTTATCCCATTACCGATAACTTTCTTAAATACTTGTTCTTTTTGAACATATAAATGATCAACCACTAAATGATAGTATTGTCACTGTGAGACAAATGTAGATAAAATCATAAGGAATAGTATTAAGAAGATCCTAAAAGATCTACTATCCTAAATGATTATGTAGTGTATCTGCATGAACATGAATTTGGCGTATGGATAAATAATGACCTGGTTTTATTTTCACAAGTCATAAGAATTGAAACTAATGGACTACAACTAAGTTTAGAATCTCGTTGAATTACATAATTGATGCACTAAAGTCGGGTATGAGGGGGTCATCAAGACCAAACGCGACACTAACGGTAGTTAAACGAGATAAAGCTAAATAGTAGTAAAATATTTCACCATTAATGAAGAAAAGGTTATAAATGAACCTTCTCAATTATATGTAAGGACATAGAATTCTTATGACATTAGTAGCTTATTATGATTTAGAGTTACATCAAGTGGATGTGAAAATTACTTTTTGGAGTCTTATAAACCATGTGTATATGTTTAAGAGATCATTTTATAAACATAAATTTCCCACATGACGTATTTTAAGAAATAATATCATTATTTTTTTAATCGTTGTATATTTGTATACACCTTAAGATCAGTGGTAGTAAGTTTATATATTTTGTCTATATACAAGCACGAATTTAGAAAGTAGAGAATCAAAATAATTTTATCGGTTTAAAAGTTGTGTATGAAGTAATGAGATACTTAAAGGACTATATGCTCACATTTATGATGTATGTGTTCATTTAAATATGAACAATTATTGTGACTCAGATTTACTAGTTGTACGGATGGTATGAAGTTCACTCTTGTTTAAGTATATTTATTTTGGTTTATCAACCAATATAATGAAGGAGTGCAACACAAACCATCCATTAACTATTGTGAAAGCTGAGTGTGTAGCATGCTTGATGATACAACTTATGTATTTTGGCATCGTGACTTCATTTCGGGACTTGGAGTTGTTGACACTACTATCACGCCGCTGAAGTATTATGATAATGTCGCTGCAATCTTCTTTATGAATAAATGTTATGTATTCCTAAAGTAACTAAGCACATTGAATGAAATACCTATCAGTTAAAGAATAAATTCAGAAACAAAGAGTGTCAATTGATCATATTAGTACGAGTGATAACATAGCATATCCTCTTACGAAAGGAATATCTCCAAAGACATTATGGAACGTGTCAAATAGATGGGTCTCAATTAGTAAGGTTATGATTGCTATTTGGCTTAGTTGTTTGATAGTATTACTTGAATTCAATAAAAGTGTTTCCGATTTCAATTATTTCTGTCTTTTGTGAATGCATGCATATGATTATGAATTATTGTTGACATAAATAGTCCTTATTTAAAAGGACATTATGAGGCCATTATAATACACAATATTAAAGGCTTAGTTGAATGAAACATTGGTGTTGTGGTACATGGAAAGATCCATACTCTTGAATAGAATGGAACCGCCATGACTCACATTCGTGAATTGTTTGATTTAAGCAAACTATATTTATCAGTTATTGTGCACCTTATGGTACCTAATTTAATTATGAGGATTATTAAGACCAAGTGGGAGACTGTTGGAAATTAATAACGTAGTTTGAATTAATTTTTAATTTCGATTATATTAAATTTTGAATTTATGAATGTAACAACCCGCCTAATAAGATACCGGGCGATCACTCCAATATTAAATTAAAACAGGAGTCTCATATGGATCATTCTTAGCATCACTGTCGAAAATCCATTTTATTACCAATAACCTATTAGGCCGGTGTTAAAAACTTTTACTTAACTACTCATTTTACGATTTAAAATAAAACATCAACAAGTTAATGCGTAAATGAAACTGAAATAAATAAAAGTAACTGAACACTCGGTTCAAATAATACAACCGTATCGAATGCTGTACTGAAAGAATAAATAAATGCAATTGATCCATTGGCTCGAATGTTTATACAGTACCTCCTATCTAGAGTACAAGGATGGAAGCGGCTATCAAAAACCTGCACGCATCCACAGCTGCTGCAGCTGACGTCTGACTCGAAGGAATTTTCATCCAGGCGTCCCTGTGTCTGGACACCTATGTATATATATAATATAGCAAGAAAGGAAAAGTAGATAAACGGGTCAGAGCCCGAATTTTGAAAATATTTTGCAGGTGCATAAATGCCTTATTATTTTGAAAAAGGTTTTATCTCATATTTAAGTTTGGTATCGCGCTCCCATGAGATACCCCTCACCTCTCCGCTAATAGTGCACTCCTAGCGCATCTATCTAGAACATTCTAGTCAAGATACCCTGCTAAACTAGTCTATCACCCCACCACTATCTACCCTAGATAGTCCAAACAATGTACTAAAGGCTAAACTTCACCCCAGTCTCAACGCTATGCCATGTTCGTGCGTGGGGTGTCTCGCAAAGCGAAATCTAAACAAGGAACCCCCCGATACACTACTATGCGGCACGGTCGATCGTCGGGATCCGCTAGTCCCTCAGTACAGAAAGATATATATAAATATATATATATATATACCATAAACATTTATAATATAAGAGCACTAAGGATTAAACTTCTCCCCAGTCTCAACACACTGCCATATTCGTGCGTGGGGTGTCTCGCAAAGCGAAATCCAAACAAGGAACCCCCCGATACACTACTATGCAGCAAGGTCGATCGTCGGGATCCATTAGACCCTAGGCAATCGATTCATCCATTTATATATACATATTCATATTTTACCATAACCATCCGGATCTATCTCCCGGACTGAGGATTCATATACAAAGTATTTATCAATACCTTTTTTTCCTCAAAATTTCACATTTCCCTTTTTATACTCAGGAAATGTAAATATGAAAGCCAATTCATTATCATGAATTCCTTTAACAAATCATATACCTTTTAAAAGCCAATTTTATTATCATAAAAATGCTTTTCCTTTATATCATCCCATTTCCCTTTTTATACTCAGGAAATGTACCCAAAGCCATTTCCATTATCATGAAAATGCTTTGATCAAATCATGCTTCCACATCCCTTCTTCCATCCGGGAGTGTTACCGAAGCCAAACCTTTATCCCATTTCCCTTTTTATACTCAGGAAATGTAAATTGAAGCAAATCCATTATCATGAATTGCTTCAATAAATCTAGGACCGCCCCTCCGGGTTTCCCCACTGGACGCGCCCCTAAATGGCTATCATCTTCCAGGGCCTATCTATACAAGACAACCTGGGAACCTACCAACGTCGGGAAGCGGCCATATTGCCTGCGGGAAAGTCAGGACCACACTCGGAATCCCCTAACCAGCGCAGTAATACAAATGCCCATATGGCCTAGGGACTATATCCAACCTACTCAACAGCCAGGAAGGCTTCACCACAATGCGCGCAACTTCCCTTATGATAGCGATTTAGGGAGGTGTGTAACCATAATTTATCAATTATGAAAATCATTTATCTTTCCATTTTGAAAATATTCAATTATATATTTTCAAAATCATTTCCTTCATAACATATATAGATATATATATATATACCTAAATCACACAGTATATACATATCCTATATATTCCTCCTAGAATATATAACCGGCCATGATGGCCTATATCATCTAGCGATGACCATAATCCCAAAGATTCCCTCCAGGAATCACAATCATGCATTCATATAAGCATGATACTAAGCCGAAAGTATTTTCTTACTTTGATGACTAATAATTACCTTAATCAACTCTTAAAGGTTTATTGGATATCTCCAAATATAATAAATCACTCTAAGTGAATATATACATATATATATATTCCCAATTCCTCAAGTCCTTTAGGACATAACCCTCTAATATACTTTAATTTAGAAGGCCCTTAAACTTTAATCTCAAAGGGGAGAAATAATAATAATCTCCAAAATCTTGGCTGAAAACAGGGCACCGGTCGACCGGTCTTAGACCCCCGATCGACCGCGGGTTGTAAATAAGCCTACGAAACAAAGCAGTAGGCCCTTTCTCCTTGACGCGGTCGACCGGCCATAGGGGCGCGGTCGACCGGTCACACCAGGTCTCCCAAAATTAAAATCCTTAAGTCCCTTATCCAACAACCCAAATTCATTTTTGGGGTTTCTAAACTACCCCAAAAATTATCCCGAACATCTACGACATTAATTCTAGCCGTAATTTTTCCAATTCCCGATTTGATTTCCGAGTTGATGATTTCAACCCGGAGCTGTCATCTTGTAAAAATCATATCAAATCGTAGAAAAATCAGAAAAATATGTGGTCAGCGCCCACGCGACCGTATCGAAAAGATCTACAACTTTTGTGT
The DNA here is from genome assembly GCA_949130495.1 of Sambucus nigra. Classification (NCBI taxonomy): domain Eukaryota; kingdom Viridiplantae; phylum Streptophyta; class Magnoliopsida; order Dipsacales; family Adoxaceae; genus Sambucus; species Sambucus nigra. The sequence continues at coordinate 315,125,630 of OX422214.1, read as the reverse complement.
TTTGGCCGAAAGCTAAATCATTTACTTTCTTGGCCGAAAATGACCCCAAAGGCTACGGATTACTATTCATTATCTCTCCCAAAATCCCAAACTCCATCTTTCTCCACTTTTGTTGTTTCTAACCTCACCCAACAACTCAATAAACATCTAATCTATGTTTTACAACTAACACATCAATTATTTTTGGGTATTAAACCATTTCTCTTGGATTTGAACCCTAAAATCCATGAAACCTAGATTTGGGCATTTCTCCCAATTAAATTCAATCTTACATCCCATTAACATGGTTTTAATACTAGAAATCATTAAGAGTTTACATTACATCAATTTGTAAACTCACATACAACTTTTACCCAATTTATTTTAAGGGTTCTAACCCTAAAATCATGTTTATACCAAATGTGATATGAGAGGATTGCACAAAATGAAATAAAGCAAGTAAACACTTGCCTGGATGATAAAATCCGACGACCTCGAGTCGAATCCGGAGGAGTTTGGCCCGAATCTCCCTTTTTCTATCCACTTTCTTCCTTCCTCTCTCTTTTCTCTCTTCTTTCTTCTCTTTTCTACCTCTCTCCCTCTTTATAAAGAAATAAAAAGGGTTTAAACCCTTAAAACCCAAAAACGACTCGTTTACCCATTTACGAGTTACTTTTACCTCTAAAATTACCCGGAACTCAATTTCGACAATCGGACACTCTTTTCCGACTATCTCGGACATTCCGAGACTCGTGGCGCAGTCGAAATTTCCATCCGAGGTACTTGACCGCAAATCACTATTCCAACCCAAAATAAATAAATGCGGGTTTTCCAATTAAAAATCTTACCTCGTGTCGCTTTACTCAACAACGGCATATAATTAAAATATTTCGACCTATATAGTCCCGAAAATAATCACAACATCCTTCAAAAATCATTTAATCCTCGAAAATCCCAAAAATTACTATTTAGGAAAATTCCCCAAATTCCAATTTATATCCAATTATGGAATTTAATGGTCTCGAAAAGGACGGGTTGTTACATACCCCCCCTACAACGGAATTTCATCCTCGAAATTCAAATACAACCTACACCACCAATCCTAGGATCACTCCAAATCCTAATACCTCAAAGGGAATGACACTAACCCAATGGTTCCCAACCATGTACAATATGACTACCACGATCGTAAAGTGACTCTAATACGTCACATAATACCCATCATCTATAATGCCTATCATCATGAATTTCAACCTTATATACTACGTCCATTCTATTTCAGGCGGTATATAAAACCATCTTACCAAGGTGCCCATACACCTTTCAAACTTGTGCATATCTGCACATCCGTAGTGAACGTCTGACACGTAACACTCTCTCCCAATAAGGGTCTCCTTTCCTCGGTGTAATACTCACTTATGGGTTCTTCCAACCCTCGAAAATTCAATCCTCCTAACCTCGGTGCCATTAACTCTAGCGAACCTACATCCTACTAATGCTACGGTCTAAGCGTTACCCTACCTAAGCGAAACGAGTATCCTAAATATGTCCTTAGTGCCCAAGGCCTCTCTCAACTTCCAACATTTGCTCGGTTTCGTGCGTGGGATGTCTCGCCAAGGCGAAATCCAAACAAGGAACCCTCCCGTTACACTACTCCCTCGCGTAGTCGGTCATCGAGATATAACGACCCAAGGCACACAAGCGGGAAGTCCTAAATCCTACTAGGCTAGCCTATGAACGCATTCCTACTATCTTATCCTTCCGCCCATACAGAAGGAAACCTAATCAATCGAAGTGCCCACTTTCTGTAGAAAGTGTCACGAACATAATACCCAAAATTTATCTTCTCAAAATCTGCCTTTTCATTAAGGCTGGTTATCATCCTCAAACCAATTTCTCTAAGTCCAACCTCACCCACCCACTTGTGGCGAGGGGACCACATTAATGCTTTTCCATAGCACAATATTTCCATAAGTATATCATCATCACAGGGCTCATAGTCTATAGTGGTTCATCCACACTATAAGACTAACCCACATCTTTGCATCCCATAACAGCTCCCCACTCCCGACGCCGTTAAGAGTCATGTGTGGAGTGTCTTGCAAAGCGAAATCCAAACAAGGAACCCCTCCACACATTAACCTTTGACTTCATTGGTTATGGAGTTCTGTCATTTCAACATGCAAGCGGGATAATCCTATCCCTAAACAACAAAAGGTGGTCTGAACTCCTATCTCTAACTAAGAGTCACACCACCCAGCGCTCGCACTATTTCTAAGTCCTTACGCAAACCGGTACTGAGCTAAACCTTACAGCTCAACAATAATCCTGTGGGCCTTAAATTATATCTATAAGGTTGCCACATATACCAACCAAAATAAGGAAGCCTCTTGCTCATCGAGGTTCCATCAATCCATAATAATAAAGGTGAACTCAACCTTTATCAAGGTCAGACACCACCATAACAACCTGTTCCCTCGAGGAACCATGGACACGATAGTCATGCCATCATTAGCCTGCTATCGCTCCGATCAACCAATACATATATATACACCATAATACCATACTCGTATAGACATATAAAACGAGTATCACAACCCAGATATATATATATATATATAGATATAGATATACATATATATACACAATATATCAACACCCGCCTCTATGGCGAATGAAGGAAAAATAAAATTCCGCTATTGTGGAAAACACATAAACACACATGATATTATGTTATCGTGACCGCCATAACTCAAATTACACACACGAGTCTAGGGCTAACTAACACCGCGACTTTGTCTAGCCACCTCAATTATACCTCCTAGATTGAGGTACAACTCATAACGACATCCTTCTCGTTCCGACTAAATCGTGGGGACTCACGGTTAAGACTATCCGTAAGATCCCTTTCGAACCCTCAACTTCAATGAGGAATTCAACTTTAGTACCACTCTCAACTTCAGCGGTACTGCGGTAATCCTAACTACCATTATTTAGTAGTCGCCGCCAAAATCCTTAACAATCACCATAAGGAGAGTGACCTCTACTATGGTCCTCATCCCAACCTTCTACCAGCTGCTCCAGCTAAGCCTCACCTCCTGCTACCATTCAAGCTCCGCACACGATTCTCAAACGAGCGCGCAAAAGATTTCTATAATCTCATAATATGGCAGGAGAACGAAATCTCACAATAGAAATCAACATTCCTAGTCCTGAGGCTCTATAACAAATCAAGAGCAACGCTGAAAGCGTAGTACGTCCACACAGATTCCTAAGGACACTAGAACCTGATGCTCTGATACCATCTGTAACAACTCGCCTAATAAGATACCGGGCGATCACTCCAATATTAAATTAAAACAGGAGTCTAATAAGATTTTCCTTAACTCATTTTTCCAACTTTTCTTCACCTCTAATCTCCTCTAAACATCAAACCAACAATATACATGGGTTCTAATCAATCCTAAATATACTTAGGTCATATATTAACGTATTTTGTGGGATTAATTCATCCTAAATCTCATCCAAATATTAAATCTCCACATCTTCTTCCCCAATCTCAAGAACATGAACCCTAGAAATTTAATTCATCCATAGGCATAAATAAGTCCGATTTTATGGTATAAAAGATGTATATTTCACTGACTAATCATCCTAACATTGTTCTACATGCAATCTCCTCATAAAATTATAAATCTCTACATCAAATTCAATGGGTTTTATCATTTTCCAAGAACAATGAAATTCTGTCAATTTCCTACGCATGGAAGAAACATTCTTTGTAATAAACGAAATTAAACCACTTGCCTTATGTGTATCTCTGATTTTGATGACGATTTGATGAATGGTTCTCTCTCTCTCTCTGCAGAATTCTCCTCTCTTCTCTCTCTACAAGCTTTCTTCTCCAAAGTGACAATGGTGGCTAGGGTTTTCCTTAGGAAATTTTGGAACAATTCTAATAACCCCGTAGCCCATTAAGTCCTAAGATGTGGTTAGTGGGTTTAGTGAGTAATTACCAAGTCAGCTTTTTAATTCCCAATTTTCGTAGGTTTTAATTCCCAAAAATTCAAAATTACCAAACTACCCTTATACGTTGTCGGCATGGCCTAAAAATGCACCGGGACCCAAACTAAACCCCCGGCTAGTGTTTCCTGACTATTTCTACCCTTCCGGACGCGTTGGCGCACTCAAAATGACCATATAGTTTATAGAAATAAAATTCACTTTTTAATTATCATAATATATTCCTGACGCGACTGTCACACGCGTCTCAACAAAATTTCCAAATTGCCGTATTTCAATCTCACGACAAGTTTCATAATTCAAAATTCATATATAATCATATATGAACATTATAATCAAATACCAACTCGCATCTCGCTAGTATTTTAATCCGTATTAATTTCCAATTAATATGCATTTAATTCAATTAATCCCATAAATAAATATCACAAAAATACGGGGTATTACATACTTCCCCCCTAATAACTGAATTTCGTCCCGAAATTCGGAACTAGAAAGTACCTGGTAAGAACAACTCTGGATAACGTTCGCGCATTTCATCCTCGCGCTCCCATGTGGACTCCTCGACATTATGATGTCGCCACTGAACACGCACTAACGGAACTATCTTTGATCGCAGTTTCCGCTCACTTCGGTCCAAAATAGCAATCGACCCCTCCTCGTAGGAGCTATCAGGCTGGAGATCTATGTCCTCCAAAGCAATGTGAGAATGAGACAAATCGTCTCTAAGATATTTCCTTAGCGAGGAAATATGAAACACATCGTGAATCCGATGTAAATGCTCCGGTAATCCAAGCCTATACGCAACCGGTCCAATTCGCTCAATAATAGAAAATGGTCCCACATATCTCGGTGCCAACTTCCCTTTCTTCCCGAAACGCATAATCTCCTTCATAGGAGATACTCTGAGCAAAACCTGGTCCCCCACTTGAAACTCCTTGAAGAACCTCTTTGCATCAGCATAGCTCTTCTGCCGATCTTGAGCTACCCGAATGCGACTCCGAATCAATTCTATCCTCGCCGAAGTATCCTGAATCACTTCCGGCCCAAGTAGTTTGTTGTCCCCCACTCCAACCAAAATGCTGGGGAACGAAAAGGTCTACCGTACAACGCCTCAAATATAGCCATGCCAATGGTGAAATGGTAGGAGTTGTTGTAAGCAAACTCCACCAGTGGAAGATACGGCTCCCATCCACCCCCAAAATCAATGATGGACATACGTAGCATGTTCTCCAACATCTGGTTTGTACGCTCGGTTTGCCCATCGGTCTGCTGGTGATACGCCGTACTCAACCACAATTCCGTGCCCATGGCCTCTTGAAAACTTTCCCAAAACCGTGAAACAAATATCTTGTCTCGGTCAGACACGATATTTAGGGGTACACCGTGAAGTCTCACTATCTCTGCAATAAAGAGCTGGGCATACTGTCCTGTAGTGTAGTATGTCCTTACGGGTAGAAAATGAGCAACTTTGGTCAACCTGTCCACAATTACCCAAATGGAGTCGTGACCTCTCTGTGACATAGGCAACCCCGTGATAAAGTCCATGGAGATGCTCTCCCACATCCACATCGGGATCTCTAATGGCTGTAGCAGTCCTGCCGGTCTCTGATGATCCACTTTTACTAGCTGACAAGTGGCGCATTTTAAAACGAACACAACAATATCTCTCTTCATCCCTCTCCACCAATACTGTCATCTCATGTCTTGGTACATTTTGTCCCCACCGGGATGTACCACGAGCCGTGAGCCGTTCGACTCTGCCATCACCTCGTGCTGCAATTCCTCCCCTTCCGGAACTACCAATCTCCCATTGAAGCGTAATCCCCCGTCTGAGCTAACGGTATAGGAATCGGCTCCCTCTGCTAATAATCGAACTATCTGCTCCTGACAGAACGAGTCATTTGCCTGTGCCCTTACTACCTTCGTGACAATCTGCGGTGTAACGGTCATCACAGACATGAACGATCGAGCCACTGCATCCTGGTGTCCCAACTCCTTCGATTTGGCCTTCCACACCCCTGCCACCTCATCTACTGGCCTACGGCTCAACGCGTCTGTTACTACGTTAGCCTTCCCCGGGTGATACTGGATATCAAACTGATAGTCCTTCACAAACTCAAGCCACCTTCGCTGCCGCATATTCAACTCCTTCTGCATGAATAGGTACTGTAGGGACTTGTGGTCCGTGAACAATCGGAACTTCTCCCCCAAAAGATAATGTCTCCAAATCCGAAGGGCAAATACAACTGCCGCCAACTCCAAGTCATGAGTGGGGTAATTCTTCTCATGAGGCTTTAGCTTACGGGAAGCATAAGCTATGGCCTGACTCTCCTGCTGCAATACACCTCCGAGTCCTTGCAAGGACGCATCGGTGTAGACTAGATACTCAACTCCCGGTCTCGGCAATGCTAACATAGGTGCTGAGGTCAACTTATCCTTCAATTCATCGAATGCCAACTGACAGGCATCACTCCAGATGAATGGCACACCCTTACGGGTCAGATGTGTCAAAGGACCCGCTATCTTCGAAAATCCTCGAATGAACCTCCTGTAGTATCCTGCTAAGCCCAAGAAACTACAGATCTCTGTCGGTGTCGTGGGCTGTCCCCACTCCCTCACCGCGGATACCTTCCCCGGATCAACAGATATTCCCCGGTCGGAAATAATGTGCCCCAAAAACTGGACCTCCTTCAGCCAAAACCCACACTTCTCATACTTTGCATACATCTCGTTCTGATGTAGTGTCTCCAAAACTTGCCTCAAATGCTCGGCGTGCTCCTCCTCTATCTGGGAGTAAACCAGAATATCATCAATGAAGACAATGACAAACTGGTCTAGGAAATCTCTGAACACCCTATTCATCAAGTCCATAAACATGGATGGAGCATTGGTCAAACCAAAAGGCATAACCCGAAACTCGTAAGAACCATATCTCGATAAGAACGCAGTCTTCGAGACTTCCTCCTCCCTGATACGCAACTGATGGTATCCCGATCTCAAATCAATCTTCGAGAAGAAAGAAGCTCCTCTCAACTGATCGAATAAGTCATCGATTCGAGGCAACGGATACTTATTCCGTATCGTGACTTTGTTCAACTCCCGGTAGTCCACACATAATCTCAGTGAACCATCTCTCTTCTTCACGAACAACACAGGGGCACCCCACGACGAAGTACTCCTCCGTATAAACCCCTGACCCAACAACTGCTCAATCTGATCTCGTAGCTCCCTCATCTCAGCTGGAGCCATACGGTACGGTGCGCGTGCTATAGGTCTCGTATCTGGTAATAAGTCTATGACAAAGTCTATCTCTCGACTGGGGGGGTAGGCCTGGTATCTCCTGAAACACATCCGAATATTCCCTGACAATTGGGATCGAATCTAAAGGAATCACAACCTCCTTAGAGGTATCCTCCTCTATGTAATACAAATGAGCGGTCGAGCCTCCCTCTGGGCGAGGCATCGCCACTACAAACATCTCTTGCCCCGGAATGGCAAAAACAATGCTCCCACCTAGGCAATCAATCATGGCTCTATAATCTGCGAGCCAATCCATACCGATAATCACATCGTGAACATGCATATCTAATACCAACATGTCTGCAGGTAATACCAAACTACCAATCTCTACCCCCACTCCTCGGCATATAAAGAAAATAAGTGACCCACTCCCCAATGGTGAGTCTACACACGTCACTGTGCTCTCTGCTGTGGCTAACAACCCTAAGGCTTTCGCAAAATGTGTAGCTATAAAATAATGCGTTGCCCCCGTATCAAACAAAAACCGACCCATAATACCATGGATAGGAAACATACCCTCAATCGCGGGTGGTGCCTGTGGAGCTGCTGCCTGGTGGACGTTATAGACACGTCCATACTGTAACTGCCCCTGCTGCACAGGAACTGCTGGAATGGCTGGTAGTGCTGGCACCTGGGCTGGAGCTGGGAGAGCTGGTGGAAAAAGTGGCCTCTGGGGCTCATGTCGAGCACCCTGCTGCTGCTGCGGGGCCCTGCCCCTATCAGGACAGTCCTGGCATTTATGGCCAGTCTTGCCAAAAAATGAAACACTTCCCCGGGAAGTTCCCCCCTCTCTGCCCCTGCTGCCCCCGGCCCTGGTGGCCGTTACCATTCCTCTACTAGCCCTGCTAAAACTGTTGTTTACCATTCTGACCCTGCTGGTTCTGATGGCCGTTCGGACCCTGATGGCCCTACCGGAAACCTCCCTGTCCGTGCCTGAAATTTCCTGACCTGAACCTCTTGTGATCCCTCTGCTGGGAACCCTGGTCACCCTGTCTCTGCCCCTGAACAGATTATGCCCCACTGGCACCATTCCCTCCAGTCCTGCCCTGATGGCTGGACTCTCCCGATCGCTTGCCCTCAGCCATGTGAAAGCGGTGATCCTGGCAATGGAGCAATGCAACGTTAACCACATCAGAATAAGTGGCTAACGAGAGGTTCCCTAATAAGTTCTGACGAATCCTCCATGTCAACCCGTCCGTAAATTTCTGTATCTTCTTCTCCTCTGTCGGTATTTCATCCGGAACAATATTTAACAGATTTGTGAATTCGTCCTCATACTCGGCCACAGTCTTACCCTCCTGTCTAAGGGTCATCGACTTCCTTCTCATCTCCGTGTGAACAGCAGACGGAAAGTATTTGCGGTCGAACCGCACCCAAAACTCCTGAATAGTGAGAGTATCTCTCTCCTCCACGGTGGTAATAGACTCCCACCACTGCAGTGCAGACCCCACTAGCTTAAAGGTAGCTAGTATCTTCTTCTGGACATCGGTGTACTCATACATCCTCAAGTGCCGCTGAATATCCTTCCTCCACTGACTCGAAACCACAACATCGGAGCTACCTGCGAACTCCGGTGGGTGTGCTTTCTGAAAAGCATAACGTACATGTTCCCAAGCAGACGGGAATGCATGTGCCTGAACTGGCGCGGCTACTGGCGCCTGAGGTGGTGCCTGCTGAACTACGGTTAGTGCAGCATTTACCGCCTGGGCCACAATGGCTGCAACCTCGACGGCATTCATCGTGCCTTGAACTGGTGCGGGCTGTGGTTCTAGCGTTGCATCCCTGGGAATCCTTTGTGCACGTCGTGGAGGCATTCTGAAATAAGAATAAAGTCTATAAGTTTGCAGTTATAAACTCAAAATAGCTGAAGAACGTAGCATATACAAAAGAATACAACAGTCCTAAAATATAGGGCTCTACATCAAAGAAAGCTCAGTGGAAAACATAATAAGCCGTATAGATCCTAAAAGACACTAGAACCTGATGCTCTGATACCACCTGTGACACCCCGACTAATTAAATACCGGGTAGCTACTCCTTTATTAAATCAATACAAAATGTCAAGTTGGTTAAGTTAATAGCATCACTGTCGAAAACATTTTTATAATTTCTAACCACCTAGTATTTAAAAAGTAAGTTGCCAAATTTTAAATTAAGTCTGATTAACATGCAATAAAAGAATTATGGAAGAACAACATAATCCATTCACCATAACGAAGTAATGAAATAACCAACAAATAATAATAAGTCCGGAGGGAAACTCCTCACAACAATCCCACAACTGAAAATAATATGACAAGTCTGAATCCTGAATTAATTACATGCCAGAAGTCTGAATAACTGAAATAAATGAAATGTCTCTAAAAGGAATGGGCGACATGCCCTACAACTGATAAAATGCTGAATATAGAATTAAGGTAGATGAAGCGTCTACAAGCAAAGTCCTATAACTTCCACAAACAGCTACAGCTTGTCACCTGAATGAGGATCCTAAGCATGGTGTCCTTGTGGCTGGGCACCTAAAATGGTTTTTACAAAAATAGATTTGAAAGCAAATGGGTCAGAGCCCGAAAGTGGAAATCATTTTAAAAACAACAAGTGTTTTAATAACATTAGAACATTAAATGCAAAATACATGTTAGGACGTGCACTCACATGAAATTCTCACCTCTCGACTACATGTGCACTCCTAACGTACCGTACCCATCTACATGACATACATATCTAACCAAACCGTAATAAGTTCTACCCCTTACTACTCGATCCCCATATTACATTCTAGCGTTATCAATTAAATAGAGGGCTTTACTTAAACTCAGATTCTCAATTTGTAGTACAATTCACTATCGGTTAACCCGTTATGTTTTCTCAAAACATTACCATAATTATATTCACAATACCAACATGAAAGTTCTCATTATCTACGTGTATATTATTCACGTTATAAATATACAATACAAGCACCCCGAAACTAAGCTGCGGTGCACACATACTCTGCTATCCATCCCGGTACATCACGCACATAAGGATCACGTATTCCGAATCTCTCAGGAATCGTTCTCAGATAACAACATCACAAATAATAGAGGCGAACACAGTCACATCACATGGGTCACGCACATACCTGCGCTCCCACGATCAGCAGACTTATTAACATCCCAATAAGTCCTTCTCTGACCTATGTTCATCGAGGTACCAGTCTAAATCCGGGCAACACAAGGATTAGAGGGCCCTAAGCGAACGTAAACCTCCCGTGATAGCAAGTATGGTAGGTATGTCATACACATAAAATCAATACATATACTAAGTATGCACACATCTTAGTAATCACCATAATTTAATTGTAGTACACATCTCATTCTCGTACCGACATATAATGCTACACAATTTATATGTTCCCGATTAATATAATGCTTTAGGCCGTCAATAGTTCTCGCATCGTAATAGACACTCACGTCCTACTTCATAATTTCCCTTAGGTTCAAACTACACTTCTAGGTTTTACTCCTCATTATATCCCAAATATCCCAAATATATTCATTAATCCACAAGGAAGTGTTATCTCTACATATAAACAAGGTTACGGGACACTCGGGATCAAAACAGGCTAAAAAACCTAAACTGTCAACTCGTTAGAAGTCTCGTTCGAACGAGGCTGTTCGAACGAGAGTTCGTTCGAATGAAGTGGGCTTTCTAACGAGGTCTCGTTCGAACGAAGTCATCGAACGAACATCACCTTCATTAGAAGTCAAAGGTCAACTCGTTAGAAGCTCGTTCGAACGACCTGGGCAGGTCTTCTAACGAGTGGCCAGATTCGAGCCCAGATTTTCCTTAACTCGTTTTTCCAACTTTTCTTCACCTCTAATCTCCTCTAAACATCAAACCAACAATATACATGGGTTCTAATCAATCCTAAATGTACTTAGGTCATATATTAACGTATTTTGTGGGATTAATTCATCCTAAATCTCATCCAAATATTAAATCTCCACATCTTCTTCCCCAATCTCAAGAACATGAACCCTAGAAATTTAATTCATCCATAGGCATAAATAAGTCCGATTTTATGGTATAAAAGATGTATACTTCACTGACTAATCATCCTAACATTGTTCTACATGCAATCTCCTCATAAAATTATAAATCTCTACATCAAATTCAATGGGTTTTATCATTTTCCAAGAACAATGAAATTCTGTCAATTTCCTACGCATGGAAGAAACATTCTTTGTAATAAACAAAATTAAACCACTTGCCTTATGTGTATCTCTGATTTTGATGACGATTTGATGAATGGTTCTCTCTATCTCTGCAGAATTCTCCTCTCTTCTCTCTCTACAAGCTTTCTTCTCCAAAGTGACAATGGTGGCTAGGGTTTTCCTTAGGAAATTTTGGAACAATTCTAATAACCCCCGTAGCCCATTAAGTCCTAAGATGTGGTTAGTGGGTTAGTGGGTAATTACCAAGTCAACTTTTTAATTCCCAATTTTCGTAGGTTTTAATTCCCAAAAATTCAAAATTACCAAACTACCCTTATACGTTGCCGGCATGGCCTAAAAATGCCCCGGGACCCAAACTAAACCCCCGGCTAGTGTTTCTTGACTATTTCTACCCTTCCGGACGCGTTGGTGCACTCAAAATGACCATACGGTTTATAGAAATAAAATTCACTTTTTAATTATCATAATATATTTTTGACGCGACTGTCACACGCGTCTCAACAAAATATCCAAATTGTCGTATTTCAATCTCACGACAAGTTTCATAATTCAAAATTCATATATAATCATATATGCACATTATAATCAAATACCAACTCGCATCTCGCTAGTATTTTAATCCGGATTAATTTCCAATTAATACGCATTTAATTCAATTAATCCCATAAATAAATATCACAAAAATACGGGGTATTACACTATTACACCTAATGGTGAGAATAGTCTCCCAATTTAATCAACCTTAAGGATACTATCTCGTAATCGAATGTATATAAAATCACCATTCACACACCATCTATATCCGTATGCACACCGGTATACAATAATTATACCGACTATAGGTATGCACATAACTAATAGTCGGTAGACCACAAGCTCAATCCCAAATTCAGTTTATGATCCCATCATGCCTTGGAATGCCTATCGTTAATCACACATAGATATATAGTAACTATCCCAACTATAAGTACAAACACAACCTATTATAGTCGATAGTACAATCCAATCATTCTCAATTTAGATTACGGTTCAGTTGACTCTGTGAACCCTTGACGTTATCACATTTAAGGTTAAATCCTTAAGTTATCATCACTAAGGATACACGACCTCTATCTACTTGGTTCCTAATCAGATCTGAATAAAAATCCCATCGCTATGAGGATTCAACACAGAGTCAACATAATAACTCCAAGTCGTACCTTCATAAATACCTCGAGGAGTCCCAAACCTTACATCATTTAATAACTCACGTCAAATCTCCAAATAGGATTCCCGTCACTAATGTGATTCCCACCAAGTCGATGCTACAACTCTAATTTGTACTCTCTCGAAATAGCCCTATACGACCCCGACATCTCATCATATATGAACCTCCCTTAAAATCTCCAAAACGTAATTCTCGTACTATAATAGGATATTCCTAATCGATACACCCAACCAAAACAGAGTAAAACTCACTTTAGAAAAAATTCGCAAAACAACCTTGTTTCTGAATTGATTCGGGCCAGCCCGAATCGATTCGGTCCCAAAGCTATCGACTCGCCCCTTATGCGAATCGATTTAGTACAAAGGACCCGAGAGTCTGTCTTAGGCCGAATCGATTCACCTTGGATCCGAATCGATTAGGTCACACAGACCTGTAAGTCTGCAACATTCCGAATCAATTCGGTAAGGGGACGAATCGATTCAGCCTGTTCAGCAAGCTACGAATTGGTCATTTTTCTCCAAAACCTAAATTTTCAAAACCCAATTATATCAACTTTTAACCATTAATCTTCAACCTAAACATGTTTCTAACATCAAAACCCATCCTACATCTTATCCCATCAAGTTATATACCCTCAATCCCATATATAAACATCAAATGCAAGACTTAACCCCAAAATCTAAGTTTTTACATATTAACTCAAAATTCATAATTTTATCAACAAATCATGAAATAAATGACACACGTGAATTATTTAGCAAGTTTAATCACTTGCCTTAAAGTTGTAGAGGTTGAAGCTTCCTCGAAATCATATATTGGCCGAAATCCCCAAGCTTTTCTCCTCTTTCTCTTCTTCTTTTCCTCTTCTCTCCCTCTCTCTAGGGCTTTCTAAATCTCACAAAAATGAGATTGGATTCTCACGATCCCTACTTAAGTCTCCTCTCCAAAATTCCCAACTTTAAATGATAATACACACTTTAAATGACTCGTTTACTCCAATTCGAGTCAAACTAACTTAAAATATTTCAGAACCGAAATAAAACTCAAGGACAGTCATTTTGACTATCTTGACCCATTCGGCTCAGAATCGTCATCCGAAATACTTTATAACATCCTAAAATTTTGACCCCGTTTGCCAAATTTAAAATTCTCCGATTTAAATAAATTTTTTATTTCTCCCAAAATTAATTAAATTCTCTATCCTCAAAATCACGGGGTATTACATTATGCTTGCTTATATAAGTAAGTGGAATCACCTTATGACTTATGTCTTCACAATGTTTATGACTTACGTTTACAACAATACGTGAATTATGTTTTTGATTTATGTATACCACAATACACGTCTTATGTTTATAACAATACATGACTTATGTTTTTTACTTATATTTACTACAATACGTTAGTTATGTTTACAACTTATGTTTGACTTATGTCTATAAATTCAATGTGAAATGCTGTATTCCATTGTACTCATCAGTGTATTAATTATTTAATGTAGGTATTTTATAAATAACCTACTATTACACTCTTGCAAGAACAAGAAGCCATTGACTTCCTGAGAGGGGAAGCATCGAGACGAGATCCATGCTCTATCTACTACTACTGCTACTGCTACTCCCTTGGAGGGAGATGTCCCTAATGTGATGGATGCGGATTCACCAGTTGTGAAGATGCCTGAGGAGGTTGAGGTTCATGATGACGAAGTTGAGGTTAATGATGAGGAGGAGGCAAAGGTTGAGGTTGAAATTAAAGAGGAGGTTGAGGTTGAGGAGAAGGGTCATAATGTGGCTGAGGAAGGTCATGAGGTGGCGGAGGGTGATACCGAGTAGGAGGATATTGCTCCCATTAGGGGGGGTGTATTACCCTTTTAGCGGAATAACTCGTTTAGCATGTTACAAAAGATTGTGACTGAGTACAATAAGAAGAAAAAGGTAGCTGAAGAAGGCACCTTGACTGTGGCTTATGGGGGCCCCAACGATCTGATTCTATTAAAACATTTCAAGGATCATGTAGCCTACGGTATTTAGACGGGTTCAGTGGTAATTACATAGTCCTACAAAGTTAAATCATTAATTTTTTATATAATTCATTACTTTGATAAATTTTGATAGATATTTTGCTCATATTGTAGGTGGAGCAGGTGCCGTTACTGTGCATCAATCATTGGACAAAGATCTGGGAGTAAGAATTCAGTGATCTTAGTCCTAGTGTACATAAGAGGGTAAAAAGGACTAAGTTCGATGGGCTTATAAAAAATAGACACGATTACATAGACTACGCCCCTGTTCCTGCATTTGTCGAGAGGTGGCATGCGAAAACCAACACATTTTACATGAGGGGGATATGTCTATCACCCTCGACGACATAGCACCGATCTTGGGCATTTCTCTAGTTGGTTTACCGCTTTTCAACTCACAACCCAAAGTTGAGGAGGAGGATGATGTTGAGGTTCAGTCTGCTGTAGACCTAGTAGTGGAGACGTAGGGCGTGAGCAGGGATGTTGCCCAATAAGAATGTAGTGGATTGAACTGGCTAATCACGAATATCAAGGAACGATCAAAGGACACTAATACCTCCACTGCAGTCAAAGACTATTACTCGAGGGCCTACTTACTATACATTATCAGGTGCATAGTTTTCCCCAACAAGACAAAGAACAAGATTTTCGTGTTTTACCTTCATGTTCTGAAAGACATGAAAAAAGTGGGGAAATTAGCATGGGGAATGGGTATCCAGGCACATGTCTATAGGTAACTGGTCCTTGCCTCTCGCTCAGGTGTGAAGAAAATGAGTGGTAGCCTCTCTTATTCAGATAACTAATATTCTAAATTTATATTATAATCATTTATAAATTTCCCCCTTTATTTTCATAAATTCATATTATGTATGTTTTGTAGTCATGGATCTATGAGCACTTCGTAGGCGTGAGCGGATGCATCGACATGGAGTTTGATGAAACCATGCCAAGGATTGCACATTGGTCATTACAATCTGCCTCTCAAAAGAATGCATTCCAGAATTTAATCTGCTATCTTGAGTAGTTAGATGAAATGACTGTTGGGAATGTAAGTGAAGTCTTGTGATTGTTTACTGTGTTTTCTTTTACTTTGGTATTTTCTGACCTCTAATTATGTATTGTTTATATGTAGATCATTTGATATCCCTATAGAGATGCTTGGGAAGCTTATCCATTTCCCAAAGTATCATTTTATAGAAAGATTGTGATTTGTTTTGATGTTGGGGAGACCTACTACCCAGAACGATTCTTGAGACAATTCCACCGGCTCCAAACCATACTCTGCGAACCCATAACACCCTTGAAGGATGTGAGAGGTCAAATTTGATATGTAAAAATGGTACCATTAAAACTGTAAAAGACCACCTTCTATCTGAGAAGTCTAGGTCGGTGCCTATATCGAGCCCCTGGGACTATAAAGGTGATTATATGGACTGGTTCCTATCCAAATCCCATCTGAAAGTCCAAAACCCCACCTTCCGTAAGTCCAAACAAACACAAACATTTTTGGTAAGTTTTATATTTTTACTAATTTAAAATGTCTAAACTAGTTCGTTTTTACTAATTTCATGTTATGATCTTTTCAACAGGCGGGCGAGGTATGCAAGGGGATGGATTTATTGAAAAATAATATGGACGATGGAATTGCTGCAGATCCGGGTACACTAATTCACATAATGTCCAAGCTTATGATATCCTTACTGCGACTATTGGGGTTGACTGGCCATTTGTCAGTGAAGAGCGGGTTGCAAAGAAAAGTAAGACCAAGGGCAAAGGCAAGGAGAAAGTTACTAAGGGATCCCAAAAAAGAAAAAGGAAATTATAGGATTTTTCATTTATGTTTTTCAAGTTGTAGTTGAAAATGGCTGGTTATAGGTTGAATAATTGGAGTTGGTATTCATATAAAACATGATTGTATGTTGGTTTGAATATGAATATGAATCTTGGTTTAAATATGAATATGAATCTTGGTTTGAATATATATTGTGTTATTTGTTCGAATTTAACTTTGAAATATATATTGTTGTTTGAAATTGATATAAATTAGTCTAAATTGAAATTGAAGTTAGTTTGAAATTAAAGTCGGTTTGATATTGATTGATTGAAGTTAGTTTGAAATTAAAGTTGGTTTGAAATTGAAGTTTGTTTGACATTGATTGATTGAAGTTGGTTTGAAATTAATACAAAAAGTTAGTCTGAAATATTTACTGGTATAAGCCTCATTCGCTACAAACTTATCGAATGATCCTTCCCTAGTCTCCATAAACATAATGAATTGACCTGGTTTGGGATAAACATCCCTGACAGTGGGTAAACTCAAAAAATGCGTAGGGTTCATTCACTATGAACATAGTGAATAGGTTTAACCATTTCGTTACAAACATAACAAAAAAACTGGTTTAGGATAAACCACCCTGACAGGGGTAATGTTTGAAATTGTGTAGGGTTCATTCACTATGAACATAGCGAATGGGTTTAACTATTTCGTGTTAAAGCTGCCGAATGGGATTTGGTTTGGGATAAACATACTTGAAAGTGGGTAAACACTAAAATTGGGAAGGGTTATTCACTATGAACATGACTAATAGTCCTTCATTAGTCGTTATATTTGTAGCGAATGAGGCCATTTTGAATTCATATAACTTTATTTCAATTCACTTTCATTTCAACTCATACTACTTTAATGCAATTCAAGTTCATTTTATCTCATACAACTTTATTTCAATTCAACTTTATTTCAATTTCATACAACTTTATTTCAATTCAAATTCATTTCACTTCATACAACTTTATTTTAACTCAACATCATTTCAATTCATATAACTTCATTTCATTTCATGCAACTAAATTTCAATTCAACTTCATTTCACGTCATATAGGCTCATTTCATTTTATACAACTTCATTTCAATTCTACTTCATTTCACATAATACAATTTCATTTCATAATCTTAGGCATTTAGCAACGCATCTAAACTCACAATTATCGTCAACATCAACCTCAACGATATCTTCTACGAAACCTTAATAAAAGTCTGGTATCTCATTGATATACTTTTTATATGCGAGGGAGTAGTTAGGTCACCATGGGGCGGAGCGGGTGAACTCCGTGAAATTAATTTTCTTTTTAGGCCTTTGGACCGCAGGGTGTTCTTTTTCAATGGATTTCCTAGCAAGTTCGAAGCCTAAAGGATTCCTTTTAGTTGACTTCTCATGCCTTTTCTCTCGAGAAGTTAGTTTTTTCCCTCTCGGTACCCTTGCAATGCTTAAGCACGGATGGCTCAAATAGCCTACCAGTGGTGGGACAAACGATGTCCTTGAGTTTTTTCAATATGGACCTTTGCTCATCGATAGTTAACCGATCCCACCTTTGTTTAAAAAGTATCATTTTCGGCTCATAACCAACCATGTGGTACTTCGCTAATTCGAGCATCATTATTCATTTGTGCCAATGTGCATTGATATCCCCCCATAGTATTGCCCTATGCTTCATCCAGTAGATTACTAATTCATGAGCACACGATACATCATAGAAATTGCATGTCATATGTAGGCACGATTGAACATTCATGCCAATGGTATCACAAGTCTTTAGCTCCTCAACAATTATGTCAATGGCATAATAAGAAACATGACCTGTGAGCTTATGCAAAGTAGGCATATTATGAAAATGCTTTAATCTTTGCAAAGAATCATCACACTTCTGCTTAATCTTGGTCATTTGTAACTTAATGTAATTATGCATGACGAAAAAAGCTTTGTCAAAAGGAAGTTCAGAACTCGTCAAGTGCCTCTTCAACTTATTGTGTGCTCCTTCATAATGGTTGGTAGTTCAATTACCCCGGTGCCTAATCGTATTTGTCCAGTCATGAATTAAGGTCTCCTTTATATTTTACCAAATATAATCTATGTAGTGAAGAGTGTAGGGGTATGCAACCCAATCAAAGTGAAATAGTGTCCACATTTCGTTAAAATCATTCTCAGTGGGGGATTCAACCAAATATATCCAATCCCTCACGAACTTATTCAATTAATCCTCATCATGGATCTCTTTCCTAGAATGGAGTTCCACACTGCGATGAACGTAGAAGTGAAAACTATAGATCTTTCCTCGGAGAACATAACCCGTAATGCGTTCATGCACATGTACTCCCGATATGTAATGAATGTCGTAGGACATGCAAATGGATCGAATGTGGATTTTAAACGTCCCAATGCCCACCGATAATTATCTTCCTTCTCCATTGCTAAAAATGTGAAGGCAATATTAAACTTCCTTCCGCACGATGTTATACCAACCGTCTTGGACAAAGGCATCTTATATTGATTGGTCTTGTACGTGCAGTCAATATTAACAACGGATGAAGAATACTTGGCCAGTTGAATTGAGTTTGGATGAGCCCAAAAAATGTCTTCCACCTCCATGGTAGGCTCATTCATTCTATTTAGACATAATGTTTATCCCCAAGAAACTTCACTAATTATTGCATCATCATTCTACCCTCTCGTTCGAAAATCCTCAACTTCCCCTTGGCATTGTAAATGGTTTTCATGGTCGAAACTTTAGCGACATTACAACTTTTATCGTTGTTAGAATGACAAACGACTTTACCCTACTCAAGGATATGTCTTAAACAAAAATTTTCTCCTTCGAAGTGAGTCGACAGGTATATGCATATCCAACTAATGTTTTTCATAATTGGTGATTGTGAACATCGCAAACAATAGACATTATCCACTGTCCATTATCAAGTGGAATGCCCTTCAACAGAAATGGACAATTGCACTTCCGAGTGGCCGTGTCCCTCTTCTTACCTTTTTCTTCTTGGCTACTACCTTTATTCTCAACATTCTTCCCGTGATGATCACAATACTCACCTCCCCTATCATAACCCATGTGTAGATGTCTCTTACGCATTATAAAGGTGCGTCGGACTTGGTGATGACTATTCCTATTTTAACGGATTGGGCTTGCTCTTGAGCCCAAGCAACCAACTCTTATCGGGAGGGAAATACCTTGGCCATAAAGAATGACATACTGACATCGACTCCTAAGGAATAAACATCACCATTATGGGGTATCTCGACATTGGCTAACGCCTCGTAAAATAATGCGCGGTTGAAATCCATAAAGGCATCTTGCATGAGTAAAAAGATTCTTAGTACTCAATGACTGAATTTGAATAACAATAATGTAGGGTTGAGATGATTGTATGACTGTATGTTTGTATGTTTTAATCCAATTACATAACTGTATTTCAATTCCATTCGGTATGAATCTGCCGAAAGTATTATAGTGTTTTGGGGGTAACTATCACGAGTAAAGAGAAGTTCATTCGGGGTAACTATCACAAATTCAGTGCAACATTTTGGCATGTTTATGCCGAATAATGTAAGGTAAATCAGGGTGATTGTCCCGAATGGACCTACTTTGTAAAAAAAAATATCAGTTTTGTTTGGGAGGGTTACCCCGAAGTTTTGACTTGGACTCGGGGACCTGATCCTGAATCACTGTCATATATTTTCACAATTTGAAAATTTTAATTTCTTTAATCCCTTTTAATAAATATACATTTATATAATGTGACACAAATTTTTTCTCATAAATGTGATTTTGGGAGTTTTCATTTGCTTCGAAGTTATTGTCATTGTCTTTTGTAGGATTATCCATTGGTATTTATATATTTACCAATAAATACCTTGGTTTAATAATGCAGTTGAAAATGGTTGGTGTGTTGGAGGATAAGAAATTTAAAAATGTTGTTGAGGGTGATTGGAGTGCGGGAACCCATGGAAGAAAATTTTAATAATGTTGAAGACGGTTGGTTGGATTAATGGAGACAAAGTTGTCTTGAGTTTTGTGAAAAAAAAAGGTAGGGTTTGAAGTATAGTGGATAGAGAGACATAATCTGTTGAGTTTTGTGTTGAAATAATTGTGTAAAAAATACATATACCATGTTGTGTTCCTTAGCAAAAAATCCTTTTTTCAACTTGTGTTATTTTGAAGTAATAAGTGTGGTACCCTTAGAAACACCCTTTAAAATAATTGTGTTATATATATCCAATCTCGAATTAACATTAGAGAAATGTTATTTTTAATGTTTACTATCCCAATTTTAAAATTTTTTTTCCATAAAAAAATGATCTTAAATAAAAAAAACTATTATAAATATTAATATTTAAATTCCTTAATATTTAGATTTAAAATAAAAGAAAATTATGAAATAATAGTATGTTTATATTTAATAATTTTGAAATTATGTAAGTGGCCCTATATAATTTCCAAAATTTTTAAAACCTAATTATAATTTTTATTCTTTAATTCTCTTGCTTGTGTTTCTCCCTTCTTTATCGACTAAATGTTGCTTATTGTGTGGATTAACTTAGAATTTTATACTTTCTTGATGTGTCTCATTGTCATATAAATGTGTAGGAAAAAACTAAACTTATGAAACTTGTTATTTACCCAAAATTTTTAGGTCTCATACTTACATAAAATGCCAAGTTCTAAAGATAACTCATGTGTAAAATGAGAAAAGGCATTGAAGCGTGTGAAACCCATAGTTAACATAAAAGGAAAAAGTGCAATTTGGAAAATAACATGGAAAACTTGGACTCGTATTTAAAATAACATCAACTATTAGAGAAAGGAGAATGCAAAATCTTTAAAATAACTATCGAAATGTCTTGGGCGACCTTCAATAATAGCTCCAATCACTCCACATAATATTATCTGTGTGTTCGAGAATGCGCAGACATCACATGTTAATATCATATTAAATAGGGCATTGATCATAATATTTCTAGTCAATCTAATTTCCAGAAGCCTCAAAATCAAATTAAGAAAACCGAAAAATAACATCAAAAGCATTTCCAATAATAAGACAAAAAATAAGACTCATAAAAGAGTTGTTAACATATGTGATGCTTACCCCCACTTAAAAGATGGTGGAAAAGAATCTTAGGCAAATGCAGTTTCTATATATTGAATTATTTGGATATTCTTTGAATTCATCACCACATGGACAACAACAAAGAGTACCGATTTCACCTACTTGAAATTCAATGTAGCATAATAAAGTTGCTGAAGAACAACAATATGACAACATTACACTCCGAAAATTCTCAATAATGTTACCAAGTTGTTTTAAATGCGAACAAAAAGATGTTTTTCAAACAGTGTGTCAAGAAGATGTAACACCTCGAAATTTCCGGGTTATTATTTTAATTAATTAATTCGATAATTAGTAATTCATAAATTAATGAGAATTAATTAATGGGAATAATTAAAAGTGAAAATATTTAAATAAGTTAACGGGTTAGAGTTAATTTTAGAAATTTATTTCGGATTGCAATTTTAATTGCGCGGTTGAGTCCGGTGGGGTCGAATTAGTCCGAAATGAGTGGTTATATGCATATATTAAGCGTTAGGGCCTAATTAGACATATGTGAGTTCCATATAGAGAGTATGAACCCTTTTTATATGGTCCATTGGCCCAAAAATGTGAATAGGATTTTTAACCCCAAATGTGTAATAGTTAGGTATCATGAAATCACCTTAGAAGACTAAAGATGGGAAAAATTTAAGGGGAGAGCCAAGGAGAAGAGGAACTTGGGAACCCTAGAGAGATTGTTTCAATAGAAATTCAACACCTTCATTCAAGCCCTATATCTGCATTTGTGAGGCAAGTGGTTTAAATTGTGATTATTAAATTGCATCTATCTTTGCATATTAAAAGAAGTGGGATCCAATTGAATTCTAGGGTTTGTTCTTGAGTAAATTAGGGATTTCCTTTTAATGAGAGTTATAAATCTATAGAGGATTTGATAATTAATGAAATTGATGATTGAATTGGTGGAATTGTTAGGGCTGGAATTGTTATAATGAAAGAATGCAATTAGAATGAATTTGGGGACGTTTTAATGCAGAAACCTATTCAGAACAGAGATTTAAAATTTATTAATGGTGGACTGGGTTTTAGTAGAAGAGAGAGAGGGGAAATACCAACGTCGTTCGAACGACATGGTATTTCGTTTGAACTAGATCCATTGTCGTTCGAATGACAGGGGTCTTCATTCGAACCATCTCTGTTGTTTGCCAGATTTCTGCAATTCCCCTGATTCAGACCTGCTGTGTTGGAAATTTGTAGTTCCTACCCTAACTGAATTATGAAATTTAGTATTGAATTAAGGTTTTTTTGGGGATATTTAACCTTGAAAATTATTTGACTAAATTGCATGAAATTGGAGATGTAAGTTCATGATTTAGCATATTGTAATCTTGTTGTTTAAGTAATTAAACTTGATTGTATGAAATTGAAGGGTGGATTGGAACAATTGGATTTCGGGCCGAGGGATAGAAAGTCCAGGTATACTTGAAAGAGGTTACACCAAAATAATGGGAATTAATTAAAGTATAATTAAATAATGAAGTCAGACTATAGACTTAAATGTTTTAGGCTTGGGTCTGGGCATAATACTCCGATAGCTTGGATTTTTATATATATGTCAATGTGGAGTATATATATATATATATATATATATATATATATATATATATATATATATTTGTGGGAATAATATATGTAATAAAGCCATACCAATATTAATGCTATCATAGGAGGTTGCGCGATGTGGGTGAGTTCCTTGACTAGTGAATGCAGGGTGAGCATATTTCCCATGCCATAGCGTCCGTATTAGAGGTGGGACCGTTACCGTATGGAGCGAAAACTTCGAATGGAACTATGGTCACCTCCTAAGAGTTGGTGATAGCATTTATATCCGACAAGTGGGTGAATGTTCAGATATGATACGTATATAGTGCAGAATTATACATGGGAATTTATATATATACATGGCGTGAAATGTATATATAATATAATTTGTGGGAATGATATATGAATTAAAGTGAAAATTGATGCTTCATGAAAGTTAATGTGAATAATAACTCATAAAGGAATGTACTATACTCGCTTGGGGTGTAATAATGGGGTAATTATTATAGTATTTTTGGGACAAGGCTAGTTACGGGGAGAGTGGTTAGGCGGTATTATGTATAATTCATTAGGCGTGCACTTTAGTTGAGGGGTGAGGTAAACTCAAGGGAGTGCGCGACACTAATTTAAATATGGAGAGCATTTGCATATTTATTTCTTGCATTTAAATTCACTTTCTAAATATTTTAAATGTTTTGGGTTCTAACACTTGCTATAAAATATTTTCGAAAACCTTTTAGGTGTCCTAGCACAGGGGCGCCAGGCCTGATTCCTTCCTATAGGGTGCGTGGCTGCAGCTTATGTGGAGTGTTGTGGGTTCTTTGTGTAGACGCATGTTTCATTCTATCTCTAGATAGGGACTTGTTCGGTTTTACTTTCATATTCAGTCTTGTCATGTATCAATACTCTTTTATACTTGCACTTTGTGGATGGCTTGTAGTCGATGTTATTCGACAAACTCTTGTACTTACTTTGTGGCATGTTTACTTTCTTTCTTTTATTTGTTTATTTATTTTCCTAGTATGCTGGTTGGGTTAGATTAATGAAGATAAAATTTGGCATCAGCTTAATGAAAGACTAGGTGGTTAGTAATTAATGATTTAATGACAGTGATGTTAAGAATGAACCATATGAGATTCCCGTTTAATTTGATATAGGATTGATCACCCGGTATTTTATTAGGCGGGGTGTCACAGATGGTATCACAGCATCAGGTTCTAGTATCCCTCGGATCTATGTGGCTTACTTTAGTTTCAGCGTTGCGTTCTTCGGCATGGAGCCCTATTGTTAGGACGGTTGACTCATGTTATGTTTATTAGTTATCTCTCTTCTTCTATTGTAAGATTTGTATTAATTGTGAAATAATACAACTCATACTAGATTTCAGATGCGTCCCAGTAGAGAGCGAGGGAGACCGATGAGGGCAGCCGCCCAGGGAGGACAGGGTGAGGCTCCCCATGTGCCAGATGTGCCGCAGCCCCAGCCGCCACAGGGGTTTGTTTCTACTAAGCAGGTAGCTGGCATTGTAGCTCAGGCGGTTAATGCCTCCATGATCACTGTGGCAGCCCATTTTCCCCAGTAGCACCCACCGCAGCATGTGGCTCCAGAAGGACAGGTCCATCCAGGGCCGATTGAGTGGCATAGGATTAGGGAGGGCTTCCAGAAAGGCCATCCCCGGGATATTCAAGGGACTGCAGACGTGATGGAAGCCTATCAGTGGAGATGTGACATGTAGAGGCACTTACGGATGGTAGAATGTGGTGAGATTCAACGACAGATGCTCACGACATTTAGACTGATGGGTGTCGCCTTGCAGTGGAGGGAGTCCACTACTACCATTACAGAGAGAGATTCTATGACTGTGGAAGATTTTTGGGTGTGGTTTCACTGCAAATATTTTCTGCCGACCGTCAAGACTGAGATGAGGAGGAGACTGAGGGAGGTGACTCAGGGGGATAGATCGGATGCCGAGTATGAGGAGGATTTCACTCGTCTGGCCACGCTCGTGCCAGATGAGATGAGCAATGAGGAAAGAAAAAAGACGATGCTTATTGATGAGTTGGCCTGGAGGATCAGGAAACATCTGATAGGGAATCCGGATCTTGTGACTTATACGTATGTGGTTAATGCAACCCTCGTTCATTGTTAGGATCATCGCTTCCACCTTAAGGGAAGCAAGAGGGGTGGGGAGTCGAGCTAGTAGGGAAAGGACAATGGAGGTTCTTCGAGTGGTGAACAGTAGGGGCATGATACCCATCATGGAAATCCTTCCAAAAGATTTCGATTTGGAGGTCAGGGGTTTAAGCAGGGCCAACAGGGCCCAAATCAGCTGCAGGTTCCTCACGGTCACCAGAGCCAGGGGAACAATGTGGGTGGCCATCAGGGACAACAGTAGGGGCAGTTGATAGGCTTGGTTTCGCCGTAGCACGAGCATCACCTACCCCAGTCATATGTTATATTTGGCTCACCAACTCTATACAAAGAACTAAACTATGACTACACTCTTTTAAAGGAGTGTAGCGACTAGTCCGGGTATCGAACCCACAACGACAAGTTGCTAGAGTTTAATTGGTTTAATACTTCTAAAATAAAAGTGTAAAAGATATTTTCTAACAAAAACTAAAAGATAACAAAAGGAAAAGATTAAACTAGGCGAGTGTAAATTAAACTAAATTGATAAAGAGAATAAAAACTATACATTGCGTCGGATATCCCTCACCTAGAGTTAATTAGTATAAAATGGCTACACGGTTCTACAAATTCATTACAATTGTGTCTCTTTTTGATAGTTAATCAAATCAAGAGTTGTCACACCCCTAAATTCGCATAACAGTCTAATTAGATTTTTGCGTCAACAAATACCCCAAAAATTATGCACGCAAGGTCGTAAATACAGAGCATACATGATATACCCCGTTAAATATCCTAGGAGAAATAACTAGGACAACCCAATCCAAAACAAACAGGTATCTTCCATCACCAAAGTAAAGCAACCCGTCAACCCATAGGTGAGTTAAATCCGACACAACTTAGACTAAATTAGTTAGAAAGCATGGTAAATGACATGAATTAAAATCAAGAAAGTAAACCTAATTAACAAAGCAATAAATGAATATTAACTAGGCATGGAAATGAAAGGAAGCAAGTAAAGAAAGCAATAGACAAATGAAATAGACAATGGAAATGAAGCTTACAAACATAAAAATGGGCAAATCCCAAAGGAAAATGGAGAAGGGCAAAATCTCCTTACAAACCCTAAACCTAATGTAAAATGTAAGATATTTTCAAATGAAAACAAAGGCTCACTTATACAGTAAGTTACAAATGAAATAAATGAAAAAGAAAAAGAAAATAGAAAAATTGCCAAATATCTGCGATACCCGGTCGATCGCGAGGTCATGCCCGCTCGATCGATCATCTAGGAAAAATCCCACTGTCTCGGCCAAAGGCAAAATCAGAAGACGCGGTCGACCTGTAGCAGGGGCACGATCGATCGGTACTCCGTTTTCTGGTGTCATTTGGTCTTCACATGGGAGAAAATGTTCATAACGGAAATGGCCATAACTTTTTCATCCGAACTCGAAACGATGCGCTGTTTACGGCCACACGATGCTAAATCAATGAAATATGCATCCGTGGAATATCCATGAGCCGAAGATGAAGTGAAAATTGACTAAAATGCCGTTAAAATTCGTCCAGTGACAGAATTTCTTCGAAATGCAATCGATCCTCACTTTTAGCGTTCCAATACCTACAAAAGCACAATTAACCCCTGCAAAACATATATATGTCCAAATCCGAGGTTGTCTGGTTAACGAGCATAAATAGGAATTACGAACGTAAAAGTGCTAGAATGCACAAAGATAAATGGCGCAAATATGCACTATTTGTGACGTATCACACCCCCTAACTAAGACATTGATAGTCCTTAGTGATGAAGAAAAAAAACCAGTCCACAGAAGGAGATACAAAAATGTATAAAAGCATCGAAATATAAATACTAATTTCGTAAGGAACACGATTGCATTTAGCGTATGTAATAAGCCATTAAACCCCTAGGTTACCCTAGTGGACGAGTGTCATCTCGTGAGGGTTTTCAGGGATGAAACCCACAAACACCAAATGGTTTCCTCAAAATATGGCCAATCGCATGCAACACACCCAACGATATGAAAAAGATTTCATACAAATTATTAACAAAGTGAATGAATTCACACAAAAGTCCGTATTATCAACATTATAAAATAAACCTCGTGGAATTGAAACCTTAAAATGTGGGAGGGGAGTGAGCACATGCAAAGTATGATTTGGCAAAAACTTAAATAAATCAGACAAAAATTAAAGCAAGCATGTATTCAATACTCACGAGCATTACACTCATCAAGTGAATTCACTCAAAATAAGGAGTTAACACACGGAACATGCGGATATAAAGAGTAAATGGAAATGGAAACTAGGCCGCACACATGTCACAAATGAAGAACACTATATAGGAAATTAAAAAATGTAATCTCAATGACAGATACCGCTCGTTGAGGCAAAATGTATTTTCATAAATTATCAAAACTATTTCAGCTTTAAATTAAATTCACCCTAAGATCACATAGGACTTTTATAGGGTTGTAATGTAGGTTAGGTTAGGGTACGAAACGAAGGATATGTATGTACGTATTCAAAGTATTCAGGGATGAAAACTCGAGATAATGGTAAATAGTGGGCAATATCAAAAATTGGGAAATACAATCCACAAAAGGCATTGAATATAACAATGGGGAGAGTAATCAAAGCTTATTGAACTATATACACAACATTTACAAACTTTCTCTTTTATTTTCTTCCTTTTCTAACGTTTTCTTTCCTTTTCTTTTGCTTTTTCTTTTCTTTTTCACTACTTTCTTTTCTTTACTTTTCACACTCTCACATGCCTAAATTTCAATCGCAACGCAAAATCATTCAATCCCATGTATCATTCCAAACAAAGGTATGGAAGGTAAGATGTATGGTTTATAACTCCAATTCGGATTTGGTTATGGGATTTGGGGTTATGAAACGAAAGTTTATATTTAGGCTCAAAGGGTTGATGAGGGGAAACATATAAGGTGAGGTCAAGGCTAATATGGGTGATATAATAAAGATTTTCGATGATCATTTCCCAAAGTTTACGCAATTCTCGAGTCAAAACAAACTTTGATAATCATGCTCAAGTAACACATTTCAAGATATAAACTCAATTAATGAACGATCAAATGAAAGAATAGTGAGATTACCAACGACTGTAACGTTTTCAAAGAGGAAAGAATAGTGTATACACTCAAAAATGACGAAAGGTACAAATCTTACTCGGTGTAAGTATATACAATGCAACAAAAGATTATCGCGTTATAAAAATCTTAAACTAAATCAATAAAGCAAGAAAAGCGCATGTGCTCATGGGATTAAAGTTTAATTCATGAAGTTATTCATAATATCAATAATTGAGGACTAAAGTCTAATAACTTCTAAAATCGATAACATGCATCGTTGAGTTGTCTAATGGATCGGGCAATTATTGAAATTTGTCATCGAAAACAAAGGCAAAATGCCCAATAAAGGAGAAAAAGAATAAAGAAAATCTTTTTGAAATTTTATTTTTTTACAAGAAAAGCATGCTTGGAAATAACATATAATCAAATCAAAGAAACTATCCATGAATGGATAGAATATCCCACACCCCCTAACTTAAAACCTGACATTATCCTCAATGTAACTTAAGAACCAAGTTTAAGAGAAGAATATAGCGATATTACCCAAAAATGAGCGATCTCGTGAAAGTATAAGTCCAGTGATTCTACAAAACATATTAGTACCGAGCATAACAAGAACAAATAACAAAAAGATAACTAATTACACTAGACTAAATTAAAAAGAAAAGAAAAGCTACAAAGAAAGAAAGAATAAAAAATAACTATATACAACCTACTATTTAGGCTTCACATTTACTATACACTAGAAGTCTAAATAGTTGAGGGTCCACCAAAACTATGATTTCACTTTGTAGGATAACCGGTGTACCCTCATTTTTATGCATACCTTTTGAAAAATAAGAATTCCGTTTGTACAACAGAAGGAATGTGTAAGGCGTAAGAAAGCAACCATCCCCAATTAACATTTTTGGAGGGATGATGGGGGATTTGGATAAGACAAGTGATAAAAACACAAGAGGTTAAAAAAAACTGAATTATCTCCCAAAGATTTTGAAGTTGGAATGGGAGGGGGAGCACATGAGGACAAAGATGCCTCCATGGAAGGCGACTTGAGCAAGTACTCCTCATCGGTGAAAAGGTTTAACACTTTAAAGTTTAAAACCGAATCATCGGGTACTTGTGACGTGTGATAACGGATAATGAAAATGGGAGGAAAGAAATTCAAACTCAAGAGATGAGTCATCATAGCTCTAAGATTGAGTTTCGAAAGAAATAAGATCATTTTCAATGAAATATTCTTCTTTTGGGGGCCAAAGAAGAAATCATTTCATTGCAAATGGATATTACTTCCATTTCATCCTCACTTTCATTATCTCGATTATGCAATGGACAAAGTCAACAATGGTTTGTTTAAAAGTAGGCACAAAAACCTCATTTGGTTCAAAACATTCCTCGACTTCAAAAGTCTTGGAAGAAAAATCGTCGTCGGATTCAAATAATAAATCCAACTCATGCTCCCAACAACAATTTTCAATTTTCTTATTTTCAAGCATGTGCAAACCCTCGCCGAAAGTCATAGGTCGAGGCACGGATTCTTGAAAATGAGAACTTCAAAAATTACCGTCGGGACTATACTCAAACTCATTATTATAATAATTTTAAAAGCTATTGCAATTTGTTTCAAAATTCCTATTATAAGGAATTAGAGGCCCAAAATCGTTATCATCATCCTCAAAATAAACGCACTCCAAAGCTTGATTTCTGTAATACTCGCCCAAAATCATTTTTGAATTTGCAATTTTTTGGGACTCTAAGTATTGACCAAAAGTCAAAGGAGTACGGGGATTTTGAGAATTATCATAATGATTACCGAAAGGATTGGAATAATACATTCTTACCCCAAAGATGACTCGAAGTGGAGAATTCCACAAAGATATGTGCAACTGAAAAATTCAAGCAGTGCTTGATGCTCAAATGTAAAAGTCCTACAAAAATGTTAGGCAAAAAATACAAATAGAAAAAAAATACTACGAATTACTAAATCAACTAAATTATAAAACATCAAGTCGCCGACCACGACGACATTTGATAGTCCTGGTTTTGCCATGGCACGAGCGTCACTTGCACAGGTCGTATGTTATATTCAGCTCACCAACTCTATACAAAAATCTAAACTATGACTACACTCTTTTAAGGGAGTATAACGGCTAGTTCGGGTATCGAATCTACAAAGACAAGTTTCTAGAATTTAATTGGTTTAATACTTCTAAAATAAAAGTGTAAAAGATAATTTCTAACAAAAAGGAAAAGATTAAACTAGGCGAGTTTAAATTAAACTAAATTGACAAAGAGAATAAAAATTATAAGTTGCGTCGGATATCCCTCACCTAGAGTTAATTAGTATAAAATGGTTACATGGTTCTACAGATTCATTACGATTGTGTCTCTTTTCGACAGTTAATTAAATCAAGAGTTGTCACACCCCCAAATTCGCATAAAAGTCTAATAAGATTTTGGCGTCAACAAATACCCCGAAAATTACGCACACAAGGTCGTAAATACGGAGCATACATGATATACACCATTGAATCTCCTAGGAGAAATAATTTGAACAACCCAATCGAAATAAACACGTATCTTCTATCACCAAAGCAAAGCAACCCGTCAACCCATAGGTGAGTTCAGTCCGACATAACCTAGACTAAATTAGCTAGAAAAAATAGCAAATGACATGAATTAAAAGCAAGAAATTAAACCTAATTAACAAAGCAATAAATTAATATTAACTAGGCATGGAAATGAAAGGAGGCAAGTAAATAAAGCAATAGACAAATGAAATAGACAATGGAAATGAAGCTTACAAACATAAAAATGGGCAAATCCCAAAGGAAAATGGAGAAGGGCCAAATCTCCTTACAAACCCTAAATCTAATGTAAAATGTAAGATATTTTAAAATGAAAACAAAGGCTCACTTATATAGTAAGTTACAAATAAAATAAATGAAAAAGAAAAAAAAAAAATTGCCAAATATCTGCGATACCCGGTTGACTGCGAGGTCATGACCGATCCTCTAGGCAAAATCCCACTGTCTCGGCCAAAGGCAAAATCATAAGACGCGGTCGACCTGTAGCAGGGGCGCGATCGACCGGTACTCTATTTTCTGGTGTCATTTGGTCTTCACATGGGAGAAAAGGTTCATGACAAAAATGGTCATAACGTCTTCATCCGAACTCGAAACGACGCATTGTTTGTGGCCACGCGATGCTAACTCAACAAACTAAGCATTCGTGGAAACTATATGAGCTGGAGATGAAGTGATAATTGACTAAAATTCCCTTGAAGTAGCATTTGGTGATGGAACTTATCCAAAATGCAACCGATCCTCACTTTTAGCGTTCCAATACCTACAAAAGCACAATTAACCCCTGCAAAACATATATATGTCCAAATATGAGCTTGTCTGGTTAAAGAGCATAAATATAGGAATTAAGAACATAAAAGTGCTAGAATGCACAAAGATAAAGGACGCAAATATGCAATATTCGTGACGTATCAGCTGCCTCGCCAGGGCCATCAGGGCTAACCTCAGGGACCGCAACGTCATGGACTGCAGGGTCAGTATCAGGGGAATAGTCAGAAATTCTATTACATTTATGGGAAAGCAGACCACCTTAGGAGAGATTGCCTACTGAGAGATATGGGCAAGCAGCAGGGTGCTCTGAGGGATATCAGGCACAGGGACCTCAGTCAAAACCTGCTCCCCTAATTCAGCAGTAGTTAGGATAGTTGCACTACAAACGTGTGTACAACGTCCGAGATAATTTGATCCCTCCCGCACCTCCAGTAGTTGATGGTACGCTCCCTATCCATGGTCATGTTGGTAGAATCCTTTTTTATACTGGTGACATTGCATTCATTTGTTATGACCCATTTTTCTAGAGTGGCTGGGTTACTAGACACAGCCGATAGTCTATTCATGTGTGTGGAGTCACCGATATGGGGTGGATCGCTTATTCACTCTATTTGTAGGGGGTAGACATTGTGACTGGGGGTTTGAGATTTGCGGTGGATCTCTTGGCCTTGGACTTGGAGGGATATGATGTTATCTTGGGTAGAGATTGGCTAGCCAGTTATAGAGTGATGGTTTATTATTATGAGAGAGCCATAGTGTTCGGTATCCCGAGGCAGGAAATGTTTTTAGTGGTGATGCCTCTTCCTAATGGAGGATCACGCACTCATTTATATTATCTTGAGGAGGAGACCTCGTAGGAGGTGGTGATCTCGATATAATCGATTTCGATGGTGAGAGACTTTGAGGATGTTTTTCAAGACATATCGGGGTTGCCACCTAGTCGAGAGATTGAGTTTATAATTGACCTAGAACCGAGTACTAGGCCGATAGCCCGAGTGCCTTACCACATGCCCCCTTCGGAGATGCATGAATTGAGAGAACATATTCATCAACTCTTGGGTCAGGGATTTATTCGACGGAGCCTATGACCATGGGGTGCACCCGTGTTATTTGTGAAGAAGATAGACGGCTCACTCCATTTATGTGTTGATTATCGGGAGTTGAATAAGGTCACAATCCGAAACAAGTCTCCACTGCCTAATATTGATGATATATTTGACCAGTTACGAGGGTCAGCATTCT
The DNA here is from genome assembly GCA_949130495.1 of Sambucus nigra. NCBI lineage: Eukaryota > Viridiplantae > Streptophyta > Magnoliopsida > Dipsacales > Adoxaceae > Sambucus > Sambucus nigra. Next base: position 315,092,546 of record OX422214.1, on the reverse strand, counting down.
TCTCCAAAATTGATCTACGATCGGGGTACCATCAGTTGAGGATTCGAGAGGAAGACGTACTAAAAACCACTTTTTAATCGCGGTATGGTTCTTATGAGTTCCGGGTGATGCCATTCGGGCTCACCAATGCCCCAGCGGTATTCATGGACCTTATGAATAGGGTTTTTAGAGACTTTATCGATCAGTTTGTCATAGTGTTCATAGACGACATTTTGGTCTATTCACGCACGGAGGAGGAGCATGCTGAGCATCCCCGTTTGGTCTTGCAGACGTTGCGGGATCACAAACTATACACTAAGTATGAGAAATGTGGGTTTTAACTTCGAGAAGTGCAGTTCTTGGGACATATTATGTAGGAGCAAGGGATTTTTATGGACCCAAGTAAGGTGTCAACGGTAAGGGAGTGGGCATCCCACGACACCGACTAAGATCAGGAGCTTTTTAGGATTAGCTGAGTATTATCGCCATTGCATCATAGGGTTCTCCAAGATAGCAGGGACATTGACCAATTTGACTTGAAAAGGGGTACCCTTTATATGGAGCGATCAGTGTCAGTTGGCGTTCAATGACTTGAAGGACAAGCTAACATCGGCCCCCATTTTGGCATTACCAAAAGCAGGGGTGGATTATCGAGTTTATACTGATGCATCCTTACAGGGCTAGGGGTGTTGCAACAAAAAGAATGGGCTATAGCTTATGCATACTGGAAGATAAACCCCACGAGAGGAATTAGGCCACCCATGATTTAGAGTTGATCGCGATCGTCTTTGCATTACAGATATGGAGGCATTACCTTTTAGGGGAGAGGTTCACCTTGTTAACGAGCCATAAATCACTCCAATATTTGTTTACTCAAAAGGACTTTAACAAAGGGCAAAGGAGGTGGTTGGAGTTCATGAAGGATTGTCAGTTTGATATTCAATATCATCCTGGTAAGGGTAATTTAGTTGCGGATGCGTTGAGCCGACAACCCAAGGAAGATTTGGCGGCAACTTAGAAGGCAAAATGGAGAGAACTTAGGCACGATGATGAGATTGCCAGGGCATGTATGGCGGTTTTAGCAGTCACACCCGAGATTTTTTATGCGGGTAGTAGGGGATAAGGCGAATTGTGCCAGGACAGGGTAAAACAGTTGCTAGAAGAGGGTGCGGATTCCTATTCCATTAGCTCCGAAGGTGGGTTAAGCTTTAATGGGCGGTTAGTTATTCCAGAGGACAAATATTTGAGACACGCTGTGTTAATGGAGGCTCATGGCTCTAAGTTTGTGGTACATCCCGGTGGGAACAAAATGTACCAAGACATGAGAAGGAAATACTTGTGGACGGGGATAAAATGAGACATTGCGTAGTTTATCACGATGTGTGCCACGTGTCAGCTTGTGAAGGTAGATCACCAAAAACCATCATGGATGTTGCATCCACTTGAGATTCTGGTGTGGATGTGGGAGAGCATCTCTATGGAATTCATTACGAGGTTACCTGTTTCACAGAGAGGGCACGATTCCATATGGGTCATAGTGGACCGTTTGACCAAGGTGGCCCACTTTCTGTTGATCTGTTCGAATTTTGAGACTTCGCAGTATGCAAGACTATTCATCGTGGAGATAGTCATAAAGAGCACTGATTTTACCTACTTGAAATTCAATGTACCATAATAAAGTTGGTGAAGAATAACAATATGACAACATTATACTCCGAAAATTCTCAATAATGTAACCAAGTTGTTTTAAATGAGAACAAAAAGATGGTTTTCAAACAGTGTGTTAAGAAGATGTAACACGTCGAAATTTCTGGGTTATTATTTTAATTAATTAATTTGGTAATTAGTAATTCATAAATTAATGAGAATTAATTAATGGGAATATTTAAAAGTGAAAATATTTAAATAAGTTAACGGATGAGAGTTAATTTTAAAAATTTATTTTGGATGGTGATTTTAAGTGCGCGGTTAAGTCCGGTGGGGTCAAATTAGTCCGAAACGAGTGTTTGTATACATATATTAGGTATTAGGGCCGAATTAGACATATGTGAGCTCCATATAGAGAGTATGGACCCTTTTTATATGGCCCATTGGCCCAAAAACGTGAATAGGGTTCCTAAATGTGTAAGGGTTAGGCATCATTAAATCACATTATAAGACTAAAGAAGGGAAAAAGCTAAAGGGAGAGCCAAAGAGAAGAGCGACTTGGGAACCTTAGAGAGATTTTTTCAGTTGCAATTCAACACCTTCATTCAAGCCCTAGATCTGCATTTATGAGGTAAGTGGTTTAAATTATGATTATTAAATTACATCTATCTTTGCATATTAAAAGAAGTGGGATCCAATTGAATTCTAGGGTTTATTCTTGAGTAAATTGGTGATTTACTTTTAATGAGAGTTATAAATTTGTAGAGGATTTGATAATTGATAAAATTGATGATTGAATTGGTGGAATTGTTAGGGCTAAAATTGTTATAATCAAAGAATGAACTTAGAATGAATTTGGGGATGTTTTAAATCAGAAACCTGTTCAGAACAAAGGTTTCAAATTTGTTAATGGCGAACTGGATTTTTAGCAGAAGAGAGAGAGGAGAAATACCAACGTCGTTCGAACGACATGGTATTTTGTTCGAACTAGATCCACCGTCGTTTGAATGACAAGGGTCTTCATTCAAACCATCTCCATGTTTGCCAGATTTCTGCAATTCGACCTGCTGTGTTGGAAATTTGTAGTTCCCACCCTAACTGAATTATGAAATTTAGTATTGAATTAAGGTTATTTTGGGAATATTTAACCTTGAAACTTATTTGACTAAATTGCATGAAATTGGAGATGTAAGTTCATGATTTAGCATATTGTAATCTTGTTGTTTAGGTGATTAAACTTGATTGTATGAAATTGAAGGGTGGATTGGAACAATTGGATTTCGGGCTGAGGGATAGAAAGTCCGGGTATAATTGAAAGGGGTTACGACCAAATAATGGGAATTAATTAAGTTATATTTAAATAATGAAGTCGGACCATAGAATTAAATGTTTTAGGCTTGGGTATGGGCATAATACTCCAATAGCCTGGATTTCTATATATATGTCGATGTGGAGTCAATATATATATATATATATATATATATATATATATTTGTATGAATAATATGTATAGTAAAGCCATACAAATATTAATGCTATCATAGGTGGTTGCAGGATGTGGGTGAGTTTCCTGACTATCGAATGCAGGGTGAACATATTCCCTAAGCCATAGCGTCCGTATTAGAGGTGGGGCCATTACAGTATGGAGCAGACACTTCAGAGGGAACTATGGTCACCTCCTAAGCGTCGGTGATAGCATTTATATCCGACATATGTGTGAATGTTCATAAATGATACGTATATATAGTGCAAAATTATATACGGGAATTTATATATATATACATGGTATGAAATGTATAGATAATATTACTTGTGGGAATGTTATATGAATTAAAGTGAGAATTGATGCTTCATGAAAGTTAATGTGAATAATAACTCATAAATGAATGTATTGTACTCGCTTAAGGTGTAATAGTGGGGTAATTAGTATAGTATTTTTGGGACAAGGCTAGTTACGGGGATAATGGTTAGGTGTATTATGTATAATTTGTTAGGCGTGCACTTTATTTGAGGGTCGAGGTAAACTCCAGGGAGTGCACGACACTAATTTAAATATGGAGAGCATTTGCAAATTTATTTCTTGCATTTAAATTCACTTGCTAAATATTTTAAATGTTTTGGGTTCTAACCCTTGCTATAAAATATTTTTAAAAACCTTTTAGGCGTCTTACCACAGGGGGCGCCAGGCCTGATTCCTTCCTACAGGGTGCGTGGCTGCAGCTTATGTGGAGTTATGCGGGTTCTTTGTGTAGACGTATGTTTCATTATATCTCTAGATAGGGACTTGTTCGGTTGTACTTTTATATTCAGTGTTGGAATGTATTAGTACTCTTTTATACTTGCACTTAGTGAATGGCTTGTAGCCGATGTTGTTCGACAAACTCTTGTACTTACTTTGTGGCATGTTTAGTTTCTTTCTTGTATTCGTTTATTTGTTTTCCTAGTATGTTGGTTGGATTAGATTAATGAAGATAAAATTTGGCATTAGCTTAATGAAAGACTAGGTGGTTAGTAATTAATGATTTAACGACAGTGATGCTAAGAATGAACCAGATGAGATTCCTGTTTAATTTGATATAGGACTGATCACCAGGTATTTTATTAGATAGGGTGTCACACAAGATATAAAACTTCACTTAAAGGAAGGTCTAGACTATAGAGATGAAATAAAAAAAATGAAATGGTGCAAGTAGTCTTCAATAATTTTTCTCGCATTTCAGAAGGTACTGCCTATATCACAGTCCTACCAAAAAACTAAATTAATATTGCTCCTTTTATTAACCATATTATTTATGTCAAAAACTAGTTGAGCTCAGATGTGAGATGTCAAATTCTGGAGTCATCTCAAGTGCAAAAGTAGTAGCAAGCACTAGTGGGATGTTATTTAAATTTCATCTCAACACTAGGATTCTTATCAGGATGTCGTCGCAATGCCAAACTGTGGAAGAATTTCTTTATTTACTGTCGAGATGATAATATTACCATGCCAAGAACCTAAAACAGTCGAATCTAATTGTTAGTCACGAAAATCATTGTATAAAACACTAGGAGATCATCATAAACTAGAATATACATATTGAGGTTCTGGATATGGCCTCAAGTTCATGAACCATATGATCGTTTGACAAGATAAGTAACAAAAAGTTAACAAGTGAAATCCATGTGGACTTATACAGCATAAGGGTGTGATAATACTACATGTTAATTCACTATGACACTCTAGATATATTATCGAAAAAAGGCGACAAAGAAGCAAAAAGAAAAATAATATAAAAATCATTTCCATGAGGTGATCATCAAATAAACAGAACATACATAGATTCCTTAGGGAACCTACCCAAAACACAAGAACATAAGCAATTTTTGGCAACACATTGGAGTATTTGCAAATTTCATGGTTTAGGGGGTTATTTGCAACACTACGGGGTATTGGCAATTAGAACAATAGTTTGGGGGGGGGGGGATGGGGGGTTTTGTTGCCCTTAAAATAGAAAATATAGATACTGAGAGAGATAAGAGAGGACATCAAAGCCTCACTTGTCCTGTTCCAAAGTTTGAGACTTAGTAAGAAACATTCTCCAACAATTATTGGGCTGAAACCACATGTGTGTTCTTATAATCAACGAAGGATTTGATGTAGGTTTATTGATATCCTGAAAATAAAAGAAAAGAAAGCGAACCAAAAGTGTAAATCATGCACTACCTCAATGTCTATAACAAATGAGAATTCATGTGTCAACTAGCAATACCGTCTTTCTCGAATACCTAGCCGCAAATGTGTCGGAGTTGACTAGAAATGATGCTCATGTGATAACCCGAAGAACATAATTATCCCAAGACACGTGTTTTGGTTGTGAGGAATGACGAGGAGCTTGGAAAATTTCAAACTTGTGTTGACTTTGCACATGGCGGAGTCTTTCCTAACATCACCCCCATTCTTTTGGAAAAAAAAAAACAAACAAGGCTAGAAAGGAACCAAAGTCTCCATCTAAGGCAAAGGCCACCAAATCTCCAAAGAAGGTTGGTTAAATTTATTTATATTTGTTATATTTAATTTCTTGTATGTATTTGACGAATGTTTAGTTAGTTTTCTAATGAGAAATGGATGAAACCACTTATTTCTGCAATTTTCGATCTATTATTGTATTACAAATTACTTAATGCGTTCTCAAGTCAAGTTCAATATCAAAAATAGCAAAAATCGAAGGCCTAAAGTCACGTATAGCATGATGTGCAATTGGGATCCTTTGGAGACAAAATTCAATTTCATCTTTGTCCAATTTGATCAAATTGTATACCATGGTTATGGATGTGAATAAAGAGTATCATGTTGTTATATAATATATGATATTTGAGCGCACTTTTATAAATGTTCAAAGTTGACAATACTCATTTGCTAAAACCGATTTATAAAGAAACTTATTTTCCATTGAAACCTTGTATGAATGTGAAGGGTTTTTTGTGACTTAACAAGCATTTTTCTAATGACTTATTTGACTTAATACCCCATTCACTTCATGTTATTTCGCAAATCAAACCACAATTTTTTATCCTGTAACTTCTTTTTCTCAAACCTCACATATGACCAAAGCACACATTAACCTTACAAGATAATAATAATGGATACCTCACCACCACTCTTCACCAAATTCAAATTTCTTCCTCACCCACCTTAGGTTATTCATCTGCACCTCTAAGCCCCATAAACCAAAAGATATAAAAAAAACTCAAACCCCCCAAACCTTGTCTTTCCTCAAACATATCTTCGCCCTTAAAAAAGGCATTAATTCCATAATCCAAACCCCCATCCTCATAAACTAGATCTTTAAGACAATCAGAGGCGAATCTTAGGGGGTGGTAGGGGCCTTGGGCCTCTTAAAAACCTTTGAAAATTAATGTTTTTACCAATGAAATTTATGATATTTTAAAAAATAATTAGATATACACATTTGGCCCCTCAAAAATAATTATATATATATATATATATATATTAACCCCCATGTCCTAATTCCTGGATCTGCCACCGACAACAATCCTACAACATTATTTATCTTGCACCACCTCTTAATCCCCAATTCAAAACAATAATCGGGTCTGACCCTAACCTGTAATCCCAAATCTCATCAATTCAAAACTTGTCCTCCCTTGGAAAATAAAATTTATTCGTGCCTGGGTTGTGGGGATATTAAAAAAAATCTTGAATAACATCAATTCATAAACCTTTTTACCAATTAATTACATTACTAAGTATGTAGTCAAATCAGCCACATGACTGTTTTTTTGTTCGAGTGGGTCCATTTGATTTTTTTTTGTTCTAATAGGTATTATTATAAAACATGTGGTGAATATTCACTACATTTATAATTACTTAATTTATCAATTTGTATGCCGTATAACAAACAAAAATGTATGTACATGCACACACACATCTACACACATAAAATTTCATGTATATGTTCACATTTGTTTATACAACCATAGAAAACAATATAACAAGAATTTATTTTATCACCTTTTGGATTGGAAAAAAACCCGAATTGATCAAAATCAAAATGAAATCAGAAAAAGAAAACTTGAACTTTAAAGAAGAATGCAAAAGAAAACAGTCTACAATATGTGGGAATAGAAAAATAGTCAATGAATGTCTTGCCTGAACTCAAAGAAAACCAAAAATTATATCAAACCGAGAATTATAACAACATAATTCAACAATGAAATAAAAACTTAAAGAGATAATCTTTGTTTAGATTTTGGGAAGAGATGGTATGTATACACATAGAGCAAAGCGTTATATTGAAAGTTAGTAACTCATTTCTATGATACACATGGATATAAAAATGTGTAGACAACTTGTCTTTGCCTTTTTTTTTTGAAATTGGTCTAATTGTGTTATTTGTCTAATCTCGAATTAACATTAGTCAAGTGTTACTTTTAACGCTTATTATCCCAATTTTAAAGATTTTTTTCCATAATAAAAAAGATCTTTAATAAATAAAAAAACTATTATAAATATTAATATTTAAATTACTTATAATATAAATTTAGAAATGTGATATTCAAAATAAAAGAAAATTTCAAAATAATAGTATGTATATACTTAATAATTTTGAAATTATATGTATGGCCCCATATAATTTCCAAATTTTTTAATTTCTAATGGAAATTTTTATTCTTTAGATTCTCTTGATTATGTTTCTCCCTTATTTATACATTAAACATTTCATATTGTGTGGATTAACTAAGAATTTTATACTTTCTTAAAGTGTATCATTGTCATCAAGGTGAGACCTTAAGAAATGATGTAGCATACCAGTATAAAATAATTTGAATATACTTGTCATCATTTTTGGTGAGTATGCCTTCCGTTAGGATGGTACCGTTAGTGGGTGTATAGTGGAGGCACCATTACACATGTGCTCGTAATTTAATTAACTAGTGAAATTTAAAGGGAATGAATTAAACATTAATTGGTGAATATTTGATGAATAATTATCTGTTATTATATTTACTTGTGTGATAAGTGAAATTATATTATTATATATTACGTCGTATGTGGGTTAAAGCGACGGGTTGACAAGATCTTATTCGGGACGTACGTGTGGGGTCGTGTTGGGAATAAGATGGTAAATTGATGATAGGTAACTCGGATGGTGATTTTGAGTACACGGATGATGCGGGATCGATCGATATAATTAAAATTAGGTACCCGGGGTTTGTAATTGGGTTCCAGGAACTTTTTAAGCTATACGGGACCCGTATGGTGGTATTCAGGTCATTTTAGTATTATAAATTAATCTAATTTCGGGATAAGGCGGTTTGGATGAGGGAGGCAACCTAATTGATCATTCTAACCACCTAGGCTTGAGAGAGAGGCAAAAGAGAAGGGAGAAAACTCAAGAGAGGAGTCAAGGAGGCAACCCAGGGAGGAAATTAACAATTTTTTAGCTAGGATTCTTGAGCAAGGAAGATCTACAAAGAAGGATTCAAACCCTACGATAATCTAAGGCAAGTGTTTAACTTGCTTTGATATTATATGTGTGTCGAAGGACTATGACCACCTTCATTACGTTTGCGATTTTACCGAATCGGTGTAAGAGTTTTACCTTTAGTAACCAGGATGAGGTGAGTATGCCCTGGAAGATGATAGCTTTGTAGAGACCTGCATCTAGTGAGTTATTACTTTGAGGGATGGCAGTTATACTTATATAAGGAGCTATACGTAAGTATAAATATACTTGATGTGATTGGTATATTTTATATATATATATATATATATATATATATATATATATATCCAGGAAAATTAAAGAATAATACGAATAAGAAATTTATATGCATCTGAGAGGAGAGCTCAAGGACGCTATGTGAAAATACGTATGTAAAAGTGAAGAAATATTATATACATGCATAAGACACTTATATTTGAATATTGATTTAATAACTAGTGAAAGTTATTTGAAATGAATTGATTTAATTATAACTGAGAACTATAATTGTAAAGCGGATGTAAATGACGTCAAATGGGATCAAGAAAAGATAAATCTCTCTAAACTCTCTCAAATCTTAATATCTCAAAATGGAAGAATGCCTCAAATGAGGCTACAAAAGAGTATTTACAGGAAGGAGGTTTCTTGGACTCTAAGCTAACAATCTGATTAAAATTATGCCCTTAAGTGACAATTAACCTCTCTTCCTCTAAATACTAAACAAAAAGAAAACTACAATGAATACTAAAAATAGAAGAATTGCTAAGACTGATAGAAATGATGCAAAGGTCCTTATTCACATCACTCCCCCCCCTGAAAGAGTTCCTCCTTGAACTTAGAGGGGAGGGCCTTCAATGTCACTATCGAGGATAGTAATGAGAGCTGGCTAAGGTGGAGTCTTTGATATCTCCATAAGATACTCAGGATCGCCTGAAACTAGGAGAGCGTGATGGTGGAGGAGTGAACAATCTGAGGCTTTATGGCTAATCACACCCCACAATTATATCATTTGAACATGATAAGGTGAGTGGATACAGGAGGAGGAATCATGGGAATAGGACTAGCTACAGTAGGTGGAGTCATAGGAGGAGCACACGTCATTGGTGCTGGAGGAGCTATCGTGGAGCGATCACGAAGAGGAGGAGTAAACTGATGGAAGGACTCGACTTTAGTGGCGTACTCCACCTCCTTATCAAAGGAGGTGACATCGCGTACAACAAGATGGCACTGACTGTAGCTTTGAAGGCTATGGATTTACTGATTGATCCTCTGTTCCTCGCTCTCACCGAGGCAGGCACGAGTACAAAGAAGTTAGAAGCGCTCGGTGTAGCCCAAAACTATAATGTCTTATCAAAGAGACTGGACACGCAAGAATAGATCATGCTTGTAGGTGGCGGGAACAAAAGTTGTCATTAGCTGGTCACGAAGCTCGGTCTAAGTCTGCACAAGAGGCTGACCCTCAAGAACATGATGCTGCTCCAAGTCATTCCATTAAACATTCGCGTAGCCTTGAAATTTAGTGGCCGCTAGATGGACACATCGACAACCTTTAAGTCGCTTGTACTCAAATATTCGCTTAATGGTGACAAGAACCATGACATCGAGCTATAGGTGGCCGTCAAACATCGGGATAACAACCCGAATGTCACCCTGCATGCTCCATGAGAGTAACTGAAGTGCTAACTGTGTAATGGCATCATCACCTTGTAGGGCTTGGGCATCCTCATCTAGGTCATCATCGCTTGGCGGAGGCTTGGGAAGTAAGGCTCGCTATGGGCATCTCCGAGGCAGTGGATGAGGAAGGTCAAAAGCTGGCGGTGGTATGGGGTAGGTGGAGCTGGAGTATGAGGTGGAATGGCCTCTCGTGGTGGGGAAGGAGGTGGAGCTGGGACCAATGGCTGGCGATAGGGGAAGTGGTTCATCTGATCTTCTTTTTTATAACACAAAAGCAATGGCGCGTGGAGTGAGGTACATAAGGAGTAACTTTCGAACCCAGAGAGTCAAAAGGAGAGACATCGGTGCGCCACTCCGTAGGAGGGGGTGGCTCTAGAGCGAAGTGGGGTTGGGATGAAGGGGGATATCATGTGGGGGTAAAATAATACACTCCCATACCCACTCATGGGAGTCAACGGGTGAGGAATGAACAAAATGAGCATCCTAAGTAGAATGATGTGGAGGAACATGTATCGAATGGCCGAGCGGTGGTGTGGTGTGGAGAATAGGTGGGGATGGAGGAATGGGGTTGGTGAGGGTGTGTGGTAACAGATGAAGCGGGGGGCATGGAGGGTAGATGGGGAGGTTCAAGGTGTTTTTGTGAATGATGGCGAGGGTAAATGGATATAGGAGGTCAGGGGAAGTCATGCTGAGGATGAGTGGGGTATGTGATGGGGGGGGGGGGGTGGGGGGAAACTAGAATACGGGGTGGAGGAAGGTATGGTGAGGGGACTAATGGTGTTTTGATATTTGTGGTGGTGGTGGAGGGTATGTGGGTGAATTATGGAGGGCGAGGTCATTGGGAATGTGGGAAGATTGAAATTCTAGGGTTTGGGGTTCAAGATTGAGGTTGAGATGCATGTAGGATTCTTGACTTACCGGAATTGTTACCTTTGCTTGTGGATGAGTTGGATTTGAACCCTTTGTGTGCCAAATGCGATGGACCATCTCGGCTAGTGTTGGAGAGTATGATCCGATCATGGGTGGCGTAACTTGCACACGTACTGGAGAAGAAGTTGATGGAAAAATATCGAAATGACTTGGAGGTGGCAGATGACCCTCGATGAGTGCGTCTGATTGGTAGAGCCCTCGACCCAAGATAGTGGGCTGTTCTGACACTCCCAGGGGCTGGACATGGGGTATTAGGGCCTAGTTTGGGACCGTATGACTTCGGAGAATGTATACGGTGGCTGGAATATAACTTTTGAGGGGTTGGGGAGCACCAGGTGCGAATCGGGTCGTTCTTGGCATCGGTTTTGTGTGGTTCACTATTTCAGTGATTTTGGGGGTTGTTTTGGGTCAGAATGGATGTGTCAATTTTTTTAGTGGTCCAACCAACGAGTTGTGGTGGTGGGATTCCATCCTTGGTGATGGTGCTTTTTTGAACATATATGGGATTAGGATTTGTGAGATTAGTTTTTTTAGGTAAGGGTGTGGAATGGGTTGATTTGGGGGAATTAGGGTTAAGGTTTTGAGATATTACCGGAGCGGTGTGGGGGTGGTCCGTGGTGGTTACTGGAGGAGAATCTCATGCGTCGATCGCATCTACTCGGGCTTTCAACTGGTTTAGGGCCTCCAAGATTTGATCGAGACGAGTTGTTTCGGAGGTGTGCATCTTTCTTGGACCCACGTTGCATTCTTTATGAGTTTTTGTTTTACAACAATAACAACAACCGGTGGAACGGCTAGGCTCTGATACCAATTGACATAAATGATGTCAAATGGGAGCAAGAAAAGATAAATCTCTATAAACTCTCTCAAATATCAATATCTCAAAATGGAAGAATATCTCAAATGAGGCTGCAAAAGAGTATTTATAGGAAGGAGGTTGCTTGGCCTCTAAGTTAACAATTTAATTATAATTATCCCCTTAAGTGTCAATTAATGTTCCTTCCTCACTAAACAGAAAGAAAAATATAATAAATGCTAAAAATAGAAAAAATGCTAAGAATGACAAAAATGATGAAAAAGCCCTTATTCACATCAGTAAAAGCTAATGATATAAAACATGCGTGATACAAGGTAGAGTATAGGACTAAGATTAGTAAACAGGTACTAGTTAGGCGGGGTAGCATAACTAGGGTGTTTAAAATACATGCGTTAGGTGCGCACTTAGATGAGGTGTATTTCATGGAAGTGCGGCACCAGTTTAAATATGAAATATTACAATGCATACTTATTAATGTATTTTAAACACTTGCTAAATGCTTGTAATAGGTTTTGGGCCCTGACCCATTTCAAAATATTTTCAAAAAGCATTTAAGTGCTCAGCCACAGGGCTGCCTGGCTTAACCATCCTTCAATTCAAACGAAGCTGGGAAGCTGTGGATGCCTGCAGGAATTGATAAACGCTTCTAACCTTAAGATCTAGATATGCGGCATTTCAGAGTTATGCCGGGCATGTGGACTCGTTACTTAGTATTTATTTTATTAAGATATTTTCCTTCCAGTTAGTTGAATCATTTTATTGTGACTTTTTGCCGAGAATTATCAGTTAATTTATTTATGATAGTGAGTGGGTTTTATTATTGTAAGATGTGAGTCCAGATTTGGGGAAGCACTGCGTTACGCGTGTTTTAGACTTGAGCAATGTTGTTGCACCTATGTATCCATTTCTTCACGAAATCAAAGTCTGCGTAGTTCGAGGTCCATACGATACGTCAAAAAACTCGGTTCTTGGGTGGTTTTGGTGCGCAGGGGTTGCCAAAACTGGACAGTCACCTCCAAACGCCCATATATCGTGTAAAATAATATAACTTGTGATAAAACCATGAAAATCCGCTCGTCACCATCAAACCCATGATGGAGCTCAAGAGGTTCGTGGGGGAGTAGAGTTGCAATTTCTCTCCTTACCTTGCCCCCAAGACCATCATCCTACTAAATTAGGGGAAACCCTCTTTTTATAGAAAAAGTACCCAAGTGGGTTTGACACATGTCATCTTTTATGTGGAGCTAAGTGTCCAATATTTATGGTGCCACTTGTCACAATATATGTGGCGGTATCTCAAATAATTAATTAAAATCACTTCTCGAGTATTGTCTAGTTCAATTTGTTAAACTTGCGGTATACGCGGTATATCAAATCGTGCGTAATAATATTGCAGTCAATGTAGTGACCGGATATCAGTGGGGATTTTTATAAATCACTTAGCCTCACTTTATGAAATATGCGAAGTTAATTTATTAGAGTGTTGGTGGTTAATTTCTTTAACCCCACTCTACAATTATCTGCATGGTTAGTTATGTGAATGGAAATTTTATATAAGAAAGTTAATAAGTTTCAAAATTTGACACCAGGCCTAATAGGTTATTAGTAATTAAATTTTTTTCCATAGTGATTCTAAGAATGAATCAAATGAAACTCCTATTTTATTTTAGTAGAGGACTGATCATCCCTATTAGAATAGGCGGGGTGTCATAGCTAACTTGTGGTAAGATTTTTTTATTTCTTGCTGAGATGATGTTCTTTCCACACCAAGAACTGAAAACAGTCGAATAAAATTGTTAATTACAATTCTTTGCAATGGAAATTGGGGAAATCATTATATGAAACACTAAGAAATCAACATTAACTAGTATATACATATTGAGGTTTTGAATAGAGCCTCAAATTCATGAACCATATGATAGTTTGACAAGATAAGTAACAAATAATTATCAAGTGAAAGCCATGTGGACTTATATAGCATTTGTCTGTGATAATAATACATGTTAATTCACTATGACACTCTAGATATATTATCCAAACAAGGTGACAAAGAAGCAAAAATAAAAATAAAATAAAAATCATTTCCATGAGGTGATGATAAAACAAATAGAACATACATAAATCCCTTAGGGCCCCTATAAAAAATACAAGCACATCAGCAATTTTTGGCAAGATTGGAATATCTGCAAATTTCATGGTCTAGGGGTTATTTGTAATACTACTAGGTATTGGTAATCAAAAGATATTTTTTTGGTGGTGGTGGTGGGGTGTGTGTGTGTGGGGTGTTGCTCTTAAATAGAAAATATAGATACTGAGAGAGATAAGAGAGGACATCAAAGTCTCACTTATTTTGTTTCAAAGATTGGGACTTATTGAGCAACATTCTCCAACAATTGTTGCGCTGAAACCATGAGTGTGTTCTTGTAATCATCAAAGGCTTCAGATTACGGGGAAAGAGGAATTGATGTATGTATATTGATATCCTCAAAATGAAAGAGAATAAAGGGATAAAAAGATTAGTTTTCCACAACCAAAAGTGCAAATCATACACTCTCAATGTAGATAACAAATGAGAATTTATATGTCAATAATTAGCAATACCTCTTTTTTAGTCTCTCTGTCTGCATTTTTCTTTTTTACCCTTACTCTTTTTTCCTTAACAATAATCTCATTTCCTTGCCAAATAATTTTGAGAGGCCCCTCTTCTAGATGCTCCCAATCATCATCTTTATTTGGTTCCCAAATATCGTCCCGCAAACGAATTTATGCCCCTCCCCAACAACTAGATAAACATCATATTAAAAAGACTTCAATTCTTGAGAAATGAGCTTCAATGGACAACAAAAAAGTTCCTTAAATACTATACTGGAGTTTACCCATTGGTTTGGATATTACATTTAGTTCGAGTAGTTGAACACCAGAGGAAGTTTTGCTCAAGAAGAACTATTCAATTCATTTACCGAAAAGAGCAATGTTTCTTTATTCAATTACCCACACTAAATCCATATTTTGTCTTGAATGTAGACAAACCTTACGATGTATTAAATGCCCACATTCACCCTCCCCACAGAAAGTCCCTCGTGAGTTTTTTTTATTGTAATAACAAATTGCACATGAAAAATGGATGTAAATAGGAATGATACAAAATATTACTTTCACTAAAATGAGCAGTCTAATCTCAAAAGACTCTTTCCACTACCAGATCCTAAAGAAGACCATTACATGAAATTGATACGTACCAAATGTTTCAGAAAGTTTGTTTCTCATTTACTAAATCTTTCAGAGAGATTATGTTTCCATTTATATCTTTAAAAATCAACAATGACCATATATAAACATTACATTGAATAGAATACAAACAATTCAAAGAACGTAAAATCCAGGTAGGCTAGATATATGAAGTCCATTAGACCTATGGATAATATAAGTGATATTGAATACTTGGAAGTAACTTGGCATATATACACAACATTTCATCATGAAATTTATATGTACTAAATGAAAAGAAAGTTATAACTACTTATCCCCATATACACCAGCGCGAAACAAAACCTACTAACCGTACTCGAGGATTCTGGAAGTCATCCATAGATGCAGCTAGTGCTGGAAGTACATGACTGGACTTGCAAATTTGGGCCCATATCCATAGACAACTACCCAATCGCATTGATAATTTTCATATTATTTAATACAAACTGGCAGGGCAGTGAAAAGTGGAAATTGAAAGTGAAAAGATTAAAATGTGGGCCACATCACATTGTTATGTGACACTACCAGATCAGTTTGTCCAATTTTTGTGTGCAATAGTCTAAGTGCAGCCTATTCAAAAACTAAAACAAGTTACTTACAGATTGAAATTTTGATGACCAATGATCAATGTAGCACACCATTAACCAGTCAACCAAATAGTAGGAACGTGTTAAGTAGTTACTGCCACAAGTCTCAGATAACTAACTAAATCTCCCAAATCGTTCCGCAGTTGTTTGAAGAGTGCAGTTTTGCCTACAGAGGAAATGGGCCAGATTAAAAAGTTGAAGATATGACTATTACATTGTGCTTTGGAAATCATTAATTATGTTAATAAGATAATTGAAGCATGGAGGAGAAAGTGTATATAATATCATCTGAAAATAACGCAAAGGTGTCAATTTAGAAAGTTCAATAAAGTGGTTGAGTGAAGTCCACTTAGTGTTTCAAATTTTGGCTTCATAAAAAAGCTCCATATTGAGAAGGAGCTTTAAGAAGCAGCCCATCAATGAATAGGAGTATTTTGATGCAGTCCAAATAATTTACCTGATCGAAAGGTATCTGGAGAGCATCCTAATCGCTAAAAGTACCAAGCCTACATTCAAGAATATTATTTCTCTATAAGAACCCCCAAGTAAAATTTAAAAACCTTTCCATCCACTCCTCCCTCCAAGACTAAAAAGTGAATTACCACCATAATGTTACAATGAAAGGTAGAACAATTTCTTACCTCTTCTAGCATCAATGGGAAAGAACAATTGAGACGTTGCTTTGCCAAATTTATATAAAGATTCCCCTTATCAATTCCACGTTATAGCATCCATGATCGCTTGTGCTGAATGAGTTTAGTATGTACATCCTTGGGAAGACTAAGGGACACAACACACATCAGATGAGGGGTAAAGGTTTGTAATTTGGGGGGCTAGAAATATATTATGAATTAGTTACTTCAGAAATTCGAGGAGGCACCTTAAAGATTTCAGCACAACTATAGTATGCTAAGGCGTCTTTGGTCATCACGGTGTCATAGGCTATAAATGGACGTCCTGGAGCCCTTAACCTGTAGGATATTATAATTAAAAAACATATATATTATATATGATTAAGAATATAGACATATTCTTGATTACCAAACACCTTGTCACTTATTACCTGACATAATCCCCTCATCTATCACACAATCCCCTCCTCTATCACACAATCCCCTCCTCTATCACACCAAACACCGAGAATTACTTCGTGCAACCAGCAAAGGAATAACTACTGTCAAAATATTCACCTTGAGGTTATCAATTATCCATCATATTAAATCAATAATTCCTACTTTATAGGTAGAGTTCATTCCAACAAATCATAATGGAAAAGAAATATAAAAGTAAATTAATAGTATCATTGCAGCTATATGTATCATGAGACATTATAAAAGATACCTATAAAGTTATTTGTAATGGCATACACCCAATATTTCGTTCATTTGCCACCTTTCTCTCAACTGTTTAATGCACTTCAGTTACATTGCAACCTAAATTGCAAAATCACAAATCTCCCATTCTAATTCAGTGAAAGACATGCATAATCAGAAAAGATAATCAATATATACAACAGGATAGATTCGAGTAAAAAATAGGGATATACTTTTGAAGCATATATGCTCGAAATATAAATTCTTTTTTTAAGAAAAGAAGATAATTTTTTAAGATAAATTGTAATAATCCCCTTAAGGTATCACTATATTACACCTTGCACCCTGCAGTTGACAAGCCAAAAATAAACAGAGCATTGTGGCATGGATGCAGTAAAGAAGAGAAAATCAATCATAATATTAACATGTCTTATTGAACCAAATTTCGATATTGTATTATCAAAGGTGTTTCCATGGCCAAAATCTTCATGCTTGTGCACTTGTGAAATCATCAATTGGATGCAAATATCAGTTGAAAAACCACAAGGAGTCAGCTTATACAACATATCCATCTTGACTACGATGCCAACTACAGTAAGCATGTGTTCAGTTCTTAATATCAAAGATGGCATTGTAATACCCCGCATTTTTATCGATAATTATTTATGGGATTAATTGAATTAAATGTGTATTAATTAGGAATTAATCCGGATAAAATACTAACGAGATGTGAGTTGGTATTTGATTATAATGTGTATACATATGATGTTATATGAATATTGAAACTATTGAAATTGTCGCGAGATTTAAATAAGGCAATTTGGGAAATTTTGTTGGGACGCGCGTGACAGTCGCGTCAGGAATATAGTTATTTCAATTAAAAAGTAAATTTTATTTTTATCAACCGTATGGTCATTTTGAGTGCGCCAACGAGTCCTAAAGGGTCGAAATAGTCAGAAAACACTAGCCGGGGGTTTAGTTTGGGTTCCGGGGCATTATTGGGCCATACCGGTAACTAAAAAGGGTATTTTGGTAATTTTGGAATTTTGGGATTTATGACCAACGAATTTTGGGAATTAAAAATAGGGAATTTAATAACCCACTAACCCATTACCAGCACTTAAGTGATTAGAGGGCAACGGGAGTTAGAGGAAAAAGTTAGAAAAGTTCCCAAAGAGAAAACCTTAACCTCCATCTTCAACCTTCAACCTTGGGAGAGAAAGAGAAAGACCAACCTTCATCAATTCAACAGCAAATTCAGAGAATAATCCGATGCAAGTGGTTTAATTACGTTAATTTCAAGCGAATGCTTCTTCCATGCTTAGAAATTGATATATTTGCATTGTATTGGGAGATTTATAAAAACCCATGAAATTGGAGTTATAAATTCAGATTTGATATAGGTTTGCATGTAGATTTGTTATTGGGTGATTGGACTAAAAGAATTAATACTTTTTATGTTACAAAAATAGATTTATTTATGGAAATTGAAGACTTTAAATTTCTAGGGTTCATGTTCATAAGGTTTGGGAAAAATTGGGGAGTTATGATAATTAAATGATGTTTAGGAAGATTTGGCCCTATATAAATGTTAAGTTATGACCTACGAATGTTTAGTGTGGATTAGAAACCTTAAAATACTATTGGGATGATCTTTATATGGGATTAGAGGTGAAGAAAATAGAGAAAAACGAGATAGGAAAATTCTGGGCTCGAAACTGGCATCTCGTTAAAAGACCTGCCCAGGTCGTTCGAACGAGCTCGTTCGAACGAGCTTCTAACGAGGTGACAGTTTGACTTTTAACGAGTGGGATGTTCATTCGATGCCTTTCGTTCGAACGAGATCTCGTTAGATGCCCACTTCGTTCGAACGAACTCTCGTTCGAACGACCTCGTTCGAACGAGACTTCGAACGAGTTGACAGATTGGCCTTTTTGGCCTGGTTTGATTTCTACTATCCCGTAACCTTGTTTAATTGTAGAGATAACATTACCTTGATGACTAATTGATATAGTTGGGATATTCGGGATATATTGGGGAGTAAAATATAGAAGAATGATTTGAACCAAATGGTAATTGTGGGTTAGGACGCGAATAACTAATTACGACATGAGGATAATGGATGATGTGTATATATAAACCGGGGACACGTGTATTGGTATAAGAATGAGAAGTATACCACTAATAAATTATGGTAATTACTAAGATGTGTGCATGCTTAGTATATGTATATGATTTTATGTGTATGACATACCTACGATACTTGCTATCACGGGAGGTTTACGTTCGCTTAGGGCTATCTAATCCTTGTGTGCCCAGATTTAGATTGGTACCTAGAGGACATAGTTCAGAGAATGACTTATTTGTGAGGTAATAAGTCAGCTGACTATAGAGCGTAGGTATGTACGTGACCATGGATATGTTGAATTATGTTCGCCTCCATTTTTGTGTGTTGTACTTATTCTAACAATTCCTGAGAGATTCGGAATTTGTAATCCTTATGTACGTGATGTACCGGGATGGATAGCAGAGTATGTGTGCACCACAGCTTAGCCTCGGGGTGCTTATATTGTATATTTATGATGTGAATAATATACAGTAAAATGAAAAGGAATTGTTATGTTTAATTGCGAGTATAATTATAGTAACGTCTTGATAAAGATAAAAAGGGATAACCTGCTGTGAAATGTTTTGCTAATAATTGAGAATCCGAGTTTAAGTAAGGCTACCTATTTAAGTGATGACGTTGGGAATTTATATTATGAATCTAGTAGAAAGGTTAGAACTTATGTCGGTTTAGTTAGATATGGATATCACGTGTATGGGCACGGTACGTTAGGAGTGCACAATTAGTCGAGAGGCGAGTATTTCATGTGAGAGCACGTCCTAACATGTATTTTGCATTCATTGTTTTAATGTTATTAAAAGACTTGCTATTTTTAAAATACTCTCCACTTTCGGGCACTGACCCGTTTGCTTTCAAATCTATTTTTTTGTAAAAACCTTTTTAGGTGCCCAGCCACAAGGACACCATGCATAGGATTTCCATTCAGGTGACGAGCTGTAGCTGTTGTGGAAGTTACAGGGCCTTGATAGTAGACACCTACTTTTCTAGTCTTGACTCCATATTCAGTTTCATCATTTGTAGGGCATGTCGCCCATTTCTTTTAGAGACATTTTATATTTCAGTTATTTAGATTATGGATTGTAATTAATTCAGGATTCAGACTTGTTTTATTATTTCAGTTGTGGGATTGTTGTGAGGAGTATTTCCTCCAGATTCTTTATTATTTGTTGATTACACTATTGGGACTTTATTGTGTATGGTTATGTTATTCTTTTATTCTTCACTTACTTCATGTTAATTAGATTTAATTTAAAATTGGCAACTCGTTTTTAAATACTAGGTGGTTAGTAATCATTAAAATATTTTCGACAGTGATGCTATTAACTGAACCAACTTCGCATTTTGTATTAATTTTAATAAAGGAGTAGCTACCCGGTATTTAATTAGTCGGGGTGTCACAGGCATGACCGAAACTGGGCTCTCAGAAAGATGAGTACTTGGGCTGTGGTTTGTCATGTTGGTTGCCAAGCCCTTGAGATTTCCTCCATCACCGATTGTTACTTATACAGGGGCAGACTGATCAATTAATGGGGCACAAATTCCATTTTTTATGTTTTAAGCAATGTAATATATGCATTCTAATCTTTCATAGGCATGAACATGACCAGTAAACACAATATCAACTTTGTACTGTTCAAACCATGGCTCATACATTATTCTCATGATTTCCCCTTCCATATAGTGGTAGTTGTAGCTAATATACCATGGGGAATGGATAAGAACAATCAGCCATGGTGTCTCACTCCTGTGCACTTTTGGTAGCTCTGCTTCAAGCCATTTTTATTGAGGAGTGTATTTACCATATGCTGAATATGAAGAGAAGATAATGATGTATGCTGAGCTATATTAATTGAATACCAAAAGTAAGATATACTTTTTGATGCTTTATAAAGGACACGATATCGATGCGTGTAAGGATTAAATGGCTTGTGTTCACCAATTTTAGGAGCAAAATCAATTTCATGATTACCGACAGTTCAAAACCAAGGTTGATATGAAGTACTTCTCTCGACAAACCTCCCCCATGCATCCCATCTCACATTATCGTGATTAGGATAGTTATCTGCGTAAGAGAGGCCTCCCACAAATAACATAGATTATCCTTTTGTTGGGTTTAATTCATAATGGGAAAGCATGAGGTTTTAATTATAGCTTTGACCAAGATCACGCATGAGACCAAATGTATAGGGGACATTAGGACCAACTTCAGGAGGAGTTGTGAACCAGAAATTTCGGACCATTTTTTTAGTCCGAACCTCATAGTAATATTTGGTATTAAACTCCAAATTCTTAATGGTACAATTATGGATGTAACTAGAGGTTTAATTTTAGAATATATATGTAGTAACTCTCCCTTTGGATTTGTTCTTGTGCTTGCTATTTTCACTCTAATAATTGACTGTACTAAAACCAGGTTCATCTATAGTAACTTATGACACAATTACTGCTTTCCCCACATGATCTCTGTGTGTTATATGAACTTGTTGAGGCACATTATATACATGAGGCTCATGGAATACATCACTTTCCCTCCATTACACACCACTACTACATTCAAAACCAAACACACAACAACAGCAGATAACCAACACACAGACATCTTATCCTGTATAATGGACGAAATATGGAACTACAGAGTTATTTTTGTAACATATCGCCAGAACCAAAGATAGATTCGAGTAAGGTTTTATTTTTATCCCGGTATATTTTTAAATAATCCTATAGAAATATCATAAGAAGTAATTAGGACTCCAAGCTAACATTTAATTGAACCTACAACAGGAAATTGAAAGCTAAACCTTTAACGACCTAATATTTTGACTGCATGATTTTGAATCAATAATGTAGAGCAATCAATATAACAAATTGACTAAAGGGAGGCAGTTGCAAGGTGTAAATTAGGAGCGAGGGAGAAACGGAGGGTTGATAGTGAAGGTGATGGTTGAGGAGGCTGCGAGAGATAAGGAGATATCAAGTAATTTTGGAGCGAGGTTATATGGGGTGGATGGGGATTTAAAAAATGAAAAATTGTAAGAAAATTAGATTGGGAGTTTCGTGCTTTCCGAGAGTTAAATATATATATATATATATATATATATATATATATATATATATATATATATATATATATATATATATATATATATATATATATATATATATATATATATATATATATATATACGTGTGTGTGTGCACGCGCTCGTGTGCGTGTGCATGTGCATGTGCATGTGTGTGTGCGAATTCATGCAAAATGAATAAACAACATTTCGTAAATGTCAAAGAAAATAACCAACATATTGGTCTATCCATTGAGGATATCATGTATGTATAAACATTTCTATAACATCAATAAATGTTCGCAAGGAATTGCTTTAACATTGGACAGTGCCCGATATAAGGAATAAATATAATTTCCTGAAAAGCGGGACTTTATTGTCTAAATTTGTTAAAAAAATCACACATTATCAACTTTGATTGGGCACTTCAACAATTCACAATGTGTGATTAATTTTAAGAATATTTGAAAATTAAGAGTAGCCAGACCTTACCTACGAAAAAATCTTGAAACCAAATAGAAATCCATGTAAGGTGAGGATGATAAGTTTTTGGTCCTCCCAATACGCCCGTGTACGGGAGTCCATGTTAGAGTAGTCGCAATTGACTATAACTTCTTCCAATTTTTTTTCAATTTACTTATTTCAAGGTGATCGTTAGCTTCGTATCCAACAAGATCTGATTGGTGTTAGACTCGACTAATGTAATTTGATCAAGTGAGCGTAATCATGAATTTAATTTCTGCACAAACTCAGGTTTAGTGGTGGTGGATGAGCTGATGTCGGTTTTCCTCTTCTCATTCACGGTGTTGCATCCAATGGGCTATTGCACTCTTGGCTGAGTGAACGTAGAGGGCATTCTCTTCCAATGATATGCCCTCCATTGAATGCAAATGTCATTCCTTGGCAGGCGGATAGGATAGCCTGGCAAGGAATCGATGTGCACATTTTCACCTTATATGGAGGAAATACTAGCCTTCTTTCTTGACTTTGCACCATGTTTGGAGATCTCGGCTCAATTCTAAAGTGTGCTCGAGAGCATCATATGAAGATAAGACAATGATGTATGCCGATCTCTCTTAATTGAATATGAAAAGGACGCTGTACTTTTTGATGCTTTATAATGGACACGATACCAATACATGTAAGGCTTAAATGGTTTGGTTTCACCAATTTTAGGAGCAAAATCAATTTCTTGATTGCCGGCAGTCCAAATCCACGGTTGATATGGAGTACTTCTCTCGACAAACCTCCCCTGCATCCCATCTCAGATTACATTGATTAAGATAGTTATCTGCGTAAGAGAGGTCTCCCAGAAACAACGTTGCTTCTCCTTTTGTTGGGTTAAATTCATAATGGGAAAGTTTGAGGTTTGAATCATAACTCTGACCAAGATCACCCATGAGACCAATAGTATAGGGGACATCAGGACCAACTTCAGGAGGAGTTATGAACCAGAATACTCGGGTTGTTTTCTTAGTCCAAACCTCATAGTAATATTTGGCATTAAACTCCAAATTCTTAATGGTGCAGTGATGGTTGTAACCAGAGGTGTAACTGTAGAATTTATAGGTAGTAACAATCCATTTGGCTTTGTTCTTGAGCTTGCTATTTTTACTCCAATAATGGACTGTATTAGAACCAGGTTCATCCATAGTAACCTATGACACAATTACTGCTTTCCCCACATGATCTCCTTGTGTTATATGAACCTATTGAGGCACATTATAGACACGAGGCTCACGAAAGATATCACTTTCATGAAGTATGTCAACAGTTTTCTCAACCTTCATAACAGAAGTGCTTGTGGTTCCTCCATCAAGCAACTGGTTCACTCAAAACCAAACACAGAACAGCAACAGAGAACCAACACACACAACTTATCCTGTATAAGGTTTTATTTTGATCCTGATATATTTTTAAAGAACTCTGTAGCAATATCATAAGAACTACTTATGGCTGCAAGCCGAAATTTAATCGAGCCTAAAATAGGAAATTGAAAGTTATACATTTGATGAGCTAATATTTTGACTTCTTGATTTTGAATCAATTATCTGGAGAAATATATATTACAAATTGACAAAAGGGAGGTGGTTGAGAGGTGTAAATTAGGAGCGAGGGAGAGACGGAGGGTTGATAGTGAAGGTGACAATTGAGGAGGTTGTGAGAAACAGGGAGATATGAAGTATTTTAGGAGCGAGGTTACATGGGGTGGATGTGGATTTTGGTTAGTAGGAGGTGGCGACACTTGTTTTTTAATTTAATAAATGAAAAATTGCAAGAAAATTAGATTGGGAGTTTGGGGCTTTCCGAGAGTTCCAACTATCTATCTATTTCTCTCTCTCTCTCTCTCTATATATATATATGTGTGTGTGTGTGTGTGTGTGTGCGCATAATGAATAAACAATAATGAGTAAATGTCGAAGAAAATAATCAACATACTTGTCAGTTCTCTGAGGATATCACGTATGTATAAACATTACTAAGACTTCAATAAATGTTCTCAAGGAATTGATTTAACATTGGGCAGTGCCTACTATAAAGAATCAATATAGTTTCCTGAAGAAAGGGACTTCATTTTCTGAGTTTGTTAAAAAAAATCGCAAATAATCAACGTGATTGGGCACTTCAACAATTCACAACGACCGATTAATTTTAAGAATATATAAAAATTAAGAGTAGTCATACCCTACTTACCTAATAATCTCGAAACCAGATAGAAATCCATGTAAGGTGAGGATGACAAATTTTCGGTCCTCCCAATACGCACGTGTAGAGGGACCATGTTAGAGTAGTCGCAATTGACTGTACCTTCTTCCTCTTTTCTTTCCAATGCTTTCTCTTTTTCAAGGTGATCATTAGTTTCGTATCCAACAAGGTCTGTATGGTGTCAGCCTCGACTAATGTAATTTGATCAAGTGAGCATAATCATGCATTTAATTTCCCCCAAACTTGGAATTAGTATTGGCGGATGAGATGATGTCGGTTTTCCTCTTCTCATTTGCGACATTGCTGGAATGGGCTGTTGCACTCTTGGCAGAGTGAACGTAGAGGACGTTGTCCTCCAATGATATGCCCTACATTGAAGGCAAACATCAATCATCTTCAGGCGAAGAGGATAACCTGGCTCGGATCGATGAACACATTTTCGTCTTTTGTGGAGGAAATCCTAGCCTTCTTCCTTTTCTTGCACCATGTTCGGAGCTCGCTGTTTAATTCTAAAGTGTCCTTGAGAGCAAGGTATGACTTCATTTCATGAACTTGTATGTCTAACTAGCAAGGAATCAAACATCATTGTTGGTGCAACCGCATTTTATTGGGTCAATGATGGCAAAAATATACTCATGATCCAGATAATGGTGTCAAATTGTGTGCTTAGTAAGCACGGAGAACGACCATATATGTATTGGTTCTACTTATTGAAAATATAAGCAACATTCTCCCATAATCCCATTTTCTTATCTGCTCCGTAAACAAAGCCCTCTAATGTAGAACCCAACCATATGTAATCTTCACCATCCAACAATTTTTCTTATGATGATTACCCTTAAATGTTTGTCTTTGGGCTGTTTCTCGGGCTTTATGATCTTCAAAATGCTGGGAAGGAAAATTCTACATTAAATTTGCGAAATGAAGAGGTTAAAAGTTTTTGCCAAATTGAGAACGAGATTGATGAAATAAGTGGTAAAAATGTTACATTTTAAGGGGGTATTTGTACACTTTGTAAAAATTAGTTGTTAAATAGTTGGAGTAGAATGATTTTTGTCCCGCGAGAATCCAACTTATATGGGGACCCAAAGCACGTGGTAAACCATTAGCTGCCAAAAGGTATACCATGCTAATTACCTTGGAGCAAATGTTGTCTTTGGGGGAGCAAAATGACATTGGAGGATTTTAAAGGAGAAAATATGCTCAAATGCCTTGGAGGTTGGTCTTATAAGAACTATATTCCTCATCACGCCTGGGATATGAATAAGCATACTATGGAAAGTTTCTTCACATTCTTTCTTCTCCTAGATGAATGATAATAGTAAAAGATATCCGCGCAAAAAATGTGATATTACGAAATCCCTAAATATTTACATTATACTCCCTAGACATAAGTTCTTTAAAAATCATCCGTAGACTAATTTGACTAATATTAACTAAGTTAAGGTTGAAAATAACCTTGGTGGGTTGGTTTAAGCAGCATTTCTAACATAAACAAGATTAATAATATAAATTCCGATTCTAAAAAGTGGGCCTCACTCTGAGCCTAGGGGTAATACTAAAGGTATTCAAGGGTAATATAGTTATTACAAAGGGCTTAGCTACCCTTAGTTGTGTTTGGACTTTAAATAGAACAATTGTGATATTGGATAGTTGAGCTAGACAATCGCACATAGACATACTCACATATATAATTAACTGAAAAAGTTTAGTAGGCTTTTGTAAAATAAAATATAAAAAAAATCAAATAAGTGGTTAATTCATCATATAAATCTGCCGAAAATGTATTTTTTCTTTAAACTTCCGATTTTCCAAAATCCAATCAACAAATTTCCAATTTTTGAAAAATAATTAAAATTTTAATTTCAAGTTTTCAATTCAATTTTTCTGAAAATAAGTCGATCCCAGTTTCCCCTTTTTTAATCTGATCTTTATTTTTATTTTTTTCCCAAAGTTATACTATTCTAATTTTTTCTAATAATATTTTTCGATTAAGAGTTTTTCGAGTTTTCCCCCAAACTATTATGATTTCTCAATATTTCCAAAATTAAAAAAAAAAGAATTTGCTAAAATTTATGATTTTGACAAAAAATCTTATTCTGAAAAATTCAGAATCAGGAGAAAAAAAATTAACCTTAAAAATCAAAACCTCTCCTTGTAGCAAAAACAAAATCTTGCAAAGGACATACCAAATGTGACATCTTGCAAAGGAGTCTTATACGAGTTCACATAATGTTGACCTCATAGCATAATTCATCCAAAGACATACCAAATTAAAACAATGACAATTAAGCCACTAAGTTGAGTTTTGAAAATTTCATAATAAAAAAGCATCCCCTGATAGGTAGCCTCTCCTAATGGAAAGGAGAAAATAACTCAGTTAAATCATCTAGACGGTAACTATACAACTCAGATTACTCCATTCTCTTATGTCTCTTTCCCAAGAAACCTGCAGAATAGTGAGAAGTTTGGTCTCAAATTATGTAAACACACATAAATGCAAAAATTAACCAGCTCAAAAAAACTAGATAATAGAACTTACATCATGAGATTTACATGGGAAGGTAAATCCTGAAAATGTCCTTTCGTTGAAGGTTTTTTCTACAGGTGGGACATTGTTTTTTAGCTGCCATCGCTTTTTTAATGCATTTATTGCAAAAGATATGACCGCACTTGGTTACGGTTTCATCAACAAGTGGGTCCATGTAAATTGGGCAGTTCAAGACGGGTTCTTTAGGCTGAGGTGGCACGGCATCAGTTTTATTCTATCATCGAAAAGTTGCAGTGTTATATTTAATAGCAAAAACTATACAGTTTTTATACCACCCAAACTATTTTTAATGCAAAAAACTTTCGTAAATTGTGCATTTAGTTACAAAACATCCCCTAAAAATTCACCAAAACCCCTCGAGAGGGTATATTTCCAAAATTATGCAAAGTTGGAGGAGGAGTATTAAAAATAAGTTAAAAAACTTAGTGATGCAGGATTTGTTTTTGCACTTTAACCAATAGGGTGAAAGTAATCTACCACTATGTTAGTGACTAAACTAAGGTGTAATAATCAATAAATTGAGGATAAAAGTTTCACATCTATTTCACAATACCAATTTCCAAACCATCTAATGATTTTGTTATATGTAAGATTAAAGATAAATCATCGCATTCGAGTTACTATATAGACGTACGTACAAATCTATCAGCCCTACTTAAATTCTTGTACATAACATACATTTAATGCATCCCATATAATCACACTCCCAAAATTTCTGTACAAAACATTCAAGTAATGGACCACTAAATAAAGATGACATGGTGGATATTTTCAATGATCCAAATAAAAGAACAACAAAGAAAGCATACTCGAAAAATCTCAAGTAGTATTTTGGGAGTATTAGTACTAAATATCCTTTTGTGTTAGTACTATTAAATTAAACAAATATCGTGTTTCCTTATTTCTCAATAATTCCATTTTGTAATATTTATCCGTGATTGAGAACTCTACAATGTTTTGCATGTATATTTCGTAGCAACTCTTTATTACAAGGCAATCAATATTAATAAAACTTCCACGTTTTAATTATTGACCGTGTTTGTCATCAAGGTACCTGTAAATGGTTCGGTTTGTGTAATATCAAGTATGCATACAAAAATGTTAACTCCACTCGCTTCCTTACGAAGGGTGAATTGATCGTGCCATAGTTAATCATGTATTCGCTGTGACCGAATCCTCGTTAGATGATAATTTTGCATCGATTCGTGTTTTGTTTTCGCGTCAGGTCCATTTCCAAACTGTATTAAATACCAAATAATAGATAACGAAAAATGGATATGTGACACCCCGCCCAATTAAATACTGGGTGATCAGTCCTTTATTAAATTAAAAATCAAGGTGAACGGTTGGATCATTCTTAACATCACTGTCGCAAAATAAAATTTCCAATTTAAACACCCTAAATAATAGTGTCAAAACAATTTTAAAACCTTATTTCCATTTTATTAAATCCGAATATGAAAACCTTTTTAAATAACCAACAATTTAAGAACTCTGACATATTAAAGATGGATAATAACACACAAGAATTATATTCATCCATATAAACCAAACATGTTTAAACTATAAATAAAACTATCCTGACAGTACTTAAATCCCAAAGAGTACCAACTAATGAAAATATAAAGGAATGTAATCACTGACAACCATCCAAACTGAATAGAGAAACGGGAGACACATTCCCTAACTAATAAGAACTAAAAACAGGAGTAGAATCAACAACGAGGTCGTCTAAGCAATGGCCTGCAACTCCCACATAAGCTGCAGCGCGTACGATCCAAAGAACCTAAGCATGACGCCCCTGTGGCTGGGCACCTGTATTATATACATATATATACAAGAGAGAAGAAATAACAGGAGACAGGTTAGAGATCGAGTGTAAAATAGTTTAAAATTAGTTTAGCAAGTATTTAAAATGCTTACGGGATAATGCAACAACCATGTTAGTATGCGACACTCTCTTGAGAATTTCTCACCTCTCATCTAGTGTGCATGCCTACCGCACTATTAATCCCATAAGTTTATTTTAACTTGACTTACCCCATAAGGTTTCATCCCATCATATATTATGGCCAATATGATTAATTTTTGAAAACTAAGCTTTCTCATATATCTTACGTTATTTGAAATAACTCAGTGATGTCACAAAATTTCCAGATACTTATAATAAAGTTGGAGTAATTATTCATTACTTACTACTTTTATGCACAGTAGGAAGTTCTCATACTTAAGTATATATATATATATATATATATACTATTAGCACCCCGCATGAAATCTATGGTGCTGGCATACTCTGCTATCAAGTCCCCGTATTACACATATTAAGGGAAATACTAGTTCGGAATCACTCTCGAACTGTATTAACATAAAACACATACAAATGGAGGTGAAGCATAGTTCCAAGTCACTAAGAGGTCAGCACATACCTTCACGTCTCTTAGGACCGTCTGACTATCAATCAGAGAGCCTGTACCAAGGAATCCTATGTTCTAGGGTACGAGTCAATATCCCCCCAAAAAGACCCAATCGAGATAAGACCGTCCCGGCACGAAAACCCCCGTGATAGCAATCACACAGTCATATATATATATATATATATATATTAGGTGCGCTCACGGCCCATAATTATATTTATCCAGTCTTAGAACATTTTTTCTTGATTATCTCGCATAACGGATTTACCACTTTTATTCTCATATATATATATATAAGTTACTCCACACCTATTTCTCGTCTCTCGAAGTATTCTAACTCCCTAAGTATAATTTCAGTAGGCACTCTCACTTACCTTCTAGTCTCACTTCCTTACAAGTCTCGACCTTTTATTAAACGTACGCATGATTTCATATGTGTGAATAACTCCCCGTTAACCCTAAATTTCATCTTACATTAAATTCTCACTCAGCGGAGTTTAACTAGACCCTACTGGTCCTATTTATACCCCATTATTCTATCATAATAATAATCAAGGGTTAATACAAATTTTAACTAGCTTAAACCAACAGAAAAAAATATGCAGTATTCCAGGAGGGGTCGATCGATCGATCGATGTTCTTGGGTCGATCGATCGATCAAGCAGTTATGACGAAAACTGGTTTGCCTCTCCAACCTCAACCAAATCTCCATATATCATTCCCAAACTCCCAACAAACGTCACTACCAGTAATATATCCTAGAACACATAATTTTTTACGTAAGATATGTCCCAATTCATCAATTACAACAATTTAATGGGTAAACTTTACCTGAACTTCAAGAACCCTAATTTTTCTTTTTCTTTCAATTCTTCAAATTCTTTTCCAGATTTCCTACTTCTAAATCCAAAACAATTCGTGGTTTATCATCTACATGCGATTTAGATGTCCAGAATATGATTACTTTTTCTTCAACATGTGATTTTCAGTCTCAAAACGATACTTTCTTTCATGAAACAAGTTCTAAGCAACCCTAGACTAACATGATTGAGACATAAACTAAAAATAAATCAAGATAGATACTTGCCTGGAAATTGAGTTTCTGATTTGTGGAAGAAAGTGGTACGGTTGCGTTCCATGTCGCGCGATCTACGACTCGGTGGTGGTGGCGGTGCAAACGATTGAGTTTTCGGCCTTGAATTGCTTGGGAAGCTTTTGTGACAACCCGCTCACCAAAATAAGGGGTGGCCAGCCCGATACTCTAATATAACAGGAATCATGGATGGAATCATTCTCAGCATCGTAACAATATAATAAGTATGCGGGATAACCACCCTATATTTTAGAAAAACGGGTTGCCAAAAATTTTGTTTTATAAGTTAAAGAAAGAATTTAAACAACCCAATTTAGAAAAGAAAGTGGAAACCCAACCGAACTTATATTACACAACAACAAGTATACAATAAGGGGATCGAATAGGCTATCGGTCAACAGTCCCAAACAACAATAATACAACAAGTTCATTATGTTACATAATACATTACGATAAGCAAATACAATAGCTTGGGCCACACGCCCGAGTAAATGACCCGATCATAACTAGAGTACAAAAATGAAGGCGTCTAACAACATGTCCCGTAATATCCGCAAAGTATCACGGCTCCCCAAAAACACCGGAATAGGAACATCAGTACGGGCGTCCTTGCGGTGGAGCACCTGAGCGGATACAAGATTCATGCACAACAAGAAATATGAACAGGTCAGGGCTCGGTTTTATATGATCACCAGATGAATAAATAGTATGACAGTTATGAACACTAAATCATGATAGATAAATATGAGAATCTACTTACATAGTTTTAAGGCATGAACTAAGGTAATTAAATGATCATAAGTTAAAATTCAGTTATACAGAAGAATATGAATGATTAACACTAATTAAAAGCCTCCATCATTTTACACTGTTCCATTTCATCGTTCCGTTCCTTATCAGGAAACATAATCACAATTTTACGCTCTTTGTGGCATTCCATTCCTTATCAGGAATATAATCACTGTTATATGATCTTTGTGGCATTTATCATACATCAAGTCCCACTTGATTAAAAATAGTTATATTCATAAACATATAACGATTCTAAGACTGCCCGTCCGGGTTTCCCCACTGTGCCCGCCCCTGAATGACCATCATCTTCCTGGGCCTATCAACCAAGACCACCTGGGCACCTACAACGCAAGACGTCGGGAAGCGGCCATATGCCTGCGGGAGAGTCATAACCACACCCACAATTACCTCACCATCGCAGAAAACATATAATAAGCGATCATTTGGCCTAGGACTATATCCACCCTGCATTCATTATCCAAGGGGCTTCACCTCACGCGCAAACTTCCCTTATGATGGTATTTAGAGAGGTATGTTTAAGTAAATTATCATTTACCATATTCATAATTAAGTAAATTATCATTTACCATTTCCACTTTCATTCCCATTTCCATTTTTATCAATACATCACATTTTATCCGGAGCCATACGTAATTCAAATCATCATTACAACCTCAATGAATAATAAACTCTCAATCTATTATCCAAACATTCTTTTGTGGTGTTATTAGAAACCATCAAGACTATTATAACTCAATTAAGCTTCTAAAGTCTCCCAAACACGACCTTACAACCCCTAGACTCTTAGTAGTTAACTAAAGGAAGAGGATACCCTAACATTAATTTGTATACCCCCGGAATAACCCCCACATGAACCATTACTAATGTAAGGTAGTTAACTAACTCATCTAGGACTCTAGGACTCTAAGTTTACTTCATACAAGAAGGTTCCTAAGTCATAAGCCTAAAGAAAAAGTGTAAAAATTGAGTTAGAAAAATAACTCAAAACAGCAGGTTTTCCAAATCGATTCGCCCTAGGGCCGAATCGATTCGCCCCAAGAATCGAATCGATTCACCCAAAAGCAAATCGATTCGGATGGATAATTCAAGTTTCTGCCTCAGCCGAATCGATTCGACCTTAACCCGAATAGATTCGGATTTGCATACCTGTAGGCTGACCCCTTAGTGAATCGATTCGCCCTAGGGCCGAATCGATTCGCCCCTATGATTTTGCCAAGAATGGGCTACGGGTTATGAACCCTAGATTTTCCCCAAAACTAATTTCTCCTCCATTTTTACACACATCCACCAACATTAATCTACCCAAAACCATCCTACATGTTTATCAACTACCATAACCCAAAATATCATCAACTTAAACCATGATTAGGGCTAAAACACCATAAAATCCATAAAACCCATATTTGTTCCATTATTTCCAATACACAACAATCAATACAATTTCTTCATCTTAAATCACATATTAGCAAGTAGAAAACTTGCCTTGAAGTAGAAATCTCAGATTCTTGGAAGATGGAAGCAAGATCAAATCCCAAATCTTCAATATCTCTCTTTTCTCCTCAATTCTCTTCTTCTCTCTATCTCTCTAGGTTTAGTAAATACATTTAAGGGAAAATAAATGAGGTGCAAGACTAAATCGTGGCTTTAGTCTAAATTCCCAACTTAAATGGTTAATACCACATTAAAATGACTCGCAACTATGCGTTTAAGTTAAAACCAGTCAAAAGTGCCCGAAACATAAAAATACAATATGGCACTTATTTCGACTATCTCGCACATTTCGGGACTAACTACGCCCTCTAAATTGGCATCCGATAATTTTATGAATAATTTTAAGTCTCGGTTTCATTTAAACCATAAATGTCATTTAATGAATATGACACTATAAAACGCAACATGATGATATTTACATACACATACAGTAAATATGCAAAAATCTAGTAAATATTAACTTTCAACTAATTCAATTAATATTTAATCCATTTCTCAACATTTTATATAATTAATTCACAAAGTAAATTAATATAAAATAAGTTCTCAAAAGCAAGGTTTGTTACATACTCCCCACCTTATGAGGGAATTTTGCCCTCAAAATTCAGTCGTACCTTGTATAAAGAGATGCGGATATTTTTCCCGCATATCGTCCTCACGTTCCCACGTTGATTCCTTGGTGTCGTGATGATCCCATTGAACTTGCACCAAGGGCACCACTCGCGATCTCAATCTACGCTCCCCGTGCTCTACGATTGCAATCGGTTGTTCTTCATATGAAATATCAGGTTGCAAATCGATATCCTCAAAAGGAATATGCCAAAGGGCACCTTCACCCCTCTTATACTTCTTCAAAGAGGAAACATGGAACACATCATGGATTTGTTGTAAGTCTTCCGGTAAGGCAAGTTGATATGCCACTGGACCTGCCTCGGAAATAATTGGAAAAGGTCCAACATAATGCGTCGCAAGCTTTCCTTTCTTCCCGAATCGCTTTATACCTTTCATTGGTGACACTCGCACCAAGACTTGATCTCCAATTTCCAACTCTACATGCCTTATATTCGCATCGGCGTAACTCTTTTGACGATCTTGAGCTATTCGGATGATTTCAATCTTAGAAGAAGTATCCTGTATCATTTCAGGCCCAAGAAACTTATTATCTCCCACCTCCAACCAACAATTGGGCGACCTACAAGGCCGGCCATAAAGTTATTTATAGGGTGCCATCCCAATCGTAAATTGGTACGAATTATTATAAGCAAATTTGACCAAAGGGAGATATTGTTCCCAATCATCTTTGAAATCAAGCATACACATTTGGATCATATCCTCTAACATTTGGTTGACTCTTTCTATCTGCCCATCTGTTTGAGGGTGATAAGAAGTATTCAATTTCAATTCGGTTCCCATGGCCTCTTAGAAACTTTGCCAAAAGTGGGAAATAAAAATCTTATCTCTATCGGAGACTATGTTTATTGGAACCCCGTGGAGTTTAACACCCTCCGAAATAAATAGCTGGGCGTAGCGAACAGTATTGTAATCGGTGCGTACCGGTAGTAAATGTGCCATTTAGTCAAATGATCAACGATCACCCAAATAGAATCATGACCATTTTGCGATATTGGTAAGCCCGTGATGAAATCCATCGATATACTCTCTCACTTCCACACCAGAATTTCCAAGGGTTGCAATAATCCCATCGGTCGCTGATGATCTATCTTGACAAATTGACAAGTAGCACATTGAGACACATAATCGGAAATATACCGCTTCATGCCCACCCACCAATACTGACAGCGCATGTCTTGGTACATCTTGTCCCCACCAGGATGCACCGAAAACTTAGACCCATGAGATTCTATCATCACGGCCTGTCTTAAATCCCCTTCGTTCAGGACAATGAGTCTCCCATGGAAACGTAATCCACCTTTCGAACTTATTGAGTAGGATGCTGCTCCCTCGGTTAATAATTAGCGTATACGGTCCTGACAACCTTTATCCCTTCCTTGGGCCTCTACAAATCTTGCCACAATAGTAGGCATAACGGTCAACACCGACATAAATGCCCTAGCAACCGCGTCCTCCTGACTAAGCTCCTTCCATTTGGCTTTCCATACCTCCGCTAACTCCCCCTCGGTCTTTCTACTCAAAGCATTCGCCACCACATTCGCCTTGCCCGGGTGATAGTGGATGTCGAATTGATAGTCTTTCACAAACTCTAGCCATCTGCGTTGTCGTATATTTAAATCTTTCTGTGATGCAACAATTTGTGGTCCGTGAAAAGACTAAATTTCTCCCCCAGGAGATAATGCCTCCAAATCTTTAAGGCAAAGACGACTGCGACAAGTTCCAAATCATGCACCGGATAATTCTTTTCATGGGGCTTTAGCTTTCGAGATTTCTACGCAATGGTCCCATACTCCACATTAACACCTCCCAATTCATATAGAGGTCTGTCCGAAAAGACCGCATAGTCCATTCCCACTCTAGGTGATACAAGTACTGGAGTAGAAGTCAACTTATTCATTAACTCATCACAAGACAAGGTACCGACGTAACACTCTCTCCAAAGATGGGCCTCACATTCTTTTCGACTTAACCCATCGATACTCTCTTGGTCTATTGACTACAACCTTCCTACAAATTTATACCTCATGCCCCCAAAGGCCTTACTTCCTAATAACCCTAAGGTCGATAAGTTTCTACACACGTCGAACGAGTACAAATCTAACTACTTCCCTATTGCCTAAGACCTTTCTCAATTACTGACATTAACTTGATTTCGTGCGTGGGACATCTCGCAAAGTGAAATCCAAACAAGGAACCCTCCCGTTACACTACTACCTCGTATCGTCATTCATCAAGATATGACAGTCTAGGGCCAAATCGGGACTTCTAGAATCCTATCTCGAAATTTCTCTAACACACATCTCTATCCTTTCGTTTCGGCGAAATAGAAAGTCTCACTAATCAGGGTGTTTACTTGTTACAAAGTGATACGAACCTCCCACCTAATTATAAATACACATCCTAAAATTTTGCCTTTATAAAGGCCTGTCCATAAGCCTTTACCCGACTTCTATTCCTTGTCTCTCCCACATCTATCGGGGGAGAGACATATTTCCTGTGCTTCTGTATTGTACATTTGCATGTAGCCCTTAAATTAATCATATGACTCTCGGCTATTCCCCTTCCAAACCAAACTCTTAACATAAAGAAAAATCTCTCCACTCCCAATGTCGTTAAGGTTCATACATGGAGTGT
This sequence comes from Sambucus nigra, assembly GCA_949130495.1. Taxonomy (NCBI): domain Eukaryota; kingdom Viridiplantae; phylum Streptophyta; class Magnoliopsida; order Dipsacales; family Adoxaceae; genus Sambucus; species Sambucus nigra. The sequence continues at coordinate 315,055,839 of OX422214.1, read as the reverse complement.
CTCGCAAAGAGAAATCCAAACAAGGAACCCCTCCAATACATTTCTACTTAACTTTGTTGGCCGTGGGGATAAGTCAACATAAAGCATGCAATAAGATGAAATAAAAAGAATCTTCTCACATCACTTAGATTGTCTCAATAAGGTCTCAACCCGTATCCAGGTGAGATATAGCAAAAACGACTAGTTCCATTCTGGAACTACGGATACGATAGCCTTGCAATCACTAGCCTACTATCTCTCCAAACAAACAAAAATATTTAGACTCGTATAGCAGAGCAATGAGCAATACAGACTAGATGCAGTTTTAAAATGTCAACACTCGCTTTTACAGCGAATGTAGGAACATAAAACCTCGCCACCGCGAAAAACACATAAACACACCCTCTATAAAATACCAAAAATTCCACAACGCTCAAATTTCACACTCGAAGCTACGATTAATAAAATACGGTGACTCCATCCCTGCCACCCAGAATACACCTCCCTCATCCTAGGTGGATCTCACCATAACCGTCTTGCTAATTACACTGGCTATCATACTCTAGTCTTAACTAAATCAAAACCACCTTACTCAATGCCCCATCTAGGCATCGTATTCTCACCTTTATTTTCTATCGACAAGATTTAAGTGTGTGGTTTTACATCTCAATCCTTTCCCCATTTCTGGACACCCTGACCACATTCTATCTTGGCTTTATAGCCTCGATCCCGACTATCACCCTCATAGTTCCTTTACTCCCCCTACAATGGAAAATAGACTATCGGCCTCAACTGCCTTAATTCCATGAGTTCCCCGGACTGGTGTCCACCTATGGTGATTCATGAACACAACTTCTCCAAACGTGTTTACAACACCTGCTCAGGATCCTATCCTCCACTAAAGGGCTCTTTCTTCTTTGTACTTACTTCACTTTGGTGCAAGGTTTCCTTAAATCGTATAATTCTTTATTCACGATTGGCCTCGGACCGAATCCTCATATGAATACTTGAGAGTCTACATTCTTATCATTTCTGATACCCCAGAGGGACTCACTATTAAAACCATCTACTAGGTTCTTTTACGAGTAAAACTTTATGCTCCACTCAATATGGTGACTACCATTTCCACCCTTTCGACATTACTCCAACAGGTGAAAATCTTCCTCACATTTTCACATGTGGGAATTTCTATGCCCCTCTCTAGGCCAGAGCTTCTGAGCCTTATACTTCCTCTGCCTGACTCAACTTCAACGGGTGGGTCCTTATCAAGGACCTATAAAGCTTATTTCCCCATTTGTCTTCCTTGGGAATTTCAAGTTTAGTACCACTCTTTATCTTAGCAGCACTTGAGTAGATATATCTACCATACTTAAATAGTCATTGCAGTAATCCACAAAATTTACCACAAAGGGAGTGACCTCCATTGCGGTCCTTATCCCCGAACTCAACTTACAGTTCTAATTTAAATGTCGCCTCCTACTGTTATCATAACGGCCCTCCTTTGGTCGTCCCTCATCATCAATTACACAAATCTCGGACGAATACGCAAAAGATTTACTAAAATCTTATATTCTAGCAGAAGAACAAGAATCTCACCAGAGAAATCAATAATCCTAGTCCTATGGCTCTATGACAAATCATAAGCAGCGCAAAAAATGTAGTATACCCTCACGGATTCCTAAGGACACTAGAACCTGATGCTCTGATACCATCTGTGACAACCCGTTCACCAAAATAAGGGGTGGCCAACCCGATACTCTAATATAACAGGAATCATGGATGGAATCATTCTCAGCATCATAACAATATAATAAGTATGCGGGATAACCACCCTATATTTTAGAAAAATGTGTTGCCAAAAATTTTGTTTTATAAGTTAAAGAAAGAATTTAAACAACCCAATTTAGAAAAGAAAGTGGAAACCCAACAGAACTTATATTACACAACAACAAGTATACAATAAGGGGACTGAATATGCTGTCGGTCAACAGTCCCAAACAATAATAATACAACAAGTTCATTATGTTACATAATACATTACGATAAGAAAATACAATAGCTTGGGCCACACGCCCGAGTAAATGACCCGATCATAACTAGAGTACAAAAATGAAGGCGTCTAACAACATGTCCAGCAATATCCGCAAAGTATCATGGCTCCCCAAAAACACGGGAATAGGAACATCAGTACGGGCATCCTTGCGGCGGAGCACCTGAGCGGATACAAGATTCATGCACAATAAGAAATATGAACGGGACAGGGCCCAATTTTATATGATAACTAGATGAATAAATAGTATGACAGTTATGAACACTAAATCATGATAGATAAAGATGAGAATCTACCTACACAGTTTTAAGGCATGAACTAAGAGAATTAAATGATCATAAGTTTAAATTCAGTTATACAGAAGAATATTAATGATTAACATTAATTAAAAGCCTCCATCATTTTACACGGTTCCATTTCATCATTCCGTTCGTTATCAGGAAACATAATCACAATTTTATGCTCTTTGTGGCATTCCATTCCTTATTAGGAATATAATCATTGTTATATGCTCTTTGTGGCATTTATCATACATCAAGTCCCACTTGATTAAAAATAGTTATATTCATATACATATAACGATTCTAAGACCGCCCGTTCGGGTTTCCCCACTGTGCGTGCTCCTAAATGACCATCATCTTCCTGGGCCTATCAACTAAGACCACCTGGGCACCTACAACGCAAGACATCGGGAAGCGGCCATATGCCTACGGGAGAGTCATAACCACACCTAGAATTACCTCACCATCGCAGAAAACATACAATAAGCGCTTATATGTCCTAGGACTATATCCACCCTTCATTCATTAGCCAGGGGGCTTCACCTCATGCGCGAACTTCCCTTATGATGGTATTTAGAGAGGTTTGTTTAAGTAAATTATCATTTACCGTATTCATAATTAAGTAAATTATCATTTACCATTTTCACTTTCATTCCCATTTCCATTTTTATCAATACATCACATTTTATCTGGAGCCATACGTAATTCAAATCATCATTACAACCTCAATGAGTAATAAACTCTCAATCTATTCTCCAAACATTCTTTTGTGGTGTTATTAGAAACCATCAAGACTATTATAACTCAATTGATCTTTGAAATTCTCCCAAACACGACCTTACAACCCTTAGACTCATAATAGTTAACTAAAGGAAGCGAATACCCTAACATTAATTGGTATACCCCCGGAATTACCCACACATGAACCATTCCTAATATAGGGTAGTTAACTAACTCATCTAGGACTCTAAGTTTACTTCATACAAGAAGGTTCCTAAGTCTTAAGCCTAAAGAAAAAGGGTAAAAATTGAGTTAGAAAAATAACTCAAAACAGCAGGATTTCCGAATCGATTCGCCCTAGGGCCGAATCGATCCGCCCAAAGCATCGAATCGATTAGCCCAAAAGCGAATCGATTCGGATGGAGAATTCAAGTTTTCGCCTCAGCCGAATTGATTCGGCCTTAACCCGAATTGATTCGAATTTGCAGACCTGTAGGCTGACCCCTTAGTGAATTGATTCGCCCTAGGGCCGAATTGATTCGCCCCTGCGATTTTGCCAAGAATGGGCTACGTATTATGAACCCTAGATTTTCCCCAAAACTAATTTCTCCTCCATTTTTACACACATCCGCCAACATTAATCTACCCAAAACCATCCTACATGTTTATCAACTATCATAACCCAAAATATCATCAACTTAAACCATGATTAGTGATAAAACACCACAAAATCCATAAAACCCATATTTGTTCCATTATTTCCAATACACAACAATCAATACAATTTATTCATCTTAAATCACATATTAGCAAGTAGAAAACTTGCCTTCAAGTAGAAATCTTAGATTCTTGGAAGATGGAAGTAAGATCAAATCCAAAATCTTCAATCTCTCCCTTTTCTCCTCAATTCTCTTCTTATCTCTATCTCTCTAGGTTTAGTAAATACACTTAAGGGAAAATAAATGAGGTGCAAGACTAAATCGTGGCTTTAGTCAAAATTCCCAACTTAAATGGTTAAGAACACATTAAAATGACTCGCAACTATGCGTTTAAGTTAAAACCAGTCAAAAGTGCCCGAAACATAAAAATACAATATGGCATTTATTTCGACTATCTCGCACATTTCGGGACTAACTACGCCCTCTAAATTAGCATCCGACAATTTTATGAATCATTTCAAGTCTCGGTTTCATTTAAACCATAAATGTCATTTTAAGCATATGACACTATAAAACGCAACATGATGATATTTACATACACATACAGTAAATATGCAAAAATCTAGTAAATATTAACTTTCAACTCATTCAATTAATATTTACTCCATTTCTCAACATTTTATATAATTACTTCACACAGTAAATTAATATAAAATAAGTTCTCAAAAGCGAGGGTTGTTACAGCTTTCCCACTTCTTCTCTAATGGTTGTTCTTTGATTTTGCTCTTGTTAACCCTAGAGGACAACTCCTAAAGGCTGATATAACCTTGGGAATTTCGTGGGTTTAATTGCCAAAAAATACGAAATGTCCGTAATACCCTCCCGGGATGCCAATTAGGCTTAAAAACACCCCGTGACCCAAACAAAACCCCCGGGTACATTATTTTGACTATCTCGACCCTTCCGGACTCATTGGCGCACTCGAAATGACCATACGAGCGACTTATAATTCATTCACATTTAATACTAATAAATTAATCCCGACACGACACAGGCGCGTCCCGATTTAACTTCCATAATTATCAAATTATACAGTCATGATAATTTAGTAAATTTGATTATACATATTACTTTATCCACTCAGTAATGTTCAACAAATTCCCAATAATTACTAACTCTCATCATGCTAGTAAATATTTAAAATAATTTCTGGATTAATATTAAATTAATATCTCAATTTAAATTTAATAAATCCTCAATTTAAATGTCATAAAAATACGGTGTATTACAGGATAGAAATAACATGTGACTCTTAAGTTGTGCAAAAAAAATTAGTTCAGCTAAAAAGGCAGACGTATTACCATGTTCATACACCCACACCCACAAACGGTCCTTCCATTTGCTTGAGCTCTTTCGTGGGGACAAGCACTATTTGACCCCCTAGCTGTAATACCAAATGGAAAAAAGGATTGTTCTGTAAGGAATATATAAATACATAAATGTCTAAAAAAAACTAAACAACAATTCTGTTTTTTTAATAGGACTAAACAACAATTCAATAAGCTCAAAACAAAGAAATGCAACATGACCAACTGCAACTGTTTAAGCTTTTTATAGAAGCATATGGATGACAAATAAAGGACCCAAGTTCCAAAAAATGTACCTCAAGTTGATTTCTAAAATGTCATTCAAGGACAGTAAAAAATACCCATAAAACAGGTGGAAAAAAGTGTGATTCAATTAAAAGGCCGCATTCTTGTGGTTGAACAAAATACGGTATGGAGTGTAGCATCATTATGGAAACGAGATACGTAAAACAAAATACTACAAAGTTACGATAATAATATCACTTAAAAATTAAACTTTACAAATTTTTAATTGATAAGACTTCAATAATAAATCTCTCCTCTACACCTATTCAAGGACACGAATACAATTGATTCACACAAGACAATATTAATTAGCTTATAATATTATTGAGATTTGTGCTAACATCACAACTATTATTACTCTTCTGAATAAATATCTTTCTTTAATAAGGTTGGATAACATCTAATCCAGTTCGATCCAAACCCTAATCGATTCGAGTTAGTATGATCCGATGTATATTTCGAAGCCCATTCGAATCGAAATTTTTCCAAATTTTGATTTACCTTTGCTGCAATGAATCTGATCTGTTGAGAGTCTAAATGTTGTAATATAACTAAAACTACACTATTAACATGAAACTGAAAACATTAACATTACCAACAAATTAATAACCAATAGAAATCTCTAGTAGTGGGTATTTCTAAAAACGCCATATGGAACATTTCATATCATTAAAGAATAATAAGAAAAGCCAGGGAATAATATTCGAATAACCAAAACCTAAATGGTCTTCATTCACCTCACGCTTCCTTTTAGCTTGATGACGCCGAGCCCGAGTTCAGTTGAATAGCAAGAAAATTCATAAGAAATGTCCTTGAAAAAACAACGATCAAATTCATATAAAAAATGAGATAGTTTACGAATATAAGGGTACATACCTTGGAAAAGTTCCTTAGGGAGCCTACCGTAATCTCTTCATCAGCGTGTTCGTTAAAATTAGGCACTTGCCACTGGGATATTTCAACAAGCGATTATTGCATCACATGAGGACACTAGAAAATGAAGTTACGGACTACATATACAGTCTCATTTGGCGGAGGACTGTTGAGATCCAAATCAAGCGCCATCTTCTTACCTGCACGTATACGAAAATTGATGATATCTACTAGTCTATACCATAAGTTAAAGAGTAACAAAAATAAATCAAACACATGAGTTTCATAACATAATCTGTCAACAATGAGACGAAGACAAGAAGTAGATGCTAGAGAAGAGCCTACGTTTTTTTAGGTATTAAAATGGTGATAGTAGTGTTATGAAATGAGAGTACGAGACACTATATAAATACGACAAGAAAGACCGTTCTGGTAAGAGACAAGAAAGACCATTATGGTAAGATAATGTCTCATTGTATAGCATTTCTTAATAATTAATTTAGTCTAAGATTATTACAAATCTACCAATTAATACAAAAAAAGTTCTCATGTTGGTCATATTATACACGAAATTCGACACACAAAGTTGCGTGTGTTGGTAAATTCATACACATTTAAAGAAAAAATTACACACAAAGTTAATAGCATTTTCTTTAATGGGTATAAATTTTTTAAATGATTTGATACCTATAGAACAAGATTCCATTTTATTACGAATCACTGAAGTTGATATTTTCACATTGGAAAATTAAAGGTTGTCATTTAAGCATTTTTCAAACCCTAAGAAAAAGACATAGGAATTTAATTGTGTTACTAGTGTTGAAACACACGTTGTAGTGGTGGTTGTCATTATAGCGGGGAGGTGGTAAGATCATGGCGTTATGTTAAGTTTAGAAAGTCATATAAGATCCTAACTTGAGTTTTCAAAGGGCATTTAACTATGAGAACTGACCTTGGATTTACATAAAGAATAATTCTATCAAGTCTATTCTTATATACATTGGTTGGTTTGTGGGATTCACACACGGTCGATTTAAAATAACAACTAATAGTGCATTTCTTACAACTCAATCGGATCCATTTTATGAGTATAATGAGAGGGTATCTCTAAAATTATTCTTAAATAAAAACACTATTTGTAAGGACATAAATTTCCAATTGAGTCCTTGTATTGTTTTGAGTAAATTTCGTAAACAAAACTGTGTTTGTAATATGTCATAGGGGGATTTTATTTTGTTACGATCCCACTTGGTCTATGACGTATTGAAGAAATTGAAGACGTTGTGGAAAAGCTTCAAAGAATTAATCATGCCGAAGTTTAATTGGTACAAGTTTATTTGACTTCAAGTTAATTGCATTTCGAGATCACACGGGTTTGAATGCGTATAATTAATGGTACTCAGAATTGTTTTTATAAAAGACAAGGATGTAATTTTTATAAAGAAATTTTTTTAAAATGTTTTAAAGTGTCTTAAATGGTTTACATTACGTTTTTATTCTGATAAGCTCGAAAAAGTGTTTGACTTATTTGGATCTCTTTTGAAAGAGATGTTTTAATCAAAAAGTCAAAAAGTCAAACTGACATGCGGGTTCATTCAAATGACAAACAGTCTTGTTAAAACGAGATGTCTATGTCGTGCAAATGACAACCCTATATCGTTCGAACGACACTACTTTCGAGATGTCGCTTATTTCCTATTTATAGCGTGTTTGCATCAGAATTTCGTAAGTGTGCATTCTGGAAAAGTAGTTTACAATCCAGAAACCAGTTTGCACATGTTTTCTAAGGTATACAAAGCTTAAACACATCCTTAGAGTTTTCAAAGATCCGAGTTGTCATTCTTATTTGCTTACGAGCTCTTGTTGTACCAAGAAGGTTTGTTCTATACTTGAACATCAGGGTTTTGCGATGAAAAAAAGAGAAGGACTTCTTGTTCGACATCGTAGACATATCAAAGCCATTCGATGGGCACTGAGACATTCGTGGAGTCGAGTGTTGTGGATAGGTATCGTGGAAGATAGATTTTTTGCATGGGAACTATTGAAGAACGATAGAAGATCAGAAGGAGCATCAAGACCCGTGGGGATTGGGTCATTGAGTAAGGCTAATCTATCTTTGTAAAACCCTTATTCATAGTGATTGTCTAGGTTGGGCCGTCCGAGGTTGTTTTCCCATTTTGCATTTTTTCCTCGTACATCCGGCGTTATGTGTATTATTTACTTTACTTTACTTTCTTTAATCACTAGATGCATGTTTAGGATTAATCAAGATAAAATTGGTTTAAAGTAAAAATTGGTTTTTCACAACTTGGTTTGATGCTAATTAAAAGTTGAATATTTTTTGGTGAAAATTGGTTTGATTTGAAACACACATAGGGGCCACCCCTTTTCAAATTGGTATCAGAGATAGAAAACATAATTTATTTGTTTTGTGATCCCGTGTGTTTTCAAAGATGAATTTTAAATATAACGAATTTTCTCGAACTCCTATTTTTGATGGCACTAATTACACTTATTGAAAGATGAGAATGAAAAGTGCTTTAAAATCTATGGATGAGCGTGTGTGGCTAGTTGTTGAGAAAGGTTGGACACCCCATGTCACTGTTATAGGTGAGGTCACTACTTTAAAGCCTGCCGAGTCATGGACTGAAACTGAACATAGACTTTCACAATATAATTCTAAGGTTTTTCACGTTATTTCTTCACATATCTCACCGGAAGAATATAATAGAATTATGACTTGTGAAACATCAAAAGAGGCTTGGGACATTTTGGCACTCACTCACGAGGGCACTAACATGATTAGGGCGTCAAAACTTAAAAATCTCACTACACAGTTTGAGACCATTAGGATGTTAGAGAGTGAAACTTTTGATGAGTTTTATGCTAGGTTGTCCAATATTGTCAAATCGTCGTTTAACCTACTGAGAAAATTCCCGACAGCCGTGTCATTAAGAAAATCCTTAGGTCATTGCTTAGTAGGTTTGATGCGAAAGTGACGATTTTAAAATCCTTGGGTAATTTAGAATCGACGAAACTAGAAGAGATTCTAGGTGACTTGCAAACCTATGAAATCGACATGATTACCTCCAAGCAAGTGCCTAAGAAAGAAAAGGGTATTGCTTTGTAAACCCGGAAGGAGAAAATTAAAGTTTCGGATTTCGATTCTAATTTCGATTTTGAGGATGTTTCTTTGTTGGCAAAGAAATTTAAAAAATTTATTAAGTTTCAAAAGCAATCGTAAGATGCCAAAAAATTTGAAAAATTCAAGAACAACAAAGTTGATTCCACCTCTAAGGATAAGTTTGAGAATCCTAAGAGAGATGAGTCGGATAAGTGTTTTGGGTGTGAGGGGTACGGTCACAAAGTTAAGGAGTGTCCCACTAGACTTAAGAAATAGGGGAAACAACCCATTGTCTATAGTGCCACCTTAAGTCATAGTGATCCGGAAGAGGGAGAGAGTTCCCCCATTGATCGTAACTTTCTTGCATTTATGTCATGTCATGTGAGAGAAGATGATTCTCATGTGAATGACAGTTCCGAGGAGGTTTTGAATGAATCCCATGTTAGTGAGGGCGAAGAGAGTGACAAGGAGGAGATAGATGTGAAAGAATTTCAAAATGCGTTTAATGAGTTGTATGTCAAAATGGTGAAGATTAAAAAGGCTAACTCAAAATTACAAGCTAAGTTGAATGAGCGTGCCATAAAAGATAATGAATGTTTGATTGAGGATCTTATGGCACGAGAGAAGACTCTTAGGGATAGATTAGAGTATATCGAGGGTGAGAGATATAATCTACGTGGTTTGATGGAGTCTTTGAAAAAGGAGATTTTAGCGTTTGAGGAGTCTAGGCGTTTGCTCGAGTCTAGGATTAGAGAGTTTGAGAGACTCGTCTAGAGTTAAGTTTGATTTGGAGGCTATGTCAAATAAGTTAGATAAAGGCCAGGATGATGATGATGATGATAATGATGATGTCTTCTTCAGGGCTCGGCGTTAGCAGAGGCGTTGAGGGATCCTCGGCCCTTAGGCTCCCCAAAAGGGGAAAATTAGGAATGGCCGTTGAGAACAAAATGTGCTTATTGACTAGACCCCTCTAGCTGGTGAAGATGATTATCAACCCGGGGTACACCAGTTGGAGGGAGGTGCCAAATGAGATCAAGTTAGCTATTTAGGCGGCACTACATGTAATGGATTTATATTTCAATTTCAATTTCAATTTATATTCATTCGCGACTAACACTTACATTGTTTTTGTTTTGTATTTTTTTGACAGGAAAAATTCAGCCTGCCCCCAAAACTCTGTGATTCTATGTCGGAGCAGTTGAGGAAGCAACAAAGGACATGGAGGAAGAATTTGCGGGCCTGGTAATTTGGGAAGACCCGGGAGTCCATTATCATAATGCGTGAGTCCGTCCTGCCGAAGGAGCTGATCGCATTGGCACATTGGCAAAAGTTAATTGATAATGATATCGAGGAGCGACAATTGACATCTTACCAATCGAGGAGGGAAAAACAGGTGAAAAAGACAGACGTGCACTACTCTGACCGGAGGTCTTATGTCGAGGTGGAGCACAGGATGGTAAGTTATTATTTTTCTATAATTATAGAAATATGTTATTTTGTATTATTTTACTTTGTGTTACTTATTAATTTTTCATTATTTTATTTTAAGGGATGGGGAGTGGCCCTGGGGGTAGGCCACATAGGCTCGATGCCTATGTGGCAATTCAGATGAAGAAGGGCAAGGATGAGGAGGTGGCCCTTAGCGTCGCGGACATGATTTTAAGTAATCTGACGGTTTAATTTTTGTGAATTACGTAATAGTTTTTGTATTTACTTAATTAACTAATCGTGTGTTTTTTGTCATTTCAGGCAAAGCTTAAGGAAGTGCATGAGTTGAAGTCAGATGCCTATGAGGCATTTTTATCCACGGACGCATTCAACCAAGTGCTTGGTGCTGATCGCAAGGGGAGGACTAGGGGTGATCTCGTGGGTGGTAAGATCTAGGATCACCAAAATGGAGATGAGCAACACTGGGTTGGCTCCTCAGGTGGACACTCATGACGTTGAGCTATAAAGGTTGGAGGCGATGGTCCTAAATAGGTATGCATTCATGAAGCATCAGTTGGACATAAAGGGAAAGGGCAACGGCAAGGGGAAGGAGAAGGTGGTGGAGGGTGAGGTGGAGGAGGACGAGGACGTGTACATCGCTTATTCATTACCGATACGTGCAGACTCACCGCTTAATGATCAAGTCCCCTACTTGGCTCCCGTCCAGTGACCTATGTCAACAATCCATTGGCCGAGTATGTTTTTATGCGACATATATGATGGCCAACAGATATCAAGGGGGTTGAGGGACCTGAATACCGTCGAGGGTATGCCAATTCATGGACGTCACCTTCAAAACATCGAGGCAAAGGTGCTCGTCACGCGTGTCATACCCAAAAAGGAGAACTCTGCATTGTGGTTGTGCGAACAATACAGCGTGACACATATTGTGGGGGTGTCTCAATGCGTTTATCGTGTGGACTTCCTTCCTCCTCGAACCTACCCCAGACACTATGTCATGACATTATTTATGTCTATTTTTATTTGGACACTTGTATTATATTTGAATTGTTTTGATTTGTTACATTTTGGTTTGGATATGGATTGTATTTTTATTTTATTTGGATATGGAAATATATATGCAATGAATTGGTGCATTATTTCTATTTTATTAGGATATATGGTATTTCAACAGGTACAATTTTGCTATAATAGTTACAAATATACAGTTGGACAGTGGCAGTGGCCAAACTTCCTAGTAGATTTTTTTTTAAATTCTACCCAAATTTTCCACGGTCATTGACCGTTACTAGTCCGTGATAAATAAAACTTATCACAGACTTGTCACGATCATTGAACATGATAATTTGTAAAGTTGTCACGGGTTTGTCATGGTATTTGATCGTGACAAAGCTTGTCATTGTCAAAGATCGTGACAGGATCGTGACAAGTCCATGATAACAAAAGTTGTCACCCCCAGAATTATCACGGTCATTGACCTTGACAAGCAAGGTCAATGAACGTGACAATCCGGCAGATTTGGTGTAGTGTTATTTACTATTATTTTTATTTACCGTTAATGCTGAGAATGATATAAGTTTTATAGCACTCCTATCTTCAGAGTGTCAGCCTGATCAATTGCACGTGAAAAATTGGGGCTGTTATAATATGACATCGTAGTGCCTTCTCCTTATAAAATTTTATAAATAGTTCCCCATTTACTAAGTAGAATCTAAGAACTGATTTCTAAAAGGAAATATCATTTGATCTTTCAATAGGTAACTCTCTATTTTTAAAATATGCCATATATAGTTTTCTCCAATATTTTGAGGTCTCCACAAAGTTAGCCCTCTAGGCTGGTCAAATTGGGTATGGCATTTCAAACAAATTTATTGAAACTTAGAAGAATCCTTGCTCATGATAGGTTAGTAGTAATCTTATCGCTGTAAACACATATGTATGAGGATGTCAGTATCCCCACAATGGGCCTCATTCATTACTTGTAACTTTTCTTGAGCGTCCTCATCATCCATACATCACGCTAAATAAATTATAGGGTTTATGAAGTATAAAGTAACTTGCAACAAGATTGAATTTATAAACTCTAATAACTTCATTAAACCTTCTCGTGTTTCTATCTACTTGACAATTCAGTTTCTCCAATCTTTGGGTTCCCCGATAGGAAACAAGGAATTGATTGTAGTAGGCATTATTCTCCTATGGATAATAACTATAGCGATAGGCTCTTCTGTAAGGACACAAATTTCCAATTGAGTCCTTTGTTGTTTTGTCTCAATTTCGAACAAAAAAGTTTGAGTCATAGGATAGAGTTCTTGACCATCCTTCAAGCCTATGACATACTAAAGTTGAAGACGTAGCGACCAAGTTTAAAGCTTCATCAAAATGCCGAGTTTATTGTGCCTCGTTTCTACGTCAAGCACATTTGTTCCATTTACTCCCAAAATATGAATGCATTACTTATTTATATAGGAGCTTGGAACAATTTTAACTGGGTGTAAGTTTTGTTTAAACTGTTGTTTGTTTTCAGAAAGTTTCTTTAAAACTTTAAAATAAAGTTTCTGGGCTAAAATTGATTTTTTAAACTTTCTGGAAGTTCGTTCGAAATTGTCGTTCGAATGAGTTTTTTGTTCGAACGAGAATGTCATTCAACGAGGTTATCCAACGACCTACCACTAGAACTTCATTAGAAGCATCATTCGAACGAGCCTTCATTTGAACGAAAATCTCGTTCGAACGAGATTTGGCGGGAACAGTTATTTGGGCAGTTTTTGACAGTTTTCCCACTTTTCCCACTTCTTTTCCCCACTCTTTTTACAGAACTACTAAGTGCGGGAACCAACATTTTTGGAGTTAACTTTTTCAAATTCTACAATCTCCAAGAGAGAGTTTGAGAGAAAAATTCTAAAAGGAAAAAGTTTGAGTTTGAGTGTTTTATTTTCAAGAAAAACATCCTTAAACACTTTTGTTTTTCACCCATAGTTTGTTTATTCCAAGTTTCCATATAAATATCTTGCTTGGAGTGTTTGGCACCGGGTTTACTTTATCGAGTTAAAGAGTTCATTTGGATTTACTTCTACATCCCATAAAGAAGAAGTTCGTTGGTTTTGCTGCGACATTATCACATGGTGAAAGGCACCATGTGTGGTTGAAGGTGTTCGTAAAATCTCATTGGTGAATTCCAAGGTTTCGGTGGAGTCCAAGATTGTTAACTAAGTGGAGGTCGGTATAAGAAGGAGCATCAGGGCTGGAAAGGAGTTGAGTTGAGTGTTGTAAGTCTTTTTGTTTGTACTTGTAAAATACCATACTTAGTGGACTTAAGGCTAGGGCCGTCCGAGGTTTTTTCCCGTTGTGGGTTTTTCCTCGTACATCGCGGCGTAGTGATTTATTTGTTTATTTTATCTTCAGCAAAATTTACCTTAGATGCATGCTTAGGTTAAAAGATAAAATTTGGTTTATATCACTACTTACTTAATTTGGTGCTAAATTACTTTAGGTAATGTTTATGTTAATGTAATTCAAGTCATCACTTAATTTGATAAAATTGGTTTGGCCTAATTTGATTATATTGAAAATATGTTTTAAGAAAATTTTTAGGACTTGGGTTGTGTTAATATGCTAAAGTGAAATCGGCACTAAAATCTATCGACAAGAGGGTTTGGTTGTCTGTTGCTAACGGGTGGTCCCCACCTACCCATTTAGTAGATAATGAGCATGTTCCCAAACCTGCCGATAGATGGAGTGAGAATGAATTTAAATTACCTATATTAATTCCCGAGGTTTAAATGCCTTGTTTAGCGCAGTCACACCGGATGAATTCCGTCGCATTATGACGTGTGAAACCGCTAAAGAAGCTTGAGATATATTACAACTCACTCATGAAGGAACTAGTGTCGTAAAGGGTTCAAAACTCCAAAACCTCACCACTCAATTTGAAACCATCAAAATGAATGAAAAAGAAACTTTTGATGAATTTTATGCTAGACTTTTCGATATTGTTAATTCTTCTTTCAATTTGGGAGAGAAAATACCCGACAACCGAGTTAGTAAAGAAAATTTTAAGATCCCTACCTGATAGATTTATTCCTAAGGTGACCATGTTAAATTCTTTATCCACTTTAGCCTCTACGAAATTAGAAGAGCTCGTAAGCAATTTACAAACCTATGAACTAGACATGTTTCTCTCTAAAACTGAAAAGAAAATAGACAAGGGCGTCGGTTTGAAAGCCCGAAAGGAGGAAAAACAAGTAGTAGAGAGTGAAAGTGATAGTGACTCGGAAAATATGGCTATGTTTGCTAGAAAGTTTCAAAATTTTCTTATATTGAACAAAGAAAAATTTAAAAATGATTTTAAGAAATTTGAAAAATCTATGCATGACAAAGCCAAGAAGATCCCTAAAACTACTAATGAAAATTTAAATAGGGACGAGTCAAATAGGTGTTATGGTTGTGAAGGGTATGTCCATAGGGCAAAAGAGTGTCCCACTAAACTAAGGAGAGAGGGTAAGCAACCTATTTCTTTTAATGTAACCCTTAGTGATAGTGACAATGACGAGGGACCCAATTCCTCCACTAAGACCAACATTGGTTAATTAATTTTATTCCACTTTAAGTTGTGTTTAATTTTAATTTGGAAAGAAATTAAAATTAGTTAATTTGTTTAATTTAACCATCTCTATTTCGCATCTTAAAAGTAAATTACTTTTGGTAAAAAATTTAAAATTGTGGGCCTTGTGTTCCGACATCTTCCATTTTTAATTTACATGCGATTATTACTGTAAGGACATAATCTTATGATTGTCTACATAGAATCTAGAAAATATTATGCTGTCTTAGATCACAGCTAGTATGTTGTATACCGCTATGATACGACCAAATATGACCTCATCTTAGGACGAGGGACCTTATCATCAATAGCCGAGCCCCTAAAAGGGACTCAAGTAGGTCACTTCCAAGACATCTTACAGACCAAGGTCGGCCTCGTCTAAAGGCAATCTCGGCCATATAATAGGCCGAGACCTTAAGGGAGCCGCTCATCAGCAAGAATATCCCTCGTCGTCTCTTCCAGTCGATAATAAAAATTGACTTGTTCGATCTACCTCGGCCTGGGTTATTTGATCGAGGCCACACTTTCCAGTTACTAGCATACAGTCAAGAACTGCATCAGTAACCTCATACTTAGTCAGGCCGAGACCTCTGTAGATGACATTAAACAGTACGAGCAGTAGAAGGTTCCCAGGTGGTGTCCCCTACGTGCACAATTCTGTTACAACTAGATTATCCCCTTATGTGAGGGGATATTGCACCATTATTAGTTATATGTGCTATGGAAAACTGCCATCATCCTATTAAAATCCTTCTTCATCACATGCCTACTGCATGCTTTGGGGGTGCATTACACCCCTTAAGCACTATAAATACTTATCTTCTACCTCTTGTTAAAGGGACACATATTGAAAACCTACACAGAACTCTGTCTAATTCACTGTAAGAGAGTAAAAGCTTAAGTTCTTATATATTCAGGCCATTGGTGCCTCATTTAGTGGATTACACACAGAGCACAGTGGACGTAGGCCATAATTTGGCTTAACTACTTAATTCTGGTATTAAATTCCTTTTTGCCTCATCTAATTCTCTTGTGTGATACTACTTGCTTGCTGCCATTATTATACCTGCTTGAGCTAATTATCATTGTGAACTGGTAGTACCATTTTTGATACCATCAGTCTGAGGTCCTCTGTGTGAATGAGAATTATCGTCTCTTCCCTTCTATATATAGTACTCATCGAAGTCTCTGGTGGTGAACCAGTCATCCCCTCTTGTGGATCTATTTAACCATTGAAAGTGTTTCTGTTGAGCTTCTTCTCTTCAGTTGCATCTTATCCATCAAGTTTGAAACATGGCATCAAAATTTCCACTATCACCACCACCAGCTGGTGGTCCTAGATCTAGACACGCACCTTCTCAGTCAGAGATGGTAGTCGTGTTGAAGTCGTTAGTGGTCTGTCAACAAGCAATGCAAGAATGACAGACTACCTTCAGTTAAAATATGATAATTAGACCCGTTGGGGGACTATCGGAGATGATTACTCTAATAACCAAGGAGAATTATCGGGATGCCAGGGGGACCACCCCAGGAACCACGTAAAGAGTTACGACCTCTTCAACGGTGGAGGGACGTCACTGCCCCTAGGCGTTTACACTTAGGGAGGCAAGGCCAACCCTGTCCTGAGGATTGGTATGATGATCATGAGGATGAAGATGTTCAAGTTGACTATTGTGAGCCATATAAGATATCAAGTAACACTGTATGCCCCATTTACGCAAGTCAAGGTCACATTACAAGTCGAGTTATGACGCACAACTAAGGGGCTTAGCCTTTGATCGCCTAAGTAGAGGGTCGACCTTTAAGAGGCTCGGCCTAATTGGTGATCTCACATAAAGGCTTTCCAAATCAAGGAGAAACATTGGCTCAAGGAGGGAAGGGGAAAACTGTCAGCCCCCATATGGACGAGAAGAGGGCTAACAATAATTGAATAGCCAACATAGGTCAGTATCAAGAGAACCTTCTATTCGACCAGTTAAGATGGCAGATGACAACATCATCAAGGCCGATATTGTGGTAGCATCCAGAGGCCCTGGAATGACTCGATTCAAAGGTTAGAAGTTAAAACTGGAGATATCCTCAAGAGCCGAGACCCCTTACCGAGGGGATATTTTGAAGGCTCTATATTCGTGGCTAAGATAGTTAATTCTTTGACCCCTGCCAATTTCAAGCCACCAGTGGTTACTCTAAAGTATGATGGGAGTACCAACCTATTCACCATGTAGAGATATACCAATCGGTTGTAGACATTTACTCCATTTCGAATGGAATGAGATGCCGTGCCTTTTTAAGCACTTCGACTGGAGATGCGCATCTGTGGTTCCCTTCACTCCTGAAGAACTCCATTGAAAACTTCAAGCAACTCATAGAAATATTCATACATAACTTTCGATTTGGGGTAAGACCCCAAAAGAAGACTACTCACTTATTGTACATTAAGCAGGGGAAAAATAAGAGACTCAGGGACTACATTACGAGGTTTAATAAGGAAAAGTTAGAAGTGGAGGATTATGAAGAAAGTATTTCGATGACATCACTGATAGGAGGTCTATAGAAGGGGAAATTGCTCTGAAAGCTTGTTAAGGACCCACCAAAGTCTATGGCTGAGCTATTGGTGATGGCCGGTAAGGTCATGAACGCCGAGGAAGCTATGGCAGAAAAGTATGAGGATGAAAAGGGGACGAGAATTGGGGACAAGTTCCAAAAAAAAGAGTAAAGATGGAAAACAGAGATCAACAGATGTTAAGTTTTTCGACTACGCCCCCCTCATTGTTAGCTGTAAGCATATCTTGAATGAAATAAAGAATGATCGGTCCCTGTGGTGGCCCGAAAAGATGAAGTCTCCTCCTCAGAAGAGGAATAAAAACCTATGGTGTGAATTTCACACAGACTACGGGCACCTGATCGATAAATGTTTTGCTCTAAAGAACAAAATAGAGAAGATGATAATGACTAGAAAGTTGAGGAAATATGTAGACAAGAGTGCCTCAAGGGTGGCCGAGATGACACTCGAAGGAATAAGAGAGATGACAAGTGTAAGCCTGATGGTCCGAATACACCAGACGAGTATGAGTCGGATGACTGTGACACAGATGACCCTGACCTCCCTCCAAAGTTTACTAATCCAAAGGATCGGCTCAATATGATATCACATGAGGTCCAGACAATATTTAGGGGACTTTCTGGAGGTGGAAAAGAGATTTAGGATAGGAAGGCGCATGTAACCGAGGCCATCAATTCGATTGAAGTTCAACCTATCAAAGGAAAGAGAACCAAGGTCAATATGGATATATTGATAGTTGGCTTCTCGAGACTTCAAGGGCATTCTAGCTCCACATGATGACCCCTTGGTCATCACCACTCTAGTTCATGGCTATGAGGTTCCGAGGATACTTATCGATGGAGGCATCTCGACTGATGTCATGTTCTGGGATTGCTATAAAGGTTTGGGTTTGAGTAAGAAAAGATTGATCCTGTACCACCAACCACTCATCGGCTTCAGTGGAGAGAAAGTGTAGACGTTGTGAATATTTGAGATGGAGGTGAGAATGGGGAACACTTGGCCAAAATGCCTCACGAAGAAAATTAGTTTGTTCGTAATGGACTAAATGTCTATTCGGCTTATAATATCATTTTTGGAAGGGTAGCCCTCAAGGAATTTGAGGCCGTATCTTTAATCGTCAACCAGATGATTAAATTACCGAACCTATGTGGGGTAGGGGAAGTTCAGGGGGATCAGGTTAAGGCACGTGAATTCTACTTCAACTTAGCCGAGGAGAAGGAGGCATATAAGAGGAGAAGGAGGCATATAAGAGGTCAAATACTACCTATAATATTGATACTCTGGACCCAAGAGATGAGAAGAAACTCAAAAAGGGTGAGGCTATCGAGGAGGTATAATCCACTGTCCTCAATGAGGATGAGCAAAAAAACCCATCCAAATTGACAAAACCCTAAATAAAGAAGTTAAAGAAGAGATGATTAAGCTATTGAGGAAGAGGCAGATAATCTTTGCCTGGAGCCGTGAAGATATGCTCGAAATTGATCCACAAGTCATGTGTCGTAAGATCAATGTGGCCAATGATGCTAAGACGATATGACAAAGAGGAAGAGTCTAATCCCGATAGAAGTATGTCATTATCAGGGAGGAAGTCAAGAAACTGGAGAAAGCCAACTTCATTCGAGAGGTCATTTATCCTGACTGGTTTGCAATCATTGTCATCGTCCCCAAAGCCAATGGAAAATGGAGGATGTGTGTTGACTTCATGGATTTGAATAAAGCATGCCCGAAAGATAACTTTCCCTTGCGCAAGATTGATCAGATGGTAGATGCTATATCTGACCATGAATTAATGAGTTCCATGGATGCTTATTGAGGCTACAACCAGATATTCATGGATATGGCTGATGAAGAGAAGACAACCATTATTAATGACAAGAGGAACTATTGCTACAAGGTCATGCCCTTTGGGTTGAAGAATGTTAGGTTAACATATCAGAGGCTAGTCAACAAAATATTTAAGGATCAGATCGGGAAGACAATGGAAGTATATGTCGATGATATATTGACGAAGAGACTCAATGTTGAAACTCACGTGGCCGACCTTGAGTGATCTTTTGACATGAAGTACTAGATGAAGCTCAACCCCGTCAAGTGTGTCTTCGACGAGGGAGCATGCAAGTTTTTAGGGTTTATTATGAATTACATAGGTATCGAAGCCAATCCCGAGAAGATCGAGGCCTTACTGGAGATGAAGACTTATACGACGATAAAGGATGTGAAGATACTGAATGGAAGAGTGACACCATTAAACATGTTTATGTCTAGAGCCACCGATAAATGCCTTCCTTTCTTTAAATTAAGAAGAAAAGATTTTGAATGGAACGATGAGTGTGAAAGAGCCTTTAAGTATTTGAAGTCCTATATTGGCTCTCCACTCCTATTATCTAGACCAGTTCAAGGGGAGAAATTGTACATTTACTTAGCAGTATCAGAGTCGGATATCAGTGCCACTATTGTAAGAGAAGAGGATGAAATTTAGAAACTAGTGTATTTTAATAGTAAGGCACTCCAAGGGACTGAGCAGAGGTACCCCAAAATGGAGAAATTATCCTATGAACTGATCCATGCCTCGAGGAAGATGAAGCCCTATTTTTAGGAACATACCATGGTGGT